>CM019149.1:91289378-91889378 GCA_009733165.1 Naja naja | reverse complement strand
TATGTGGTTTCTGTCCCATGCCCACTGCCCAGGCCTGAATTCTGATTGCCATGAGACTGGATGCTCTGCTCTGTTTCTTCCAACACTCTCTGTAAACTGTTGCCTCATTATTTTTTCCACATCTTTCCTCCAAGAGAAGATATAGAATAATTGTCCAAATATAAGCAGATCTTATTTTTTTTAAAGATGTCTGAATGCCAAAGATATTCAGGCCTACAGATAGAGCAATTGCTGGCACAATGCCTTCTGAAGAAGCATCTTTTGCTGCCTGAAATTAATTGGACTTAAGTCTTTCTGGCATGTTTTGAGAGCATCAGGGAATATTCTACGTGATGTACTTTTCCTTTTAACTTTTATAGGCAATGAGTGTCCTTTTGAACTCTAACCCTGAGAATCAATTAACTGACAACAAGCCTTTACAAAAGATCACTTGGGTATCTCCTTGCCAATGGGCAGAACATACAATTAATTATTTACCTCAAGAAATGAACTAATTAATCCCTTTTGAAACAGAAATTAGAACCCTTTTCTCCTTACCAGCTGAAGAAAGTTGGAACAGAAAAAGCAACCAGTCTGTCTG
This sequence comes from Naja naja, assembly GCA_009733165.1. Taxonomy (NCBI): domain Eukaryota; kingdom Metazoa; phylum Chordata; class Lepidosauria; order Squamata; family Elapidae; genus Naja; species Naja naja. The sequence goes on along the minus strand of CM019149.1, from coordinate 91,888,798 downwards.
AGAGCTTCCCGCATTATTATTATATATCAAATAACCACGAGTCTATCATCTTACAGTATATTGGGCCTTTAGTTCTCCCTGATTTTTAAATTGCAGCTTCTGCTACATTTGAAATCTCTGACTATGAAAAAAAAGGTGTGATTTCATGGTGAGGACCTACTGACATCACCAAAATGTATGGAATTAGTTGCCCAGTTATATATGACTTTAGTGTGTATTATTTAGATTAGTGGTCCGCAAGTACCGGGCCATACAAGTGGCAGGCATGCACATGAAACCATCCCCTCTTATCCCTCCCCCCTGTTGCTGCCGCCATTGCCGCCATTGCCAGTCCACAGAGCAAGAAAGATTGGGGACCTCTGAGTTAGATCATTCCAATTTTATTTGACAGCAGCAATCTTTCCTGATAACTTGATTTATAAGACTGCATGAAACTTCTGTCCATTTAGACCAGGGGATCTTCAAACTTGACAGCTTTAAGACTTGTGGACTTCAACTCCCAGAATTCCTCCTCCAGTCATGTTAGCTCAGGAATTCTGGGAGTTGAGTCCACAAGTCTTAAACTTGCCAAGTTTGAAGACCCTTGATTTAGACCTTGGTAGCCAATACTTTTTGAAGTAAATTAATCTAGTCTTTTTGGAGGTCAGGATGTACCCAGGATTAGGTATTTAACATGAAAAGCAATAAAACCTTTGGTTAGGACTACATTCCATATGTGAGTGTCACATTAATTTCCACATAGGAAAAATGTTTTATTTCTATGCCTCTTCTTGCCCCAGATGGTTGGATATGACTTCCATTCATCTTCCATTTGCCTTGTTGCATTGCAAAATCAGCTAAATCATTCTTGTCCAGAACCCAAAGCAAAATAATCCAGCATGATTCTAGACTGATCACCAAACAGACCAATGGCACCTTGCAAATGTTGTTTCTAATGCCTAGGTAAATCTAACACAGCATGATTAGGTTACTGTTATAACCAGCATACAAATTATATCTGGAATGGAGTACTGATTCTTGTACAATTGTCATCCTCTTGGGGAACATATTGAGATTTATAGCAGCCAAAGAAAAAGAATATTGAAAGATAGGCTGGCAGGCTACCTTGATGGCAGGCTACCTTGATGAAAGCAAAGGGGAAGAAGGACTGTCTCCCTTGTTAAGGAAATGCTAGTCTTGATGAAGCAATAACTATAAAACAGAGATTGCATATGGCTTTAGAAATATTTTAAATGTTTAGGTGGAAAGTGATTCACAAAAAAACAAACAAAACAGCACTATTACAGCCCAAAAAAACCAGATGTTTTTTGGCATTAAAATTCAACATTGATAATTATTAGCCAGAGTCAGAAAGGTCAACCCAAAAAGATAGCTATTAATTTCAACCTGAGATCTCAGATATAGGCTATTCATACATACTGCTCCTTAATTCTGTTTAGCCTGCCTTTCCTTAATTATATTTTTTTGAAAAATAAGGAATAAAATATCACCCAAATAAACAGTTGAAATCAGCCTTCCCCCTTGGTGCTCCTCTGAGAAACAGGGCAAAGAGCCTTCTATCGTAATGGTAAAAATGAATGCAATGTATGTGAATGAACATTGGCCAGAGACAGCACAGCTGAGGATGGCCCTCTTACTTGAATATCCAGACCAGAGGGACTATTTGTTTCATAGCAGAGGAATAAATGGTGACATTTTCCTGGGGCTTTTTATACCAGCCTCATTGAAATTCTGCATCCTCATAGCATCTCCTTATACTGTATCATTTACAGTACCCACGAGCTCAGCACTCTGACTCATTATTATTAGTTAATGAGCCATCCAAGCACTAAACCTGCAGTATATGGGATGGATATGAACATTGTACTCGGTATAATTTAGTACCCGTTTTCCAGACAAGGAGAACTATGAGCTGGGAATACTATCACAATCCTGTGAATGCTCCTGCACTAACAGATGGTGTACAGATCAACTGCCGAACAGCAATTTTGTACTGCAGTATACAGCATCAGTCAGAAAACACGAATACATACAGAGACCCTTTATGGCATTCCCTTTTGGGGTGACCAGGATTGTGCAAAGCACAAAAAAGGAGTGAGAAATCACAGGCAAGCAAAATTCAAAACCTAAAAAACCAGTATGTAATGCAAGCTGGATTTGGGTGGGATTTGTCTGCTCTGGTGAATGGTTTATTCACATGGGTTTACCCATCACATGGGTAGTATAATTTGAGAGCTGGACTCAATAGCCCCTCGACTTTAAGGAAAGAAAATCTTCAACAAAACTACTTAACTTTTTACTTTAACAGCATCATCATGCTGCAAGGGTGCAAGGGACGAGATTCCTGGTTTTCTTCTAAACCTTTTGCTTAGCAAGTTTTACACGTACACACACACACATATGAGATTAGAGTGAGTCTTAACAGATCAAATGGATGTGCCTGTGGCTAGATCAGTAATGGGCATAGAGCTCCACTTCAACTCAGATGCCAGCAAGATGGAGGTGGGGTACTAGTATGGGCTGGTATTATTAAAGATGAGCTAGTTGGACCAGGTGAAGATGGACTCAGATCAACTCCCAAACCTACTGCCAGTTTTTAGAAGGTACTTTCTACTTATTGTACCACCACTAAATATCCTTTGCCCTAATAATCAACATGGGGAAAAAATTTATTTAACTGTTACTGATTGCAGAAATGAGGATTAAAAGTAAGGAAGGGTGAATAGCATATCGTTGTATTTATATCTATCAGTGACTTTACATAAGAATTTTCACAAGACCTGTTGTAATCTACTGTTATTTCCTCTCACCCTGCACTGATATGTAGGAAAACCACTGAAAGAGAACTGAAGGTCACAGTCTGTCTTTGGAAAGCCAGCAATCTCTGACACAGATTGGATCTTATGGCACATGGGACTCTTAAGGATTAGCATAAAAAAACAACATCACTTTTTCTCCTTCAGGGGAATAACATGTCTTTGTGGCATCAGCTGCTGATATATCAATCATTGTCTTCACCTCAGAACTACCCATAAATATGAGAAAATATTCTTTTCATGAAGGAAAGGAAAAGGCACACAATGCAATATGGAACCAGGTCTTTGTGTCTGTCTCTGTCTGTCTGTCTGTCTGTCTGTCTGTCTGTCTGTCTGTCTGTGTTTATATTTCTAGACTGCCCACCTTCCCTAAGGTGCTGAGCCATCGTGTCTTAGTTCAGGGCAATTGATTAAGGCAACCATTCCATGCCAGAATATGTCCCAAAAGCACAACTGTTGAATCTTTCTTCAGAACTATCAATGGGGTAGTGTCTTCCATTCTTATCTGAGAACAATTCATTCATTCTGGAAATGCAGGCTGAACCTTATCTTACCCCTCTAAGCTACATGGCCTTATATTTGCCAATTGTCCCCATTCCTAGAATCCAGTTTGAGATAGTTGCCTCCCTATGACTAATGAGAGGACATAAAACAGAATGTAGAACTCTAAGCAATGGGAGCAGAAGGAGGAAAGCCAAGGAGAATAATAGATCAAAGCTAGGCTGCTTTCCTGATATATCAGTTCATCTTTTTATCTCCCTTTATCACCACATGACTAAATGGACATCTCATTTAATTAACTTCTTATGGTTAACATCTCAATTACTCCCAAGATTTTATGGACATCTCCTTCAATTAAAAATACTAATAGTCTGCCAATTTTTGGTCTGCCTTTTGAGATAGAATATATCTTTCTTTTAATTTAAAAAAACAGATTAAAACATTGCTAACCATTGCTAAATTTAAGACCTCTTATTTATTTGCATAATGCACATGAAAATGGTTTTTAAAAGCTGATTTATTCATTTATATATCTGAGGTACAGATGCTCAAACTGTAATTGCAGACTAAGCAGGCAGAGTGACGGAAAGACGGAAATGTAAAAGGTAGCATTCAGACTATATCTTCCAAACTGAGAGGGGGGACGGGGGATACCTTAGGAAATAAGGCATTTTATTCTTTGCCACATCTCTGTGTCTCATCTTAATTAAACCATGATTCATTGTTAACAGGAATGCTCAGATACATGGAACTTGTGATGTACTGAAGGAATTCCTGAGGGAAACAGAGGTTATGCACACTCAGCCTTGAGTAGCTTTTTTTTAAAGAAACTGTTTAGGCAAAAGTAATTATCTAGGAGAAAACAACAAAAATAGGAATTAGAAACTGCAACCATCGCAGACACTGCAAAGACTTCTAGGCGTGTTTTGTGTAATTCCATAATATAGGTCAGTAAGATAAGACCCAGTATAGAAAAGCTGCAATTACAATTTTGGCTGAGAGTGGGTAACAGTTGAATAATTTCATTTTTAGTTTCTAATATTCTCTTTTTATATGTATTGAATTCCATGAAGTTTGGTGTTTTCCATAAAGATGGGGGGAAATGCCTTATGTTCAGACTAGCCTTCATTAATTATCTGGAGACAGGAGCACATTTGCTGATGACCCTAAATTATTTAACGAGCTTAAAACAAAAAGCTGTAGAACTGCAAAAAGATCTCTCCAGACTGGAGAAAGAAGAATTTGAATGAATGCAGTTCATTGTAATAAAATGTGATGTAATGGCCCCAAATCCTAATTTTACTGATGAGCCTAAGCTGAAGGTGGAGATGATGTGCTAGGACAGGCATATTAAAGTCAAAGAAAGCCACCAAGTCAAAACATCAGCTCCCATGTGAACCCAAATTCCATGTTATCCATCATTAGGAAAGAAATAAAGTCAGTATCAATGACTGTGGCAATTCCTGAAACACACTATTCTATATAGTTCTGGTTGTTGCATCTCAAAAGGGAAAATGAAGAGCTAGAAAAATATGGAGAGAAGGGCAGTGTAAATGATCAAATGGTTGAAGGAACTTTCCTGTGTCAGGGTTCCAAGGAACACCCCCAAACCAAGTAAGACTCTGAGGCCAGCAGTTCCTCAAAGTTCCACTTTATTAGAGATGTCATATTGGCACATCTGGGGAAACCCGAATCTGAAAGTCTTCAGGTTTTCCCCACCCAAAGGAAAGTCAAAGTCCTTTCCCCTGCACCCATACATGGTCCAATCAATCCACCGTCCCAACTGGAGATGTTCCCCAGTCACGCCTCTCCAGGTGAGGCTGAACGTCCTCGACTCCCAGAGAAAAGAATGTTGTTATGGCTATATATCTCCACCAACTCCATGCAACTGCCCTCCCATTTTCCCACAGCACTAAATGTGGCAGCCCTGGGGAACCAAAGAAAAAGATGGCCTCCAGGGCTGACACCCTGTGAGAATGCAGTGCTGAGGTATATACTGCTTTTTTGTTTAGAAATAAAGAAAAGCGGGGAGATGAGTTAAGATGACAGATGCATGGCAGATAATTATGTATGGCATGGAAAAAGTAGAAAGGGATATGTTATCTTTTTGAATAATGCCAATAGTGTTCAATAATATAAAATTCAAAATCATAAGAAGTCAAAAAGCTTTAAACAAGGATTAGGTAAGTCATTGAACAGTGGATTTGTTGGCCATGAGAGCTAAATATTACCTCCAGCACTGGATCCAGTATCTCAATATCCACTGATGCAAGTCAGCAAGTATTATAGCATCCATGGGCTGCTGGGGAGTTTCCCATAATATCCCTTTGACCATTGTGGAGACCATATGTTGGATTTTAAAAGTTGTTGATCAACATACACTTAGCTTCTGTTTATCTTCTAGGCATTCTCTGTGACACCAGGGAAACTTGGACTTTAAAGAACCAAGATAAGAAGAACATTGATGCTTTTGAACTTTAGAAGATTTTTTTTTGAACTTTGGAAGATTCCTAAGAATACCTTGGACAATCAAGAAAACAAATCAGTCCAGAATTTTCACTCCAGGCAATAATGACCAGGCTCAAATTATCCTGCTTCAGATACCTGATGTGAAGATCTAGCTCTCTGGAGAAGACTCTAATGCTGGGAATGATGGAAGGAGAGAGAAGAGGACAAGTGTTATGTATGCAGGTTTAAAGTCATTGGTTTAGTTTGAACTGTTCTTGTAAAATGTAAGAAATGATTGGTTTAAAAAGTGCGGGAAAACCCTACACTCTGATTGGCTGGCAACTGCGGCTGCTGGCTATAAGTAGCAGCCGAGCCCAGCCAAATTTGGGTCCGTTCTGAGCTGTAGTCACTAATAAACAAAGAGCTTGAAGCACTCCGCATCTGTCTCTTCATGCAAACTTAACACTGGCGACGAAGGTGGGATCTCCCTGAAGAAGAAGGCAACGCGGAACAGAAGGAGAGAGAGATGGCTGCGCTGAACACCCCCCCAGCCCCTTTTGATCCGACGGCAGAAGACTGGGAGACGTATGCAGATCATTTCCAAATGTATCTGGAAGGAAATGATCTTGCCGACGTTTCCGAGAAGCGGAAGAGGGTGGTCTTTCTCACGCACTGCAGTCCGGCAGTCTTCAAGATGGCGAAGGCATTGGCGGGAGCTACAGACATGAAGGTAATGGAATGGCCTGACTTAGAAAAGCTGTTAAGAGCCCATTACGCCCCACAAGTATCGTGCCTCATTAAGAGACACGAGTTTTACCGTCAGGATCAAGGGGAAAGCAAAAACGTAAATGACTTTGTGGCAAGTTTAAGAGACATTGGGGGTGCATGTGAATTTAACAATTTAGAAGACGCCATGTGCGATCGATTTGTTCTGGGCCTTAAAGACAAGGTGCTTCAGAGCAAGTTATTACTAAGACCTAAGGTCACGCTGAAGGAAGCAATAGAAGAGGCCTCTTCAGCAGAAGCTACCAAGTCCTCAGCAGCAGCCATGAAGTAAATTAACAAGGCCACAAGCCATCCTGATGTGGAAAAGTCTACAACAACTCATTGTGAGCAAATAGATTCTGAGTCAGACTGTAGTGAGGTGGAGGAAGGAATTTATAGACCCAGAATGGAGCGGAAAAAGAAAGACCTGGGAAGAAAGAGGCAAGATTTCTACTGCAGAGGTTGTGGGGAAGCCACCCCGCACTGAATGCAAGTTCCTAGATACCATCTGCCTCCGTTGTGAAAAAAGAGGACACCTAGCAAGAGTCTGCAAATCATCCAGAACTCCACCCAACAGAAGGAAGTTTCCTGACAAAGAATTCAAGCCCAACAACCTCAGTGAGAAAATGGGGCAGCAAAGAAGCAAAGGGGAAGAATGAAACTCATCAGACAGTAACTATTGGTCATTCTTCTTCTATCAATAACAGAAAAGTGCATGTCAAGGTACTAATTGAAGGAAGGCCTTGCCAAATGGAAGTGGACTCAGGCTCATATTTATCTATGGTGTCATGGGACACTATTCACAGACTACTCCCAAACATTCAGAAGAAGCATTTCAAGAAGCAAGCACTGACTCTTAAAGACTACCAAGGGAACAAGATTCCAGTAGTTGGAACAAGAGAATTCAACATGAAGTTCAAAGGCCACACCAAACGCTTGCCCCTGACCATCGTGGACAAGGACCTCCCAAGCTTGCTGGGACTTGAGTGGATCAATCCACTAGGCATCGAGGTGACTGGCATCAATCACGTGAGCAACACTGAATGGGAGGAGGCCTTGAAGTCTGAGTTTCCAGAGGTCTTCAGCAACAGATTGGGCAAGTATATGGGGACCCCTATCATTTTCAATCTAGATCCTAAGGTGCCACCAATTCCCTTAAAGCCCAGAAGGGTCCCATTTGCCTTAAAGGAAAAAATTGATGCACAATTAGATAAACTAATAGCTCAAGGAGTTTTAGAGCCCACTGACCACTCCAGGTGGGAGACACCCATAGTCACACTAGTCAAGACTGATGGGTCAGTGAGAATCTGTGGAGACTATAAGGGGACATTGAACCATGCGCTTCAACAGAGCACATATTCAGTTCCAGTGGTGCATCATTTACTACATTCACTTGGCAGGGGTACAGTCTTTGCCAAATTGGATCTGGCCCAGGCATATCAACAATTAACAGTTGATGATGCCACTGCAGAGGCCCAAACCATTGTGACTCATAGAGGTGCTTTCAAATGTAAAAGGTTACAGTTTGGAGTAAGCGTGGCACCAGGTATCTTCCAAAGCCTTATGGAAAGGATGCTCCAAGGACTGCCAGGGGTAGTACCTTACTTTGATGATGTGTTAATCTCTGCTGAAAATGACACTCAGTTACAAGAAAGACTCAGAGAAGTCCTTACCAGATTCAAGAAAGCGGGGTTTAAAGTCAAGGAAGAAAAATGCACTCTTAGAACTGACAAGGTTGAGTTCTTGGGCTATATGATTGACAAGCATGGTATCCACCCCACAGATGCCAAGGTTCAGGCAATCAAAGAAGCCCCTAGACCAAAATGTAAAACAGATTTGCAAGCCTTCCTTGGACTCATTAACTTTTATCACATGTTCCTACCTCAGAAGGCTACCATTGCAGAACCACTGCACAGATTATTAGACAAAAAGTCTGCGTGGGTCTGGGGCAGAAAAGAACTGCATTTATTTATTTATTTATTTACTTACTTATTTATTTATTTATTTATTCGACTTATATGCTGCCCCCTCTCCCGAAGGACTCGGGACGGCTTACAAAGTAAAAAACAACATGACAATAAATTAGATAAAACCAGATTAAACAAATCAAGCCAAATTAACACTAAAATCCCAGAATTAAAACTCTAAAAAACCACCCCACCCAGGGGTCACAGCCCGGGTTGATTAAACAACCAGGTCTTCAGGTGACGGAAAGTGGGAGGTCAGGGGCCAGGCGGAGCTCCAGGGAAGTTGATTCCAGAGGTCAGGGGCCGCGACAGAGTAGGCCCGTCGTTGGGGGACCGCCAGCCGGCACTGCCCGGCCGATGGGACCCCAAGGAGCCCCTGTCTGTGAGTTCGCCAGGGCAGTTAGTGTTCGATGTCGGCAGCAGTCGCTCCTTAAATAATAAGGACCCATGTCATGAAGGACTTTGTATGTTAAGGTTAAAACCTTGAATCTCACCCAGCGCAACCGGCAACCAATGCAGGCCGGCGCAGGAGGGGGCAACATGGGAGAACCGGGGAACTCCCATCACCACCAGCGCCACTGCATTTTGCACCAGCTGCAATCTCGGATGGTATGCAAGGGCAGTCCTAAATAGAGAGCGTTGCAGTAGTCGAGTCGCTAACAAGGGCATGAGTGACCGTATGCAGGGCATCGCGGTCCAGAAACAGGCGAAGCTGGCGAACCAGCGGACCTGGGCAAAAGCCCCCTGGTGACGGCTCCCACCTGCTCCTCCACCGGAGCCGTGCATCCAGGAGGACCCCAGGTTCCTTGCCCTATCCACAGGGGCAGCACCACTCCCCTATGGTCAAGCGATGGACATTCCAAACTGGACGATGCGGTATGTACAGCCACTCAGTCTTGGCGGGTTGAGTCGAAGCATGTTTCCGTCCATCCAGATCCGTACCGCATCCAGACAGCGAGTCATCACGGAGAGAGCATCACTGATCTGGTTTGGGGTGGAGATATATAACTGTGTATCATCAGCATATTGATGATACCTCACCCCAAAACCACGAATGATCTCACCCAGCGGTTTCATGTAGATATTAAATAAAGGGGAGAGGACCACCCCTGAGGGACCCCACAAGTGAGTGCCCTCGGGGCCGACCTCTGCCCCCCTGCCAACACTGATTGCGACCGCCCCGAGAAGTAGGAGGAGAGCCACCGAAAAACAGTGTCCCCCACCCCAGCCCGAGGCGTCCCAAAAGGATACCATGGTCAATGGTATCGGAAGCCGCTGAGAGGTCTAATAGGACCAGGACAGAGGAAAAACCCCTGTCCCGCCCTCCAGAGATCATCCATCAGTGCGACCAATGCCGTCTCTGTGCTGAAACCAGGCCGGAAGCCTGATTGGCATGGATCCAGGTAGTCCGCTTCATCCAGGAAAAGCGGAAATTGCCTGGCCACCACACTCTCAACAACCTTCGCCAAAAGCAAGGTTGGAGACTGGACGAAATTATCTAACACGGTCGGATCCAGGACAGGCTTCTTCAGGAGGGGTCTCACCACCGCCTCCTTCAGGGCGAGGGAAAACACCCTCCCTTGGCGTTGACAACTGCCGGATCCAACGCAGGTGACCTCCCTGGCGGCATAAACAGCCAGGAAGGGCACGGGTCCAACAAACATGTGGTGGAACTCAGGCCGCATAATCCCATCCACTTCATCCTCGGAAACAGGATCGAACTCATCCCAGAATGTACTGGCCAGACTACCTGTATCCGCTCTCAGACCGCTGCAAATCAGTGGACAACCGCTCGAATTGAGCGATCTTATCCGACAGATATTGACCAAATTCCTCAGCCCTTCCCAGCGGATCTGCCCCTCCCAGGACAAAGGAGAGAGCGTAACCCGGAACAGGCGGCTGGGCGGTTATCTGGACGCTATGAGGGTGGAGAGATAAGACCTTCTCACCACCCTCATAGCTCCCAGGTAAGTCCTAATATGGGCTCTTAACTGGGTTCGATCGAGCTGAGAGCGGGTGGCCCTCCACCTGCTCTCTAGGCCCCTCCGACGGCGTTTCATCTCCCGGAGCTCCTCTGAGTACCAAGGAGCCATCCGAGATCCGTGGCGTGTGGGGGCATGGGGACAACCCTGTCGAGGGCCTCCAATGCGGCCCGCTGCCAAGCGGCCGTCAGATCCTCAACAGAGCTGTGAGCAAGGGAAGAGGGAAAAGGCCCCAGTTCCACCTGGAACCGCTCAGGGTCCATAAGGCCTGGGCGGAACCATCTAAGTGGCTCCCTGTCCCAGCAGTGGGGGGCGGCCTTTTGGAAAACCAGCCACAGGTGATAGTGATCAGATCATGGAACGGGCAGAGCCGTATGAGTAGGTTGCCCTCTGTCACTACGCCACCACTCAGAGACAAAAACTAGGTCTAGAGTGTTCCCCCCCTCATGAGTGGGGCCATGAATCAATTGGGTCAGGCCCATGGCTTCCATAGAAGTCATGAATTCCTGGGCCAATCCCGACGTACCCCCCAGGGAAGGCAGGTTAAAGTCCCCCAGGACTATAAGGCCTGGGACCTCCACCGCCACCCCTGAGAGGATGTCAAGAAGTCCCAGCAGGGCTGCTGTCACACAGCTGGGAGAGAGGTATGTGAGCAGCAAGCCCACCTGACCATTAGGCCCCCACTTCAGGAGAAGGGTCTCACTTCCACCTATCTCTGGGATAGTGACCTCCCTTGGAAGCAAGGTCTCCCTAATAACCACAGCCACCCCACCACCCCTTCCCTGGGCCCGTGGCTGGTGCACAACCCGAAAACCTGGAGGGCATAATTCAACCAGAGGGACACCACCCTCTGGGCCCAACCAGGTCTCGGTGATACAAGCCAGGTCCGCAGCCTCCTCCTCAATAATCTCACGGAGGAGGGTAGATTTATTAGCCACAGACCTGGCATTAAAGTACACCAGCGTAAGCCCAGGGGTCCCCATTCCCAAGCTCCCCAGGGAGGAGGCCATAGGGTCGGAGCGAGCAACCGCACAAAGATGGCGGGTGCGCACTCCCAACATCTGATACGGCCCTATGCCTCGACGTCTGCTGCCGACTCCAACCACCCTGGGAATCGCAGCCCCCACCTCAACCCCCGGAGCCCCGCTGGCCCCCATCCCCTGCTCCCCCCGCCACGAACCGGGCTGCAAAAAGACCCATTAACCCCTCTCCCTAACCCCTTAAGACAACAAGTTAAAAATTTAAGAAGTTTCCCCTTCCTTCTAAGCTTAGAATTTGGCCCACTAGTCGCAACATGCCACCTCTCGGGATCCCAAGATCCGTCATTAAGGTAAGCTTTTGATAGCGTACAGGGCCATTCCACAGACTGGGGAACCGTCCGGAGGGCCCGTAAATGTAATAGGGAGTAGACAAGCATAACTTATACATCTCAGACAGTAACGGAGGTAGTTGGTACGATGGAAAACATTGTAAGAATGGAATGCAATGAAAGAGACAGACTGTGGCAATAAACAGGAAAACAACATTTAACAATATTAAAAGACTAATCACGTCTGATGCTGTACTGATACAGTTCTCTGAGAATTTGCCTGTTGTACTGACTTGTGATGCATCCCCTTTTGGGGGGGGGTTTGAGCCACAGGCTTCCCAGCGGGAGGGAAGCTCCTATTGCATTTTACTCTCGCACTCTGACCAAAGCAGAGAGGAACTACAGCCAACTGGACAAGGAAGCCTTGGCAATTGTTGCAGCTGTTAAGAAATTCCATGAGTATTTATATGGGAGAACATTTACCATTGTCACAGATCACAAACCTCTGTTAGGCATTGTGGCAGGAGACAAACCTACGCCCACTATCCTGTCACCAAGAATGCTGAGGTGGACTGAATTTCTTGCTGCTTATTCATACAAACTCATCCACAGGTCTGGCAAAGACATTGGGCATGCAGATGCTTTGAGTCGCTGCCCACTTCCTTCTCACACTGAGGACTTTGCTCCTGAAACTTACACCTTTTTCCTAGAAACTGTTGCCAAGCTTCCAGTACACGCTGCTGAAATTGCCAGAGAGACTGCCAAAGACACTTTATTGGCTCCTGTTATAAGCTGGATTAAGAAAGGTTGGCCTCTTCAAGATCTACCTCAACTTGCCCAACCTTTTAAATCCAGGCAAACTGAATTATCTGTATTAAGAGATTGTATTTTGTGGGGTAACAGGGTGGTTATTCCTGAAAAACTGCAAAAAGAGGTTTTGGAAATGTTACATGAGGGTCATCCAGGTATTGTCAGAATGAAGGATTGGCCAGGAGTTATGTATGGTGGCCAGGTATTGACAAAATGGTTGAAAACTGGGTTGCATCTTGTCCCAACTGTCAGGTAGTCAGGCCTGCCCCACCTCTCACCCCCACACAGGAATGGGAATGTCCTAGGGGCCCGTGGTCCAGGATTCACATTGATTTTGCTGGCCCTACCAGAGGGCACACTTTCCTTATTATAGTAGATGCATATTCCAAATGGCTAGAGGTCATCCCTATGGCATCCACCACAACTGAAGCTGTCATCAAACAGCTTAAAAAGCTTTTTGTAACTCACAGGTTACCTGATGTGCTTGTTTCTGACAATGGCCCTCAATTTACATCCAACCTTTTTGAATCATATCTAGCACTACAGGGTATCAGACATGCCCTGACAGCCCCTGGGCATCCTTCGGCTAACGGCCGGGCTGAACGATGGTACGATTTATCAAGGAAAAACTTCAGCAATTGGGTCCAGGGGATATCACTGAGAGAGTTGAAAAACTTCTCAGTGTTCAGCATATCACTCCCAACCCCTCAACTAATTTGTCCCCAGCTGAATTGTTCATGGGTAGGAAACTCAGGTCTCCCCTTGATCGCCTTCATCCCATTTACGCACCCAACGCACCACTAGATTCCACTAGCAAAATTCGCACATTCACTGTGGGTGATTCTGTTTATGCTAAGAACCTTTTGGGTGAACCATTATGGATTCCTGCTGAGATAACCCAAATCACAGGCCCCAGGTCTTACAGGGTACAAATGGAGGATGGTGTCCTCTGGAGCAGGCACATTGATCAGTTAAGATCCAGATTACCTCAGGAGCATCGCTTTTGCTCCTCTCTGGTTCCCATACCTACTGCCTCTTCTAGGGGAAGGGAGGATCATGAGTGTAATGAACAAGCAAGAATCAACCCCATGTGTAACGAGCTAACACGACAGGAACCACCCCAAAACCTGTCACAATACCAACAACCATTTTCACAAATGGAAGATTGCACATCATTACCTGATCTAGGTGCTGACATTGGGTTGGAGATGGTTTGGGAGGAGAGACCAGATTGTAGTAACCAAACAGGTTCTACCATTACTACAAGTCCTAGTAAGGAAATGTCAGCAGATATATTTCCTCCCTCACAAGGTGAGAACCTTAAAACATCTGAACCACGTAGGTCTCAACGTACACGTAAGAGCCCTACCTATTTAAAAGAATACATTAGATAGGCTGGGGTTTGAGTATGGACTGAACCTAGTGGGGAGGGGTGTTATGTATGCAGGTTTAAAGTCATTGGTTTAGTTTGAACTGATCTTGTAAAATGTAAGAAATGATTGGTTTAAAAAGTGTGGGAAAACCCTGCACTCTGATTGGCTGGCAACTGTGGCTGCTGGCTATAAGTAGCAGCCGCAGCCCAGCCAAAGTTGGGTCCATTCTGAGCTGTAGTCACTAATAAACAAAGAGCTTGAAGCACTCTGCGTCTGTCTCTTCATGCAAACTTAACAACAAGCAACAGCAAGGTGAATGGATTCAGTTTTGGTGGCAATGAATGCACCATTAGCAGAGCTGAAACAACAGGTTAAGATGACTAGGAGTAAAGAATGACTTCATGGCATGTAATCAATCAATTTAACTGTTGTAATTGTTATGAAATACAATGAATAGAAATTTATTTATTAATGAACACATCTAGGTGTTGATATATTCATATTAAAATCAATTTAATAAAGCCGTGAGAACCATCTGGAACTGTAAGTTTGGTGAAAAAGAAGAGTAACACTATTTAAGTTCCATTTCCCTGCTTATTTTGAGGGCATTAGGTTCAAAAGTGATCTGATTTATTTATTAAAAAGTAAAACAATTCAATATGAATTTTCTCTCCAAATTTATTTTGGAAAGAATTCTCTTTTCTATTTCAGCGAGAGAATTCATTTCAGGGTACGTGAACAAAACCTTGTGAGGTATCTCATTTTATACCAGCATTGTAAAAACTGTCATCATATCACCAGCTAATTGGGATTCCATTTTTCAGAGGTTCCCTAAGGTTCTATAATGAAAGCAGGTGTTTCTATCTGAAGGTAGGTGACACTGTGTGTCATTTTCTTAATGTTAATGTATGGAGATTAAGACTCTTCAGTTTTCACAGCCAACACAACAAAGAAAGAAACCTATACAAATCAAGGTACTGAAATTGTTATGCAACATCTTTTTTAAAAAGGAAATTCTTTTTAATAATTCCCAAGTGATACAACATGACAGAAAGACAGCCTAGCTAATTAGAAGGTTCTTCTGTGTCATTTACAGAAAGAGCCTTCAGATCAAACAGTATAATTTTTATCAGGTAGACCAGACAGGAAATACGACCGGATAAGCCAATTCTATTTTAATGTAAAGTTATATTAACAGAATCTTACAAATCCAAAAATACAATTCTCTGGTGTCTCCTTTATATCCCAAGAAACTAAGAAGGGTTTCTTCTGAGCTTCTTGCCGTATCCTCTGTCCAGCTGTGGACTATGCTACCTCTTATCTGATTGTTTTCTTCTTTTCATCTCATCCAGTGGTGGGATGCAAAAAAATTTACTACTGGTTCTCTGGGGTGACTTGGTGGGTGTGGCTTGGTAGGTGTGGCTTGGTGGGTGTGGCAGGAGAAGGATACTGTAAAATCTCCATTCCCACCCCACTCCTGGGAGAAGGTTACTGCAAAATCTCATTCCCTCCCCACCTTGCTAACCTGCCTTCCAGCTTCATTCTCCTGTACAGGGCAACAAAATAAGACCCAGCTGATCAGCTGGGATTCAGAAGGCAGATAATAGATGGGGACAGGGCCAGTCAGAGGTGACATTTGCCGGTTCTCTGAACTACTCAAAATTTCCACTACTGGTTGTTCAGAACTGGTCAGAACCTGCTGAATACCACCTCTGATCTCATCTCCCAAGGTCTTTCTCACATACCATTACATACTTGAGTTACAAGACTAATTGTCAAGAGAACAATGAAAGAGAAAATGGGAAATCTACTGGATCTATTTTGCCTGACTTGTTAATTATGGGCAGCACTCATGAATTGAAATAACTCACATTAGATCTAGTCTACATTTAATTTTACTGGTCAGAGACCAGTACTTCAATCCACATCAATTTTTCATTCCAGGTTCCTGAAGAGGGTGGTGGGGGGAAAAAGCAGGATTAGTGTGGTATCTCTTTTTCTCCCTCCTGGATTATAGAAAACTGGGCCTGAAAAGGTTCATTACTCAAGAAATAATGATACAATAAGCAAAAATGTTCTAAAAAACCATATCCATTGATATATACTAGACTTAACAACTGCCTTGATCTCCTCTTCTGCAATAGTTTGAACTCAATTTACAGAATACAAATTAAAGAACCCTTTTCCAACAGTGACCACAACATGATTGACTTTTGTCTCAACGTACATCTGCACAAAAATCATCACAACAACATGATCCCCAATTATAACTTCAAAAAAGGCAACTATGATCTTATAGACAATGATCTCTCATCCCTTGATTGGCAATCTCTATTCACTGGATGCAATACTGTTGAAGACCATATACCATATTTTTACTTGAAATCCAAAGAGTCATCAAACTATATGTACCAATAACAACTCCCAAAACAAAAAAAACAGATTACCTATAACAGTAAGGAAACTTCAATCCAAAAAAAGATCACTTTGGTGGAAAAACAAATCTGGTCACATTGCCAATTTCAAAAGCTGATACAAAAATTTATGCCACCAGATAAAGACTGAATGCACCAATTATCATATTAAACAAGAGGAAAACCTTCTACGCACCAATTCTACCCATGCTTTCTACAATTTTGTAAACAACAAACTAAAAGACTCAAGATCCATCCCACCCTTGAAGGACCTAATGGTAAAGACTGTAACGATGACACCATCAAAGCCAACCTCTTTAACACATTCTTTGGCTCAGTATTTGTAAACAGCAATGGATCATGCCCAGTATTTCCTAGTTGAACTACAGACAACTACAATGATCTAATACATATTGATTTTACAGAAGACAATGTTAAAAAAGCACTACACAACCTAAAACCATCTCTATCTGCTGGACCAGATGGAATATGTGCCTACTTCTTTAAAAAGCTATCCACTGCCATAGCCGAACCTTTAAACATAATCTTTGAAAAATCTTTCAGGACCAGCTCCTTGCCAAACCTATAGTCACAAGCCACTGTCATCCCCATCTTTAAAAATGGAGACCCCAGTCTAGTTGAAAATTACAGACCAATCTCTTTATGCTGTGTCACCTGTAAAGTCAGGGAATCAATTATTAACCAATCCATTATCCTCCACTTAGAGACAAACAACCTACTCTCTAATAAACAATTTGGTTTCAGAAAAAAACTGTCCTGTAATCTGCAACGCTTACACTGCAAAAACATATGGACTACACAACTCGATCAGGGCAAAGCAATAGACACAATCTACATTGACTTCTGTAAAGCCTTCAATTCAGTGGTACACGACAAACTACTACTAAAACTAAGATCTTACGGCATCTCTGGACAACTGCACAACTGGATAGAAGCACTTCTGTCAAACAAACAACAAATGGTCAAAATTGGGAGCATCCTATCAAATTCTGTACCTGTCAACAGTGGTGTCCCCCAAGGCAGTGTTCTAGGATCAACTCTTTTCATAGTCTACATAAATGACCTCTGTGATCATATTAAGAGCAACTGCATTTTCTTTGCTGATGATGTAAAGCTATTCAACACCACAGACAGTATTGCTACCCTTCAAAAAAACCTTGACTATGTATCTGAATGGTCAAACAAATGGCAATTTCAAATCTCAACAAATAAATGCTCTGTCTTCCATAGTGGCAAAAAAAATCAGAAAATAAAATACAAGCTGAATAGTCAAGACCTTGTTGATGATCCAAACTCCATCAAGGACCTTGGAATACTCATCTTAATGATCTAAGTGCTAGAGCCCACTGTAACTACATAGCCAAAAAGGCATTAAAAGTTGTTAACCTAATCCGGACATCCGGTTTGAGTGGCTTTGAGGATAGTCGCAAAATCCGCGATTGTGCGTGGTTTCGGTCCGTGCTTACCGCTGGAAGACCCCGAGCCGGCTGGCTCAGGGGTTAAAACCACCCCGTAGAGGTGGTGAAGAAGGGGGAGCTGTTGGCTGGGTGGAGGAGAGCCGCATCTCTCCCCCCAGTCGATTTTCCCTTTCCCGAAGGCAGCAAAGCAGTTGTCAGAAATGGCCACCCTGAAGAAGTCCTCAAGCGGACAAGAATGTGCAGGAGGAAGTTGCTGGGAGAAAGTGTAGCAGACCGGGCTGGAGTTGGAAAACATCTGTTTGAAGTGCCCTAAGGTGAATAGTAATTTTTGTGTATTTTAAAAAGAAAGATTTTTAAAGAAGCGGCACTAGAAAGTGAAAAGACAGACTTTTTATCTTTTCCTCCTTCGATGCAGACAGCTTAGAAAGATAAGTGAAAAAGACAAGCTTGTGACAAGGTTATTAATTTGCTTGGACATTAAGATTGATAGGCTTTTTATAAGCTGAAAATAAAGTGCCAAGTGAAGAAGAATTTGTGGAATTTTTGGAATCTTAAAGAACTTTGTATATAAAGAAAAGAAAGGAAGCAGACAGAGGAAGGGAAAAAGAAAAAGTGAAAGCAGGGTGTTATTTGGAACTGAGGATACCACCCGGATTTAAAAGGACTAAGAGTGGATTTGCAACATCATTTGGAAAAAGATACATTACAATTGAAACATTGTTGCACCCCCAGAGAAGCGAAAGGAGTAAAGAAGCAAAAGACTACCCTGGACATTTGGAGGTTTTTGGCTTTTTACATAGAGGACTTTAAGTGGACTAAAACTAATTGGGGGTTGTTTTAAAAGGAAAATCTCTTTCAAGAATGTCATCATCTGTGGGAGAAGTTAAAACGTTACTTACACAAATTAAAGAAGAGCTACAATGGGTAAAAATGGAGGTCCTGAAATATATAAAACAACAGGAAATGTCGGCTGAGCAAGAAGGGCGGAACAAAGAAGAGGATGCCATCTTAAAGAACCCAGAAACGGCTGGTGTAATCAAGAAAAAGTATAAGGGGAAAAAGGGGAAAAGAGGGAAGAGAGTTAAGAATTTAAAATTTGAATTAACACTCAAAAAAAAGCTTGATCTTAACCTTATATGGAGCCAAAGGATAGGATTTCAGAAGGGGAAATCAGGCGTGAAAGGGAATAGAAAGAATAGAAAGGGAAGGGAGAAGAAAGGGGGGTGGATTACAAAAGAAAGCTGTAAATGGAAGCAAGATATACAGAAGCAAGAGAAATATACTAAGTATAAAGAATTTATCTATCTAGGGGGATATCAAGATAACAGTTAATGTAATCAGACCAGGGTGACTTAAAGGAATTTATAAGAGTACCTGAAATATATGACTATATTAGAAATGAAATCTAGAGCTTTTTTTTGCTTTGTCTTTTTTTCTATATGAGATGGATTTAATATGGGATTAAAATGGAAATATTTTGAATAGAATTAAATCTGAATAGAAAGAATCACCTTTGTTATAATTGTCTTAATGGTTATAGATATTTACAATCTTACTGTTTTTTATTATAAAGGCTTAATAGAGATAACGATTTTGAAAGACTGTTTTAAATAATATTTGATAAAAAAAAGATGGGGTGCTATCCTCAGATGTAATAATTAAGGGCAAAAGATGCCTTTTAAGAAGAACGATATTGTAAACATGATAGACAAAAGTGTTTTAATAATTGTTTGGAAAAATGTCGTGGGGGAAATAAAGGGAAATAGTACAAATGGTTATGATAAATGAGATAGAATGTAAAAAGTGAGTGAAAGTGTATAACTGAAATTTAGTCGCAAAGAGAAGGGAGGGTCTGGTGGCACACGGTTCTCAAAAGAAGACTTTTTTGTTTTTAATGTTTAGTATATTTGTCAGTATGTGTTTGTCCCCCGGGAACAGCCTTGAAGTAATAATATGAAGGGATATAAAATACATTAATTTAAAAATATGGAATATGTTATATATGAGAGTATATAAAAATAATCTGTAGATGAGAATGGAAAAGATGTATAAGGAGTTTCGAGTTACCGGCATATTATATGTTTTCTTTTGTGTATGTTTGTTATAAAAATAAAACTATTTTCAAAAAAAAAAAGTTGTTAACCTAATCCTATGTAGCTTTTTCTCTGGTAATATCACACTACTAACTAGGGCATACAAAACATTTGCTAGACCAATACTTGAATACAGCTCATCAGTCTGGAACCCACATCACGTATCTGATATTAACACAGTCGAGAAAGTCCAGAAATATTTCACAAAAAGAGTTCTACACTCCTCTACTCATTGCAGAATACCTTATGCCACCAGACTTGAAATTCTAGACCTAGAAAACCTAGAACTACACCGTCTTCGGTCCTATCTAAGTATAGTATAAAAAATCATACATTGCAATGTCCTACCAGTGAATGAATACTTCAGCTTCAACCATAACAATACAAGAGCACACAATAGATACAAACTCAAGGTTAACCACACCAAACTTGATTGCAGGAAATACGACTTCAGCAACAGAGTGGTCAATGTCTGGAATACTCTACCTGACTCTGTGGTTTCTTCCCCAAACCCCAAAAACTTTAACCTTAGACTTTCTACTATTGACCTCACCCCTTTCCTAGGCATGCATAAGTGCACCAACATGCCTACCATCCTTGTCCTATTGTTTCTTTTATTGTTTCTTTTATTTTTCTTATATGTATTCATTTCATGTATTCATAACTATGTTTGCCCTTATACTTATTATCTTGTAAGCGATTGACAAATCAAATAAAAAAAATAAAAAAAATAAATCTTGCAAATTCCTTTATAATAATATTTTTTTTCAATGCTTTTGTCCATATGTTCCAGTGAAGAAAGACAGAAAAAGCCAGGCTTCTTAATTAAACTGTAAATAACAGTGATTTGGACCTTTCATTTATTTCTTCATTTTATTAAATTTATATGCTGCCTCACTCACTATCAAACAACTCTGGATGGCTTACAAGAAAATAGAATGACAATATAAAACATTAAAATTTATTTATTTATTTATTTATTTATTTATTTATTTATTTATTTATTTATTTATTCGACTTATATGCCCCTCTCTCAAGACTCGGGCGGCTTACAATTAAAATACAACAGTAAATAAATTAATTTTAAAAAGAATTAAACAATTAAGCCGAATTAAAGTTTAAAATCCCCAACTAAGCCCCAACCCCGGAGAATCAGCACAGCCCAGATTGTAAAAAGAGCCAGGTTTTCAAATCATGGTGGAAGGTGCGGAGATCAGGAGCCAGACGGAGCTCAAGCGGAAGAAGATTCCACAAAGTGTGAGCCGCCACAGTGTAGGCCCTCCCCCGGGTCGACGCCAAGCGACATTGTGTCACAGGCAGCACCCCGAGGAGACCCCGCCTGTGTGCCCTTAAATGATAAATATGGTAAATGCTAATATTAAAAATAACAAAAATTAGCAAAGGAAGCAACCAATATGCAAACATGAGTAGGTGGAATCTTCTTTTATCCCACTAACCAGCTCCAGAATGGAATGCCCTAAAGGAGCCCAGGCCAACTGGCCGAAACAGGTTTTAAAGCCCTTCCAGAAGGCAAGAGGGTGGGGGCATATCTCACTTCGAGGGGTACGATGTTCTAGAGCCAGTTGGAATTCCATGACCGATAGGATCCGAAATGTGTTCCTTCTGCTGACATGAGTGGGCCGCGATGGTTCTTCAGGTAACCTGATAATGTTTACTGGTCAAAATACAGTTTCATTTTAACCTTCCATTTTTTTTATTTTTTATTTTTTGGATTTCTGTTGGCATTGTGGCTTACATACTAGAAAACTGATTCTCAACTTTGACAACTTTAAGATGCATGCACTTCAACTTCCAGAATTCATATATCTTAAAGTTGCCAAGGTTGAGAAATGCTATATTAGAGAATAAACCTCCAGTACCATGAAAGCTCACCTAAGATAGGTTAGTCTGGCAAGCTATTTTTCAGCCATATGTATAGAAAGTACCTCTTATAGAAAGGAAAAAGCACATCAGATGTGCATCTGATTAAACTTGCTACATACTAGGTTTCTTCATTAGAGAGAAATTCCTGGATCAATTAAGACTCCCCCTCCGGAAGCCTGATTGGTACGGATCCAGGTAGTCTGCTTCCTCCAGGAAAAGTGGAAACTGCTGAGCCACCACACTCTCAACAACCTTCGCCAGAAAACGAAGGTTGGAGACCGGACAAAAGTTGTTCAATACGGCTGGGTCCAGGGCAGGCTTCTTCAGGAGGGGTCTCACCACCGCCTCTTTCAAGGCGGCGGGGAAGGAGCCCTCCCTTAGTGACCCACCGCCCGGAGCCAGCCACACTTGACCTCCCTGGAGGTATATACCAACCAGGAAGGGCACGGGTCCAACAAACATGTGGTGGAACTCAGCCATCGCATAATCCTGTCCACTTCATCCTCAGAAACAGGATCAAACTCAATCCAGATCACATTGGCCAGACTACTTGCACCACCAACATCAGACCACTGCAAATTAGAGCGATCTTATCCAACAGATATTGACCAAATTCCTCAGCCCTACCCCACAATGGGTCCACCGCTCCCCCCGACTGTAGGAGGGAGCGGGTGACCCTAAACAGGGAGGTTATCTGCGGATGCTATGAGAGCGGAGAAATAAACCCTTCTCGCCACTCCCACAGCTACCAGGTAAGTCCTAATATAGAGTCTTAACTGGGCTCAGTCAGAACCGGAATGGCTCGACCTCCACCTGCTCTCTAAGCCCCTTCTATGGCGCTTCATCTCCCGGAGCTGCTCGGTATACCAGGGAGCTAGCTGGGATCTGCGCTGAGTGAGGGGAAGCATGGGGACAACTCTGTCGAGAGCCCCCATGGCAGCCTGTTGCCAGGTGGCCACCAGGACCTCGACAGAGCTGTGGATAAGGGATGTAGGAAGAAACCCCAGTTCTGCCTGGAACCTCTCAGGGTCCATCAGGTGTCTGGGGTGGAACCATCTAGGTGGCTCCTCATCCCAGCAGTGTAGGGCAGCTTGTCGGAAGACCAGCCATAGGAGATAATGATCTGACCATGGAATGGGATGGACAGTAAAATCACACACCCCCAGATCATTACGCCACTGTTCCGAGACAAAAACCAGGTCGAGCGTGTTACTCCCCTCATGAGTCAGGCCTTGAATCACCTGGGTCAGGCCCATGGCCGCCATGGAGGCCATGAATTCCTGGGCCAAACCCGACGCGGCCCCCAGAGAGGGCAAAATGAAGTCACCCAGGACCATAAGGCCTGGGAACTCCACTGCCACCTCCGAGACGGCGTCGAGAAGCCCAGGCAGGGCAGCTGCCACACAGCTGGGGGAAAGGTATGTGAGCAGCAAGCCCACCTGACCCCCAGGCCCCCACCTCAGGAGGAGGGCCTCACACCCACCTATCTCCGGAACAGTGACCTCCCTTGGAATCAGGGTTTCCTGAATAACAACAGCCACCCCCCACCCCTCCCCTGGGCTCGTGACTGGTGTAACACCCGAAAACCTGGGGGGCATAACTCAACCAGAGGGACTCCACCCTCTGGCCCCAACCAGGTCTCGGTGATACAAGCCAGGTCCGCGGCCTCCTCCTCAATCACCTCACAGAGGAGGGATGCCATGTTAACCACAGACCTGGCATTAAAGTACACCAGTCGGAGCCCAGGGGTCCTAGATCCCGAATCCCCAGGGAATTGGGAAGAGGCAGAGGGGTCGGAGCGCACCACTGCTCGAAGACAGCGGAGGTGCACTCCCCTTACATGATATGGCCCCATGCCTCATCGTCTCCTGCCGAACCCAACCTCCCTGGAGATCACCGCTCCCGCCCTCCTCCCCGGGCCCTGCAGGCCCCCTTTCCCCACCCACCCCAATATGTGGAGAGGCTGTGCACATATACATTGCTACTTCTGCAACATCCTTGTGTAGAATTGAAACCAATATAATAATCAATAGTTGGGGATGCTAAGTTGCTGTAATCTTGCAACTCCTTTGCATGTGTTTTGAACATGTGACAGCCCTTCTTTTTTTTTTCCAAACAAGTTTTATTCAATTTTTAACAATTTAAACAAGTCTCTTTTCAGTAGACAGCATATTTCCGGGTCATCACTTTTACATGCAAATATGACAATAGTTTTATAGTATTTTTAACATTTAACTTTGTATTATATCCCATTTTTACTTCCATTCCATTTTTTGCAGACAAAGAGCCAAACAAATTAATCCTAGTCTCAGATCTTAATCTCAATCTATGTAACCCCATTTCATTTTGAATTATTATAAATAGTTCTTAAGCATTTATATTTCTTTTAAAAATAACAATATGTTTGCTCATCATATAAAGAATAAAGTTTATCCATATTTATCCTTAAACTATCTTCACATTATTAATGCTCTTTTATCATTTACATATTTCTTTTATCCATCATATTTGCCCTTTCATCACGTATTCTTTCCATAATTCTAAATCAATACAAGCTTTAACACAGAAAAGAATTTTAAAAAAACCTAGACTTACCCCCATTTACTACTTTGAAAGTGTCACCTCAGTGATTAACATAATAACATTATAATAATCATTCCCTTTGCGGCAAAAGATAGAGTAAGAAAAAAGAAGAGAAGAAAAACTACATAACATTATATATCTTTTCAGTCGGGTTCTGCAACACATATCCCCCAATTTAAAATTTATTTATAATTTCAAAGTAATAGTAAAAATAATTAACCTTGATTACTGACAACTCTCATTTTAGACACCTTCAAGAATTATTTCAATTAATTCAATTTATCTAATCAACATTTACCTTTTTTATAAGTAAAAGTGAGAGTGTACCTTCATCTAAAAAATTGTTGTCAGTAGCCCCTCTATTGTTTTATATTTTAATAAATACGGTATATTCTTATTACCCATCTTCTCCATGCAGAACCCCTTCTTAATACCTTAGCCATTATCTCTATGTAAACGAGTTTCTTTCTTCATTATATAATTCCCATATTTCTCTATCTTCTGCTCCTGTTTCTTGTTCCCCTCCTCCTCTTTCTGCTATATCCCTTCTCCATCCAATTTGAATCCTCTCTCTCTCATTACCTTTCTGCTCTCTTTTCTTCTGGGCCTTTCTACCTTGCCTAATTCCATAAATGTTCCCCTTTTTAATTGCTTTCTTAGATTTCATTTTTTTGGATCACCCTTCCTTTCCCTTTTATTTGTAGTGATCTTTGTGTTAGTTGTCTCTTTAAGATGGCTTTCCCTTGTGCTGGCTCCTCCCTTTCCAGGATTCCTTCTTGTTCTTTGTTCACCATTTCCATGTCTTCGACCAAAAGCCAAATTAATTCAGTCACTTCCTGTAGCAGTTCTTTCATGCTTTTAGATTCCATTTTTAATTCCTTGTATGGCCACAAAAGTTTTTATTTTCCTTATTTCTTCTTCTTTAATTTTTTTTTTAAATCTCAACCCACGCCCAGAGTCTGTATCAATATCACCAACTAGTCCAGTAGTCTGTCTTTTATTTAAGTTCAAACTTTCACCTTCTGTAGTTCTTGCTTTTTTTTTCAATATTTGTTTAAAATTGTAACAATTCCAATCCACAAAGGAACAAGATATTTTCCTTCTTTAAATTCCAGTTTTTATCCACTGAGTGGCACTTTCTGTCACAAAAAATCTTCTCCCTTTCCTTTTGTTTTAATATTCAGGGTTTTTCGAGCCTCAAACTTAAATTCTTACGCCAACTTCTACCTTTCCCGGTTCGAAGCCCCTTATAGCTGTCAAAAATATTTTACTATTTTTTCCTTCACTTGATAGTCACGCCACTTCTTTTTCTTTTTTAAAAAAAAGCTCATTTTTATCTTAGTCCCGGGGTACCTTTGTTGATTTTACCTTCCAATACTCCCGATTCTTCTGCTGTCAACTTCTTTCTTTCCTCCTGCACAAATCTTAATCCAGTTGAGACCTTCTCTTCAAGGTGGCCATATTGACCACCGCTTCTTGTCGTCTTTGGAGGGAAAAGACCAGACTCAGAGGGGGGAGATGCGGCTCCCCTCACTCTGTCTGGCAGCTTTCCCTTTCTCCGCCACCCCTATGAGGCAGCTTCAGCCCCGAGCTGTGAGGATCGGGGCTCTCAGACGAAAGAGCCGGGCTGCGGTTGCGCACGATCGCGCACGATCATTAGCAAGAGGGCTCAACCCGGAAGTCCCGTGACAGCCCTTCTTGTGAGTCTTCCGCCCAGTAGAAAAAAAGCCGATTTTTTCACCCTGGACACAAGAACATCCTCTACCATTCTTTTGCTTTACTACTATGTTGAATGCCAATACATATAGTCCCCAGTTAGTAGGATCTGACTGAGCCATAGTTTTGAAGAGGGCTGTGGAGAGAATTTTTTTCAATTTTATATGTATGTGTGTATGTATGTGTGTATGTATGTATGTATGTATGTATGTATGTATGTATGTATATAAGACTCTTAAGAGCTTCTTTACAAAAATACCTTATAGTGTGAAAGTTATAAGATATATCTGTTATATTTTTTCCTGATTAATTACAATTGTACTTCCAGGATCAAGTGGAAGTTGATACGATTCCCCTATGTTTCCACACAATTTTCAACCCTTATAGTCTCAAGACACTTTGCATATATCACTGGATCAGAATCATGTGTTGAGAGGTATCTAGGCAACCCTGAACAAAGCACAAGAAGAACCTTTAGTCTTACACTATTTTATTATTTGAGTACGCACATTCCTACATTATTAGAAGAGGTTGTAGTATTTATAGCCCATCAGGTTTAAGAGGCCCAAGTAAAATGAGCCAGATAGAAGCCTTTCTTGCTCAGTTCTGAATATTCCAAGATAAATGTGCACCTTGGATTGATCAGAACAATAATATGTTGGAAAATAACATAAACTCAACTTATAATTATCATCCTCGTTTGTGGAGATATTGGATAGGGTATACTTAACATTTAAAGAAATATACTTTTCATCTGGACAGCTTTAGATGAAAAGGTTTGTTTAACATGTAATAATGCTAATATGACTGGATATATTTAGGTGTTAAATTATATATTCTCAACAACTAGGAGATCTTCTATCAAAGCAAAACTTTTAGATTCTAGCCTTCAAATAGCCTATTCTGTGGAAAATATTGTTCCTTTCAATGAGACAAGCTTGTGTCACACATTTTCTTCTTAAGCTAACATGTGACAAAGATTTATTTGGATAAAACTCAAGACTTTTCCCTGCCATCCAAGGAGAAATTATAAGCCCTATTTGAGGGCTTTTAGTCCTCCATAGATTGCCCAGCCACATTTATTGTGCAGCTGAATGGACAAAAAGCATATGCTGAGAACAATTTGTTCCTCTACAGTGGAAGCCACTTGAAAATAGCAATGAACTAAAGAGGCAAAGCCAAAGTTCACAATCTCAGTTCTTCTTGTTACACCAGGATAGATTTCTTTTTTTTCCTGGGGATTACCCTTTGTTATAAAGAGTTATCATTTGGCTTTCTATGCAATCAATTCCCTGTAGCTCAGGGCTTTGCAAACTCTGAGGCACAAAGTCCACAGGAGGTATGTGAAGGACCTTTTAGTTGCACATTGTCACAATAAATCCATTTTTTCCTAAAATACTAGCTACAAGCCAGTGATTGGGGAGGCAAGTGATCGGGGAGGCATAAAGTTTTTTTATTTTATTTTAAGTCTTTATTAAAATAAAGCTCTATCTCATTGTTTTTGTAATGTATGCAGAGTTAATCTGATTGGTTGTTGAAAATATGCAGAGTTCAATCTGATTGGTTGTTAAAACGGCAGGAAATCCGAATACCACCATTGGCTACAAGCCACGGCAGCCGGCTATATAAGCTGCCGAGACCAAGCCATTCTGGCGTAGTTCTGAGCTGTAGTCACATTATTAAAATGAGCTGAAGCACTTCGCATCCTGTCTTCTTCCAAACTTAACAGTTTTCATTGTTCATTTGTATTCATTCTAGTCTTTGGATTTTTAGGATAAGTATATACATTATGATTATATTAAAGGGAGTTTTAATGGCAAAAATAATAGGAATCCTAGATCTATCTCTTGTATTTTTGAACTGTTTTTCTTGCTGTTTGTTTTGCTTTCTGAAGCTGCTGCATTGTTTTTGTAGCAAATGGACCATTCCTATTTTAAGAAATAAAATTTTCTATGATATTACACATACCTGTTCACTTCAATTCCTAGATCTTTGGCAAGCTTTCCATTGTTTAACTTGCTGTGCAGGGAAGGAATATCTCAAATCCTAACTTTTGTTTGTTCCTGGCCTGAAATATTTCCAAATTTTCTATTATGATCTGTATTTTTATTTGCCATAGAAATTAATGCATGGCTTTTTTCTGATAGCTAGTCACCTCCTTTTTCCTGTTTCCAATGTTTTACTTATGACATCTGTGGTAGTCTTCACATTCTTGATATTTACTCTAATGGTGAAAATATTGGCTAAGATCAGCACCAGCAACATAAGACTAGTAGGATTTGTAACTGGTCCCATTTCTTGATTTCAGAAGGCCCTGAGTTGCAAAAAATTAATTTTCCTCAGAATTTATATTATGATAGGCCAGTTTGCCATATGAAAAAGTATGACAAAGTATATTCAAGGTAAGAACTATATTAAAAAGTTTATTTTGTTTTCTAATTCACAACATATTTTAGCCTCATTTGTTAAATCAATCACAATCTAATATTATGGAGCACATATGACTTATTTGGCCAAATTTGGGTTATTGCACCCAATTTTTAGATGCTTTTGCCATTCATTTCTGTGTATCAGTTGGAGGCTTGGAAGCTGAAACCACTTGGTGACTAGTTAGCAATACATTTGTGGCTTTTTCAGTTAAAAATCAGATGTACCAACATTCTGCTGAACTAAGAACATATTTCTATCAAGAGCAAAGATACAAATCTATATTCAGACTTAACACCACAAAAGCTTTTCTCTATATTGTAACTGAAGTATCCAAATTTATCTTTGGATTAAATGTGTTCCTATATAGAGCTAGAAATATCAAACATTCATAGAATAACATTTGCATTCTCCAATGATAAATGAATGCAGATCTGGTCAAGTTTGTATCAATGGAATATAAGCATTGTTTAGTAATAACACTAAAATGACAGCAGTAGGAGAAAAAGAAGAAGAAAATCCATAAAAGGAACGTAGGAATGGGATAACAGTCAAGGATAAAATATATATCCCTATAAAGATATAGCTATAAGCACATCCAAATATTATTCTAAAATACATTGGTTTATGCAGAATTTACACAGACATTCTAATGATGCTTCAGCCAAGCTAATGTGCCAATTATTATGTCAATTGTCCCAGATCTTACAAGCAAATAAACAACTCCATGAAACAAAGACTTTGGTATGTATTTCATTGAAATTCCCATGTCATGTCTAACTTAGGCATGAAGAGCAACAAGTGGTAGTACTGTTTGTGGAAACAGCAAAGAGTAGCAGGCATGCATCCCAGGCTGAATACTCTTTGGAAGAGGTTTCCAATGCAGACATTCATCTCTTGCATGAAGCTTGCTTAGATTTCACTAACCTCAAACCATGTTTTTCCCCTTATGACCCTTCTAGTACCAGGTATACCTTCCAGTCATTAAAATGAAGAATAAATGCAAGAAGCGCTTCTAGATCCACATGGCCAGAACTGCTGTCTTGTTTGTGAGTATTGAAACCAATATTTATCATTTAATAAAATGAGGGAGAATGAATGTCTGCCTGTACCCCAGTGGTGATTAGTTCCTTTGATTTACTTTTAAATACAGAGAAGAAAAAATTAAAGAATGGAAGGTATACCTGGTACTAGAAGAGTCATAAGGGGAGAAACATGGTAACAGAACTGTTACCTCTTGTCTTTCTTT
Organism: Naja naja; assembly: GCA_009733165.1. Taxonomy (NCBI): domain Eukaryota; kingdom Metazoa; phylum Chordata; class Lepidosauria; order Squamata; family Elapidae; genus Naja; species Naja naja. The sequence goes on along the minus strand of CM019149.1, from coordinate 91,859,022 downwards.
TATTTCTGTCCCTCTAAACTAGGTACATAACTATCTCAGCAGCAAAATTTTATTAAGAAAAGTCTTACTTCTTATTCTGCTTACTTAAGAATTTGGAGAAAAATACCTTCCTTATTTATCAATTCTTTAGACAGGATGAGCTCTCTTGCTTTTGCCCCATGAAAAATTAAAGATGAACCCCACAGCCTTTCTGATCTGCTTCCTTGTGGGAGGTAGCAACTGATTTCTATCCAGTTAAATATATTATCATAAATTAAATGTCATAGAATTTACAATGGCACAGCAGAATTGAGCTTGATGCACTTTCCAAAAATATATTGCTAGAGACTTCTGTTCCAGTTCAGTGGCATGTATATCCTTTAAAGGATTTTGGCTCAAAATCTGCCATTTTATCTGGAGAGTCAAGGCTAAAGAGATTAGTAAACCAGGGGAAAATGCAAATTTAAAGTTTCCTTTGATAGTTTTTCTGCAGCCTTAACCTATGTTTGGGAAGGGAAATGATCAGTAGACAACACTGCTAACCTAGAATTTAACTCTGCTTTGGATTAAGACCTTCAATCTTGCCCCTCAAACTATTTTGCCAACCTAAAAACAAATGAAACAAGTCTAATGCAAAACTTGCCTTTTCTATCTTGTGACTGGCTATAATATTCAGCAGTAAGATTCGTTTTGTAGAGCCTGAGGGTTTATGACAACAGCCAAAACTGCACATTTATGAGGCATCCCTGGAGAGGAAAAAAAATGTTTCAAAAAAGCTAGTACCAAATCAAAATACAAAAATATGCCACATTTCATTTCCACACCTTATTACTCCATTGTCCCCAGGGTTAATATGTATGTCCTCTAAATGACTTTGCATTTTGCTGGCTCTGACAGGGGAATGTCGCCATCAGTTTTTGCAGTGTAACAATTTCTTTCCACAATCCACTGGGATGCAAAAAGAAAAGAAGAAAAGAAAACTTGCTTTTCCCTTGGCAGAATTATTTAACATACAGACAGGTAAATTGCACTTCTGAATCATAAGTCATTTGCCTGACATCCAAATCTAGCAAGGATAACTGCTTTTGAATGTTGGTGGAAGACTGGATTATGACCGTGAAACTGTAGAAAGAAAGATCACCTATCACATTGGGAAATGATCCAAATTCATCATGGATTGCTACAGGTGTTGCCTTTAATGGTTTATCAAATATGTATACAGCATTTTATGCCGCCAGATCTCTCCTGATTATGGGTTACCATTGATCAGTGTTTTTTCAAACTTAGCAAATTTAAGATGTATGGACTTCCAATCCCAAAATTCCACATGCTGACTTGAGGAAATCTGGGACTTGAAGTCCATGCATGATGGCTGAAGAATTCTGGGGCTAGAAATCCACATATGTTAAAATTGCCAAATTTGAGAAACACTGCCAGAGACAATACCTTTAAATGTCATTGGATTTGAGAAATGTTCCATCTTCATTAAAGTTTTCTTGATTACTTTATGCACAAAAAATGGAAGGACACTTTGATTCCCACAATGGATAAATGGCTGCAAAAGTTGATGGAGTTATTGAGATGGCTAAATTGACTGCTTTGATTAAATTTTAAAAAAAAACACAATTACTTTTGTTTTTGCTTGGAAACCGCTTCTGGACTTTGTGCTTGAGGTGGAAAAAAATGAAACTTTCATTTTGGGTTTTACCAGTTAGATAGGATTGTTTTTATAGAAATGGCTAGTTTATACTATTATGTAAAAATAAAAAGTTAAGGTTTGATGTTATTATCTTATTCTATTGCATTAAAGGGAGTCAGAAGTCAATGCCTTTTCTTTCTTTTTCCTTCATTTCTACACTTTACTCTCCCACTTCACTCTCCCCTATTTTACTACTATTTTGTCTTGTATTCTATATCATAAACTATAAAAAATTAACATTTTCTTCACAGCTATCACTTTCTAACATAGAGGCGTCAAATTCGTGTCATCACATTGTTGTCACGTGATGCATCACAACTTTTTCCCCTTTGCTGAATGAGGGGTGGACATGGCCAGTGCATGATGCATCCAGCCTGTGGCTGTGAGTTTGACACCCCTGTTCTAATATATTCCTTCCATGATAGTTTTTCCAGTCATTCAGCATGCATCTGGCTGAACTGTCACCTATGTTAAGTAAAAAGGACTACTTACAATGGCAGTGTGGTTCTTGACTTATTAGACTGAAGTAGTGGCATAAAATGTCATTGCTTTTTGTGCTCCACTTCTTGTAATTCCTGAGATGTTGAACTCAAAATTCTCATATCAAACTCAACTGGACATTGCTTTTTTTGGAAACTCCTTTCCAAACTCTGGTCATTGGCACACTCTTACAATGGACAGGAATTCTCCTTGTCCAGCTTTCTATTGCTACTAAACTATTTGCATGAAAAAAAGCACTTTCTTTGTGTATAATCCAACTGATGGTAGTATCTTCATTAAGCCACCTCAAGATCAGATAATAAATAAAAGCTTTCCAAATAACACTGGTGCTTCCAATGTTTCAGAAATAAAGTATTGCCCTGCACTAAATTGTTTTCCCCCCCTTATGATCAACATAGCTCCTGTTTTTAATGTGTGGAGAGTGCAGTTATTTCTTTTCCAGGGACAGTACCTAATACTTGTTCTCTCAACATTGAGTAAAAGCGTAAATGTGTAAATGTAAGTAAAATCTGTGCCTAATCCATCCCACATAAAAAAACAGCTATTATTTAGGTAACACTTCAAATGCAGCTGTCAGTGGAATCAATAGAGTCAGCTGCAAGCTATACATTGTAAAGTCATCAAGTATAGTAAAAAGGCATAATGTGCAAGTATAGGAGGATGGAGAAATGCATTTTTGTCAGTCTTAATTTGGCATATTCAGGCCAATATGTGGTATGAAATTAATTGTTCTCCAAATTCTGCAATGAATCTGTTAATCAAAAGTAAGAAAGCCAAAGCTTCCCTCCATGTGCCCTCTCCCTGATGACCCAGTGTTTGGATGCGGTATGGATTTGGATGAGCGGGAACTTGCTTCGACTCAACCCAGCCAAGACTGAGTGGCTGTGCATATCGGCATCCCAGTCAGGAATATCCATCTTTGGCCATAGGGGGAGTGGTGTTGCCCCCTGTGGATAGGGCGCAGAATCTGGGGGTCCTCCTGGATGTACGGCTCCGGTTGGAGGAGCAGGTGGGGGCCGTCGCCAGGGGGTCCTTTGCCCAGCTCCTCCTTGTTCGTCAACTACGCCCATTTCTGGACCGAGATGCCCTGCGCACAGTCACTCACGCCCTTGTTACCTCTAGACTCGACTACTGCAATGCTCTCTACTTGGGACTGCCCTTGCATACCATCCAGAGATTGCAGCTGGTGCAGAATGCAGCAGCGCGGGTGGTGATGGGAGTCTCCCGATTCTCCCATGTTACCCCCCTCCTGCGCTGCCTGCATTGGTTGCCGGTTGCGCTCCGGGTGAGATTCAAGGTTTTAGTTTTAACATACAAAGTCCTTCATGACATGGGTCCTCAGTATTTAAGGGAGCGACTCCTGCCAACATCGAATGCCAACCACCCTGTGCGAGCACACAGGCAAGGACTCCTTGGGGTCCCGTCAGCCAGCCAGTGCTGGCTGGCGGTCCCCCGACGATGAGCCTATTCTGTCGTGGCCCCTAACCTCTGGAACCAACTTCCCTTGGGGCTCCGCCTGGCCCCTGACCTCCGCACCTTCCACCATGATTTGAAGACCTGGTTGTTCGACCAATCTGGGCTGTGACCCTTCCTGGGTGGGGTGGTTTTTATATTTTTTAGTATTTAAATTGTCTTTTTGGGCTTGTCTTGGTTTAATCTTTTCTTAATTATTTATTGTTGTTGTTTTTAGCTGTGAGCCACCCCAAGTCTTCGGAGATGGGGCGGCATACAAGTCCAATAAATAAATAAATAAATAAATAAATAAATGTATTAAGGAAAAAAATCACATAAAATTGCATCTATTCACAAACATAATGTACAAAAATGTATTCTGTTATGGAAAATAGTTTGCAATTTCAAAAAGCCTAGAGCTTTGTGTTAATTTTAATGAATTGGTTTAGGTTCTATCCTGGCATTTTGCTGAGGGTGTATTTACTGTGTGACAGAGGTGTGTACCACACTGTGTCAGGGTTGCAAGTAATGCACCCATACAAAGTAGAATTCTGAGGCAGCCAAATTCCTCAAAGAAAAAGGTTTATTGGATACATCATATTGGCACAACTGGTGAAAGCTGACTCTAAAAGTTCCTGTGGCTTTCAACTAATTAAAAGTGAAAGTTTCCCCTTCCACCCTCCAAGTCACTGGTCATGTTGTCCAATCCAGGTGCTGGACGGTTGCTTGGTTACTTCACTCCTCCTCTGGCCAGCCACCTGTGAGAATGTCCTTGGTTCCCATAGGAAAACGTTATTGTTTTGGTTACAAAAACCCATCTAGCTATTTCCCCCCACTCTCTGTTGTGTGACAACCCTGAATCCTCCAAGATGGCCTCAGTCAGGTTCACTTCAAGGTTGACACACAGCACATCTGAATGATGAGGAAGAAGGCAAGATAGTTCAAGCTGTCACTCATCTTGTGACTTGCATTGATCTAATTCATCCCATAACTTTTCCCCCCATTGTTATACCAACCCAGGTGCAACAAAAGGGTTTGATTTAGATATCAGCAAATATTCTAATACATCTATCAAGCTTCTCCTTAAACTGGACTAAGCATATTGCTATTTTCATGAGCATTTTAATCTGAAAAATGTATCAGCCTCTTTTATATTTTTGCTGCTGCCTATTTTCATTTATTGTTATTGTAATGGCTTTCATTGTTTTATGATGCATTTGCTGTCTGTTGCTCTGGGATGTATTGGCTGAACAGCGATGTATAAATGTTTAATATGTAATAAAACTGAACTCCCCATTCATTATGATGAAGGCCCTCCAAATTGTCTTTGGAGACTTTCAAGATGCTTACCATTGCTAAAATAAATGCAAAACACTCATTCAGAAATTACTATATTGCCATTATTGATAATAGATACAAACACAAACCACAAAATGTCTTCTGGCCACAGATGCTTTTGTTTTGTTCCTCCAAAACACACTGCTCCTTACAGAGTAGCTCATCAGATCCACTGTGATTAACAGGCTTTACTTGGGCAATTAGCATCTGGTGGAAGTATCCATTCCCTCTGCATTAAGGAGCCTTAGTGGTATAAGAAGCAAGGAAGGGGTTTATTTGTTATTTGTTTGTTTGTTTGTTTAACAAATTTATATGGGTGACCAACTCATACACAGGTAACTCTGGGGGGCTTACATAAAAAATTTATAATGCAATGTTGTTTGCATTCTTCTGTCTTCCCTCATTTGGGAAATTGGTATTCTGACTGTTTACCTACAAGTGACTGAACAATGTGTTCCTACCATCACCCAGTCATCAATGACAGATATAAAGCCTGGCCTCATTATTACATTTGGCCACAGCAATGGTTGGCTGACTCTAGAAAATACTAAAAACAGCAAGGGAGGAAATGAGCTTAGCTTTTCCTGTTTACTCTGCTTCCTACAGGATTTTCCTACAGGACAACTTAAGTACTTAACAGATAACAGATAATCAGAGTTGGAAGGGACCTTGTGGGTCATCTAGTCCAACCCCTTTCCCAAGCAGGAGACCCATTTCTGACAAATGGCAGAAATGCCATTTCTGACAAATGGCAGTCCAATCTCTTCTTAAAAGTCTCAAGTGATGGTGCTCCCACAACTTCCAAGGGCAAGCTGTTCCATTGGTTGATTGTTCTCACTGTCAGGAAGTTCCTCCTTATTTCCAGGTTAAATCTCTCCTTGTTCATTTTTCATCCATTATTCCTTGTCTGGCCTACAGACGCTTTAGAAACTTGCTTCCTTCTCTTCCTTTTTCTGTGGCTCAGGAAAATAACCTTACTTTCATAGCATGAAACTTCCTTAGCATGCCTTATTTGACTTTTGGACCAATGAATAAACAAGAAAATGCCTTGGTTACCTCCACAATTATCTCTCCTGCATGAGTTTTCTAATCTGAGCTGCTTTTCTTTTTACAAATCCCTTTATATTTACAAATTTGCCTTGTATATGATTGAAAATGGAAGAACTTATTTTTATATATAGATCCACACATATAGAGGAGCTTTCGAATCTTCTGGTGGACATTGGTTGACTGCAATGGCCTTAAGGCAGGCCCAAAACATATGGGGCATTGGAAGAGAAACATTAACTGCTGCTATTATCTAAGTTAAGGCTTCCAACTAATTTTGATACAGGAGTCAGAAAATTACTTCTTTAGAAGTAGCATTAGCTAGATATTTATTGTTTTGTTGCCCTTTTTTAATGAAACCTCTCTCTCTCTCTCTCTCTCTCTCTCTCCTATTCACTAAAGCGGGGCTGTCAAACTCTTGGCTTGTGGGCTGGATGTGTCATATGCTGGCCACACCCACGCCCGGTTTAGCAAATGGAGAAAGTCCCAATACAGCATACGATGCTGCCATAACAATGTAAGTTTGATACCACTGCAGTAAAGGAATTTCCTGCTTTAAAGGATCCATACATTAAAGTTGAGGCAACAATTTTTGAGGTCAAGAGGAAGAACATGTGATGGAATGAGACTCGCAAGCTCTTCTTCCAAACTGTTTTTGAAATATGCGTAATTCATGATTTATTGCTCAGGTTTTTTTTCTGCTTTGTTTTAATAACTCTTTTACAATGTATGCATGTAAACATTTTCTACAGCTAGTGAAAACAACAACACTTATTTTGAACAGATGTTTTAGAATCCCTTCAAATGTAATCTGCTAAGATGTATAATACTTATCCAGCTGTTTAGAATTGTTTCAGGAAAAAGCAATTTCACTGGGTGTGTTGGTAGCCCACAGATTTTCTTGTTGGATTGGTTTTCTTACTCCTTTCTTGACCCTCCAACCAAAATATAAATAGTAGTTTTAAAAAAACCAAATTTATTGTTAAGTGGGTTTTTTAAACAGAACTTTAAAGAAAATAAGTTTTTTTAAAAAAAATTACATTTATATGCCGCCCTTCTCCGAAGACTCAGGGCGGCTTACAATTTTGGGGATACAACCCAATGAGCTCAGCAATAGCCTTCATTCCATTGTATATGCCTGCTTATTATTAAGCAGCATTTTTACAAAGTCAGCTTATTGCCCCCAACAATCTTGGGTCCTCAATTTACCTACCCCGAGAGGATGGAAGGCTGAGTCAACCTTGAGCCTGGTGGGATTCGAGCCTGCAGTAATTGTAGGCAGCTGGAACTTAAGTGCTAGGCATTTAACAGCCTGCACCACCAAGGCTCTCATCACCAAGTTTATCTTTCTCACAGTTACTACAACCTACTGACATAATGCTATTGTTATAATTAACTTGATGTTTCAGTACTTAGAATTTAATTCCATAAGTAGTAATCCATCACTAATATCAGAGTACCATTAACTTTAAAAAAAATAACCTGGGACATTTGGCATGCTGATTACCTTTAGAGATAGCAGGAGTAAAATATTTGTGCCCACATCCTGCTAAACCAGTAGCATTCATGGAGGGAAAGTCAAAATGGACAAAACAATGGATAGCACATTTAGAATATCCCTTTTGAACATGTGTCAACACTTGTACCTCAAGGGCAATGCTCCATCTGCTTATCTTGCCAATTTTACCACTCACACAACCACATGCTGTTTCTCTGAATGTTACCAATAATACCTTCACTTGTACATAGAGGTGCATTATTGAGAAATACTTCCATCTTACCATCTTAGCATAATAGTTACATTTCCTCAAATGTCTAAATCAGAATTTCTTAACATCCTGATTAGCTGAACAAATTTTAATGGCCTAATTTTGTACATCGTAACAGGTAGAACCTGTTCTGGTGAGCAAATCAGGCTAAGCCAAAACCAAACAACCCTGGATTCTGGATAACAGAGTTAGAACTCTCCAACTTGAAGTTAAAAGATGTCAAGACATAACAACTCAACAGTTATGGGACCAGAGGTGGTATTCAGCAGGTTCTGACCAGTTCTAGAGAACCGGTAGTGGAAATTTTGAGTAGCTCGAGGAACCGGCAAATGCCACCTCTGACTGGAGATTTTACAGTATCCTTCCTCTGCCAAGCCCACCAAGCCACGCCCACAGAATCAGTAGTAAAAAAATTTGAATCCCACCACTGTATGGGACCCTACAGCTGCCTTAGTTTAGAGGATTGTTGCCTATAGTTACCCTTATTATTTGTTGTTTAAATTTGTTATGGCTGCCCTCTCCAATGGACTCAGTGAAACAGTTCAAAACATAAAAGAACACAGTCAGTCTGTGGTAAAAACAGCCAGAACAGTAACATAAAGCACCAACAGGAACCCTACAAACACATTAACCCCAAGCTTGGGAATAGAGCCAGGCCTTAAGGGTTTTCTGAAAACCCAGGAGAGAATGTGCTGTCCATATCTCTGAGGAGAATGTTGTTCTGGAGAACAGGGAGCATGGCTTCCTTCTTGCTCCTGCAAGCTGACATAGTTTAATAAAGAGGAGCTGAAAACACACACTCTGCCATAACATACCAGATTGACAGAAACATTTATAGATGGGCTATCCCTCAGGTCTTTTTTTTTTTTAATTACATTTATATGCCGCCCTTCTCCGAAGACTCAGGGCGGCTTACAATTTTTGGAGCACAACCCAATGTGCTCAGCAATAGCCTTCATTCCATTGTATATGCCTGCTTATTACTAAGCGGCATTTTTACAAGGTCAGCTAATTGCCCCCAACAATCTTGGGTCCTCAATTTACCTACCCGGAGAGGATGGAAGGCTGAGTCAACCTTGAGCCTGGTGGGATTCGAGCCTACAATAATTGTAGGCATCTGGATCTTAAGAGCCAGTGTAGCCTTGTGTTCCTGCACAGCTTGGATTAATTGCTTTGGGGGTGCTCTGGGGGGTGACATTTCTCTGTGGACCACCAAAATTTTCTCACAGCCCACCAGTTGGTGACCACTGTTCTAGTCCAATCCCCTGAGCAAGGCAAGAAACCTTACTGAATCCAGACTAATGGCTGTTGTTGGAAGGAAAATCCAGGTCCAGTTCCATCCCAGGAATAAAATGGAATAAAATTCTGTTTATTGATTGGCAAAACCACCAACATTTTGTGGTTCTAGGGCAGCTGACAAAATGGAGTTAAAAGTGGATGGGTTTTTATACCTTCTTGATTCCAATGGGGTCATGTAGGGGTCATGGCTAGCTCTATAGACAAAAGGGGAAATGCAGCTCCTAGGTATTGGTCTAAGCTATTCTTGTCAAGCTTTGGCCTTCCTAATTGTGCTGCTTATCTGGAGTTTCTGTCTGACCCAGTCTTTCTGAATGGATTACCAAATCTGCATTTCTAAAAGCTGGCCTTGATTTTTCTTTCAACATTGTCCAATCTTTTTTCTTGAAAACATTCAGTGATGGAGCACCTACAATGTTTGCTTATTTGTTTAAGGGAAAAGTCCTTTAGATAAAAATATATTATCTGCCAGGATATAAGAGAATTCACTTAGAATTCATTTTCTGCTATCTACACAGTTATGTCTGAATTTCCATTGCCAGGGATTGCTCTTAATGAATGAGAAGGCTTCAAGGAGATTCCAATTACTTGTGCTTTGAATGTAGGATTCAAGTGATTTTTTAAAAAGCTTTCCTATCCGTGATCCTTGGTTGTTGCTTTTGCTTGCCAAGAAAGAAAGGTAGGGAGGGAGGGAAGGAGGGAGGGAGGGAGGAAGGAAGGAAGGAACCAACCAGTGGGCCAGGGACCACTTGTGGTCCGTGAGAAAATTTTGGTGGTCCACAGAGAAATGTCCCCTCCAAAACACCCCACCAAAGCAGTTAATCCAGGCTGCACAGGAACACAAGGCTGCACTGCCCACATGCCCTACCCACCCCCTGGCCCCCATTCTTCAGCTGAGCACAAACCTTCAAAGCACTGAAGTGCGAATGATGCGGGAAACTTCGGCTGGGCTCCTTGAGCTAAGGCAGAATGCTGATACTGCGCAAATGCAAGTAGCGCGATGCTCCCACACCTTCCAGACATCTCCATCACCACTTCAGCCTGCCTGTGGCTCCACCCCCTTCTTGCCGCAACAGCATCATTACCTCATCCTGACCGGTGAGGGCTGCGCTGCTTTTTGCTTGTTGCACCACCCACAAATTTGCACATTACACGTGCCACCCCCTACGACGGAGATTTCCAACCCCACCACGGGCTGGTCCCATATTCCAGAGCTGCAGTAGTCACAAGATTGGCCCTTTGGTCATCCTGGAGCAGCTCCTCCAGTCCATGGCAGGCCAGTGCACCCGGGTGGAAGAGTAGCTGCTCCGGGATGACCAAAAGGCCAGTCCTGTGACTACTGCAGCTCTGGAATATGGGACCGACTTTCCCACCAAATCAGCAAGCCACCGTCAGTCAAAATTCATATTAGTGGTCTGCGGGGTTTAAAATTATGAGTTTGGTAGTCCCTGAGGTCCAAAAGATTGATGACCCCTGCAATAGAGTGCTGGAGCTGTCAAAGAATTCAATACATTGAAATTGACCTTTGAGGACCCATACAGTCCTGATCATAGATACTATACATCATTCAGCCACGACTGATAGTGGATTGGACTATTTACTCATGTAAGCTGATATTTTTGGCTTTGTTAGTACATTCCAGTATTTCACAGTGGGATCCTTCCATTTCTGGCCTTTGAAATGAAGTCATCAACAGCTGAAACTGACTTCTGCTTGCAAAATCCTGTCTTACTTAACACTGATCTCTTAAATATTTTTTTTTAGTTTATGGTTGTTGCATATAAAGTATTTTATTCTTATGTATGCAAAATTAGCCACTACCCTTTGACTGGCTTGCAGACTTCAGTGTTTCAGAACACTCACATGTTGAATAGTATATAGATTTCATTGTACTGTGACTAATCTCATCCAAAGTATTATTTTTTAAAAAGATTGGAGGAGACTCTAGAAAGAATGCAGCTATTTGGAATAATAGAAGATCCCCTGCAGAAAACATTTCAGTTTTACTACTATACACAGTTACCTTATTTTCCATATATGATACATCACACACCCATTGCTTTATCCAGTGAATTTTTTCTTCCTCTTTTTTTTCTGTTTGTCTTCTGCCTTTCCCCCACTTTCCAGCATTTCTGCATGCTGCTGTTAATAGACCTTGCTCTGACTTTATATTGTTCAGAAAACTGGCATTTCCAGCCAACTGCAAGCTCACTCTGTAAGGGAGCCAAATTTGGGGATGCACAAATTATGGGCCTATTCAGAGTGGTTTCCATAGATCAGGCAAAGAGAAGGAAAGTTTCCAGTAGGCCTTGCAAGCTGACTATGTATGGCTCATGCATGCAAACCTCTTCCACAGTTGTAATTCAGGCCTTTGATGGAGGATGACAGAATGATTTACTGCCATTTTAATTAGATTATTTGTTTTCTGTCTTCAAAGTATCAAGGCGTGATGCATTCATAGACAGCTAGTCTGTTTAGGACTGCAATTCATTTATCCTTTCTACATAGGCCATTAGGTTGAGATATCACATCAAGCTGGTCCAAATCATTTCACTATCTTTCAGGCTGATGACATTGCCTTTTCATTGGTTGGGTCATTCTTTTCTCCTTTTCTTAACAGTACAGAAGCACAAGAGGGGAGAAGCACACACTCATCTCTGTTAATTGGACAGAGACCGGGCAGTACATTGAGACTAGGAAGAGTTTCCTTCAAAAGGGGACTGGAAGGACAGAAGCTATTGTCTCTTCTTTACAAAATCATGGTCCACTTGCATTCTTTTGTTACACCAAGAGCCTTACCAAGATTTGCAGGATTCCTCCCCCCTCCCTCCCCCCCCCAAATAATTTCTTTAAATTTTGGGGAGAGAGAAAAATGTTAAATTGGTGATTTCTATAGTCTCCTGAAACAAAGCTCAGATATTCACAATTTCTGGCTTTGCAATGGTAATTATAGTGATAATGCCATTGGGGGGGCTAGCTGCTAAGTAGAACCCCGGTCACTTCTGGTCACTAGACATGGTCCTTTGTAGTCATTTTAGTTTGCGTTGCTGCAGGGGCTTCTGTGAACAACTGCTCACGAGTTCCTAGGCTCTATAGTTAGCTCAGGTCTCATCTTGACTCCCTCATCCTTCTGCTCTTGTAAACAGTGCCAGACTTTTTTCAAAACGTGTGAACATGCATTCAATCCACTTGTAAGACAGTGCTCCCTTAAGCACAAAAAGTGGATCATTAAAACGATTATTGGAAGTGTGAATCCAATGGCACTAACTCTTCGTTCATTAACCTCATGATTTATTAGCCACACGGAAGCCAGTGGCATGTAGCTAGGGAATTATGGGGTTACTCTGTCTTTCTGTTTATAAGAACAAAGTGTTATTTGAGGACACATCCCACCTGTCTTTGTTCTCAGGTAGATATATAATGCAACTCTTTACCTTTATAATGTAGGCTTTGTTATAACCCTGACACATTTTCTGTAAATAAACTCTTTTCTGTAATAGTGATGAAAATTGCTTCAATAATCTTTGCCCAGATCACTTTCCTGCTCTCAATACACTCATAATATCAGAGAACAGTTTAGCCTCCAATAATAACAAGTTAGCTTTCTGAGAAAAAAGTCAATGGCATTCTGAAAGACAATGTTTCTAATACCCATAGTTTCACTGTTGCTTCTGCCAATGGAGATCCTATTTTTAATTTGATGGGGGCAGAAGGTACCATTTTGCGTATGTGAAAGACATGTTGGTCACTTACCACTGGACTGCAACCTTCCAACTAGTACCACTGCTAGCTATGGAGCCAGAACAGGATTCACTGCAGTGTTGGCATTCCTACTTGAAGCTCCTGCTAGAAGTAAATTCTGGGTTCAAATCTAACTGGGGTCTCCATGGAACATATAAGGCAAGTCATTTGGAGCAGAGCTGAAGTTTATTCGAGAAAGCATATGGCAATCAAAGGTTGCAGCTTGCAATGGAAGTTACAGTTCTCAAGGATCTAGATTCTCAGTCATTCAAGTCATGCTTGTCCCAAAGGTGCTTTTTCAAAATGCAATTGGACTTTCTGGTTTTTCTTTGAAGGTATTTCTTTGAAGATGTTACTTCCATTCCCAACCATCCAGTCAGAGCTGAAGAAGCTTCTTGGATGAGAAGCGAAATGTTTTCAAAGAAAAAAACAGAAAATCCAGTTGCCTCTTGAAAAATCACCTTTGGGACAGTTTTCAAGTGTTTACCTTTAGAGTTTCCCCAAAAGGCTCAATGGTTAGGCTGCTGGTTTTTTTGGGGGGGAGGGGTCCCCACTCATTTACCATATCCACTGGTTTAATTAACATTGAAGTAGCAATCGACGGGATCTTTTGCTTATGAATTGGTGTAATCTCTGTATCCTAAAAGGAAGCTTTACCTGAATGGCTGCCACCTTTGGCCAGTTTCATCCTCTTTGTGAGTGTGAAGGATTTCCACGTCCAGAGAAATTTCTTGTGGTTTTTAGTGAGTTGCTGATATTTGCCGATTTCCTAGTGGGAGACGCACTTAGTCAGGTCAGCCCAAGAGGCAGAAAAGCTTAAGTGGTTCTTTTTCTGTGACATGTGGTTTACTAAGATCAGGCATGGCCAAGGCTAGTAGGTGTTATGGTTAGCCGAGAGCAGGTGCAGACAGCTGAGGAGAGCGAGGACTCAGATGAGGGGCCAGGACCATTAGGGAGTCAACTGCTGCTTTCAGAGATTGTGGGGGCTGGCAGCAGTGATGAGGAGGTTCCCGAGGAGCCTGTGCCAAGTGCGCATGCGTGCTCACAGGAAAGAGCAGCTACAACAGCAAAGGCAACTCGGGGGTAAGGCTGCAAGGTAATGGCCCCTCCTTCATGAAGATAAAAGCCAGCTGTGAACGAATGCACTTTGCAGAAGGCAAAGAAGTTTTGAACTCAGCCTCATGGACATTACAGTTGGTATTTGAAGACTCTTGTAAACTATTTCTTATCTGGTTTTTTTTTTTGTCAGACTTGAAAAAAACGTGGCAAGGCTCTTTCTTGTCGGAGCTAATTAGGTGGAAGCAGGCTTTTATCTGTGAAGAAACAGAATTCTTAGCTGAAATTTAAAAAGATTATACTGCTGCCTTTGTCTTGTGTTTCTTCTCTTGGAACCAGGTTTGGGTCAGAACAGTAGGTGATGGCAACAGTGACATAGACTATGTCATGAATGTTATGGAACTCACTCCAAAATTCTAGACACTCATGGTCCTCTTTAATATCAACCACTGCAGGAACAAAGGAGATTGTTCACAGATAGGAAAAAATATATTAAAGTTATGGAAGAAATAGCTTAAAGAGATTAAAGAGAAATCCTTTGAAAACTATTCGTGTTCTCCAAATTAAGAACTGGGAGAAACATGGCGACTTTTATTTTATAGTGATACAAATACTTAAATGTCAACCAGTTTGTTCCAAAGGTGCTTTTTGAGAGGCAACTGGACTTTCTTGCTTTTCTTTGAAGACACTTCACTTCTCATCCAAGAAGCTTCTTCAGCTCTGAAGAACATCTTCCAAGAAAAACCAGAAAGTCCAGTTGCCACTTGAAAAAGCACCTTGGGACAACCATGACCTGGATGACTGAGAATCTCCATAGATGTCAATCAGTTTCCTTTCAGGTAGTTAGACTGTGCTTAGCATCTGTTTCACAACAAAATGTGAATCTGAGATATTGGTATCCTGTCTTGACTAAGCTCTTTAGGAGACTTTGCGCACATCCTCCTGGAAATCAAACTTGAGGGTGTCCTGAGAAAATCTGATTTGTTGTTTGCTAACTCAGTTGGGGAGCATCTTTTGATCATCACAATTGAGAAGGGAAGAATCATATCTCTTGGAAAACAGAAGGATCCAAAGATGTCTAATTCTTTAACATCTGTCTTCACCCCTGGTATCCTCCAGACATTTTGAAATAAATCTATTACCATATCTGCAACCAGTATGGCCAATTACAAAGGAATTTGGGAAGTGCAGTGCTAAATATCTTGAGAAAATTGGTTGCTCTTTCTCCAGTTTGCAAATACCTGCACATTTTACCACCACTCTGGAAGTACGATTTCCCCATTAGGCTTTGCTCTCCTTGCTTCTTACTCACTGCATATGCTCATCTTCAGTGATAGCCAAAAAATGAATCACTGGCAGAGAAACAGAAATGCCTAGGGAGTCTTTCTTCCTGAAGCTGCAGCTTGTATGCTGTGCCGTTTACAGAGATACTGCAGTTATCTTAACAACTGAAATGTAAAAAGGCAGCCCAGGCTACATTAAAGAGGCTAAGCTAAATGGGAATGACTGGATTTAATCATAAAGGTTTCTCATCTCTCTTATTCACAAACACCAGAATCCAACATTTAAACTTTTGTTTGGGATTTCTAGGCATCTTAAGCCAATGTGGTACCTATTAGGAGTCCTCATCCACTTAATTGTTTTTTTAGATTCCTTTAATTAAACTGATTAAATGGGAGGCCTACATGATGGCATTCTCTTCATTTCCAAGAAAGCCTCTGGGAACTATACATTGTCTGGGCTCATAAGATATTCATAGAAAACCATTAGTGATTCTCTCTCTCTCTTTCTCTCTCCCCCTCCCCATAGAAAGGGTTGGACAAGGTTGGGGTTAACCTCATCTCATGAGGAGGATGTTCCACGGGGTGGGATTATGGCAGAAAAGGCTTTCTTCCTAGGTCCCGCCTGACAACACACCCTAGCCAACACGACCAGAGGTGGTATTCAGCAGGTTCTGACCAGTTCAGGAGAACCAGTAGCAGAAATTTTGAGTAGTTCAGAGAACCAGCAAATGCCACCTCTGACTGGAGATTTTACAGTATCCTTCCCCTGCCACACCCACCAAGCCACGCCCACAGAACTGGCAGTAAAAAAAATTGAATCCCACCATTGAACAGGACCCACAACATGCCTCTCCTGCCAGTTCTGATGGATGGAACAATGTAATCAGGGAGAGGCAGTCCTTCAAATAATTCAAGCCCCATGCCATGTGTAGGTATCACGAGCACAGATTTTGGAGCACACATAACTGCCTGTGGTCTATAATGCCTAAATTTAGAACAGCATAGCACTATCATGGCAAGTAACACTACTTCCAGAAAGCTGAAACCTATTTATGTCCTTAGAAAGAAATCATAAAAGGCAGGCCTATTGTTTTTATGGGGAAATTTCAGAAGCTATCTTCTCAAGAAAAAAAAATCTGAAAAAAAGGGATTTGCAAATTGCTTAGGATCATATTCACTGTTCCCTCATTTGCAATGTCACCAAGATATTTTCTTCTTGAATCGTTCTGTCATTTATTGCTTTTTTATGATAAAACAAAATGCATGGATTCATAAAAATTTACTTATTTCAATAGGAAGCCTGTGTCATTGAAGCAGGGCATGATAGATGCTTATATAACATATACTCTCTTAATCAAGCAATAAAGCTGGAAGGAAGTTGGACTTGTGCTATAGCTTAAATTATCTACAATAGGTTATTCTCATATTATATCAATAATATCGGTGGTGGGATTCAAATAATTTAACAACCAGTTCTCTGCTCTAATGAATTCTTCCAATAACCAGTTCGCCAAAGTACTCAGAATGTTAACAACCAGTTCTCCTGAAGTGGTGCGAACTGGCTGAATCCCACCACTGGATAATATTAATTCACAGCAAACCACTAGCATTCTTTAATCCATGCTAGTCTAATCCTCTACTTTGAGCTTTGATGGTGTGATGGTTAGAGTACAGTACTGCAGGCTAACTCAGTGCTCACTCCAGGACTTCGATCTCACCGGCTCAAGGTTGACTCAGCCTTCCATCCTTCTGAGCAGTGGTGGGATTCAATTTTTTTTACTACCGGTTCTGTGGGTGTGGCTTGGTGGGCATAGCAGGGGAAGGATACTGTAAAAACTCCAGTCAGAGGTGGTGCCCATTCTCTGAAACTACTTAAAATTTCAGCTACTGGTTCTCCAGGACTGGTCAGAACCTGATGAATACCACCTCTGCTTCCGAGGTTGGTAAAATGAGGAGCCAGATTGTTGGGGGCAATATGGTGACTGTGTAAACCACTTAGAAAGGGCTGTAAAGCACTGTGAAGCAGTATATAAGTCTAAAGCTATTGCTACTGCTACCTAATGGTTATTCAGGTTTTTATAGCCAAGATCTGAAAGCCATAGAGGAGGTAATGCTTTCTTTCCTTCCCTCTAACTCTTCCCTTTAATAATGCCATTTCAACATAGAAATTTTGCTTTCCATATGTAGCAGTGAAGAATGAATGTGAGGGGAAGAAGCTTGGATAGGAAATAACTGAATTTCCACTTTTTATGCATTGCACGTTGGTCTCCACTAGGCATCTACCTCCTTCCTTTGGAATTAAAAAAAATAAAGAGGAATAGCTGAAAGTAATTTGACCACTGCCACCCCTAAGGCCAAAGGAATTGACAGCCGACATCAGCATTTGATTAAAAGAATCCCATGTTGTTGTGATCAGCAAGTATAGTCTGGATGGTATGACAAGTGGTCAGAGGTGGCATTTGCCAGTTCCTCGAACTACTCAAAATTTCCACTACCGGTTCTCCAGAACTGGTCAGAACCTGCTGAATATCATCTCTGGTCCCATAACTGTTGAGTTGTTATGTCTTTTTTTTTAATTCACATTTGTATGCCACCTTTCTCTGGAGACTCAGGGTGGCTTACAATCTTTGGAGCACAACCCAATGTGCTCAGCAATAGCCTTCATTCTATTGTATATGCCTGCTTATTACTAGGGCTTTTTTGCCCCCCCCCTCCCCCAAGCAGCATTTTTCCAAAGTCAGCTTATTGCCCCCAACAATCTTGAGTCCTCAATTTACCTACCCCAGGAGGATGGAAGGCTGAGTCAACCTTGAGCCTGGTGGGATTCGAGCCTGCACTAATTGCAGGCAGCTGGAGCTAAGTGCTAGGTGTTTAACAGCCTGCACCACCAAGGCTCTTAATTTATCTTATAACATTCATTACATCATCCTAAATCCATCCAATAGTAGTACATCTTTATGTTATATTCTGTATAATCCTATTATCCTTATATTGTAAAATTCTCTAACATATTTCATTTCCATGTTTTTTTTGTATAACCATTGATAAAATAAATCCCATATCTTATAATATTGTTTATCTTCTTGTTCTCTAATTTCAAATGTCAGTTTACTCATTTCAGCACATTCCATTATTTTCTTAATAACTTCCTCCTACACTGGTATTTTCTCAAGAAAATATGATGTTGAATGGCTATGTGAAGGTACCGTCCTGGTCCACTTTCTCTTCCTTCTTCTCATGTTTTCCCTTAGATGCAAGAACTGCTCTTTGATCAACAAATGCCATTATGGTATCCTGCCATGACATTATATGTTCAACTCAGCGCCACCCTTGTGTGAGGGCTGTTTCCAGTGGCATTAACAAGGAGGACGGATCTTGTCACCAGTCCTGGGCCTTTTCCTCTTCAATACTTTTATGAATGATTTGGATGAAGGGGTAGTGTAAATATTTATCAAATTTGCAAATGACAAAATTGTGTAGGATAATTTCTGTCCTATAAGATAGAAATAGTGTTCAAAGTTACTATAAGGGATCAGAAAAATATTCTAAAATTAAGGAATGGAAAGTTAATGCAAAGTTCTTCATTTAGGTAATAAAAAAATCTCTGTAAGGCAGGTTATATCTGGCTCAGGAAGCAAATCTGGGAATGCAGACTGAATATAAATTGGCAGTATAACATGGTTGCAAAGCAATGAAATGCAATTTTGGGCTTTACCTTCTAAATCAAAGAAAGTAATTATTCCATT
This sequence comes from Naja naja, assembly GCA_009733165.1. Classification (NCBI taxonomy): domain Eukaryota; kingdom Metazoa; phylum Chordata; class Lepidosauria; order Squamata; family Elapidae; genus Naja; species Naja naja. The sequence goes on along the minus strand of CM019149.1, from coordinate 91,840,115 downwards.
ATACTCTCATTCTGTTTATTTGTCTTGTGCACTTCCTAAATCTTCTAGGTACCTATATTATTTTTCCATTGCATTAATATGACTTTCCTTTCATAATTTTAATAAACTTTAATGAACAAAATTGTACAATTTCAAAGTTTCTTATACAGATACTCCTTGTTTAACAACCATAAACTAGCAATCATAATTGGGACCAGCAATGGTTGTTTTGTAGTGCAGTCACTCAGCAAAACAGTATCAGTGCTTATGATCTCACTTCAGCCTTACTTGCTTTGTTGTTGTTAGCTGTGAAGTCGTTCTGACACATCGCAACCCCATGGACAACGTTCCTCCAGGCCTTCCATCCCTTGGAGTCCATTTATGCTCATGCCAATTGCTTCAGTGACTCCATCCAGCCACCTCATTCTCTGTCATCCCATTCTTCTTTTGCCCTCAATCATTCCCAGCATTAGGTTCTTCTCCAGTGAGTCCTTCCTTCTCATTAGGTAGCCAAAGTATTTGAGTTTCATTTGCTTGCTTTACCAAACTGCAAAGGTCATAAATGAAAGGATTGCTCAAAAAGCTACTCTTCCATTACCTTTGTAACTGTGAACAGCCTCTAAATGAGACAGTTGGCTAACAAGGACTACTTGTATACCCCAGTGAACTTTAACATATTTTTCAGTTAATAGAGTTACTGAATATATCAGTTGGCCCACATTCTGATTTATAACAAAGCAGAGAAGTTTATCCTTTCCTGGTGTTAATTGGTGATAGTTATCTCTACTAGTGGTTATGAAGAACTGAGCTGACCTTTGCTAACTATAGATGGCAGTGAGAGACTTCTCAGGAGCATGGATCTGGCCATGCAATAATTCTAGTGGACTCTGGAAGTTGTTATGCAGCATCTTGTTCTGTCAGCTACTTTTCAGCAGTTAATTGGTTGCACTTCTTCTCAGAGGTTGTTCCCCTGGGTTACCACCTGAAGGAATCTCATGGAAATTCGACATCAGTCTGTTCTTCCTTCCATCCCTTAATCAGTTTCTCTACACTGACTTTCTTGCTCACAAAGCTAGAAGGATTTTAGCTAACTGATCAGAATATTCAGCTTCTTATAGATTGTTATTTGTTGTAAGTGCAGACTGGCTGTGGTCTTTACAATATTTATTAGTTGGTTTTATATACCACCCTTCTCCCCAAAGGGACTCAGGGCGGTTTACAGGGCATTAAAAAACATACAATACAAATATTAAAATAAAAATTAAACTCTAATTAAGCCCCACCCATATCAAATTTTAAAAATTTAAGAACAATGGTTAAAAATGATAATTCCAATTAAAAATATCTCATGGGGATAGATCGGCTTGCTTAAACAGCCATGTTTTAAGGGCACGGCGAAAGGCTCTCAGGTTGGGGACAATCCGGATCTCTACCGGTAGCTCATTCCAGAGGGCAGGGGCCACCACAGAGAAGGCCTTCCCCCTGGGGGCCGCCAGCCGATATTGTTTGACCGACAGCACCCTGAGGAAGCCAACTCTGTGGACCTGCACTGGTCTGTGGGAGGTTGTCATCGGCAGTAGGTGGTCTCGCAAGTACCCTGGGCCAAAGCCATGGTGCGCTTAACGATCATAACCATCATCTTGAATCACACCCAGAAGACCACCGGTAGCCAGTGCAAGCCGCACAGGAGAGGTGTTACATGGGCATGCCGAGGCCTCCCATAAATAACCCGCACAGCCGCATTCTGCACCAGTTGGAGCCTCCAGGTGCTCTTCAAGGGGAGCCCCATGTAGAGAGCATTACAGTAGTCAATAATTTATCTCTTGTGTGCAACAATGCCTAACCAGATTCTAACCCAAATCTTGTAAAAAGGTACTCTGATGATCCAAGATGATAAGGGTTAGACCCAATTTGCTTGGCCTTTTCCAATGTTATCCTGACAACCTTGATAGCTAATTCCATTTTCCCATTGCTGTGGGAAAGGCAAATGAGGACATTCAATGAGCCCACTATTTCTAATCTTAAATTCCTTTGATACAAATTGCAATATATTAATAGAGAATGGTATGACAGCTATTCCAGTGGCTCTTAAGCTTTCTTATCACTATTCTAATTTTGGTATCTGGCAGCGAGTTTATCTCTCCCAATTTAGAGTAATAGTCAACATAAGATATATTTTCTCTTGTCAGATAAATAAATCTTTTCCCAGGGCCAACTGGTACCTCTTGGGAAACCAGGGGCTCCTTTTGTGATCAGTCCCACAATGGGTTGTAAATATTTCATAAAACTATATATAATTTCCCATTCTGTCACAGATAGTTTTCAATTCCCAGGTGAAAGTAGTATCTTCTTTTTATTATGACAAGCCATAGATCATCAAGAACAATTGCTCTGCTGCCCTTGAACAGGATTCCATCTTGAACACCCCCTTCTCCCACGAGAAATATGGTGCTTCGGCTGACACTTCATATTTGCTTCAGGCCGACCTGAAAGACAATATTCTCTAACTACCTCTATAACTTCATATTCATATACTGTAATAATAATATTTAATATGTCTGTAAGTACCATTGGGAAAGTGGTTGGCACTTCAGCATATTACTATGTTTCCTTCTACAAAGCTTTCTTCACTTTCCAATATATTGCAAGGTATTTACCTGGATGGTATTCAATATGCGTAACATACAGTAATGTTGTAATCTCATTAACATTTTTGAAGGCTCTTGGAAGCACTTAACAGTTGTTTCATCATAATGGCTTCCATAGATTTATGGATTGAATGGGTCTGTGCTGATTGCCGAATGTAAGTTGATGGAAACATTCCCATACCAAATGATACTGGTGACAGTACTTTTTTTTAATCTCTGCATAATTCCATTCAGTTTCAGATAATGCTTGGCTGGCATTTGTAATAGGTTTCTGTCACTGTTATAAAGCAGCTTCCAGGCCTGTCTCTGATGTGTAACACAAGTTATTCTCCAGGATTGTAATATCTGATGTAAGGAGGTTATAGCTTTAACCTTGTCAAACGCTTACTGATGACTTTCTGATCATTGCCACTCAATTTCCTTGGGTGTCAGCTGTCAGAGTGGTTCACAGTGATCTGCAAGACCTTTGCAAAACTTTGCCAGGAGTTAACTATTCCTGAGAATATTTTGATTCCTTTCACATCTACTGATCTCAGCATCTCCAGATTGTTTCAATTTTCCCAGGATCAGCTTGTTGCCTCTCTGCTGTCAAAAGATGTCCTATATAAAGCATTTTTTCAGTTTTAGCTACAGCTCATTAGGATTCAGTGATATGTTTCACTTTCTGCACCACTCCAAAAACAGATAACTTTTTGTCATGGTCCATTATTGTTTCTATTTCAATATCTCTTTCCCCAGCAATAAAGAGGTCATCAGCAATTATTTTTATGTCTGAATTGTTTCCCAGTTCTTGATATAATCTATGGAGAAATACCTTGAGTGCTAGGCTGGTTTTATGCTTGCATGCATAACCTACCAAGGCAATGAAATGGCATTGCAAAACTGATCCAATAGTTGGCCCATTGCCCAATTAGTATATGAAAGCCAATTATCCACATCAAATATTGATCAAATAATTATGTATTAATAAGCTGATAAGCTGTTCATCTTGCAAAGGCAACTCTTAATAAATATTGAGTTAAGATTACATACCGCATCATCAATGGGTAAGAAATGGCCAGTTTATAAGCTAAAGGTATAATTGCAACAATGGACCCCAGCACCAGACTCCTAATCCATACCATGTCAATGTCCATTAGTGCAATTATATATTTGGATTATCAACTGTCCAATTCCTACTTCAGAAGTTCCACTCATGGCAAAAGAACCTGTCAGCCCAGATGGAGCATCTTCAGGGCTGGCACAGTCAGGCCAGCTGAAGCTTTAGGAATGGGAGGGGGAGATAGAGATAACTGGGGTTGTGTAGCCATAATAAAATTCTTTCCCCTGGGAAGCAAGATTGTTCTCACAGGTGCTGGGGAGGCATGGACTGAATCCAACTGAACTGGGCCTGGGACCTGATTGGACCATATGATGGACAAGGGACCTGGCAGCAAGGACTTTGGGTTTTAGTTTGGGTGGGTAAAACCTTGGGTCTCTCAGAGTTGGGTTTTCATCAGCTGTGACAATATGACATTCCTAATAAATTCTTACTTTGAGGAACCTCCAGGCATCAGAGTTTTGATTGCGCTGGGTCTGTTATTTGGAACCCTGACAGAACCCTTGTCATAGAGATCTGAATGAGAATCTACCTTCGAAGTTTCCATGTCAAATTTCCTTTTCCTTGAAAAAAAAATCCCAGACTGTTACAGCTTTATATCCATCTTCCAGGTAGCCCCATGACTATACTGAGTGTTTATAAGCCAAAGCTTATAAGCCAACGATATAATTGCACCAATGGATATTGACATGGTATGGATTAAGAGCCTGATGCTGATGTCCTCTGGTGCAATTATATCTTTAGCTTATAAACTGGTCATTTTCTACCCACTGGGCAACCAACTGATGATGCGGTATGTAATTTTAACTCAGACTTCCATCCTCTCAGGGTAGGTAAATTGAGGACCCAAGATTGTTGGGGGCAATTAGCTGACCTTGTAAAAATGCCGCTTAGTAATAAGCAGGCATATACAATGGAATGAAGGCTATTGCTGAGCACACTGGGTTGTATCCCAAAAATTGTAAGCCGCCCTGAGTCTTCGGAGAAGGGCGGCATATAAATGTAATTAAAAAAAATATTTATTTATTTATTGAGAGTTGCCTTGGCAAGATGAGCAGCTTATTAGTTTACTAATAAATAATTATTTGATCAATATTTGATGTGGATAATTGCTTTTGAGGTACTAAGTTGATCAAGTGGTCAACTATGGGATTGGTTTTGCAATGCTGTTTTATTGTCTTGGTAGGTTGTGCATGTAACATATTACAATAGTTCACTATAATCAGTTTCATACCTTGCATTGCTCTGCTTCCCAGCAGAGGTCTAAGGGCCTTGCTTTTTCCACAAACATAAAATCCAACTGATAGTATTTATGTTCCTTCAAGATGTAAATTTTAATTCTGCACTTATCCCTTTTTTTTAGAGAATTTTCATTATATATGTTATGTATGCAGTTTTGAATGTCATTGGTTTAGTTTGAACTGTTCTTGTAAAATGTCAAATATGATTGGTTTAAAAAGTGCGGGAAAAACCCTGCACTCTGATTGGCTGGCAACTGTGGCTGCTGGCTATAAGTAGCAGCCGCAGCCCAGCCAAATCGGGTCTGTTATGAGCTGTAGTCACTAATAAACTCTTCACTGAAGCACTCCGCGTCTGACTCTTCATGCAAATCTAACACTGGCGACGAAGGTGGGATCCTTCCCGAAGAGAAGACAACGCGGAGAACAAGCTGAGAGAGATGGCTGCGCTGAACACCCCCCCAGCCCCATTTGATCCAATGGCAGAAGACTGGGACTCGTATGCAGATCGTTTCCAAATGTATTTGGAGGGAAACGATCTCACCGACATTTCCGAGAAGCGGAAGAGGGCGGTCTTTCTCACACACTGCGGTCTGGCCGTTTTCAAGATGGCAAAGGCATTGGCGGGAGCTGCAGACGTGAAGGTAATGGACTGGCCCAACTTAGAAAAGTTATTAAGAGCCCATTACGCGCCACAAGTATTGTGCCTCATTAAGAGACATGAGTTTTACCGTCGTGATCAAGGGGAAAGCGAAAACGTAAATGACTTCATGGCAAGTTTAAGGGACATTGGGGGTGCATGTGAGTTTATCAACTTAGAAGACGCCATGCACGATCGATTTGTTCTAGGCCTAAAAGACAAGGTTTTGCAGAGCAAATTATTAATGAAACCTAAGATCACGCTTAAGGAGGCCATAGAAGAAGCTTCTTCAGCGGAAGCTACCAAGTCCTCAGCAGCAGCCATGAAGAAAATTAACAAGGCCGCAAGCCATCCTGATGTGGAAAAATCCACAACAACCCATTGCGAGCAAATAGATTCTGATTCAGACTGTAGTGAGGTGGAGGAAGGAATTTATAGACTCAGAATGGAGAAGAAAAGGAAAGACCTTGAAAGAAAGAGGCAAGACTTTTATTGCAGAGGTTGTGGGGGGGCACCCCCGCACTGAATGCAAGTTTTTTGATACCATCTGCCTCCGTTGTGAAAAAAGAGGACACCTAGCAAGAGTCTGCAAATCATCCAGAACTCCACCAAGCAGAAAGAAGTTCCCTGACAAAGAATTCAAGCATAACAACTTCAGTGAGAAAATGGGGCACAACACAGAAGCAAATGGGAAGAATGAAACTCATCAAACAGTCACCATTGGTCATTCTTCACCCTTAAGAAGCAGAAAAGTACATGTGAAGGTACTTATTGAAGGAAGGCCTTGCCAAATGGAAGTGGACTCAGGCTCATATTTATCTATGGTGTCATGGGACACTATTCACAGGCTACTTCCCAACATTCAGAAGAAACATTTCCAGAAGCAAGCACTGACTCTTAAAGACTACCAAGGGAACAAGATTCCAGTAGTTGGAACAAGAGAATTCAACGTGAAGTTCAAAGGCCACACCAAACGTTTGCCCCTGACCATCGTGGACAAAGACCGCCCAAGCTTGCTGGGACTTAAGTGGTTCAATCCACTAGGCATCGAGGTGACTGGCATCAATCACGTGAGCAACACTGAATGGGAGGAGTCCTTGAAATCTGAGTTTCCAGAGGTCTTCAGCGACGGATTGGGCAAGTATATGGGGACCCCTATCACTTTCAACCTAGATCCCAAGGTGCCCCCAATTCATTTAAAACCCAGAAGGGTCCCATTTGCCTTAAAGGAAAAAATTGATGCACAATTAGATAAACTAATAGCTCAAGGAGTTTTAGAGCCCACTGACCACTCCAGATGGGAGACACCCATAGTCACACCAGTCAAGACTGATGGGTCAGTAAGAATCTGTGGAGACTATAAGGGGACATTGAACCATGCGCTTCAGCAGAGCGCATATCCAGTTCCAGTGGTGCATCATTTATTACATTCCCTTGGCAGGGGTACAGTCTTTGCCAAATTGGATCTGTCCCAGGCATATCAACAACTAACAGTTGATGATGCCACTGCAGAGGCCCAAACCATTGTGACTCATAGAGGTGCCTTCAAATGTAAAAGGTTACAGTTTGGAGTAAGCATGGCACCAGGCATCTTTCAAAGCCTTATGGAAAGGATGCTCCAAGGACTGCCAGGGGTAGTGCCTTACTTTGATGATGTGTTAATCTCTGCTGAAAATGACACTCAATTACAAGAGAGACTCAGAGAAGTCCTTACCAGATTCAAGAAAGCGGGTTAAAAGTCAAGGAAGAAAAATGCACTCTTAGAACTGACAAGGTTGAGTTCTTGGGCTATATGATTGACAAGCATGGCATTCATCCTACAGATGCCAAGGTTCAAGCAATCAAAGAAGCCTCTAGACCAAAATGCAAAACAGATTTGCAAGCCTTCCTTGGACTTATTAACTTTTATCACATGTTCCTACCTCAGAAGGCAACCATTGCAGAACCATTACACAGATTACTTGACAAAAAGTCTGTTTGGGTCTGGGGCAGGAAGGAACAATCAGCATTTAACAGTATTAAAAGACTAATCACGTCTGATGCTGTACTCATACAGTTCTCTGAGAATTTACCTGTTGTACTGACTTGTGATGCATCCCCTTTTGGAGTGGGGGGGGTTTGAGCCACAGGCTTCCCAGCGGGAGGGAAGCTCCTATTGCATTTTACTCTCGCACCTTGACCAAAGCAGAGAGGAATTACAGCCAATTGGACAAGGAAGCAGTGGCAATTGTTGCAGCTATCAAAAAATTCCATGAGTATTTATATGGGAGAACATTTACCATTATCACAGATCACAAACCTTTGTTAGGCATTGTGGCAGGAGACAAACCTACACCCACTATCCTGTCACCAAGAATGCTGAGGTGGACTGAATTTCTTGCTGCTTATTCATACAAACTTAGTCACAAGCCTGGCAAGGACATTGGACATGCTGATGCCTTGAGTCATTGCCCACTTCCTTGTCACAAGGAGGACTTGGAACCTGAGGCACACACCTTTTTCCTAGAAACTGTTGCCAAGCTTCCAGTACACGCTGCTGAAATTGCCAGAGAGACTGCCAAAGACCTTTATTGGCTCCTATTATAGGCTGGATTAAGAAAGGTTGGCCTCTTCAAGATCTACCTCACCTTGCCCAACCTTTTAAGTCCAGGCAAACTCAATTATCTGTATTAAGAGGATGTATTTTTAGGTTAACAGGGTGGTTATTCCTGCAAAACTGCAAAGAGAGGTTTTGGAAATGTTACATGAGGGTCATCCTGGTATTGTAAGGATGAAGGGATTGGCCAGGAGTTATGTATGGTGGCCAGGTATTGACAAAATGGTTGAACACTGGGTTGCATCTTGTCCCAACTGTCAGGTAGTCAGGCCTGTTCCACCTCTCGCCCCCATACAGGAATGGGAATGTCCTAGGGGCCCATGGTTTAGGATTCACATTGATTTCGCTGGCCCTACCAGAGGGCACACCTTCCTTATTATAGTAGATGTATATTCCAAATGGCTAGAGGTCATCCCTATGGCATTCACCACAACTGATGTTGTCATCAAGCAGCTTAAAAAGCTTTTTGTAACCCACGGGTTACCTGATGTTCTTGTCTCTGACAATGGCCCTCAATTTACATCCAACCCTTTTGAATCCTATCTAGCACAACAGGGTATCAGACATGCCCTGACTGCCCCTGGGCACCCTTCGGCTAACGGCTGGGCTGAACGCATGGTACATTTTACCAAGGAAAAGCTTCAGCAATTGGGTCCTGGGGACATCACTGAGAAAGTTGAAAAACTTCTTAGTGTTCAGCACATCACTCCTAACCCATCAACTAACTTATCCCCAGCAGAGTTGTTGATGGGTAGGAAACTTAGGTCTCCCCTTGACCGCCTTCATCCCACTTACGCACCCAACGCACCACTTGATTCCACTAGCAAAGTTTGCACGTTCAGTGTGGGTGATTCTTTTATGCTAAGAACCTTATGGGTGAACCTTCATGGATTCCTGCTGAAATAACTCAAATCACAGGCCCTCGTTCTTACAGGGTACAAACAGAGGATGAAGTCCTCTGGAGCAGGCACATTGATCAGCTTAGATCCAGGTTACCTCAGGAACATCGCAATTGTTCCTCTCTAGTTCCCATACCTAATGCCTTTTCTAGGGGAGGGGAGGAACATGAGGATAATCAGCAAACAAGAATCAACCCCATGTGTAATGAGCCATTAAGACAGGAACCATCCCAAAACCTGTCACAATGCCAAAATCCATCCTTACAAGTGGAAGATTGTACATCACTACCTGACTTGGGTGCTGACATTGGGCTGGAGATGGGTTAGGAGGAGAGACCAGATTCTAACAATCAAACAGGGTCTTCTTTCACAGGAAGTCCAAGTAGGGAAATGTCAACAGTCACATTTCCTCTCTCACTGGGTGAGAACGTTAAAACTTCTGAACCACGAAGGTCTCAACGTACACGTAAGAGCCCCACCTATTTAAAAGAATACATTAGATAGGTTGGGGTTTGAGCATGGACTGAACCTAGTGGGGAGGGGTGTTATGTATGCAGGTTTGAATGTCATTGGTTAAGTTTGAACTGTTCTTGTAAAATGTCAGAAATGATTGGTTTAAAAGTGCGGGAAAACCCTGCACTCTGATTGGCTGGCAACTGCGGCTGCTGGCTATAAGTAGCAGCCGCAGACCAGCCAAATCGGGTCTGTTATGAGCTGTAGTCACTAATAAACTCTTCACTGAAGCACTCCGCGTCTGACTCTTCATGCAAATCTAACAATATAGTACAGTAAGAATACTGTACCTGGCATCATGGAATAATAAGAGTCCCAGAAGAGAAGAATGGATGTCTGTGGTAACATCCAGCAGGTAGCCTCAGAATTCAAATGGAAATGAATATATTGCTTGTTCACTAACATTTCTGCAAATCACAGTCTGGTTTTCCCAATATTGTTCACCATGTGTACATTATGTCTAGAGCTGCTAACATCACCATCTTAGATTATCCTCACAATATATAGAAGCCTTATCATCTGCCTGCACCATTTTTATTTTTGGGGTCAGAGTTTTCTCATAATCCTGCACTGATTATGTATCTCATTTCTGGGTTACCTGCTAATATTATGACTTTGTCCTGAAAAATTCTCACTGCTATGCCCATTTCTGGACAATAACATAGTGGGTGAAGGAAGACACGCAGCCGAAGGTAACAGTCCAACTTGTTTATTCAGGTAACAGTGAGAACAGAACAGCTGAACCCGTCTGACAGTTCCCCTTTTATAGGGGCTGTCAGACGAGCCAGCCAATCACATTCAAGAGATTTTCCCACCTAAACTGAGGACTTGAGTGAAAACTTCAGTTATACTAAAAACACAACACCCTTCCCTTCTTATTTTGAACTGTAACCAATGAACAATGACATTACTTAACATAGTCGTGCAAGTATGCGGGGCTTCTACGCATCCACTCTGACCTGCACAAATCATTCAGGAGTGAGGCAGCGGTCAGACCTGTTGGGTCTATTGCTGCTTCTTGTTCCACCTCTGGAACCTGCTGGAACTCCCCTTGGGGCATGTTTACTTCTTCCGGAGTTGACTCACAGTTGCCCTGCTGCCGGTCTCCAGCTTCCCCAGGTACGTGTGGTTGTGGATTCTCTGGGTTTGAGTCTGCTGTAATGGGGAATTTGAGGAATTTATTATTCTCTATTGGAAGGTTGTCTTTTGTGTAGGGTTTCCTTATTCTTCCCCTTAATTGGTTGATATGTCTCCGCCATAGGCGGTCATCCTCTAATTCCACTTTGTAAGATCTAAGACTCGTGATAGCTATTATTTGTTCTCGGATCCAGAGGGGACCTTCCATGTAATTTTGTGCATACACCCCATCCCCTATTTTGAAGTCCCTGACTCTGCTGGTGGAGTCAGGAGGTTTCTTGTTGGAGTAGTTGGGGTGCAGTCTATCTAGCCTAGTTCTCAGTTTTCTCCCCATCAATAACTCAGAGGGGCTTTTATGTGTGGTTGCATTGGGTGTGACATGTTGTATTAATAGAAAAGTGTCTATACACGTTTGCCAGTCTCCCGGCCCCATTCATGCTAAAGCCTCTTTCATGGTTCTCACCATTCTCTCCGCTTGGCCGTTCGCCGAGGGATGAAATGGTGCTGTTAGTGCGTGGTGAATGCCCAATTCTGCTAGGAACATCTCAAATTGGGTGAAGGTAAATTGTGGCCCATTATTGGAGTCTAGGACATCCAGTAGGCCATACGTTGTGAATGGTTTCCTTAGGACTTTAATCATGGCCTCAGTTGCTGTAGAGTGCATCAATATAATTTCTAGTCATTTTGAATACGTGTCCACAACTACCATAAAAGTTTGCCAGTCTATATGAATCCTAGCCCACGGGGATTTTGGGGATTCCCATTCCTGGGGTTGCACTGCCAGCAGTGCAGGCCTTGATTCTTGACAGTTCTTACAGGTTCCTACCCATTCTGTGATATCTTTATCTATATTAGGCCACCACACATAACATCTACTAACATTTTCATCGTAACTATTCCCGGGTGACCCATATGCAATAATTCTAAAATTTGTTTCTGTAATTTTGGTGGAACAATAATAATAATAATTATTATTATTATTATTTATTTAGACTTGTATGCCGCCCTACTCCCAAAGGACTCAGGGCGGCGAACATACAAAAGGATATACAGTAACACAACTAAAAACAAGTCCAAATTACCAAGAGTTAAAACAATAAAATCACAAATAAACAAACAAATTAAAACTACCCACCCCAGGGTCAATCCAGGCCGGCCTGCTGAAACAGCCAGGTCTTCAAGTCTCGACGAAAGGAGCGGAGATCAGGGGCCAAACGCAGATCCGCAGGAAGCTGGTTCCACAGGGCGGGCGCTCCCACAGAAAAGGCCCTAGCTCTGGGAGCCGCCAGCTGACAATGCCTGACCGACGGTATTCCCAGAAGGCCCCTCCTATGGGAGCGCACGGGCGATTGGACTGTGATGCAGGCAGGAGGCGATCCCGCAAGTACCCTGCACCCAAGCCATTAAGGGCTTTGTAAGTTGTTACTAACACCTTGAAGGAAACCCGGAAGGCAACCGGCAACCAATGCAGGTCGCGCAGGAGGGGTGTAACATGGGAGTATCGGGATACCCCATCACAACCCCGCGGCGCATTCTGCACCAGCTGCAACCTCCAGGTAATCCGCAAGGGAAGCCCCATGTAGAGAGCATTGCAGTAGTCGATCCTGGACGTGACGAGCGCATGAGTGACCGTTCGAAGAGCATCTCAGTCCAGGTAAGGGCGAAGCTGGCGAACCAGCCGAACCTGGGCAAAGGCCCCCCTGGCCACAGCTCCCACCTGCTCCTCCAAACTGAGCTGTGCATCCAGGAGGACGCCCAGATTCCTCGCCCTATCCATGGGGGGTAACACCTCCACCCCCCATGACCAAAGATGGCACATCAGCTGAAACCCGAGATGCCGGTAAGAACAGCCACTCAGTCTTGGCCGGGTTGAGTCTGAGCCTATTACTCCCCATCCAGGCCTGCACCGCCTCCAGGCACCGGGACATCACCGAGAGAGCATCACTGATCTGGTCTGGGGTGGAGATATACAGCTGGGTATCATCAGCATATTGATGATACCTCACCCCAAAACCACGGATGATCTCGCCCAGCGGTTTCATGTAGATATTAAACAGGAGAGGTGAGAGAACCGACCCCTGAGGCACTCCACAACTAAGAGGCCTCGGGGAGGACCTCTGCTCTCCCGTCAACACCGACTGCGAACGGTCCGAAAGGTAAGAGGAGAACCACCGTAACACGGTGCCCCCACTCCCAACCCCGGAGCCGCCGCAGAAGGATACCATGGTCGATGGTATCGAAAGCGCTGAGAGATCTAAAAGGACCAGAACAGAGGAAAACCCTGTCCCGAGCCCTCCAGAGATCATCCACCAATGCGACCAATGCTGTCTCGGTGCTGTGCCCGGCCTGAAACCCAATTGGTACAGGTCAAGGTAATCAGTTTCCTCCAGGAACAGCGGAAGCTGCTGAACCACCACGCTCTCAACAACCTTCGCTAAAAGCGAAGGTTGGAGACTGGACGATAGTTATTCAAAACGGTTGGGTCCAGAGCAGGCTTTTAAGGAGGGTCTCACCACCGCCTCTTTAAGGGCGGCAGGAAAAACCCCTTCACTCAAAGAAGCGTTGATAACTGCCTGGAGCCAACCGCGTGTAACCTCCCTGGAGGCATAAACCAACCAGCAAGGACACGGGTCCAATAAACACGTGGTGGAAGACAGCCTCCGCATGATCCTGTCCACTTCATCCAGGGAGACAGAGTCAAACTCAACCCAAACAGGATCCACAAGACTCGTCGCCACGCCATCGTCAACATCCTGCCAGTCAGAGTCTAAGCCAGCCCGAATCTGAGCGACCTTATCCGCCAGATGTAAACTAAAATCCTCTGCTCTGCCCGCAGGGGGTCCCCTCCCCCTCAATTGCAAGAGGGAGCGAGTGACCCTAAACAGGGCCGCAGGGCGATCATCTGCAGACGCGATCAGAGCGGAGAAGTAAGTACATCTCGCTGCTCTAATCGCTTCCAGGTAAGTCCTAATATAGGCTCTTAACTGGAGATGGTCAGACTCAGAGCGACTAGTCCTCCACCTACTCTCTAGGCATCTTCTCTGCCGCTTCATTCCCTGAAGCTCCTCTGAGAACCAAGGAGCTAAACGAGGTCTCCGGCAAGGGAGAGGCCGCAAGGGGACAACCCGGTCGAGCGCTGCCGAGGCCGCCTCTTGCCAGGCGGCCACCAAAGTCTCGGCCGGGCTGTGGACGAGGGAGGTGGGCAAAAACCCCAGGGCCGTCTGGAACCTCTCCGGGTCCATTAGGCGCCTGGGGCGGAACCATCGTGTTGGTTCCTCATCCCAGCAGCGAGGAGCAGCATGTTGGAAGACCAGCCTCAGGAGATAATGATCTGTCCATGATAGGGGTAGAATAACCGGAGATCCAACCCCCAGATCACTACACCACTGCCCCGAGATAAAAACCAGGTCGAGCGCGTTCCCCCCCTCATGGGTGGGCCCCTGAATCACCTGGGTCAGGTCCATGGCTGTCATGGATGCCAAGAACTCCCGAGCCAATCCAGACGCCACCCCAGGAGGGTAAGTTGAAGTCCCTCAGAACAATAAGTCTGGGAAACTCCACCACCACTCCCGAGAGGGCATCCAGCAGCTCGGGAAGGGCCGTTGCAATGCAGCTGGGGGACAGGTACGTCAACAACAGGCCCAACCGACCACCCGGGCCCAACCTCAGAAGGAGGGATTCGCAACCGCCAATCTGCAGGACAGTGGCCTCCCTTGGAAACAGAGTCTCCCTAATAACAATCACTACTCCTCCACCCCTACCCTGGGCACGTGGCCGGTGCAACACCCGGAAACCTGGGGGACAAAGATCACATAGAGGGACACCACCCTCAGGCCCCAACCAGGTCTCCGTGATACATGCCAGATCCGCAGCCTCCTCCTCAATGAGTTCACGGAGGAGGGGAGCCTTATTGGCTACGGATCTGGCATTTACATACACCAGCCTAAGCCCAGGGACCACACCGCCCGAAGACCCAGGGGAGTGGGCAGACACCTGAGGGTCGGAGCGTACCACCGCTCGTAAATAGCGGGGGCGCGCTCCCAAGACACGATATGACCCTCTGTCTCATCCACCCCTGCCATAACCAATCGCCCTAGGGATTATCAGTCCCACCCTGCCTAATGCGGACCCCGTGGCCCCCTCACCCCGCCCCTCCGCCATGAGACCACCACCCGGCCTGGACAAACCAGACTCTGCCAAAAAAGGCAGAGCCCCCAACCTCCTCCCTAACCCATTAAAACAATGAATTAAAAATTTTAAAAGTCGTCCCTTTCCCGATTTAAAATTTGACCCCTTGGCTGCGTCATGCCACCTCTCATAATATGCTCCCCCCATAACAAACACCCCTTGATTGCCGATAATTCATGTTGTCGGTTATAGAACAGTTTCAACTCCCCAGATACTGGCCTGTTAGGACATCCCCTGCCAACCCAACTATTTGCCCTACGGCTTTGTCCTTTGCTGAAAAATGAGTGATTTCTATCACAGAGATTGGGCTGGGTAATTCCTCAATGTGGAGTACTGTTGCTGCCAGAGCCAGGTCTTGTGCTGTTTCCAGCAATGGTCAGTGGCTGAGTGCGTCTGCATGCCCCAGGGATTTTCCCAGGTTGTAGATCAGTTTATAATTATAGACAGCTAGAAACATTGTCCATCTCATGACTCAAGGGGATAGAATAGTCGGAGTGGATCGGTCTCCTGCGAGTAGTCCTAGCAGAGGCTTCTGGTTGGTAATGAGTTGAAAGTGCCTGCCATACAAATATTCATGGAACCTTTTAATGCCAGCTATTACAGCCAATGCCCCCTTATCTAATTGGCTGTAGTTTCTTTCTGCCCCTGAGAGAGTCCTTAAGTAAAACGCTATAGGGGCTCAGTGCCATTAGGCATGCGGTGACTTAGGACTGCCCCGACCCTGAAAGGGGAGGCATCGCAAGTGAGGGTGACAGGCAAAGTTTCTGAGTATTGGACTAGGATGCTGTCTGAGGACAACAATTTTTTGTCAGCTGCGAAAGCGGCAGCTTCCTGTTTTCCCCAAATCCATTTAACCTGTTTTCCCAGGAGTTTGTGTAAGGGTTCTGTTATAGTGGCTTTTCTACGGAGAAAAATACTATAAAAATTGAGACCACCTAAAAATGCTTGTAGCTCAGTTTGATTTTTTGGAGTAGATGCTTCCTGTATAGCCTTAATTTTTTCTGCAGTCCGGTGGATCCCTGAACCATCTATCAGGTATCCTAAAAATTTGACCCTGGGGACTCTGAATTTGCATTTTTCTCATTTAACTTTTAATCCTGATTCTTGGAATCTAGTTAGTACTTCCCTTAGCCTGGTTAGGAATTTGTCTTTATTTTTTGCTGTTATTAAAACGTCATCAAAATATGGGACTACTCCCTGAAGTCCCAGTAGGAGGCACTCCATGAGGCTTTGAAAGATGCCTGGAGCCATACTGACACTGAATTGAAGCTGGCGACATTTAAAGGCACCCCTATGGGTTACAATGGTTTGCACCTCGGCCGTGGCATCGTCAACTGGTGGTTGGGTTCGGCAGGCGACGACGAGGCGCGGGGCCAGATCAAGTTAAGGAAGCACGCCCCCAATGTCTTTATGCGGTGGCGTGCTCCGACCCCGATGCCTCTTCCCAATGCCCTGGGGACCCAGGATCTAGGGCCCCTGGACTCCGGCTGGTGTACTTTAATGCCAGGTCCATGGCTAATAAGGCTACCCTCCTCCGTGAGGTAATTGAGGAGGAGGCCGTGGATCTGGCCTGTATCACTGAGAACTAGGTGGGCCAGAGGGGGGAGTCCCTCTAGTTGATCTATGCCCCCCAGGTTTTCAGGTGTTGCACCAGCCACGAGCCCAGGGAAGGGGTGGGGGGGTGGCTGTTGTTATTCGAGAAGCCCTGATTCCAAGGGATGTCCCTGTTCCGGAGATAGGCGGGTGTGAAGCCCTCCTTTTGAGATGAGGGTCTGAGAGTCGGATGGGCCTGCTGCTCACATACATTTCCTCCAGCTGTATGGCAGCTGCCCTGCCTGGGCTGCTTGACGCCATCTCGGGTTTGGCGGTGGAGTTCCCAGGACTTATCGTTCTGGGTACTTCAACTTGCCCTCTCTTGGGGTGGCGTCGGCTTTGGCCCAGGAATTCATGGCCTCCATGGCGGCCATGGATCTTACTCAGGTGATTGATGGCCCGACTCACAAGGGGGGCAACATGCTCGACCTGGTTTTTGTCTCGGAGCAGTGGTGTAATGATCTGGGGAGTGGTGATCTTATTATCCACCCAGTTCCATGGTCACATCATTATCCTCTACGGCTGACTTTTCGACAAGCTGCCCCACACTGCTGGGATGAGGAGCCTCTTAGGTGGTTCTGCCCCAGGCGCCTGATGGACCCAGAGAGATTCCAGGCAGAACTGGGGTCTTTTCCTACATCCCTGGTCCACAACTCTCCCGAGACCCTCGCGGCCGCTTGGCAGTGGGCGGCCGCGGGGGCTCTTGACAGAGTTGTCCCCATGCGTCCCCTTACCTGTCGCAGATCCCGTGTGGCTCCCTGGTATACCGAGGAGCTCCAGGAAATGAAGCGATGGAGAAGGGGTCTAGAGAGCAGGTGGCGCTCGACCCGCTCCGAGTCTGACCGAGCCCAGTGGAGAGCTTATATCAGGACCTATCTGGTAGCTGTGAGAGCAGCAAGAAGGGTCTATTTCTCTGCTCTCACAGCATCCACAGGAAACCGCCCAGCCGCCCTGTTTGGGGTCGCCCGCTCCCTCCTTCATCCGGGGGTCGCGGCCGATCCCTTGTGGGGCTGAGCTGAGGAATTTGGTCAGTTCCTGCAGGATAAGATCGCTCGGATTCGGGGGGGTTGAACGCCAATTTGCCGTGGTCTGATGCCAAGGGTGCAAGTGGTCTAGCTAATGTAATCTGGACTGAGTTCGATCCTGTTTCTGAGGATGAAGTGGACAGGATTATGCGACGACTGAGTTCCACCACATGTTTGTTGGACCCATGCCCTTCCTGGTTGGTCTATGCCTCCAGGGAGGTGACATGCGGCTGGCTCCGGGCAGTGGTCAACGCTTCTCTGGGGGAAGGTACCTTTCCCACTGCCTTGAAGGAGGCGGTGGTGAGGCCTCTCCTGAAGAAGCCTGCCCTGGACCAGCCGAATTGAACAACTTTCGTCCGGTCTCCAACCTTCGCTTTCTAGCGAAGGTTGTCGAGAGTGTGGTGGCTCAGCAATTTCTGCTTTTCCTGGAGGAAGCGGACTACCTGGATCCGTACCAATCGGGCTTTCGACCTGGGTATAGCACGGAGACGGCATTGGTCGCACTGATGGATGATCTCCTGAGGGCTTGGGACAGGCGTTTTTCCTCTGTCCTGGTCCTGTTAGATCTCTCAGCGGCTTTCAATACCATCGACCATGGTATCTTATTGCGGCGTCTCAGAGGGTTGGGAGTGGGAGGCACTGTATTGCAGTGGTTCACCTCCTTCCTCTCGGGACGTCCGCAATCAGTGTTGGCAGGGAGGCAGAGGTCGACTCCAAGGGCTCTCACTTGTGGGGTCCCTCAGGGGTCGGTCCTCTCACCCCTCCTGTTCAACATCTATATGAAACCGCTGGGTGAGATCATCCACGGCTTTGGGGTGAAGTATCATCAGTACGCTGATGATACGCAGTTATACATCTCCACCCCAGGCCACATCAGTGATGCCCTCTCCATGATGTCCTGCTGTTTGGATGCGGTACGGATCTGGATGGACAGTAACATGCTTCGGCTCAATCCTACTAAGACAGAGTGGCTGTGCGTACAGACATCTCGGCCCAGTCAAGAGATTCCATCTTTGGTCATGGGGGGAGAGGTGTTACCCCCCCATGGACAGGGCACGGAGTCTGGGGGTCCTCCTGGACTGACGGCTCAGGTTGGAGGAGCAGGTGGGAGCCGTGGCCAGGGGGGACTTTGCCCAGGTCCGGCTAGTTCACCAGTTACGCCCATATCTGGACCGAGATGCCCTGCGCACGGTCACTCAGGCACTTGTCACCTCATGGCTCGACTACTGCAACGCTCTCTATCTAGGACTGCCCTTGCATACCATCTGGAGGCTTCAACTGGTGCAAAATGCTGCCGCGCGGGTTGTGATGGGAGTTTCCCGGTTCTCCCATGTTACGCCCCTCCTGCGTGGCCTGCATTGGTTGCTGGTTGCCCTCCGAATGAGATTCAAGGTTTTGGTATTGACATTCAAAGTCCTACGAGACATGGGTCCGGGCTATCTACAGGAATGTCTACTGCCGGCATCGAATACCAACCGCCCTGTATGAGCACACAGACAGGGGCTCCTCGGTGTGCCGTCTGCGACTCAATGTCGCTTAGCAGTGACGTGGGGGAGGGCCTATTCTGTGGTGGCTCCCGCCCTATGGAACCAACTACCTCTGGGGCTCCGCCTGGCCCCTGACCTCCGCACCTTCCGCCACGACTTGAAAACTTGGCTATTTGAGCAGGCTGCGCTGTGCTGACTCCTCTTGGGGGAGGGTTGTTTTAAAATTTGTTTTAGTAATTTGGCTTGTGGGTTTAATTCTATTTTAGGTAATTATTTATTGTATTGGTTTTAACTGTGAGCCGCCCCGAGTCCATTCGGGAGAGGGGCGGCATACAAGTCAAATAAATAAATAAATAAATAAATAAATAAATAAATAAATAAATAAATAAATAAACTGGGAGTTGTTGGTACACCTGCACCAAGTCTAATTTGGCAAAAATTTTACCTTTCCCCAGTGAGTGCAATAAGTGCTGCACTATGGGAACAGGATAAGCATTTTGTTGAAGGGCCTTATTTAGGGTACACTTGTAATCCATACAGATGCGGACTGATCCATCTGCCTTTATAGGGGTGACAAAATGGGTTTCCCATTTTGCATGGTCTACCGGTTCTAATATCCCTTGCGCGATTAATTTATCAAGCTGTTTGTCTATTTTTGGCTTAAGCACGAATGGTACCCTACGTGGTTTGAGTCAGATTGAGGCAACCTGGGGGTCAAGGTTAAATGAAATAGGGGTCCCCACATATACTTGCCCTAATTGTCATCAAAAATGTCCTCAAATGCCTGGATCAGTTCTTCAATGCTGTCATCTGGTATTGCGTGGACACCAGTCACCCCCAGTCCCAATGCTTCAAACCAGTCTAGTCCAAGGAGGCTGGGTAATTTGCCTTTGATGATCGTCAGACTCAGGGGCCCTTGAAACTTTTTAAATGTTACTTGAAATGTTCCCATCCCCATGACAGGGATATCATTCCCTTGATAGTCTTTCAAATAAATTCTCTGCTATTGCAATTTATTTTTGGAGATACTGGGCTTTATCTTCTTCATTGTGGCCCACAAAACTATTGATAGAGAGGACCCAGTGTCCACTTCCATATCACATGGTGTTCCTTCAATGGTGATGGTGATGTTGATCTTTCTTGTTCGTGTTGAGCTGGTTTTCCCAATGGTTGTCTGGAACATCACGGCTGACTTGGAATGTTGGTTTTCTTTTTTCCACAGTTTCCATGCTTGTTCGGCTTTGTACCCTCTCTGTGTATTGGATGGGTTGTTTCTGTGGGGTGCCGGTTGGCTGGCTCTGCATACTCTCACTAAATGGCCTTTTCGATTGCAACGTTGACATATGGCTTCCTTGAATCTGCAATTTGCTGTTGAATGATTCTTGCCACAACTGGCACATGCAGACTACCCTTCTTCAGTTTTGGTAAATTTACTGTTACTTTTGAGTCGGCAGACATCTTCTTCATCTGTTGGCGCTTCCAGTTCGTTGTGATCTTGTTGGGCTGTGTTGCCACAATGAGCGTTATTTAGGCTTTTGTCTTTTTGAATTGTTGCCATTGCTTTTATTGAAGTCTTGGTGGCGCTGGCTTCATCTAGTGCTATGTTCAGGGTGAGGTTGGGCTTTGCTAGTAACCTCCGTTGAAGACTCACATCCCTGACTCTGCAGATGAGTCTGTCCAGTAGTAGATCTTTGAGGTCTCTAAATTCACAGTACATGGGAGTCCTCTGCAGCACGGTAATGTAATTATTTAGTGACTCGCCTTCATTTTGGCTCCAGCGGTGGAATTCATGCCTTCAGACAATCTTGGATGGTGCTGGTGCATAACGCATTCAGAGTGCATTTGGATTGTGTCCCATGACACTGTTTGGACTGCCGCTGGAGCGACCAGTGCCTTGGCTGTATCAAAGATTTTGGAGCTGCAATAACTCAAGAATGGTGCTCTCTTTCTGTTGTCTGAGAGTGCTTGTAACTTGTTGGCCTCTAGGAAACAATCAAATCGAATCAGATAAAAGTCCCAGTGTTCAATGGCTGGGTTGAAAGGTGCTGGTGGAGCGTGCACGGTCATCTTGCTGAATTCAGGATGAATCTTTCCCGATGACCGATTGCTAGTTCACCTTTTGAACAGCTCTTTTGTTTCTATTCTTCCTAGGATCACACCTTAGTTGCCAGTATTCTGTAGTGGGTGAAGGAAGACATGCAGCCAAAGGTAACAGTCCAACTTGTTTATTCAGTTAACTGAGAACAGAATGGCTGAACCCATCTGACAGTTCCCCTTTTATAGGTGCTGTCAGAGGAGCCAGCCAATCACATTTAAAAGATTTTCCTGCCTAAACTGCAGACCTGAGTGAAAACTTGTTATACTAAAAACACAACACATAGTATCCAGTGGTGATATGCAAATAAAGTTGCCACTGGTTCGGTGGCATGGCTTGGTGGGCACGATTTGTGCAAGTGCACACACTTTGTGTGCAGGCATGTGCCAAACACGCACTTTGTGCAGGCGCAGAAGCATTTGCGCAGGTGCAGAGGTGTTCTAACTTGCCTCCTGGAAGCCTGCATGATGCTGGTCACTGCAGCAGCTGCCATGCGGTGCTATTCTGCGCAGCGCAAAGCAGCTGCGCTTTGAATTCTGGCCATAAAAGTGAGTATGGAAGCCCGGGTGGGGAGGTGGGCCAAACACAGAGCACTGGAGAGAACCGGTTCTGTCTCCGCTGCTCATCACTGCTACCAGCTCTCCAGAACTGGGCAGAACCGGTCAAATACCACCACTGATAGTATCAAATCAGCTTTACATAGAAGTTGTTCATAGGGATGCTTCTCCTTATTCCATAAAAAATTCACCTTCTAACAAGGAAATCCCTAATCTCTTCAAGATTAAAAGGAGCTTCCAGCATCTATAGCAGCCATATATCCAGTTCTTTCTCATCTTCTTGTTCTGTTTCTTTCACTTTATTTTATTGATTAGCCCTTGGGCTAAATCAAAGTTCGTTCTGTTTCTTAAAAAATAGTGCTTCATTTTGTTTGGATATTCTGTAAACTTCCATCTGCTTTACAAGATATTCAGCACTCAAGCCCAAGGATTTATACACTGCCCACCCATTTTCTATGATGAGAGAAGATATAGGTGTACCTTTTATTTTTCCTCCAGTCCTAGCAAGAAAAAATATCAATAATTCTTCTCGCCAGTATTTCCATGCTTGCCCTAAATTGATCACTGCAAGGTTTAAGGCCACCAGAGGCTTCATGCCTTGCTTTAAAGATAAGAAGAGGGAGGGTAGAAGATAAAATTTGATTATAGCTGGATCTTCTGCCACTGCAGTTCGCTAAGGAGTATTTTTTTTTCAGTTAAAACGCTTAGAACATTTTAAACTGGAAGTCAGCATAACTTTTAAAAGCAACCCAGTTTTGCTACTGTATCTGGAGAGAATTATGTGAATAACTATTTCCATAATCTGTATATTTCCTCAGTGCTCACCCTTCTATTCCATGAACTACAGAGTAAGTTCTAACTATTTTTAAGGGACATGTCCCCAGGTAGTTGCCTATATTTCATCCCAGTTTAAACTCATATTTACTTGTTTAGGTTTTAAGGTAGCATTTTCCCTCCTCTCTTGGCACAAATCTTGTCATGCAGAAAACCTGTTGGCCACTTTAGGCTACTGCATGCATGTCCTTTCCCCCAGGTTGCTAGGTGGCACAGTAGTTAGAGTGCAGTACTACAGGCTACTTCTGCTGACTACTAGCTGACTGCAATTTGGCAGTTCAAATCTCACCAGGCTCAAGGCTGACCCAGCCTTCCATCCTTCTGAGGTTGGTAAAATGAGGATCAAAGGTTGTTGGGGGTAAGATGCTGATTCTATAAACTGCTTAGAGAGGGCTGTAAAGCACTGTAAAATGGTATATAAATCTAAGTGCTATTGCTACTTTGGCTCAAATGGGAAAGAGTGTCTGTCTTTTTTTCTTTTTGTGCTCCCCTCCTGATTTAATCAATGATTAAAGCCTGATTTAATCAACCATGGCTTTATGTGAACTCAATCAGTGTTTTTAGTCACATACTGTGCTAAGCCATGTTTGTTTAACTATGATTTATCAAATAAATGATGATTTGCTCCATTTTCACATTATACTAAGTGATAAAATTTGGTTTAGAAGCCACTAGGGTTGCATTCAAACAATGCACTAAGTAAATACCACAATGTGTAGAGTACCATGTGTGGACACAATGAAACGGGTGAAAGTAAAAAACAAAAGTACTTGCAGATGTTGCTTGATAACAGTGTTTTTCAAACTTCGAAACTTTAAAATGTTTTCAAATCCCAACATACTAGCTAGAGAATTCAGGGAGTTGAAGTCCCAACATCTTAAATTTGCCATGTTTGAAAAACACTATTTTACAACAAACCTTGTGCTGTGTTTTTATTTATTTATTTATATCCTACCTTTATTATTTTTAACAATAACTCAAAGTGGCGAACATATCCAACACATCTTTCTCCTCCTATTTATAATGTATTTCCAAGCAAGATTTTCGTGTAAATTATTCTGACTCATCCACAAATGGTTCAAAGGTTCAAACATAGTCCTCTTTCATGTATAACTTCTGACTTTTCTTACCACTTGTTTTCCATTATTCTTTTTGAAAGAAAAAGATTAATGGAAGAAAAGATGAGGTAATTAAATAATTACTTAAAGGAGGAAGTTTTAGGTGCTGTAAGTTTGAAAGAACCTTCTGTACATCTGGACTTTTATAAGGGTTCCTAGATATTGTTAAAATCTATGTTTTCATTCCATTACTTTGTCTTTTTCCTCCTACAAAAATAATAATTAATGAGAGAAAGATATAATTGTTGGACATTATCTTTAGATTCGTAGCACTGGAACCATCTTTCTAAAAGAAAGGAGAGTAAGAGAATGAATGGTTTTGGATATCCAACCATTTCAGTTTAAGTGCAGAGCCTGTCAGGACTTTCTATATAAGGAAACATTTTTAGACATTTTAGACATTGACAATCAAAAAAGGAACCCAGTACAGTTAACTGAGAATTGGCACAGCTGGTGGCTGCTGAGTTGAAGCAGGTATTTGTGTGTAAATTTTACTGTAAGTTTTTTTTAATGGACACATTTATTGCTTTTCCATTGGAAGACAGAAGGTGTAAAGCCTTTTTTCTGCCTTAACTTTCTATCGCTGTTATTTATAGTTGAAGCTATAAATTCATCATTTTAAAAATAGTTTATTTCTAATTAATTGCTTACCAACTTAGCTCAAATTTTTGCTTGGCTCAAAAACAGTAAGAAACCATTATTTTTCCATAAGAAGCAGTTAATATACATAAGTATAAAAAGTCTGTTAAAAGTTTTCTGATAGTTTTATCAACTATCAGAACTTTTGCTTAGTTAGACCTATCCAGTTTTCACTGAAAATTCAACCTGTGCCTAATATGCAGCTGGGAATATGGGCATGCACAAGTGCACAAGAGAAGGCAAATAATGACACATAGAACATCATGATACAAATTATGTGACCTGCATATTTTTTACAACACCATGTTATTGATTCATATGCATCATTTATTGCATCACACCATATTGTGATGTTGTGACATATCATGGCTTGTTACAAAAGCCATTGGTTAGTGAGTTAAAACTCAGAGCTATAACTTAAGCTTATTAACCCTGGTAACTTCTCCAAGTCTTTAGATGAGTTTCTAATTTAGATATATACTTAATACCTCTAACCCTCACCTGTTTATAAGACACAATCTTTTGTATTTTGAAATATACAGGTGATGAGTTTATGATTAGAATTCAGTGTCAAAGTGTTGATCATGGACCTGTTGGAGTGGAACTAAAAGTACTTCGTTTTGTTTTATTCCTTGCCTTTCTGCTCTATCAAGCATTTCTAGTTGCCATGGAAATCAAATTGAAACATTGTGCATCAGCCTCAACTTTAGATGTAAGATTACGTGCCTGCTGTCTTGAACGATATTGTCACCTTTCCTCCAACCCTCAACATATACAGATGTTTCCTGGCCTTATTGGCCTTTAGAAACACCTTACAATCTTGGCTGATTCCTTGAGTTTCCGGCCCAAGATGATTGGATTTCCCACTTGGAAATATACTTTAACCCTTCAAATGGAACAAGTGATTCTGTGTTTCTCTGGTATAACCTAGACTGCCTTTAAGTGTCTTTAAGTTACTCTCACATTATTATGTTATTACTTATTAACTGGTTGTCTTTCTTCCATTGACTTTTTCCTGTGGTCACCCTCTAGAGTTGCAGTTACAAGCTGGGTGGCTATTTAAATTGATCTAATAAGTAAATAATAATAATAAAATGGGTCCCTGATCACTTATTAATGGCTGTTGTTACCTTTGTAATTAAAATGATTTGTTTCTATTTCTTCATGTTTGAGGTTATTGTATGCTACTCAGAATTGGGCATTCATATAAATTTGATAAATAAAATTTGTAGGGTACCCAATTGACAAAAAAGAAATGTTGTTGAGCAACATCTCCTATCACCACTAGTTTGTGCATCATGCTGGGTAAGACTGAGGGGAACTAGAATCTCAAAACATTTGGAGAATGTAAATGTTCTCTGTCCCTGGAAAGTCAATGAACAAGCAAGCAAGCAATCATGCATCTTTTGCAAGGTATAAAAGAAGAGAAAGCAAACAAGGTTGAAGAAAGATTTATCTTTACTGTCAGCAAGAGAAATGAAACAGAAAAGCAGGATTTAGGCATTTCATAGAGTATATCATTCTTGATATAATGCTGAAAAAAATCAACCTCAAATATTGGTGTTCTGATTAATGAAAAAATTTCCAGCTAAGTGGCTAAAGTGAAATGGCTGCGTTTCAGAAGTAGCTTTGTATCACTAAGTTTCTTACTTGAATAAAAGTGCATTCAGATTCTTCCTTTTCTTCATTCTTGATTTGGAAAGTTGGGTAGTCTTTGAACTCTTTGGCCAAGGACCTAGTCTCCTATGGTCCTCATGATAATTTAAGACCTCTGGCTCATATAAATCTTCCCCAATCTGATGGTCTCATATGCACATATTCTATTGTTTACTTATAGAATATAATTTATAGAATATACATTCTGCAACTTCTTTTTATTTCCTTTTTTAGGAATCTGTACTGCTAACCTAGCTGAGTAACCCATTTGGCACACCCATCTGTACATATAGAACAAGCAATGACAGTATACAGATCTAGTACAAGTAATGCAAAATATATGAATCAATAGCTAAACCAAAACAGAATCAGAGATCAGTTTGCCAGAAGATGCAAATATTTATGCTGATTGATTGATAATCCAAAGTGGCATCTGCTCCATTTTCTAAATTAACCACCCAGTGTAGTAATATCACTTCTTTTGAGCAGCTGATTCCAAGCCTTTGCACCTGCAGTTTTTACTTACTATAGAAGTCATCATATGCATTAGCTAATGCAAAGGACAGAACTAGGCTCAAGATGTACAGAAAAGAGACTCTTTTAACATAAAGATTGTTTCCATCTTGATATATCCCAAAAAATGTAACCTTGACACAAATCTTTTTTTAGAATAGGAAGCATATTTTTCTCACTACATAAGCCAAGTAATATATAGCTTTAGAGATGTGACTTCAGAAGAGGAAAAGTGGCTTTAGCAAACAGAGCATTAGTTTTCCCCAATCTAATCTTGAGCTTGTTAGGGCAGCTTCTAAGATTAACTTTTGGAATAATGTTTGTGGGTGTAAATATTCTTAAACAAGCAGGATTACAAAGACAATCTGGCAACAATATGCATCCTGTGTCAGAACTAGTTTTGTGTTGCTCTATTTCTAAAATATTCCCTCAAGCAATCAATACACATTATTCATTTTCACTTCTGAAGTACCCACAGGCAGATTTCATTATAGTGAGTATTAAAGGCGCAAGATATGACATATGGCCTATGTAGGAGGTGAGGAATGTAACCCCACCACTGAACAGGGAATAACAGCAAACCTAACAAGTAGCCTTTAGAACAGGAGTGTCAAACTCACGTCGTCATGGCAGCGTCACATGACATATCGGGACTTTTTCCCCCTTTGCTAAACCGGGCAAGAGCGTGGCAAACATGTGACATGTCCTGCCCATGGACCACCAGTTTGACAGCCCTGCTTTAGAACAACTTTCCTCAATACATTGTTCTCTGATGTGTCCACAACTAGAACTAACAATATTAATCCCAAAATCATAATGGCTAGAAGTTCTGCGAATTATCCTCACATCTGACTTGATAAGGTTAGTTTAATCCAGCATTGAATTTATGGATGAGTAAATTATTTTTTATCCTAACATCCATCCATCCATCTATCAATCCACCCATGATTTATTTGAGATAAAGTGTTATTAAACTCAGTGTAGTGCAGTTCTGAACAGAGATCATTGAACAATATAAACTCATTGTAAATTGCCCCCCTCCAGTTGTATGTGTGATTATAAATAATTCTCTTACCTCTTCATACCATATCCCGCATTATTTTTCTACCCCATCATCATAAACCGGTGATCCAGAAAACAGAAAGGGAAGGAAACCTTGTCCCATGAATGTAAACTCTGATCCATTCATGTGAATGATGTTCAAATTGACTAAATGGGATCATACTAAGTGGAGGTCTACTAAAGTGGAGGTCTACTAAAATGATATAATTTAATCCAGATATCTAATCAATCCATTTTTTCAACAGTTCTATTCTAAGAGTTATGAGATAAAACACACTGAACCATAAAATAATTCATTTGGTTTTGATTTTTCCCATTGTATAAATTAAACCATTTCATTATTTTAAAACCTATAATTTATTTATAATAACCCCAAGAGCAATTGTATGCCAGCCAATATGTTTAATAACACATACTATAAATTTCATGTAGTACAAACCCTATGTAGTTTTCATACCGATGCAGTGGTGTTCCCAGGACAAGATGAAAAACTGAAAGATGGCCCCATCTATGATGACTTTCTGGAAGTCCCTTAAAACCTGGTGGTGTTGTCAGGCCTGGGTGTCACAAAGGAATGTTGATCTGATGAGATGGTTCTATTGTTCATAACCTGATACTCTCTCTCATTCTTTCCATAATAATTTTTCTACATTTTGTATGTTTTTAAAATTGTTTTGTCTGTTTTTGTCTCTGGTCTGCTTTAGTTTCTGTCCAGAATCAGCATATTTATATGACACCTCATCATGAGATGTGGGGTCATATAAATATGATAAATAAATAATAAACAGTGATAAACCTGCAACATGTGACAAGTAGGGCAGATAAAAAATAGGCTTGTCTCACTATTTTAATATTGATAGCAATTTGCAATGTAACGTAACTGCAAATTCTCATTGAACAGAACAATTTTCTAATCAGGAGGCCCCTGCTCCTGAGATTGGCGGGTGTGAGTCCCTCCTCATGAGGTTCGGGCCTCATGGTCAGATGGGCGTGCTGCTTACATACCTGTCCCCCAGCTGTGTATCAGCCGCCCTGCCTGGGCTGCTCGATGCCGTCTCGGGGGTGGCGGTGGAGTTCCTGGAGCTTATAGTTCTGGGGGACTTCAACCTCCCCTCCGTGGGTGTGGCGTCAGGGTTGGCCCAGGAATTCATGGCTTCCATGGAGTCTATGGGTCTGACCCAGTTAATAGCTGGCCCAACTCACGAGGGGGCAATATGCTCGACCTGGTTTTTGTCTCGGAGCAGTGGCGAAGTGGTCTGGGGGATGGTGTTATTGTAACCCATCCGGTCCCATGGTCCCATGGTCAGACCACTATCTCCTATGGCTGGCCTTCCAACAAGCCGCCCTACACTGCTGGGATGAGGAGCTGTCTAGATGGTTCCGCCCCAGGCGCCTGATGGACCCTGAGAGGTTCCAGGCAGAACTGGGTTTTTTTCCTGCATCCCTTACCCACAGTCCTGTCGAGGTCCTTGTGGCTACCTGGCAACAGTCAGCTGCGGGGGCCCTGGACAGGGTTGTCCCCATGCGTCCCCTTACTCAACGCAGATCCTGGTTGGCCCCCTGGTACACCGAGGGGCTCCGGGAGATGGCGAGAAGGGGACTAGAGAGTAGGTGGAGGGCGACCCGCTCCATATCCGACTGAGCCCAGTTGAGAGCCTTTATTAGGACTTACCTGGTGGCTGCATGGGCGGCGAGGAGACTTTACTTCTCCGCCCTCATAGCATCCGCAGATAACCCAGCCGCCCTGTTTGGGGTTGCCCACTCCCTCCTACACTTGGGGAGGTGGTGGACCTTGCGGGCAGAGCTGAGGAATTTGGTCTTTATCTGCAGGATAAAATTACTCGGATCCGGAAAGGGTTGCGCTTGGACTTGCAGGGGTCTGGAGAGGGGGAGGCGAGTGGTTTGGCTAATGTCATCTGGACTGAGTTCGATCCTGTTTCTGAGGATGAAGTGGACAGGATCATGCGGCGGCTGAGTTCCACCACATGTTTATTGGACCCGTGCCCTTCCTGTTTGGTTTATGCCTCCAGGGAGGTCACGTGCAGCTGGCTCCGGGCAGTGGTCAACGCTTCATTGAGGGAGGGGCTGGTCCCTGCCGCCTTGAAAGAGGTGGTGGTGAGGCCCCTTCTGAAGAAGCCTGCCTTGGACCCAGCCGTTGAACAACTTTCGTCTCCAACCTTCGCTTTTAAGGTTGTTGAGAGTGTGGTGGCCCAGCAATTGCCACTTTTCCTGGAGGAAGCGGACTACCTGGATCCGTACCAATCGGGCTTCCGACCCGGGTACAGCACGGAGACAGCATTGGTCGCGCTGATTGATGATCTCTCTAGGGCTCGGGACAGGGGTTTTTCCTCTGTCCTGGTCCTGTTAGATCTCTCAGCAGCTTTCGATACCATCGACCATGGTATCTTGTTGCGGCGTCTTGGGGGGTTGGGAGTGAGCAGCACTGTTTTACAGTGGTTCTCTTCCTACCTCTTGGGACGCTCGCAAACAGTGTTGGCAGGGGGGCAGAGATCGACTCCGAGGTCTCTCACTTGTGGGGTACCTCAGGAGTCGGTTCTCTCGCCTCTCTTGTTCAACATTTATATGAAGCCGCTGGGGGAGATCATCCATGGTTTCGGGGTGAGTTATCATCAGTATGCTGATGATATGCAGTTATATATCTCCACCCCAGACCACATCAGTGATGCTCTCTCTATGATGTCCCGTTGTTTGGAAGTGGTGCAGATCTGGATGGACAGGAACATGCTCCGACTCAATCCAGCCAAGACAGAGTGGTTGTGCATACCGACATCCCGGTCCAGTTCTGAGGTTCCATCTTTGGTCATGGGGAGGTGTTACCCCCCGTGGACAGGGCACAGAACCTGGGGGTCCTCCTGGACTCGCGGCTCAAGTTGGAGGAGCAGGTGGGAGCCGTGGCCAGGGGGGCCTTTGCCCAGGTCCGGCTGGTTCACCAGCTGCGCCCATATCTGGACCGGGATGCCCCGCACGATTACTCAGGCCCTCGTTGTCTCCCGACTGGACTACTGTAACGCTCTCTACTTAGGACTGCCCTTGCATACCACTCGGAGGCTTCAGCTGGTGCAGAATGCGGCGCGAGGTAGTGTTGGGAGCCTCCCGATACTCCCATGTTACACCCCTCCTGCGCGACTTGCATTGGCTTCCGGTTGCCCTCCGGGTGAGATTCAAGGTTTTAGTGTTAACATTCAAAGTCCTACATGGCATGGGTCCAGGATACTTACGAGAACGACTCCTCCCAGTTTCAAGTACCAACCGCCCGGTACGGGTGCATAGGCAGGGCCTCGTCAGGGTGCCATCCACGACTCAATGTCGCTTGGCGGGGACTCGGGGGAGAGCCTATTCTGTGGCGGCCCCACTTTATGGAATCTCCTTCCACTGGAGCTCCGGCTTGCTCCTGATCTCCGTACCTTCCGCCACGAGTTAAAAACCTGGCTGTTTTTACAATCTGGGCTATGCTGACTCCTTGGGTTTTCTTGATTTCAATTTTTGGGGGTTTTAATGTTAATTCAGCTTAGTTTGTTTAATACGCTTTTTAGGTAATTTATTGTTGTATTTTCTTTTAATCTGTGAGCAGAGTCCTTTGGGAGAGGGGGCGGCATATAAGTCGAATAAATAAATAAATAAATAAATAAATAAATAAATAAATAAATAATAAATTTTCCATAATTTTAAGAGCAGTTAGACAGTAGAACCAACCAGGGAAGCTAGTGAACTGCTCTTCACTGAACTTAAGAACAGTTATCTGTCCCTATTCAATGCAGAAATGTAAACACATGTGGGAAAAGAAATGAGATGGACATCTATCATTTTAGCTACTGCTGTTAATGACATCTGGAGTTCCCCTGGTTGGGGACACTAACCCCACCCCAGTGCCTGGTTAACAAGCATGTAAGTGCACTGCGATCTTTCCACCATCATTATCTCACTTCACATACAGCTTTTTAATCAAAGCCATAAGCATGATGTATTATCTGAGCTGGCGTGACATCCATTCTCAGTTATAGAAACTGGAATTTAAAATATATGTGTATCAAAATCTGCTTTTTATATTTCACATGATGGCTGTTCTAAATTTAAACTATATGGTAAGCCTTATGACTGGCTACAGTAGGGTATACAACATAGAGTGGGGAAGAATTATGACACACACACTCATAAACCAAGCTTTATGTTTTAGCATGTCATGTAAACACAGTCAATAAACACACTAGTTTGCAACAGACCTTGCTTAACCTTACAGGAATAGTGCACAGGGAATTTATTTCCCTCTAGTGCTAACTGGATTGTAAGGCAAATTCAAGCTAACAAAACAACTAAAGCAAATAATTTTGCAGATAAGGTTGTTGCATTTTCCAGCTCATCTACTGACTACTCTCACTTAATCTTTGCAAACTGATGTATTTATCAATTCAAGAAAAATATGGCCAGGATTTAGTAATACAAAAATAATGTCATATATAAGGAGGTTTGACACATTGGGGAAAAATCATTTGAATGGAATAGGAATCACTTTGAAAGCTGAAATGAAATGCTTTTATCCTATTCTCAGTCTGTAATTGTGCAGTTTTACTGAGAAATCTAACATTTAATAGGGTCATAAATTAGCAATAACTTTGATGTGTTTAAAAAAATATCCCATTTAATCATAAGACTGCCAAGTGCTTTTTAGAAATGATGATTCTCAACTGCAAGGGTAAAAAATGTGTGCCAGATGATAATATTTTGATTCCCTTCAGATGCATTTAATACGTCCAATGGTTAAGGATGATGGGGACCCGTAACATTTAAAGGAGGTTTGCTGCTGGTGTCCACAATTTCTGTAGTGGCTTTTGCTTAAAAGTAAAACAAGGTTTTAGTCAGTTGTTTTGGAATGCTGTCTTAGGGGAAACTGTTACATGCAGTTGGAAGTAAAAAATTTGCAAAACTTATCTTAATCCAAGAAACCTGTGGTATTTTACTCATGGTTAAGTGGAGCTCCCTGGAATGAAACTAAATTAACAGCTAGTTTCCATTCAGGAAAATGGCATGTGAAATAAAGCACATGCAATAATTAAATATCTGTTTCAAGTTTTGGGTACAGCAAAATTTTCAGTACACAGTTAAGCATTCTTCCAAGATATGACTACAGTATTTTGGTCCCCGCAATATAAAAAAGATGTTGAAAGTCTAGGAAAAGTGCAAAGAGCAACCAAGATGATTAGGGGACTGGAGGCTAAAACCAGAGGTGGTATTCAGCAGTTTCTGATCAGTTCTGGAAAACCAGTAGTGGAAATTTTGAGTTTTTCGGAGAACCGGCAAATACCACCTCTGACTGGAGATTTTACAGTATCTTTCCCTTGCCATGCCCACCAAGCCACGCCCACAGAACTGGTAGTAAAAAAATTTGAATCCTACCACTGGCTAAAACATACTATGAATGGTTGCAAATACTCAGCATGGCTAGGCGAGTGAAGAAAAGGACCAAGGGAGACATGATAACAGTGTTCCAATATTTGAGGGTCTACCACAGAGAGGAGGGGGTCAAGCTATTTTCCAAAGCACCCGAATGCCAGACAAGGAATAGATGGAAACTGATCAAGGAGAAATTCAAGCTAGAAATAAGGAGAAATTTTCTGACAGTGAGAACAATCAACCAATGGAACAGCTTGCCTTCAGAAGTTGTGGGAGCTTCATCAAGCAGAAATTTGTCATTTGTCAGAAATGGTGTGTAGGGTCTTCTGCTTGGGTGGGGGTTTGGACTAGAAGATCTACAAGGTCCCTTCCAACTCTGTTAATCTGTTAAAATCTATTCCATATTTTTCCTCCATCAAAATAAAAGCACAATACTAAATGATTTTAGGTCAAGTTTTGAATACATTAACATGTATTCATGAATGAAACTAAAACATCACTATTTAGTACATTTTAAAGCTGAATGCAATGGAGATTTGATTTTACAACATATGCAGCCATATGCAGCACATTCTACAATTAAGCCCACTTCAAATTATGCTTGCCTTATCTAATTTATTTAAGATACTTGAAGAACATTTATCTGTGAAAAATATTTAATATAATAATGGTTACACTCTGGATTATTTTATGAAGATTCTGTGACTACAATATTTAGCCCCTGGCAAGCCAATAGCACCTTAGGTACCTGATTTACCTTAATAATGATAATGTATTAAACTTATATACTGCCCGAATCTCAATGGCTCTGGATGACTCACAATAATCAAACCCCCCAAAATGCAATCAAACATTATCATTATTATTACAATAAATGATAAAAAGATAGGAATAAAAGATGGCAAGTGCAATGAACCAAAGGGTCTTACTCTCCTCGCCAAAGGCTAGGTGAAGAGCCAAGTCGTCATGACCATTCTATATAACAACAGAGGCCCATCCGGAATGCAGAGGAGGGGACCTTGTTCCAGAAGGCAGATCAAGAAGGGTCTTTCCAGGATCCCAAGCAAAATTGTTGAAGGAACGTAGAGTGTAGAAAAACCCTGCAGGATCAAATTGGTTAGGCCAGCCGTGGGCAAACTACGGCCCGGGGGTGGGATCCGGCCCGTTCGGCTGTTCTATCCGGCCCGCGGAGCCAAAAGAGTGGAGGGTTCTCTTGCTCTCCCAGAAGGCTACGTGAAGTAATCTAACTTTGAATTTATATTAGTTCACACAAACACTCCATTCATGCTTTTGTTCCGGCCCTCTGGTCCAGTTTAAGAACCCACTGTGGCCCTCGAGTCAAAAAGTTTGCCCACCCCTGGGTTAGGCAGTTGTCATGGGAGATATACAATCCCCTCAAGTAAACAGGCCCTATGTGATGTAGCAATGTTTTGGAGAAATTTATTCTGTGTTTTTCTGGTAACAGTCCCCAAATTAGCAGATTTTCTGTACAAAGGTTTGTATAACTGGTTCCATTATTCATATGAAAGTATTCCAGAATCACACAATGTAAATCCTGATGTTATGAATTTCTAGGAGACTCACTTAACTATTCAAGTCAGAACAGAAGTTCCTAAATCTTAGGCAAGTGTCAAAATAGCTACCACATCTACATTAAGTAACTCTGAAATGTTGTTCCTGTCACATAATTTTGTAAAGTAAAAATATACTATCTTGTTTTGAAGCCAAGTTGCATGCACAGAAAAATGGTAGCACTAGAAGCATAAACCAAAAGGACAGTCTTTAAATTAGAAATGCTTTCATCGTAGCATCTTTGTAATCCAAGGTTCCTATGGCTCTTAAGATTACACATTTGTGTTTCAGGACATGACTTAATAACATAAGGTCTGCTGACTGAGAGCAGCTCATTGTGTTTTGAAGATCTATGTGGGATAAATGATGAATCATTTATATTTAACCTCTGGTAAATTGTCTTAGATGTATAAGGGTATATCTAATGTATATTGGAAATATAAGCTATCAGAAGGAACTTTTAATCATCTTTGGTGAACATTAAAAAGCTAAGAAATAGTGGAATTAGGTATGCATTTTAATGTAGAGAATTTTCAAATTGAATGAACAGTTGAAACCAGAGACTTTTATCTTAGGCTTGATAGACAAGCAGATTGAGGAAAAACAGCAACACAGTGCCTTGTTGACAATAGCATGGCTTTTTTATGTGCTGAGATGGAAGGACTTACAATGGAAGAATGGATGCTGAAAATAATGGATTTGGTGAAGATGGCAAAATTGACCTCTTCGATTGAAAAAGAATTTGTCTTTGTTTCTATTTGGAAACCACTTTGGGATTTGTTGCTTGAAACCGAAAGAAATGAAACTTTAACCTTGGTATTTGATGATTAGATTTGTTTATGATTGTAAAGGTACTGTGTGTTATGATTTATTGTAACTCAAAGGGATATTGTATTTTAAACCTGTATCAGTACCAAAGAAAATTGGAAATTATTCTTTTTGGTAGTTTTTTAATCTTGTTTGCAATTCCCAATTTTGTTTTTTCCTGTTCCCTTCCTCCATTCCATTCTCTCACCCCCTCTCTCTCTCGTAACACACACACATTTAATTTAATAAAATTTAATATTCTTTGGAACAGTGAAAAGGAGAAAGGAGGACAGAAACAAGATAGTAATGCAAAGCTCTGTGATAGTGCAGAGACTACTGTGGACAGGGATTGAGGAATGGCTAAGAGATAGAAGCAAATATGTGCAGTGCTAGAAAGATGATAGGAATCATTATATGAAACAGAGAGAAACAGATGATAGACAAGAAATGGCTCTGTGGAAACAGACTTAAGGACATCAAGTACTACTATTGGTAGGTAGCAGTTTAGGATGTTATACATGAAGGAAGAGTGGGGGAGGGGGGAAGAAGAGGACCAAGCATACAATATGATAGTGTCAGAGAAAAGAATGTACTCTGGGACTGAATAAAAAAGGAAGATCATGGCTGAGTTCAGAGACGACTAGGAGTCACAGAAATAAAAAGGAAAATGGTTAAGAAAAAAAATTAGCATTTGCAAAACACTTGTAAGGGAGCTTCTAGTGGTTACTTATTGATACAGTTTCATTATTAGCCTCCACAACAATTTAAATTAAATGTGAATATATTGTTGTATAATTGACAAGGGCACAAATTATGCACCAAGGGTCAAAGTACTGTTTTCTATTCTCGTGGATAATATAGAAATGTTCAAAAGAAAACCAACAAATCAAATGAGTTGGTTTTATTAATCACTATAACTGGGTTAATAAATCAGTTAATGTGTTTATATAACACACTAGGCCCAAATAGTCTGTTTGTTGGCTTGATTCTTATAACATGCTGAGACAATGGCTACATATGCATTGCCACTGGGGGTTTTTTTTACGTGCCATCCAGTCGTTTTCAACTCCTAGCAACCACAGAGACAGATCTTCTTCAGGAATCTGTCCCTAACCTGGTCTTTCTGCTTTTCTAATGGTACAGCCATCACCACTCTAACTGAATCTATCCATCTTGTTATCCTCTTTTCCAACATTACAGCCTTTTACAGAGATGTGTAGTTAAGGAGGTGGGTTTCCAGGAGGGAAGAGGTGCATTCCACCGAGTAAGAGGCAACTTAGGCCAGATATTATGTGTGAGGGAAAGAAGGTGAAAACAGCCCTCCCAATAGTTCACAGATTATATTGTAGCTGCAAATAGTGGAATGCTCAATCTGGCAAGATTTTGTCTACAGGCATGAAACAATAAAGAACTCAGCTTGGAAGAATCACATGTTATTCTTGGTTTTAGGTCTGACAGAGATTAATCTTCAGATAATGTGTTCGAAATAGAATGTGTGGATAGTGCTAAACCAATGGATCATTGAATGTATCAAACCAGGTTTGATATCACTCAGGGCACAAATGACCAGGTTCAAAGTATGTATTTATTAATACATTTATAAACTTAATACATTTGATTAATAAATAATCTGAGCCTGTTAATTTGTGCCTTGAGTGAAATCAAATCTAGTTTGGTATGCTTGATGATTCATTGGTTTATCACTATCCCAATACAAAAAAATAAGCATAACTACTACCCAATCAATCCATTTCACCACAGTGTTGGTACCTTGGCTTATCTTGAAAAGGCTACCTGGGTTGGAACTGGTTAGCACTTGGATGACAGACTACCAGGAATACTCTCAATGCTCTAGTGTACAGAGGGAAATAAAACACATACACATAAACACACCAAGAGAAGAAAGCAATGCAAACCTATCCATGTTGTGGAAAACTAAAAATCACATACAGTCACCAGGAATCAAATTCAACTCAACATGGTCTTCAACTATAGTATCCTGAGACTTTTATCTTTCCCTTTAGCCTGCCAAGAAGTAGTGACATTTTTTTCTAGATGAAATAAAATCAATAAGCTCAAAAGCCTAACTAAAGTGAATTGTAGGTATACCAATTTGAGTGCTGCAAATGGCCTTTGCAATTTGAGTGTTGTTTTTAGATAATTTAGTTGGAGTTGATTAATTCAGAATTTACTGGAAGCTTGCCACCTAGTGGATTACATGATAGTTGCATATAGTACATGCATATTTTTCCCTTGATAGTGAGTAGAGATACAGTGAAAACAAAAAGAAAATTTTTCCAATAAAAATATAATTTCATAACATAATAAAAAGTACTATAAAGTCGACATTCCAAATGCAAGACACCTATTTATTTAAAATGCTTTAACATTACTATGACACAGCCTGGTTTGTCTCAATTATATATTGTAGGTGGTTTCTTCTTAAATTAAGAAACTAATCAAATAGGGACAATGGAAAGTGAATGATTATTATAAATTCTTGTGCCACATTGCCCTATTTTGATTGTTCACCATAGGGTAAAATATATTTAAATGATTTGTTGGTCAATTAACATCAGTATTAATTATGGTCATTCACAGGAGGCTACAGATACCAATAATAAATTAATGGCAAAGTAATTGTGGAAAATTTACAGAAATTATAGTACAACGTCAGGCCTATCTACTTAGAGGCAGCAGAACTGTGTTTAATAGGATTTACTCCTTCTCAGAGATATACAGTATTGAACTGTCAATCTTAATCTGAAAGCTGATTATGTCTTATATATTTATTAGCTTTGTCATACTATAGAATACTATTTATTGGTGCTTCACAGTTCATATTAAATGCATCCAATAATATCAGTATTCATTGTGGTACAGCTACATTCTTTCCTCCTCAATTCCTATGGGAAAATTGTTTATTTGCTTTCAGCCAACTACATTGCTGTTACCAAATATGAATTATGCATATCAGTTCTGCCTTATATCATTATGTAACTCATTCTTGGAAAAATGGGTAATGAAGTAGCCTTGCACACTGCTTTGGGACTGAAAGTTGAAATCAGCTGTTAGATTCGTTTCAAAAACCTTTAGAAAATTTGAATATCCTATTTTATCTGCTGTGCTGTGTATTCTGCTGTAAATAAATGACACCGCATATTTGTAACATAACTTACATATCGTACCATATTCACTCAGAATTTAAGAGTGAGAGAAAAATGCAGATTTTTCATTTATAAGTTATGCTTCTCAATTATGTTTATTGAACAAATTCTAAAACTTGCCACTTAGAAGTTCTAATGGCTGTATGGATCAGTGCAGCCATTCATTTTAATGTTTAACAAATGCTTAATTTGGATTTTTTTCAAAAAAAAGTAGGGAGAGTTCCAGTAACTAAATCACTTCAGAACTCACAACAGTTGTTTGTTCTACATAGGACTTAATACAGAAGCTAGGCCAGAAATCAAAATTTTAAACTATTTAATAGGTAAAGATGACCATGACTTAAATTCAACCCTTAGTGACTATATGACTATACGGCTATATGACTATTAGTGACTATATGGCCATATCCATGCATTTTACTGGCAACTATATGGAAGTAGCTTGCCATTCCCTTTTTCCGGATTATCTTTTTGATTTCTGTATTTATTTACAATCCTGGAATTCCCTTGTGTTCTCCATCCAAATACTAACTAGATCTGATTTTGTTTAGCTTGACAAAATGGTCAAGTGCTGCAGATACATCCAGCAGAGACTTGGTGCAACATCAATAGTATGACAGCTACACAAACATGTATTTTACATACTTTTACACTGCTTAGCTTTGGGAATCTAAATCAGCATTGGGTATGTCCCCCCCCCTGTGATTTTATAAATCTTTTTAAAGACAGTGGCTTTTCTTCTATTACAGTTTTGTGGGAATGAAAAGTAGTTATATATCTTAGGGGACAATCAGTAGGGTGGAAAGGGTTAAAGCATCAACTTAGAAACCAGGAGACTGTAATTTCTAGTTGTAAAGCCAACTGGGTGACCTTGATGCAAGCACTATCCCCCATCCCTAGGAAGGAGGCAAAGGCCCCTCCCCAAAAACCTTGCCAAGCAAACTGCCAGGATTTGTCCAGGCAGTCACCAAGAGAGAAGACTGACCTGGAGAAAAATAAAAAATAAAATAAAGTTCCTGTTATTACAATAATTCCTCGAATACAAGTGCACTTAAAGCAAAATAAAACCTTCACCTAGGAAGCCTGGCAGCCAGACAATAGGAATGGGGAAGAAGAGAGAAATTGCAGTGAATATTTAAAAGACGCACGGAGTTTGATCAGGGGCTAAGATCGAAAAGCTGGATTTATTCCACACACAAAGGCTCTGCTGATTTTTTTCTTTATTCAACTTATTTCACCGCCTTCCTGTGGTTCTAGCATCCAAATCTGGATTTCATTCTTTCTCCAGCAACGCTATTCACGTTAGGGCAGCCAGCCTCCTTCCCCCCCGCCCCCCCCGTAAAAGTAGAAACCGCCTCCCCGATTCCTCTTCTCAAGGTATAAAGGGATAAGACGCGACCCCTTCCCGCCCCCTTCTCCTTTGCGCCCTTCTCTTTGGCTGCCTTCGCTCTCTTTCTTCCTGGCTTCGCGGAGAGAAGCGGGGCTTGGCTGAAATCGACCCGCCTTCGCTCACCCGCCTCCATCGTTTCCAGGGTTAAAAATGAAATTTAAAAATCCCCCCTCCCCTCCCTTTTACTTGCTTTGGGCCGGGCAGGACATTCGCTGCCCTCAAGGGAAAAAGCCGCTCGGCCGGTACCATTTGCCCGGCGATAGGGGTAAGCAAAGCGGAGCGCCGCTCTCCCGTGGCCTCTCTAGCGACGACCTTACTAAGCGAGGGTACGCGGTCCAGCTCGAGGTGTGGGCGGGGCTTTGCGCGGCCACCCTCCTTGCTCGAGGTAGGAGTGGGAGTGCCCGCCCCCAGAGCGGAAGTGCCTTGCCAAACGGAGGGAGCGGGCTGAGCTGGGCGGCTGGTTTGCCTCGCGCCGGGGCTGGAGCGTCGCTGTCATCGGCTTCAGCGCGGGAGGAAAGTTGGGCTAGCGCTAGCCCCTTTCGCAGACGGCGTCTCGGATGCGGCGGAAGCAGAAGCGGCTGCTGCAGGCGGTGGGGTTGGCGCTGGCCGCCCTCGTCTTCCTCCCCAACGTGGGGCTCTGGGCGCTGTATCGGGAGCGGCAGCTGGATGCCGTCGGCGGCGGCGATGGGCGAGGAGGAGCGGGAGGCGCCGCCGCGGGGGGAGCCCGCGGGGGGGCGCCGCCAGGAGCAGCCGCCGCAGCCCGAGAGGAGGCGCAGGTGAGAAAGGTGGCATTGCCCTCCGGCATGCTCTGTCTGCGGGAAGGCTTGTTGCGCTCCGACAAGGGACCGGAGGGGAGATCCTTCGGCGGGGAGGGGGAGGGCGCGGTGAAACGCGGACCGCTCGCTATGCCCTCCGCCCTTTCTGTGGGCCAAGGACGGAAGGGGACGCCTGGCTTCCCTTGGGGCGAGCGGCCGCTCAAGAGAAGTGAAGAAGGATCCGGGAGGTGGAGGCGGACACGAAATGTAGGGGGGGGCGGAGGCAATTGAGGGGATGGAAGGAAGCAGCGAAGCTTGTATTTGGCCCATAGGAGAAAGAGCGAGAAAGGAGGAGCATTTTCGTAGTTGGAGATCTTGGTTTCATCTCTCTTCGAGAAGAAAGGCCAGTGATGGCTATTTGTTGCGGGAGAACTTCTTTTATTTTAGGGAACAAATAAATGCCGATGAAATTAAGAGGTCTTGCAGCTGTCCCGTGTGCGGGGCCGTCCAGTATCCCCCAAATTAGTCTCCAAAAGCCGTTTCTCACTGCATCGCTCTGGGCTCCATTGGCTTTGAATGAAATTGTAATATCCTTTTAATTCCACTTCCTCTTCTGTTGATAGTGACTCCCTGGTGCTTTCTCTTCTGTGGAGCGGTTTCGGTCCCCCCCCCCCCCAAAAGAGAACTGACCTGGGATTTGAAACTCATACTACAGTAGTTGATGACCTTGATATTTCTTTTTAGTTGAGGTATGGTTGTGAGTTTTATTTTAATTTGTTTATTAATCAGATTGATACACCATCTCACTGTATAAAGTGATGCTGGGAAGTTTACAATAAAAGACACCATAACCCTATTCAAAAATATCAAAAGAACAAAACTGAGTATGTCATTTGTACCTAAAGCCTCTTCTGTTCAAGTCACAGGAGCCAGTTAAGAGTCTCTTGTAGGGCTTCAGTTCTGCCCATAGGGAACCTGAGAAATAACATCACACTTCCGATTTAAAAAACAATTTTTTTGCCATCCCACTCCTCTTTACTTTGCAAGAAAATAATTGAAAATAATTAGATTTACTTTTGAATAAAACTGTACATATAGATGAAATTGATTTGATGGGGTTATCTTGTTAAATATTGAAACTCTTACAAAAATAGTATGTTATTGCAATCCTGTACTCTTCAAGGTTTCTTTATGCAAACAAGAATCCTCTCTTTTCCTCTAGAAACTAAATACTATATGAAGTTAAAAACATTCTGATACTGTAACATACAACCATGGTAATGGTGCTCATCTTTGTGCCTTCTAGAAATTAACAAGACAAAATTCAGTGACATATAACTATATAGAAACTACTGACATTAATGAATGCTGAATTTTAGCAAGGCAATTCAATGTGTGCTGGAAATTTCTATGGACGTGTCACTGATCACACACCATGATTTCATTGCACTACAGTACTCTAAACTTCATATTGAAGCTCAAGCTTTCATTATTTCTCCTGTCTTCATGCAATATTTTAAATTTTAAAAAATAAATTTTAAACTAAATGCTATGTGTAAAATTAACCAGAATCTAATGGATTATATTTGTATGTTCTGAGAAAGAGAGTCTGTTGTGAGTGTTTATTGTCATTCTCTGTTCTGACATTGCTTAATGTCACAACAGAGTATCTGCATGCTTTGGTTGAACTCAGTTTACCTTTCCATAAATTAAATCTGACTTCTTGGTTTATTTTCTCGCTTGTGTGACTGCAAGCAGTGTAAAAATTGCAAAAATACATATCCCATATGATATTTTTGTGCCATTTAATGTGTTATCCTCATAAAACCAGAATTAATGGTTTATTAATGTTCAGATGGGGCCTTTCATAGTGAAAACCCAGTCCTTGCAAAGTATTTACAAACTGTAATAGAAGGACTAATAATTTTCTGAAGGAAACAGCCATTGAAATAATGCATTTGTTATATACATTTGGATTTAAGGAAGATAGCAAAATTGTGGAGATATGAAAGGGGAAAACTGTTTTTTTTTCAAATTTAGATCATGAGTATGCAGAATTTTATTTCAAGCATTTTCCTAGCTATATATTTAAATTAGAGCTTCAATAGAAGTAAGTAAACATGGCTTTCTACTGGGTTTACAATTTTCTAGGATTACTGCTTTCATGTACAAGTGCTTTTTCTTTCTCCACTCCAAATGATGGATAATAGTTTTATAAAAGTATCAGTTATAGCTGTTGATTGCTCTGCCCAGAACTGTTAAAGAACTTAATAGTATATACATTTTCTAATAAATAACACCTGTCATCCACAAAGAACCATTTTACATAGAGATATGGGCCTTCTGAATCTGACCAGGAGAAAGAAAGAGAATATAGTTTACCGTGTTTCATATGTAAGACATTTCAGTGATATATTAATATTAGTCAGCATAATATGGACTCCACAATTTCTACAGAATTATAAGCATTATCTGGTCCAGTTTTGTTGAATTATGTTCTAGTCCAACAGATAATAAAATTATTGGGCAGTCCAACTGTTTATAACTTTGACTCTTTGTCATGTCTTATTAAATATAAAAATGGAACCAGAAACTCTTTTTTAAATAAATACATAAACTATTCCTGTATGATAATAATGGTAATAGTTATTGTTGTTTAACTATTGATTTCCTGCATAAAGTAATGGATACTCAGTTGTTGAGGTATTATATTGCCTCATTTATTAATAAATAAATAATAATGCATTTCCATTATTTCATTAAAATAAAAATGAATTAGTGTTGAAAACCTGCCACAAACTTACAAACCATAATTGCTAAAATATATAGTTCATAAATTGCATGGTCCAAGCAATGTAGACTAATAATACAAGTGTCATTCTCATTAGA
Organism: Naja naja; assembly: GCA_009733165.1. Classification (NCBI taxonomy): domain Eukaryota; kingdom Metazoa; phylum Chordata; class Lepidosauria; order Squamata; family Elapidae; genus Naja; species Naja naja. The sequence continues at coordinate 91,796,610 of CM019149.1, read as the reverse complement.
ACACACATTGATAGAGGAAGTAAAACAAGTTTAGTACTTCACTTACCATACCTCTGTATTAACACATTTTGCAGAACGATCACTTATAAAGTTGTTTTCAGGTTTTAAAAACATATTTTCTATCTATAAATATATTTAAAATATTCCCATGAAGGAGCATCCTTAGGATTTACAGCTATGAAGGTATGAAAATTTATGTTTTGAAATACAATGATTGCCATTCTGGATAGATTTTTTTCCTAATGATGATCCTTTCACTCTAGTTGTCCAAAACCTCCAATCTCACAAAATAAAGCAGTTGCAAGAAAAGAAAAGTCAGAATCTACAGTTTTGTTTTTTATTTTTCTAGAACCAGTGATGTCAAAGCTATGATATGTGTGTCAAAGATGACATGCCTTGATGTTTTGGGTCACAATACAAGCATTTCCCAACATTCAACCATTATTTTTGAAACCCTCCAAAATGTTTTACTCTTATTTTAGTTTTGTACTTATTTGATGTTTCTTTATATAATACCTAGTGCCACACATGATTATTTTTTCAAATAAATATGTGGAGAATTGTCTCTCTTTTGTTTGTGAAGCAATGTCACGCCAGCAGAATCAAATTAGGCCTTTCCTGAATTTTTGACATGCTGAGCCAAAAGATACACCATCACTATCTTAAACTAGAGCAGTTTATTTCTTTGGTACACAGAACGTTAATCCCAATATTTAGAAATAAATATTCATTACTATTGACACAATGTTAATTTTTAACTTAATATATCTGGGGAAGAATGGATTCTGTTTACAATCTAATCATAGGCTTATATTCATAAAGTGCTTTGAAAGAAATGCATATTTGCACTAAGTTTTGTACTCATTTACAAGGAGTTTGTATTTTAAAAAATCATTTTTATCATTTTTCTAAAGGGTGCATTGTTTTCATGAGTGTGCAGGTATCATAAATAATTCAAACATATTGCCTTGATAATTTATCTTAAGCACTTTTTTGTGGTTCTAATGGTAACTAATAGTATTAATGAACAAGATACAATTAAGTCACATTGTTTGGTAATTCAAATTTTTCATATATTTCTTAAACATTTAAATTATGACATTAATATTTTAGCACTTGTCTTTCTATTATATGGAAAGATTATCTGAGCCTGGAATTACAGCTGTAAATCATGGTGATCGTTGAATGGATCACCATGTGACCATGCCTGATTTTATGACTTTTTTGTGGCAGATATTAAGCAAATGCCACGGTCACTGGGTGAATGCCACAGTCACTAAGTGAATGCCACAGTCATTAATGAACCCATTTTAGCCAATGGGCATTTTTTATTGATGTAAATGCAGGCAAAAAAGTCATAAATTGAGGTTGTGTAACCCTGCAAATGTCAAGTTAATGCGGGCTAATTGTCAAATGCCCAAAATGAATCACATGACTGCAAGGTGTGCAGACTTCAGAACTTCAAAACCAGGTCATAAGTACCTTTTGGGGGATCCATTGTAACTTCAAACAGTCACTAAGTGACTGCTTATAAGTTCAGAACTACCCATAATTGCTATCTGAGCCTGTGCCACTTTAAAAAATATCAAAATAAAAAGAGTGAAATAAAATTCTGCAGGATATAATTACCCCAAAGTTTTAATAGAGATTTGTGCCCAACGATTCACCACAAACCTAAAAGCAGAGAACAATGAATGAGGATTTTCGATATGCTTCATGTATTCTTATCAAACTTTTTATGTTTGAACAAATTAATGAAAGCATTTCTGCATAATGTGTCATGGCACTAGAAAAGTACTTGCTACTTGTCAGTGCAATCACATTTGAAAAGATTCTGCACCTGGATTTTTGAATAAATTATTTTTCTCCCTTTTGCTGCTTCATCTGTTTTGTCAGGATTTATTTTAGGAGAGTTTGGTATTACTGGATAAAATTTATGCAGAATTTCAATGAAAATCCAGAACCAAATCAAACCCAACAAATTCCACAGCTATAGCTTGTTTCAAATTTCAAACTAATGTTTTATCATGGAATGATTTGCAGTTTATATCACTTAATTAGTATAATTTCTTCAAAAAATATATCTGATAAAGTTATCTTTTGGCATAGTAAGTCATGTAGACTCTTACAACATACAGTCTTTAAAAATTAAAATAATATAATGATACGACATTTAACATAGTTTAGTCTGCCACATGCATTTTTGTGTCCCAAGATAGGGTTTCAGTCATCTATTTTCTTAAAAGGCCTTCTAGCTTATTTTATTTTAATGCTTCTATTTCCCCCCACTCCCCAGTCACATGTTTGGGCAATGCACAAGGAATACACAACAAAAACAACATCATGATATATTAGCCATAAACATAATAATAATTTACTCTAACTTATTGAAATAAAACTATCTTCAATACCTTTAGAAATGAAAGAAAAGTCAGAATCAACTATTCTTCAGCTACTAATGTAGTCCAAAATTTGAGGGCTGTTGCAGAGAAGAGATATCACTGAAACCAACTGGATGCCTTTTACACCAATGAGGCAAATTCCCAGTAGGACTTGTTTAGTTAGCCAGACAAAACAGAATCCTATTTGGCAAGACGATCCTTATAGATACTGTGCCTTATAGTGTTTTATAGATAATGACTAGCATTTTGAATTGAGACCAAAAGCCTATTTGTACTTGATGCATTAACTTTGGAATAGCCATAGTAGCAAATCTTTTCTAATAACAGAGGTTGCTTTGTTCTGCAAGAACTTCAACTTTCTAGTCATCTTCAAAGGCAACTCCACGTACAATAGTTCAATTGTATGACGATCAAGTCACTCTTGCAAAGATGTCCTGGTCTACAATAGAGCCATAACTAGTGGTCTTGGCTTAGAATCTGAGCCAAGCTTTCTGGAAGCTGAATATTTAATTTGTTCATATGAGCTCATATGAATGAGTGTGGCTGCAGCAAAATGATTGAAATTTATGCAAATAATTTTACCTGGTCCCTGCAAAATACCAGGGTAGTATTTGATGAAACATCTCCACAGAAAAAATTGCAAAATCAGAGTAATATAATAGAAAATGTCTTTTGTCTTTTTGTTTTCTGACAGTATAACAGGCCAGCGGTCGCCAACTGGTGGGCCACAGCCCACTGGTGGTCCGTGAGAAAATGTTGGTGGTCCACAGAGAAATGTTACCCCAGAGCACCCCCCCCAAAGCAATTAATCCAGGCTGCGCAGGAACACAAGGCTGCGCCGCCCACATGGCCCGCAGGAACTCTCCCCGCTCACTCACTCCTTACCTGGCAAACTTGCCTGCTAAGTTGCTATTTTTCCTTTTTCCGACCATCAGCTGTTCTGCTTTCTAGCTAATCTTTAGATGAACCAAATCTTCCTTAGGACTGAAGCAGTGCAGACTGAGCTAGCCGATGGCAGAAACACAGATCTCTAAGTGAATCTGTGATTCTATCAGCAACTCAATCTGCCTGCCTGATTTGCCTGATTTTGGGTAAAAGTTGCTCTTTTTTTAATAAAAAATTCAATATTTACATACATGGTGTGTTGTGAGTTAATTTTGTGAGTTTGCTTGCAAGCAAATTTTATGTGACAGACTGAGCTAGCCGATGGCAGAAAGATAGATTTCTGAATGAATCTGTGATTCTGTGAGCAACTCAATCTGCCTGCCTGCTTTGCCGGATTTTGGGTAAAAGTTGCTCTTTTTTTATAAAAAATTCAATATTTATATAAATATTTATAATATTTACATACAATCCATGCCCAGCCAGTCACATGACTACCAAGCCACACCCACAAATTAGGCCATGCCCATAGAACCGGTTAGTGGTCCCCAGGATTTAAAATTATGAGTTTGGTGGTCCCTGAGGTCCAAAAGATTGGCGACCCCTGTAATAGGCTAATCAAAGAAAGACTTTAAATAATACCCCTAGATGTAGGACAAATTCATAGAGAAGCGGTTAGGCTTTCATTTAAGTCTCTAATCATTTTAGCGATTAACAGACAATCAATCCACTATGGTTGCTGTAATGTTTCACAAGTATTGGTCTTACTGACCAATTTGATTAGCATTAGCTAAAATATTTTGAATGCCATTGAATTACTCAGAAAAAAATTAAATTAATTACTACACTGTGTATTCAGGGATTGGTAATTCAAAGTTATTTGCCAGATGCTTATGATACCCAAAGCCTTCACCAAGAAATTCCTCCTCAATAAATAAAAATAATGAAAAATAAAATGGCGAACATTTCATGAAGCTAGCAAATTGATTGTATGAAAAATATAAAAAGATTATTGAATACTGATTGTTGACACAATTACATAAATGTTAACTAAAAAACTAGAATCTATTTCCCATAATGTGATTTGTAAGTAGATGTAGTCCTCAACTTACAACAATTCATGTAGTGACCATTCAAAGTTACAACAGCACTGTATGACCTTTTTTCAAACAGTTATGACCTTTGCAGCATTCCCATGATGATATGATCAAAATTCAGATGCTTGGCATGCTTCAATTTTATGACAGTTGCAGTGTTCCAAGGTCATGCGATCACCGTTTATGACCTTCTGATAAGCAAAATCAATGGGGAAGCCAATTCACGTAACAACCGGGTTACTAACTTGTCAACTGCAGTGATTCACTTAACAACTGAGGCAGGAAAGATTGTAAAATGGGGCAAAACTCACTTAACAAATGTTTCACTTAACAGCAGAATGTTTCGGCTCAGTTGTGGTCATAAGTTAAGGACTGCCTATATCTCTCTTGTAACTCTGCTAGAAAAGGCAATGAGAAATCGGTTCTATATTTTTGCAAAGAAAACATTGCTGTACCCATGTAACAAAGACTGAGCTTGAATTGTGTAGTTTTCCTGAGACATACATCAGTGTCTATGGAAAGATCAAAAAGACAGGCTGATGGGTACAGCAATACTATCCAGATTCCAACCATTTGTGTGTGCAACGTTGAACATGTAGACATAAGGGGCAGACTTCAACTGCACTACCACAATTGCAGTATTTTAGGAACAAAAGTGTTCCTAAAAGCATTGCAGGAACAAATAGCTTAGGTAGGAGGAGCCTAAATAAGCATAAGAAGGTCTGAGTATTTTCAATAAAAAGGCCATTTTGATTAGAAGGATTCTACATTGCTAAAGTGCTCTGATGGGATGGTATTGGAGGAATAGTGTGCAGTTCTTCTGAGCACAATTGAGATTGGGATCTGGTTGTTAAACAAAGCAGTCATTAAGTGAATGCCCAAGTAAGGCTTGTTCAACTATTGCCATCCCAGATTTTCCAGTTGTGATCATTAAGCATATGGGGCAAAAGAACTGCCCTGCTGAAAGTGGACAGGCAACTCCGTTCCAGGTACAAAATGGACCTCTTGCACTGGGCTGAAAAAGCGAAGTGGCGGGAGTTCCTCTTCCCTCCTCACTGGGCTGAAGAAATGAAGCAATGATTGTGAAGATCTGAACTTTATTTCTGCAGCCTAATGAAGGATTCCTGCCCATCCTCCCTCATGCATGGAAGGGAGGGAAAATCTTTTGGCAGGCAGCAGCACCTTGCAACCTTCTCCCAGCTTCCTCATTGACTTTCTGGGGGTACCTGGCAACCAGTAAGCTTGCTTATGTTTGTTTATGTTTATTTGGATTTATATGCCCCCCCCATCTCTGGGAGGGACTCGGGGCGGCTCACACAAGAATATACATACAAAAATAATTAAAATGTTGATCCAATCCAAATAACAAATTCAATTATGCTAAAATACCCAATTAAAAGCCCCAATCACTCTCAATCCAGGCCAGCCTGTAAAAACAGCCAGGTCTTTAGATCGCCGGCGGAAGGAACATAGGTCGGGAGCCAACCGCAGCCCCAGGGGCAGCTGGTTCCACAGGGTGGGCGCCCCCACAGAGAAGGCCCTCCCCCGGGGCACCGCCAACCGACATTGGTCGACGGCACCCCCAGGAGGGCCTGCCTGTGGGAGCGCACTGGGCAATTGGACCTCGATGCTGGTAGGTGCTCCTGCAAATACTCCGGACCCAAGCCATGAAGGGCTTTATAGGTTAATACCAGCACTTTGAATCTTACACAGGGGACAACCGGCAACCAATGCAGATCGCAACAGGAAGGTGTCACATGGGAGTATCGGGCCGCTATGTAGATAAGACTGATGTATGTGAAAGAAATTTATGCTTTTTAGGACTTGTATACTGGGCAGAAAGCTAAATTTGAATTTATTTCTGTGTTTTTACTTAGCATTTTATATGATATCATTTAATTTTGCTTATAGTAAAGAATAGGAGGTTCTGGAGAAGGGAGGGAGGAACCTGAATTCTTGCATCAACAGTTCCAAAAATTGTAAAAACCTACAACATTTGCAAATGTGTATGTCTCATTCCTCATTATGTTATTCATCTGAAACCCATTATGACTTACGTTTGCATTCTATAAATAATAATATGCTTAAAACCTGATATTCAGACCTCTAATTTTTAATACTGTAGTTTTGTTTATTTTTTTCAATAATATATGGCTGAAACAGGACTTTTATGGCCAATGCTGATAATGTCTAAATTTCTATTAATCAATTATATCAGAGGCCATTATTAAATTGCAAATGAAGCTGGGTTTAAATATTTGATTTTGATTCAGTTGCAGAAAATGAAATCAGTAGGCAATTCTAACTTCAGTGTGGATTATAATGTTTAGCTCCAGATGTTTAATACATAACTGTTTTATGGATTTTAACAAGCACTTCTAAAAGCTAGTTGTTTGGCAACATTTGAATGGGCTATAAATATATTTTGAAGCAGATATTGCCATAAGGCTACGTGAATTAAACTCTAGGATTTTATATTCACATTTTTTTATTTCTAGAGATTTAGTGCTAGAGAACATTTCCGTATCATGTAGAAAGTCATACAGATGCTTTAGGGCCAGATGTTTTTCCACTTTGTTGGCAGGGAAGATAAACTACTACTTAGTGCCTGACATTTCTGAAAGGAAATATACTTAAAAACTGTAAAGGGCAGTGTGTGGAGAGGGGGAGAGCACAGTAATAAATTATAGTTATCCTGCACGAATGAGTTGCCAGCGTCAAAACATCTTTGGTGTATTGTTCAAACACAAAAGAAGCTTATGTTATTCCTGAAAGGTGACTTACATCATTGTGAATAAATAAAAATTGACAATGAAGATTTCTAATGTTAGTGCTGGGTTAATTATCATCCTTTAGTGGTATGCAGAATGCTGTCAGAAGAATATTCTACATACCTTTTCTGATGGGGAAATGTTTTAAGTTACCCACTTGCAATGCCAGGGATTTAATGGACTTCTATTGGTTGGTTCCAAACTTACCTCTCCACAAAAATGTAAATTAGAAACGATCTCTACATTCTCAGGTTGAAATTAACCCAGAAAGCAAGGGTTTTTTAAAAATAAAAATACCAAGAATTAAAATGCAACATAAAATATTGCTGACAAGTAGATGGAAAGAAAACTGCAGACAGGTAGGTATTCTTTATTATAGTCCAAGGCCAGCAGCTTAAAATAATATATAGAAAGTATATGCTTAGATATACTAAAAAAATAAAACAATATGTTTAAAGATTAAGTTTTTAAATTAAAAATGCAAAATATAGTTCTGTTTGTAGTGAGAGAAGTAATCTAATTCATATGAAAAGTCTGCAAATAATTATCTACCCTTTCTCCAAAGTTGAGTAACAATGCAGAAAGAAAGCTCAACAATTATAATTTTTAATAGTTGTGTTTCTTCAGATTTTACATCTTTGAGAAACACCACATAACAGCTGTTGTACAGATAACTGTGCTTCAGGGTTTTAAAATTATGTTTGAAGCAAAAAGTCATGTCTGATTAATTTGCAGTTATAGATATTTTTATTTATCATTAGTTAAGTGTTATTTCTTCCATAGTTTACATGTGCCTTTAAAAAAAGAATTCTAAATATTTGAATTGGATTTGAAATATAAATATTCTTACCTCTGTAGTCTTGGGAATTAAGTTTCTATGTGAGATGAGTAGCATACAATCTAACTAACTAACTAACAAATAAATAAAATCATGCAGATTCTTTGCCCCTTTTCTCACTACAAGATCCTGAAAAGCTATGTTTAGGGCGGGGAACCACTCGATTTTTAAAGGTGGAGTAACTTGTAGTGGCATACAAGGTCCCCTGGATCTAATAGAGTATCTTTTTCATATCTACCTGCCCATGAATTTAATATGAAGATATTTATTTGTGATTGCTGAATCTTAAGGGGTCTGCCTTGTGGATAGCCTAAGGAATGACATCCTTAGGATGCACAACTGTCCTGTTGGGGAATTCTTTTTCTTTTTCAAGAAGAAAAACAGTTTTAAGAAACGCCTATTCAGACCTTCGATAACCTGATGCTGCTATGCATTTCTAGTCGGGTTTCATATTGTTCCCCTTGGATCAAAGTTTTTAAACTTGTTTAAGATAGTTGAAAGTATTGTAGGGTTGTTTTAATCATGAAAAATCAAGCTAGAAAGGAGTGAGAACTGATAAAAATCAGACAATGGTATTTTGGCCAAGCCAAATCTGATTTTGGAGAAGTATCAGGAAAAAGTATGGGGACATTTTCATTGTATGAGGTTTTTCTTGTGCTAGTTTGAATGAGTTGCATTTCTTTTCCTCCTTCTTTCAAAACATTAAATTGTTAGTTTCTACTGAAACCAGTCCTTTTTTTTAAAACAGGCTTTGTTGGATGCTCTTAAATGTTTATATGTGTACATGTACATTTTATATTTACACAGATAGTTAATTTACCAAAATAATTACTTGTAAGGTTTTAATAAAAAAAATTCATGCACAAATATGTAGCATCACACTGTTTCTTTTAGGGGTAAAGAATAGTACGAAACAAAATGTAAGAAGTAGTAAAAAAAATTAGAGGCAGGACTTAGGAAAAAATAAAAAATTAGCTAAATTCATTGTGTGGTGTTTTTTTTTCTTCCATTAAATCATGAATGTCTGTCTGCCTTCCTTCCTTCCTTGTTTTTTTATTATTATTATTATTGTTGTTGTTGTTGTTAATTAATTTATTTAATTTGCCACGCATCTTATACCAATTCTCTGCCACTGTTTTGTGCAGGAGGCGGATCTAAAATATGATCTTGCAGTTTCTAGCTTGATGCCTTAACCATGACACTAAGCTGGAACTCAGTATTATGGCATCAAAATTGCTCAGATTGTTCTGTATATGTTTTAAATGTTTTACTTACTTACTTTATTTACTTAATTAGTTGAATTTGTACAGCCACCCACAAAAAGCAGCTCTACAAATACTGCTTGATCACATTCTTTGTAACTATATTTTCTTCTCTGTGCATGTTAATATACGTTCTTATCTCATTTTTTGCTGTAGTCAATCTCTCATAGGCATTTTTTCCCTCATCCTCATCCCTTTTTACCACTGTATCATTTTTTTCATGCTTTCCATTAGCATATCTCCACATACATCTGTGGCATACTCTTCAACTGCTTTTCACTCTGTTCCAAATAGCTTTCATATCTACTTTTCCTTGTCTCCATTTTCTAGACATTCTGTTGCAAAGTTACCTTTCCAATATTTTTTTCATATGCAATATTTTCTCTTCATACAGTCATTCTACTTTCACTTTTTTCCCTTCTGTGTTCATTTATGACTATGCTGATTACAATTTTTCTCTTACTGCAATTGTAAATTACAGGTTGTTCTCATCTTATGACCATTATTGATCCTGCCTGTTGTGGCTGTAAGTCATGATGCTTGTAAAGCAGATCGTCATGTGACTGACCCAATTTTACAACCTATTTTTTTACAGTGGTTGTTAAGCAAATCACCAGTGGATCTGCAGTGTTTTAAGCGAATGTCACTGCTGTTAAGGAATCCAATGTTCGCTTTGGGATGTTTTTGCTGAAAACTGAAAGCGTAAAACAGAAAATATGGTTACATGGCCACAGGCCATAAATGCTGTTGCTAAACAAGACGTTAAGTGTTAAAATGTAAGTTGAATTACAACATAATTACTACCTGTAATTATGTCCAATTCTCTGCTAAAGGTAATGACAGGATGTCAGTCGTTTTTTAGCACATTTTCTCCAGTATATTACTATCAAAGCCAAGTTTTACTCTAGGCATGCTTGCAAACTAAGAACTTAATCCAGAAACTATAGGTCAAACATTTTGTTCCCTGCATCTCACTAATTAGGAAGCATAAACTGTGTATGTCTAGAATATATGTAGTGAATATTTACTAAATGTTTTAATTTAAAATTAAGAAAGGTATCAGAGTGAATTTACATTTTAATGGATTGTACCTCCTGGGGTTTTACAGAAATCAAAATAGGTTCACACATGCAGCATGGAACAGTTAATTTTCATAAATCCCAAGAATCTCCAAAGCATGAGGAGCATATTTCAGAGTATTAAAAGTATTGTACCTTTTTGGAGAAATAGAATATTATGCAGAACAGCCAATGGCATCTGGGTCAAGGTAAAAACAATCAAGACATTGGTACTAATACTGGCTCATCATTAAGTCTGATCTAACCCATTACATTTTAATATTTAAAAATGCAGCTGTACAATACAGTGTTAGGTTAACATAAAGGGGATTGCTATTGTGATTTATATTACTTCTATAAGTATCCAAGGCAACAGCCAGAATGATACTCAAGAATACAATATGATTCTTCTTGGCTCTGGTCTTCCTGTTTTTCATATCAGCAACCAAAAAATGTAGATAGTGTTTGGATTATTTTCCCACTTTAATATACCTTCAGAATTGCAAGTTCTACAGTTTCAATGTAAATGAATGTTTAGAACTGCATAGAGTGGGTTTTCTGCTTTGGTTGGGAAGAGCTTCTTCCTCATGGTAAATGCTTACTAAAGTTTAAAATTACTAGATGTAAATAAAACTTCACTGAAGAAATATAAATGATGTAATAAAATGAAATGCAAGTAGTCCTCAACTTACAACCACAACTAAGCCTAAAACTTCTTTTGCTAAACAAGACAGTTATTAAGTGAATTTTGCCCCATTTTATGACCTTTCTTACCACAGTTGTTAAGTGAGTCACCAAATTGTTAAGTTAGTACATGGGTGTTAAGTGAATCTGGCTTCCCCATTGACTTTGCTTGCAGGAAGGTCACAAAAGGTGATCACGTGACCCCCAGGACACTACAACCGTCATTAATATTTACCAGTTGTCAAGCATCTGAATTTTGATCATGTGACCATGGGGTGTGATGACCCGTAGCCTCTCAAAATAACCCAAAACATGAATTAAAGTCCAGCAATGCCTTCAACTTAACTGTTTTATTAGTCACAGTTTACAGTCCCAAATGTAAATAATGAGGCAAAAGGAAAAACAAGAACAACCGTAGTGGCAAGAGTTCCGAAATCAAACCAAGATAAGTAATTATACGTTCCAAGCAGATAACCAGGGAAAGTCCTTGGGAAGCACGCCAGCAAATATAAACCTCATTCAAAGGAAACACTAACTTTGACTCCAGCAATTCTGCATATGCAATTACAAACTTATATACATAGCTCCCAGCTGTAAGCCCTGAGGAGGATCATGGTCCTCTCCTCCCGAGTAGACCACGCTTTTCCCTGATCCTCTCCTCCCTGCGTGCCCTGGGATGGATAGGGGATGGGCCTGGATCCTCTTCTGATTGCTCAGCTGGCCTCTTCCCTTCCCCAGCCTCCTCCACCACCTCTGGAGCCACACTCCCACTCCCTGTTGGCTGTTGCTCCTCTTCCTCGGAGTCAGTCTCCACCAGGGGCATGACATGGGGATGCTGCAACAGTCGCTTTTTCATAGGTCCGTTGTAGTTTCAAATGATCACTAAATGAGCATGAGAATTTAGCCTCATTCGGAACATAATTCAGTACAATTCTAATGTATTCACATTTTTATTGAATTTCCTTTCTATTGCCTATATCCTACACTATAGCTGTCAGAGTACTGAGTAATTTCTAAATGTCTTTTAGGATGCTTGTTGAGGAAAGCATTTGTTGAATATTTGCCATACATATATACTGTATCTATATGCCCAAACATTTCTGCTGTCAAATGACTATTCTTACTATTAGATTCCCTTTTCAAAGACAAAATCACCAAAAGATCTTTAATATATTATGTGGTTGAAATAAGGAATTTCAAGATTATATATAGGAAGTTGGGTTAGGGGGAACCATGCAAAGAACCCTATGGCAAATTGATTCCACATCATGGAAGAAAGTTACATGGTTGTGTCCACATAGTCAAGAATTAAACTCTATTTGAAGCCAACTTAAAAATTTGTTTGTTTGTTTGTTTATTTATATATTTATTATTGGGATTTCTATGCCGCCCTATCTCCCGAAGGACTCAGGGCAGCTCACAACAATAAAAACATACAGCACAAAATTTAAAAAAGTATTAAATAACCATCCCAATAAGCTAATTAAAATGAACAAACCACCACTAACCCGCCCAACACTCCAGGTCGGCAAGTTGAAAGAGCCATGTTTTCAGGTCACGACGGAAGGATCGAAAGTCAGGAGCCATCCGAAGCTCCAGGGGCAGCTGATTCCAAAGGGCGGGTGCACCCACAGAGAAGGCTCTCCCCCGGGAGTCGCCAGTCAACACTGTCTGGCCGATGGCACCCTGAGGAGGCCCTGTCTGTGGGAGCGCACGGGATGCTGGGATGGTGTTGCTGGCAGTAGATGGTCCCAGTACGTACAGCCACTCGATCTTGGTGGGGTTGAGTCGCAGCCTGTTCCCCATCCAGATCCGTACCGCTTCCAGGCATTGGGACATCACGTCGAGGGCATCACTGGGTTGGTTTCGGGTGGAGATAAAAAGCTGGGTATCATCAGCATACTGATGATACGTCACCCCAAAACTGTGGATGATCTCACCCAGCGGTTCCATATAGATGTTGAACAGGAGGGGAGGGAGAACCGACCCCTGGGGCACCCCACAAGGGAGGGACCTCGGGGTTGATCTCCATTCCCCTGCCAACAACAACTGCGTACGACCCTGGAGGTAGGAGGAGAACCACCGTAAGACAGTGCCTCCCACTCCCAGCCCCTCAAGGCGTCGCAGTAAGAAAAAGTTAAAAAGTTAAGCTGTACTTTGCCTTAGAGTAATCTTTAGAATTAATATTGTGCATTTATATGTACTAAAGTACCTGTTGCAACTTTCAAGTGAAACCCTAAAGTAGGTTTGTGTTATAGTTTTATTGGTGGTTGAGGCTGGCACAGCTTTGAAGTCATCTGATACATGCATAAATGCAAAGTGAACTAAGCGAGAGATTTCTTGCTTCCCAAATCTGCTTTTTAGATACTGTGTTACAATCATTTCAATATGCTACTTGTTTATTGACGGGAATAATCAAAGATCTAAATTCTTTCTGGAAGAAAAAACATGGAATTTTGTTTCTGGAAAGATTACAAGTTTCGAAAAGAAAAATTTGTAAATACAAGTGGAAACAGTTCAGACAGGGACTGATTTTCTCATCCACCACTTTTTCTACATCTGTATTCTTTACCTACATAACATCTCCTGAAAGGTTTAGTGCCCTTTGTTTAAAAAAAAAAGAATCTATTTTTGTACTCTACACAACATCCTATCTTGATAATTCCACCCCTTTTCGATGCACTTGTATCAGTGCATGTTCACACTTCAGAAATTAATTGAGCCTTTCTTCAAACTTCTGGGTCGAGTGCTTTAATGCATCTCCTGCTGTTTTCAGAGTTTCCTTTGCTGTCTCCCTGGCAGATTCACCCAGCTTGAATCATCCGTTAGTAAGAAACCCTGTTTTCGTAATAAGAGGTTGCTTTGTAAAAAAAAGAATAAAGAATGGGAGAGATGTTTGAAGGAAATTATGAACTAAAATTTTAATTTTCTTTACTACATTATTTTAATACACCATTTTAAAGCTTATTCTTGGTATTATTTGGGACAAACATGCCTTAATGCTTCCATGAAACCTGCTAATTATCAATTATGTGTCTTCATGGAACTTTGCCCCCTGGACCCTAGTAATTTGAACAAAGGGTACAAATAGCAGCATCTCTTCCAATATCTACTTGTTTTGGCATTGATGCCTGTTTCTCTTGCTTTTTTAATTTGCTTCTTTTTTTTAAATTCCCCTTGGGGCTGTAAACCTTTCTGTGAAGAGAAGAAAAGAAAATACCTATTCCTTAGGAACATCTACCAATAACATTGGGCAATACAGGAAGGTCAACCTTGATTTATTCCAGTGAGTGATTGCACTTCGGCTGACAATTGAATAGAGAGGACCATTTGTGTCAGGGTGAAAACAATGGGATAAATATTCATTTGTATAAAAAATTAAGAATTTTATGTCTCGGTGCCCTCAGATCATATTTAAATGCATGAACACAGATCAGGAAACAACTAGGCAATTAATAATTCTTAAACTGAAATAAAATCTGATTTTGATTTTAATTTCACGTTTAACCGGTTTAAATATGTATGTCAGAGCTGTTTAATTGGGATTATTTCAACAATGGCTCAGTGTTCTATGCTGCAGCTTAAAATTGAGCATAGTGGGCATTTTTAAGATCTCTGCCTTAACTAAATTAAGTCAATATGATATAGTTAACATGGGTGCTATTGAGAGAGAGATTGTACTTCTACTTTGCATACTTAAAAATGTGGATTTATATCTATCTAGCTACACCGTTGAATGGATAATTCAATAGCTGTAATAAAAAGATGCAGTGTTGACATAGAGAGGAAAGTGGGCCAAGGCCAGAAACTTCCTATTCTAGGTTTTTCCTTACATACAGGGCCATTGCTACTAGTCATACTATAAATTCATTTTTAAGTAATAGTTATTACATTATACACAATTATTTACAATGCTCGTATACTGCTAGAGGATTGTTACCCTGAAAATTGGAGTAGAAATTAGAAGAAGAAGAAAGAGTTGGTGATAGTCCTAAACAGATTTATGAAGGATTTCCAGTTGAATTTAGTGGGCTTTTATCAAACAGATTTTTTACATATAAATGGATAACATCATACAAAGTAGCCATCTTTATATTTTGTATTATCTATCTTCTGCTAAAACTCTTGTGTCTTTTTGATTGACTGTAATCTTCATTTGGGCAAAATGGTGCATCATAGTGCAGCAATCTTTGAACCAAAGTGTCTCAAATACACCAACTTATAGAATGCTTCTAAAATTCAGAACCCATGACTTCAATCCAGTGGGATTGAAATTTGACAAAGTTGTGGCTATTTCATTATTGCTACGCTATTTCATTATTATATTGTCACAGTCAGCTCCGGTCATAATGATTTCTGACACTGCCTGCCAGCTTCCTATAAGGAAATCAGTGAGGAAGACAACAGGAAGTTGAAAATCCCTCCCAGTCCTGCTGCTTTTTTGCCCACCCATAATCATTCTGTTTCTCTGTTTAGGCAAGGAAATATCTCTGAAACGATGACCTAATGGGATACAAGTTGTCACACTTGTGGAATGTTATAATCATTTACAGAAGCTAAAACTTTGGATATAGTATGAAATTGTTTATGATACAATTGGTTAACTACTATACCAAAAGTGTTTTTAAATAAGTAGTTAATTTTGATATTGCTGCATACTTCTATAACTTAATTGATTGCTTTTCTGTGGAAGGAATTGTTCTTGCTTACTGATCAGAAGCACTGGATATTGCAGTCGTCGTTACTGTATATAAAAACAGTTCAGTATATTTTATAGGAATATAAGGTTTTGCAATAATTTAGTAAAAGTATGATGAGCTAAAAAGAAAAATCCACATTTGAGATCTGTTTTTCTTGTATTATAAATCATTTTCCAGAATTGTTGTGACTTAGAATGATGCCACCAAATGGGAAAGAATGATCCAATCTGGCTACAAAATTGCATTTTCAATAGTTTTAAGAAAACGAATTGTCTATTTTAACAATCGGTACTAGAATAACAATCAGCAGAACATCTTATACTTTCTCTAATACTAATGGTAAAATTGATATTTTTTTCTATTGATATTCCAATTGTAGCATATTAGTGGTGTATTCAGTTTCTGTATAATACAGTGCTTAGTTTATTCCCTTTCTGAATCCTCCCTCACCATATAGACAAATCCCAATAAATTACCTGAGTTTTGTATGATTAGTTTTTTTTAATTCAGTCAAATTTCTTAGTGTTCTACCTTGCTTATGCAATTCAATTAGGAACATATAACTGATCAGTAGATATTGAAACCAATGATGAGGCTCCGAATATTCTGAAGAGAATTTCAAAGGACTTCAATTTTGTTTTATTAATAAGTAAATCTTGCAATCTGTATGAATTATTATCCCTGCACTGGTATAATTGCTTTGAATGTTCTCCTTCATAAGGTTAGATATTTCATGTTGAAGCAAGAGATGATTATCTTATCCGATTCCTTTTTATTTATTTTTTTAGAAATTCTAAACAAGCTTTCACTTGTTTCTCTTCTTCAAAACCCACTTTTCTCATAAGTTTTTTTTCACAGATATTTTTAGATAGGGGAATTCTTTATATCTGCTATTAAAACTGTGCTTAAAAAGTGTGATGTACATCACATAATGAAAAAGTTATCCATCTTGATTTAACCAACATCTGGCAAACAAAGAGGACCTATGTTAATTTTGAAATCAATAAAGGTTCTTAAGGATCTCAAATAATTAAGTGCATACTTGCTCTGTGTGGGGATTTCATGTTATTTAAAATAATTATACTGTTGATATTACAGTGGAGTCAGCTTTCTTTGAGAGATAATTACCAGAAGAGCAACAGTGTTGAAGAGTGCACCAGCTATAGGGCTTCACACTCAGTCCTATGAAGACTTTCCAAACATTAGAATCCTGAAGTTCTAAGCCAATTCAACAAGATGCCCAAGTAGCTGAGATCTGATGGGCACTGGCCTTTAATACTAATAATTTTGTATAATTGCTCTGAGAGCCAATTAAGCATCTGATTCCCAAGGATGTAACCAAGAGTTAATTGAAAGGAGCTTTGGGAGAAAATAGAACTCAAGGAAGAAATAGCTGGAGAAAGAAAGAATCCATCCGATACAGAGGAGTAGAAGATTTGGGGGGAATAAATAATATGGGGGGAATCCAGAAAGGCAAGAAAAGTAAATCCTGTGTGAATTTAGATAACCAGTGGGAAACCAGGGTGGTTTGGGTGCAGATAAACTTGCCAAACAGCAAATTCAGGAAAGATAGCACATAGATATTTCTGGGCTGTGATTGAGGAGCAGAGGAAATCTCTGGGCATGTCAGATTCCTTTTGTGAGGCAACAAACTTACTGTATCATAGTATTTCTTAACTGAAAGCTGTAGAAAACAAGTATGTTCTTTTTGTAATGAGGTACATCTATCACTGTTTATATTAAATGAAAGTATTGAAATAAAACATACCTCATTAATAAGAGTAAAGCATATTTTAGTAAAATAATTATTATAACTAAGACATTGATTTTAAATTTTAATGGAATTATATGTTTGCGCATTGGAACATATCTGATTCATGCCTGGACTAAGATTTGTAAATAAAGGTTTAAATCAAATGTATGGTATTTAGTTTTGACTATAATAAAAACAAAGTAGCAAAATCAAGTTGAAGTTAAAAAACATTAAAACTATCTCCTTGAAAGTACTTGCAAAATACCTTCAGATTTTGGGAATTATTTCGCTTTGTGAGGAAATCAGTTAAAAAACATCTTCTGGAATATAAATTTAATCTTTATTTCAAACATAAATTGGTACACATCCAATCAGCGCATCTCTTTTTTTCTATTTCATCCTTAGAATTTATAATAGTAAACAAGACAATGTATGCAAACATCCAAGGTTTACCATTAAAAAAAAATTATACCATCCTTACACCTACATTCATAAATATAACTTCCAGCGTTTTAAAAACGTATATTTTTGATCTCTGGCTTATATTTTATGAGGAAAGTGTTAGAGGCAACAAATATTAAATAAGTGTGCTTTTCCCTCCTAGGATTGTTAGAGCTTTAATACCCTACATAGTTGCAGGATCTTGGCTCAACAACAATAGTAATAGTGTAATCTTTATTTCTGCATGCTGTACTTGTTAAAAAAAAGAAATTGGATTATATATAAGCCAAGACATTCTACTTTTGTATAAGGTCAACATGTTCTTACTTAGATAACTGTTAAATGGAAACATTGTGATTTTTTCCCCTAATTTGATATCTTATAAACCTATATAATTTGTCTGCTCTCAAAGATTTAGGAGTTATAAATTTAATAAATTATGATGATTGGTCACATAGCCAAACGTTTAGAATGGATTTGGCATTTTTATACATATTGTTTTGTTGTTATTTTCAAAGGGAGTCAAGGTACATATGCATTCATCTCTCTCACACCCCTCTATGTAATCAAAGCATTGTAGGAGTAGAAGGGAACTGAGATAGTCATTCTAGGCATGGGGCAGTTGTATTATGGCTCTCCTCTTTTTTATGTCTTATACTCCTTTTGAGAAGAAGAAATATCACAGGCTGTAAATGTGTTTCTGCTGCATTTTATGACTCTTATTTATGGCAACAATAGCAGAAATGGCTTGGGATGCAACGGGGACTATAAGATGAATTGACCCTTCTATGAGATGGTTTAGAATCATTTTCCCAAGCAGATAGCAAGAAATTCAGTAAGTCCGCAAAGCCTTTGTATAGAAACAGAATACCCAGGGTTACAGTTTTCAAAGAGATTATGCCTTCTCCAGGAAACCAAGAGTTATGACAATAATTCTTTCCCCTGTTCTCTGTGAATGGCCTATGAATAAGCTTAGAAGGATATCCATCTCTACGTGAAAGGAATGGGAGAAAGAAAGCTCTGAAGATTGTACAAGCAAGCAGAATTTTAGGATTTCAAAAATCATTTGTCTAATAATGTGATTAAAATTTCATATTAAGACAGTAATTTTACAATGTAGTCTGTAATTTGACTTTTTACAAATCCTCATCAACAAAGATGGTACTCCAAGTAAATAGCATTATTACTGATTCATGCAGTGCCTAGTGTTAAATCACGTTTTTAAGTTGCCTAAGGAAGAATATCTTTTATCAGGAATCAAGAATATCCTAGTGTAGCTATAGAGGCTAATATATGAAATAATATCTTCATTAACGGTATCTAGTGAATTAATAGAGTGTGGTTTGAAACTTGAAACCCAGAAAATAATCACTTTTTTATTCTGGAGTTCTTATATGAAATATCAAATAAAATATTACAAATATTAAAATTTCATAAAACATAAAATACAGCTTCAAAATGTAGCTTATCAGATATTCTGTATGAATTTTGTGTGTGTTTACAAAAGTATAACAGCAATCTATTTTTTAAAGGGCTTCCACGCAAGACAAAGGAATGAAGCTTACCTTGGTAACCGACAAAGAAAAAAAGATTGGCATGACAGAGAGGCTATAAAGAATGATTTGCAGAGAACAGGTCTGTATAACTCACTCAGTCTTAACTCATGAAGGCAAAATAGTACTAAATGCAGCATGCTAGTGAATATGTACGTGTAACTCAAAAGAAATTGCCATTGTTACACTTTTAAAAATAATAAGCAAGTCTTCAGCAAGTTAGTAGCCCAGAATAGAAATTGAACAAGACTTCCCTCAGTTCTTAATGTTTTATGTCACTGACCACACACAAAACCCCTCCACAGAGCCTTGTTTGTTCCAGAAGACAGGAAAAATGCCAAACCAAGGTTCTCATTGTTTCCAACTTTTGGAAATAACAGCAAAAAGCATGGCATAGGTCCCCAGGAAGCCATTTCTGTATCTGCTTTTGTTAGTGCCATCCCATGTCTAACTAGTTGAATGGAAATGCAGGCATAGTGGACAGGGTAGCAGGAAAAGAAAAAAAAACTGTAAGTCATACCAGTGCTGACATAAGGAAGGAGTGTTTCTTGGAAGTCTTAAGTGCCCAATACTCCACTATATAAGCAGGGGTGGGATTCTACTGGTTCTGTCCATTTCTGTAGAACCGGTTGCTCTGAAGAGCAGCAAACAGAGAGCATACACAGAACCAGTTCTATGTTTGCTGCTGTTTTGGCCCACATGCCCGCCCGGGATCTTACCTGACCTTTATTTCCTGCGTTTCCAGCCGCAGCTGCTTTGCGCAACACAGCTGCGGTTGAAAAAGTAGGAAAAAAGGGCTTTTCCAACCGCTGTGCACTTGCACGCAGCGCTGCTCAGCTGTCTGGGCAGCTCAGCAGGTCGTAAATTGCACTTGTGCGACTTGCACGCGCATGCGCGTGCAACACAGAGCAACAGAACCAGTAGTTATACCAGTCGGATCCCATCCCTGTGTATAAGCCTATACATAACATTTGAAAGGAAGAGAGGAAATGGTAAACATTGTTAAGCAAAACAATGATAAGCAGATACTTCAAAACAATTTGTAACAAACCAACATGTGCCTCTTGTATCTCCATGTTTCAACAAATAAAAACAGTGTGGAAATGCACCAGCTGTGCCAGTAGTAAACTCTAGTAGTAACAATTCTAGATTTGGCTCTAGTACTGGAAAAGAGGTGGGTGATAAAAAGGACAAAAAATATGAGTGAAGCTACAATAGCCATGACAAAAGCACTATTTTAGTTTGAAAGTATAATATATAAAACAATCATATCCAATTTAGTTGTGTTGGTTTTAATAAAAAATGTATTTAGTGATAAAGAAGAAAAGGTGGCTGATGCATTAGACAACATAGAGTAAAATGATTTCCATTCAATTTTGTTTTTTTTAAATAAACAATTGGTCTCCCTTATATGCTATAGCAGAAAAGCAAACAAATGAATGACGTTTCAATATTATGGTAGAAATTTAAAATGCACAATCATTTGTCAAAATGGAGAGGAGAGAGGGAATTTCATGAACATGGTAAATTGTGCCTTTCTTCTGGAACAATATCTCCAGGAGGTTTGAATTTTAAATTCAAGGCATTTTAAATATGCCTTGAAAATCTGACTTTTTCTCCAGGTTCTAGGTGAGGGAAGGATGGTACATCCATCTGAATAGAATTGTGTTTGGTGTGTTTGTGGTGTGTCTTTTTGTCAAGCTGTAGCTGTTTTTTTAATTGATTTATTACCACCCAGAATCACTGTGAGTTGAGCAGCCTTATAAATTTAAATTACAAATTATAAGGCATGTTGATTCATCAGACAAAAATCTAATAAGTCTATTGTGACCTTTTTCAAAAGGAGAAAATTACCTAGATGTCTCTCTTTAGCATTATCCAATATTCATAAACTGTATAATCTGCTTCTTAACTAGGAAGTTTAACAATTTGGGCCATATTGTTAAGAAATCTCAGCTGCAGTCCTAGAATATAGCATAACAAATATTGCCTAGAGCTGTGACGAATGAGAAGGCTGATAAAAGGGCTTCTTGGATTTTGAACGTGGATGAAATTATTGCTCTGTTAAATTTCTGCAGTTAAGATGTGGAATATTTTAAGATTACTCCTTACTTTGCTTATCTCTGCAGGAAATGGAGAACAAGGAAAACCATATCCTATGACTGATGCTGAGCAAGTGGACCAGGCATACAGGGAAAATGGTTTTAACATTTTTGTGAGTGATAAAATTTCTTTAAACCGTTCTCTACCAGATATACGACATCCAAAGTAAGTATAGAATTTTCTTCTGGTTGAAAGTATGAGTTTTCTTATTTCTATAATTTATTTTCCTGCATTTTCCCTTAAATGCCATTCCAGCTAACATTAACATTTTTGTTGTCAAAGTTAGTTTCAGTTGATATATTAAATATATCTAGTAGCATGACAACTACTGTTATGCAAAAAAAAATGTAAACAGTTTCATGTTTGAAACAGACCTATTTGTATTTTAAACAATCTATTTTAAGTGTGAAACAAACATGTATTACTTAAAATACTCTTTCAAGATAAAAACAGTCTCAATATTCAAAATATCCTGTTCCATATTTGAGATGGAGCAATTTGCAGTCATTATGGGGTGTTTCAGATATGAAAAATTTTGCGGATTGCTGTTGGTGGGTAAAATTCAATAACACAAGATATTGTGTTACACCAATTTCCATGGTTATCAATCGTTCTTTATGAATTGAAATAATATGCTGTTAGTTAACTGGATGTTTAATATTTACATGAGATAATAGAAGTGATTTCTTTAGGTGCTGGAGCAGTGGTAATATTTTATAAATACTGATCAAGATGGTAATTCTCTTCATCTTTAAGCTGCAATAGCAAGTTATATCTGGAACAACTTCCCAACACCAGTATAATAATCCCATTCCACAATGAAGGATGGTCCTCACTTCTTCGAACAGTGCACAGTGTTCTCAATCGCTCTCCTCCTGAACTGATAGCTGAGATTGTGCTGGTAGATGACTTCAGTGATAGAGGTACATCCAATGTATAATATATTTGCTCATACATTCACGACTCAGCCAAAACAATGGTATATACTGAATTATTTTGCACATGTAATACATAGAATACATTTTAATGTTGGGTTTTAAGTGCTTCCTCTGTTGCTTTTTTAAAATATTAATGTATCTTATGTGCACACTTACTCGTTTTTTAATGCTAAGGAAAACATTTACTTGTTAAAACTTTTTTTTAAAAGACCTGCAGAATTAGGTAAGACAGATGAACCATGCAGAATCAAAACTTCTGAATTAGATAATTATATGTGTGTTATAATGGGCAGGTGTGTATTGAATTATATATTGTAATTGAACATAGTAAATGGTTTTTCTAATTTTGAGGAGTATTGTTTAAGAATTTCATTGGATCGGGACAAGCACACATATAGCCCATGTTCTATGTGACAGGCAGAATGTTGACAAGAAGAATTATACTCCTTTTCCTCTATTACTTAGTAGCAGTTCATATTCAAGGTAGACCTTCATGAGCAAACAGCCATTAAGATCAGTGATCATTGGTAGCCCAATTCTCCATGAATTTATTCAGCTCCCTTTCTAATTTTATAATATCACGTTCCATAGATTAATTGTGCATTATTTGTGGATGTATGCATAAAAGGCACCTTTAACTATTTCTCCCATTTAGTTTTAATAAATAACCCCACTTTTAACATTGTAAGAGAAGGAGAAAATTCCTTATCTCAATTGTCCATATGATGCACATTTTAATATACATTTGTATCCCCTTGCTGACCTTTACTCTGAATTAAAAAGCCATAATCACTGTGGTCTTTTCTCTTAGATAGCTGCTGAAGTCATCTAACTGTTTTGGTTACATTTTCTAAACCTTTCCCAATACCACATTAATCTTTTTGAGATATGGTGGACAGAACTGTACATAGTATTCCACATGCTATGGAATATATGATTGATATAGGGGCAAAACTATATCGCCTTTTTTATTTCCTTTCATAATGATTTCAAGCTTAGAATTTATATCTTTACAGCTACTGTGCAGTGAAGTGACATTTTCATTGAACTATCCATCATGATTCCAAAATCCCTTTCTTGCTCAATTACTAACAGTTCAGATCCCATGAATATATGTGAAGCACGTGGTTTATGGGACACTTTGCATTACTTTGCATTTGCTTGTACCAAACTATGCACAACTTACACCTAGGGGAGTTACAAAAATACATGTAAGTTTTAACGCCTATTTACACAATAACCAGAGACTCCCAGAGCTATTAAGGGAACTGATAAGTATATATTTTACAAAAAAATAATTGACTTTTGATGCCCTCATCCATATTGGGGAGACCCTTTTGGAATTCTTTGAACTTTCTTTTATATTGGAGCTTGGTGGCTCAGGCTGTAAATGCCTGCTCTTAAGATCCAGCTGTCTACAATTACTGTAGGCTCGAATCCCACCAGGCTCAAGGTTGACTCAGCCTTCCATCCTCTCGGGGTAGGTAAATTGAGGACCCAAGATTGTTGGGGGCAATTAGCTGACCTTGTAAAAATGCCGCTTAGTAATAAGCAGGCATATACAATGGAATGAAGGCTATTGCTGAGCACACTGGGTTGTATCCCAAAAATTGTAAGCCGCCCTGAGTCTTCGGAGAAGGGCGGCATATAAATGTAATTTTAAAAAAAAATATTTTATTGTCCTAAACAGTTTGGCATCAAATGTTTTCTTCTTGCCCATACTATTTATGAACAAATTAAATAATCTTTGTCACAATCCTACTTTGAGATTATACTCAATTTGACATTTGTATCAGCTCTTTCTTGTTCTATAGCCTATTTTCAGACCAAAAAATGTTTGCTCTCTTACTCAGTTGCTGCTGAAATTGTTAAGTGTTTGGTAAGAAATCTTATCAAACAATTTGGAAGTACAAATACACATTATTATAGGATCACTTCTGCCTTTATGCTTTCTAATAATCTTAAAAATGACACATGCTTAGTGGTACAAGCCTTACCCTTAAAAGATTATTTGATTACAGGTAGACCTCAACTTATGACCAGTTGCTTAGTGAGTGCTTGAATTTACAGTAGACCCCCTAAAGGGTACTTGCAATCCAGTTCCAAAGTTCAAATAGTTGGGAGTTCCCCATAGTCATGTAACTGCATTTTGGGCACTCAGAAAATGGCCTACTTTTATTGCCATTTGCAGCATCCCACAGTCATATGACCGCATTATTGCCCAAACTGGCATTTAATTCCAATTTCCCTGTAAAAGCGTTCCATAGTGAACAACTGCTTAATGACCATGGTGTTTGCTTAACAAACACTGCAGAAAGTCATCAATTGACTTGGGCACATGACCCCTTTTTTGACTGTCATGACTTGTCTGGCTCAATTATGGTCAGAGGTTGAGGACTACCTG
The DNA here is from genome assembly GCA_009733165.1 of Naja naja. NCBI lineage: Eukaryota > Metazoa > Chordata > Lepidosauria > Squamata > Elapidae > Naja > Naja naja. Next base: position 91,771,724 of record CM019149.1, on the reverse strand, counting down.
CATTTTCTCAGCTTTATGTTGCTGCTGTTCAGCTTCTAAAGCTGAGGTAGAACCCCCCCCCTTTTAAACTTCATCATTTCATTTTTAATGCATCTTTTATCTTCATTTTGTTCCATGCAGAGCATCTCAAAAAGCGCTTGGAGGACTATATGGCCCATTTTCCAAAAGTTAGGATTCTTCGAACCAAGAAGAGAGAAGGGCTAATAAGGACTCGAATGCTCGGAGCTTCTGCAGCAATAGGAGATGTTATTACCTTCTTAGATTCTCACTGTGAAGCAAATGTGAACTGGTTGTCACCCCTTCTAGGTAAGAATCCTATTTGAAATCATTTCTGAATGATCAATTGCAGATGTAGTGCTTTTCTGAACAACCAGAGTCTGCCACTATCCAAGCCTTCTGGTGGTAGAGTAAGATTTTGTTGAATTAATATTACAACAATCACATACTTATTAGTATTCTAGCATTCAAATTACTATGTTTTCCCCATTCAGGGGATGGGGAATACCAGGATAATCAATTATTTCTTTTGCCCTCAATTGAAGGCTGCTCTTCAATCACATCTCATTTTCACAATTATTCATTTGATCTATAATATATAGCCAAAAAACCCCAGCCATACAACAATGCAAACATTAAAACAGTGAAATGATTAAAATCTATACAGCCTAATCACCAGGAGAGAGGAACAGTATTATGGGCTTCTTCTCACTAATCCCCATACCAGATGGCATAGCCAAAATCATCAGACCCTTCTGAAGGCCATCCAGATCAGAGCCAACCTGACCTCAGCAGCAGAAATGTTCCTCCTCCAGTATCCCACCAAATGAAATAGTGGGTGAAACCCACAACAATCTTCTTCCTGGACCTGATGTCACTGGGGAGAGGCAGTCCCTTAAGTAATTTGTAGGGCTTTATAAGTTACAAAGTTAATATCTAAGTTATATCATTACATTACTGTATATTGATATTTATAATACAATATTAAGTTACAATGCAGTGTAAGCTATAACGCTTAGAAAGCACCTTGAATTGGACTGGGAAACAAATTGATAATCAATTCAGCTTGTAGAGCAGAGGTGTAATACCGTGTTTCCCCGAAAACAAGACACTGTCTTATATTTTTTTTGGCTCCCAAAAACACACTAGGTCTTATTTTCGGGGTAGGTCTATATATATATATATATATATATATATATATATATATATATATATATATATATATATATTTAATGAAAAAAAACACCATATTCATGTAGAACAATGTACATTTATTCATGTAAGAAACCACGAACAAATCGCATACCGTGTTTCCCCTAACATAAGACACTGTCTTATATTTTTTTTTGGCTCCCAAAAACACGCTAGGTCTTATTTTCGGGGTAGGTCTTATTTTCGGGGTAGGTCTTATTTTTGGGGTAGGTCTTATTTTCGGGGTAGGTCTTATTTTCGGGGAAACACGGTATGTGTAAATCTAGATGCACACATAATTTTCTCATTCCATGGCATTTTGCACCAATTGAAGCTTCCAAATATTCTTCAAGAGTAGCCCCATGTAAAGCACATTATAGTAATCCATGTGGGAGGTGACCAGAATATGAGTGAGGAAGCATAGAGGGAGGATTGAAGAGGGCGCAAGGGAATGTGCAAGAGGTACCATATGGGTCGAGGATGTATGAGGGTACAAGAGGATGCATGACAAACACTGGATGGTTGGGGAGGATGTGCGAGATTGCAAGAGAGATACAGTGAGGGTTGAAGAATGCACAGGGTCAGTGAGTAGTCAATGGAAACACGAGGAGGTGAAGAAGGGGACACAGGTTGGGGACACTTATTCCAGTAACTTGCAACCTTTTCTGCCGGCCTCCCCATTGACTTTCTGGGGAAGCCATAAGGGCAGGTTGCAAATGGTGATCTTATGATTGTGGGGGCTTGGCAACTGGTGCTAAGTGCGAATTGGTTGACAAGCATCCACATTCTCATCTGCAAACCTTGCTTAATGACAGCATTGGGAACTGACAGGATTGTTGCACAAAGCAATGCAAGCCTGTGATGTTGTGCTTTACAGTCGCATTGCTTAGTGATAGAAATTCCAGTCCAACCAGCATCATTAACCAAGGACTGCTTTGGGTTTTTTTCTAAGGTTCTTTTTTATGTTCTTCTGTAAGTGCGTTATATTGTTACAAATGAAAATATAAAATACAATTTTTTTTTTAATTCCTCAGACCGCATTGCTCGAAATCGCAAAACTATTGTTTGTCCAATGATTGATGTCATTGATCATGACCATTTTGGCTATGAAACACAAGCTGGAGATGCAATGCGAGGAGCATTTGACTGGGAGATGTATTATAAGCGAATCCCAATTCCTCCTGAATTACAGAAACCTGATCCCAGTGACCCTTTTGAGTAAGTTCATGAGACAAAGTGAATACTTGCTTAACAAGCTAAGAGGTTGTAGGTTTTCAGACAGATGTAATTGCTAGATGTTCTTCTCTCTCCCCTAAAAAAGAAAAGGAAATCAACAAAGATAAAAGATGAAGGTCAATCACAAATGGACAAACTAAATCAAGTAATTATATCATAGTCTACTGTTCCTTGAAATAACATCCCCTTCCAGTTATCAAAATCATCTGTTTTCAAAGTGGTTTCAAAAGCCTTGTATCTGAATCTTGAAGAGCCGCAGTGGCGCAGTGGTTAGAATGCAGTATTGCAGACTACTTCTGCTGATCACCGGCTGCCAGTAGTTTGGCAGTTCAGGTCTCACCAGGTCAAGGTTGACTTAGCCTTCCATCCTTCCAAGGTCAGTAAAATGAGGACCCGCTTAGAGAGGGCTGTAAAGCACTGTGAAGCAGCATATAAGTTTAAGTGCTATTGCTATCAGACGTGGTCTCTGTCTCTAAAAACATTATTTCCATTGTCTGTTGGTATTCCCTCAATTATTGGGGTGCAGATTATACCTACTAAGCATCAAGACAAATAGGAGTTTGAAAGTTTGTGTCAAAAATACTGTCACTGTCATTATTGCTTCTTCTATTATAGTCAAGAATGTACTCCAGTCAAGAACATACTATCAAGAATGTACATTTGTGATAGGTGACATTGTTGCATGCTGCCTGGTTTTTAGGTATAGATACTTACAGCAACAGTTCTTCTAATTCCCTTGAATTGAGTTCTATCTCTACAGCTACAGTCTGTGTCCTTGTAAGAGGGGATTTTTGAAAAATAAAGGTCTAATATTTCTTGCTGAGTACAAGATTACACAGCTACTATCCAAACTATTAAAATACAGTAATCTCAATTCCTATATAGAGATAGTCCTCCTATAACGAACACAACAGAGCTCCCTGGAGGTTTTGTCATATAGTAAGTCATTGCAGTCGTTAAGCGGATCATCATGTGATCTGATTTGATTTTAGAACCATTTTTATTATGGTTATAAAGTAAGTCACAGTGGTTGTTAAGCAAGGGGCCTTGGTGGCTCAGGCTGTTAAATGCCTAGCACTTAAGTTCCAGCTGCCTGCAATTAGTGCAGGCTCGAATCCCACCAGGCTCAAGGTTGACTCAGCCTTCCATCCTCTCGGGGTAGGTAAATTGAGGACCCAAAATTGTTGGGGGCAATAAGCTGACTTTGTAAAGATGCCGCTTAGTAATAAGCAGGCATATACAATGGAATGAAGGCTATTGCTGAGCACATTGGGTTGTATCCCAAAAATTGTAAGCCACCCTGAGTCTTCGGAGAAGGACGGCATATAAATGTAATTTTTTAAAAAAATCAGGTGCTTGTTAAGCAAACCATGTGATTGTTAAGTAATATATTCTCCTAAATAGGTTTTTCTCACCAGAAACCGGTAAAAATGTCACAAATCATATGACTGCAGGACATTGCAACTGATTATAAATGCAGCAAGCACCCAAAATGTAATCACGTGACTGGTGGGGACTGCAGCAGTCATAACTTCAAGGACATGTTATTGGAGGGGGCTCATAGTAATTTTAAACCATGTTTAAGTGAGGACTGCCTGTATATACAATGTTGGAAGTACAATTATGTTTTATTTTATGTAGTAAAATAATGTTAAACATAAAATATTTTAATGCTTACAGTTTTACCTCTACAGTTGTTTAATCACCAGTTATGTTGTCATCTACTTCATTTTCCAATATTTATATTGAAAATTGCATTCCTTGTTGCAGTTCCAACTACTGTGTCAGCAAATTCTGTGTGCTAAGAGAGGACCAGCAGCTTTTTTTAGTTCCATTCAATCGTATCAATTCTTGGATACTGTCTAGACAAGTCCCTGCAGTTTCCTTAGCAAGGTTTTTCAGAAGTGGTTTGCTATTGCCTCCTTCCTGAGGCTCAGACGAAGGGACTAGCCCAAGGTCACCCAGCCAGCTTTGTGCCTAAGCAAGACTAGAACTCAGTCTCCCAATTCCTAGCCTGATGCTTTAACTTTACATAAACTGGCTCTCTACCAACAGTTTACACACATTATAACACATGTTTATATAACAGACCTCATATATTATGTGCACATACACTTAATATAAAATAAATTTGAACTGCATCTAGCTGTTAATTTTTTTTCTTTTTTCCAATAATTTTCTCAATTTATTATTTCCCTCATTCTTTGAAAGTTCAGGGGGCCCCTAATTCTCTATATTCAGAGAATAGCAACAGACTTCAACAGATTCAGTGCTTGCTTCTCTGCTTTATGAATACATGGTCTTGCCGTTCTGTTTTCTGCTGTTTCTGCTATACTGCATTTTTTTTACTTTTCTGAAACATAATTGCCTTCTCTTCCATCAGTAAATACCAGTTTTCTGAGGGATCTCTCAAAGTTATGTATACTGCTCTGATTTGAATTAAGTCTGAAGAAAATCATTTCAAGCTTCTGGTAACATTATCCTTTCTCTGCATGAAACTGTTAGAGAAAAAAGCAAAAAAAGTGGTGATAAAAAAGAACAGTATAGAATTACCCTGAGGGAACTTTATTTTCTTATAGAAAAAAATCTGAACACTAGTTTCTGTAGGTGTGCACCTGCATAGAACTTGTTCAACAACTTCAACAGCTTAAAGAATTCTTGATTAGGTTCCCTCTTTCCTCTTCATTTCATACTTCATGCAACTGGTTTTTCTACATTTGTTTTCAACTAACCAATAACTGTTCTACATTTTTTCTTTCCTTCATTTTAATTTGTTTTGTTTTAGATGTTTTTAACACATGTGTTTTCAGATGAGATGTCACTCTTCCTTTCCTTCTAAGTCTTCTGGCCTTAGCTCTGTATCTTAAAGGCTCCATTCCACAAGGTCCAAGTTGGCAGGAACAAACTTCCATCCTCATATAAGCACAGTCTTTACCCTTTCTACCATGGGAAGAAAATGATGCCATACTCTCGTAGGTGACAAACTGTTACTGAACAGGCTTGCAAGAATCATCCAGCCTATTTGTTAGCATCTCTTTGGCATCAGATTGTTAACAATATCAGACTCCTAGAGTTTCTTTGACTTCCTCCAAAGTTCCTCTCGTGTTCCAGAAGTTGCTGTATAGTATAAAATGACACTGTAATCAAAGTGCAAAGTAGTCAAAGTGGGAAGTAAAAAAAAAAGTAAAGTGCAATGTTAAGAATTGTACATGTATTTTGGGCAGATTTTATTTAATATGGAGTTTAATTTTTCTCTTAAGGTCTCCAGTAATGGCTGGAGGATTGTTTGCAGTTGATAGAAGATGGTTCTGGGAACTTGGAGGATATGATGCAGGCCTAGAAATATGGGGAGGAGAACAGTATGAAATATCATTTAAGGTGAGTTATTGAAAAGATATTGGATAAAATTTTTAATGGAGTATGACTTGGTAAAAAAAAATCTTGCGTTTATATTTATAAAATTATTGAAAAAAGAAGAATTTAAGCAATTTAAAAATATTTGTTAAAATAATTAAAAATCTTGTTAAGAATCTAATGCTACTGTTGAATTGCCAATGACTCCTAATTTATGGTATCTGATTGTTAGTATATGAAAGGTCAATTTTCCTGAAACTAAATATTTTACATAAACATCAGGGTAAATTAGTTAAGTGTATCAGGATTGTCACTATTTTAAATGCCAACTGAGTTCTGATTTGATATGTAAGAATAGAATTTTGTGTACTCAATCACTACAGAAAAAAAGTGTTAACAAATACTTTATTCTTGTTTCCAAGCCAAAGTATTATTTATGTCTTAATGGACACAGTGTACAGAGAGTGTATTTCATTTCTGTAATATGCTTAACAAAACATGGTTAAGTGGTAAATATCTTAAATACTTAGTTTGTGATTTGTTCTTCTATAACTGTCTGGTTTGGTACAGATATTCAATAGATAGTTAGGTCTGCAGAAAAAACTATTTCAACCAGCTTGCCATCCGTGAGCACCTGTATACTGCATGAGTCAGAAAGAGGATTGAGAAAATATATGCGGATCCCTCACATCCTGGACATAAACTATTTCAATTCCTCCCCTCAAGACACTGCTATAGAGTATTGTATGCCTCAACAACTAGACACAATGTTCTTTTTCTCGTGCCATCACTCTGCTGAACACTTCATTTCCATAGTTCTGTCTTATGCCTTAGTATATTTCCATGTAGTATTGCTATATTACTTTTATCCTTCTCATCTGTTCCACTACCTTCTCTATTGGTATCACTATTATGATTGTTATCCTTTGTTATTATGATTATTATTTCTTTGTAATAATGTAATTGCATGTACACTGAGAGCTTATTTGAGACAAATTCCTTGGGTGTCTAATCACACTTGGCCAATAAAGCTATTCTATTCTCAAATACTAATTGAAATTTACTTGAACAAGAGGATTTGGAGTAATATACAAAAACTGTACTGTTTTACATCTTTACCTGTGTGGATACTGTTACTGTGAATAAGCACATCCGGATTTTTCCAAAGCCCTGGATGAACAAGGATGTACAATTACTTCTCAGGACATGTGATATGGCATTCAGGTCTGGTATAACAAGGCAATGAGACGGGGCATTAAGGAGGCAGAAAAGGACTATAAAGAGAAGATTGAGGACTACTTCACAAATAGTGATCCACGGCGGGCTTGGCAGGGAATTAAACACATCACTAATTACAGGGGCACCAACCCCATATCAATCAATATGGATGCATCACTGGCAGAAGAATTGAATTGCTTCTTTGCCTGATTCAGACTGAATAGGTCTTTGGACACACTGCCTCTACAAACCACCAGTACTCAACTGTTCACAGTACAAGAGTATGATGTGAAGCGGGTGCTTAGAGCAGTGAATGTGAAGAAGGACGCTGGCCCTGATGGGAAACCTGGGAAGGTACTCAAAGCATGTGCTGACCAGCTCGCAGGGGTGTTTACAAATATTTTTAACCTTTCTCTCACACAAGCCATTGTTCCACCTTGCCTCAAAACTTCCGTTATTATTCCAGATCCCAAAAGCCCTCTCCTAATACTTTAAATGATTATAGACCAGTAGCTGTCATACCCATAATCATGAAGTGTTTTGAGAGACTGGTCTTAAAATATATACAGGATTGCCTATTGACCCTTGACCCATACCAGTTTGCTTATCGGAATAACAGATCCACAGAGGATGCTATTGCCATGGCTCTCTACGTTGCACTGGACCATCTGGAGCATAGTGGGAGCTATGTAAGGATGCTTTTCGTTGATTACAGCTCGGCTTTTAATACCATCATTCTGGATATACTGATTAAGAAGTTGCTGGAAATGGGCCTCTCCTCTCACATCTGCTGTTGGATAAGGGACTTTCTTACTAATAGACCCCAAACCGTTAGGATTGGCAGCTATTTTTCCTCCACTCTTGCTCTCAGCACTGGCTCTCCACAGGGCTGTGTGCTGAGCCCTGTTTTGTATTCACTCTACACCTACAACTGCACTCCCTCTTGTCCCACTAACTCTATAATAAAATTTGCAGATGACACCACGCTAGTGGGACTCATCAGGAGGAGACGAGACGGCCTATAGGTCAGAGGTTCTCAGACCGGTCTTGTGGTGCAAGAGTCATAACCTCACCCTAAACATCAGAAAGACCAAAGAATTGATTATAGACTTCAGAAGATGCAAAGCAGAGCCTCTCCCACTATATATCAATGGAGACTGTGTGGAAAGAGTTCATAAGTTTTAAATTTCTAGGAACTCATATTTCTGACAACCTTACTTGGTCGGTCCACACTATGGCCACTGCGAAGAAGGCCCAACAGCGCCTGCACTTTCTGAGGTTGCTGAAAAAAAGTGGTCTGGGTGAGAAGTTGCTGGTTACTTTCTACCATTCTACCATTGAGAGCATTTTGGCATACTGTGTAACAGTGGGTATGCTCTGCACTGCACTGCTCTGCAGTGGATAAGAAGATGCTCCAGAGAGTTATAAACACAGCACAAAAAATCATTGGTTGCTGTCTTTCTTCTTTGGAAGAGATTGCGAAGACCAGACTCCTCTCTAGAACACTAAAAATCTCCACAACCATTCTCATCCTGGACATTCATATTTTGAAGTGTTACCATCAAGGAGGCGATATAGGTGTCTTAAAATGAGGACTAATAGATTGAGAAACAGTTTCTTTTCCAAGGCAGTAATTGTCTTGAACCAAACAATGCATTTGTGATTTAGTCCTATTATTATTATTTTAATTTTTAAATACTCTGTAGTGTGAATGTGATATGGTGTTTGGGGCACTGTGCTGCAGTAGCTTTCAAATTTCATTGTATTCATGGAATGCAATGACAATAAAGCTATTCTATTCTATTCTATTCTCCATGGTGGCACAGTGGTTAGAATGCAGTACTGCAGGTTACTTTTGCTGACTGCCGGCTACCTGCAATTTGGCAGTTCAAATCTCACTGGGCTCAAGGTTGACTCAGCCTCCCATCCTTCCGAGGTGGGTAAAATGAGGACCCAGATTGTTGGGGGCAATGTGCTGATTCTAAATCACTTAGAGAGGACTGTAAAGCACTGTAAAATGGTATATAAGTCTTAAATGCTATTGGTATTCCATTCCATTCGCCTTCCACATGTTTCCTTGGTTCTTCTCACAGAGAGGTAAACTGTTCATCTGTTACTGGTTTATAGTTAACTGTATTATCTGAATTTCGAGCAATGCAATTATTACACATTATCTAACCATAAACTAATCTATTACAAGCCTTAAATATATTCTGGGTGTTTTATGGCAGTAGAAAATAGTCTGACAGAACCAGTTAGCACAAAATACAGTATTTTATCTATCCTTGGAAGGGCCAATGGATATGTACCGGGACTAACTGTAGCACATTTGTTATTTAACTTTTTTTCTGAGTGAGCATGTTATCTAAATATACTGTAAGAGATCATATTAGTGTACATTTACTATTAATCATGGTTTTAAAGCAGTAAGTGTTTGGATCATCATGGAAATGAAATAAATTACTTCATTTTAGAGTGTTTTTTCATGTATCACCGATCCACTGACTAATAAGAGTTTATTTGTAAAGGAAAGCTAAGCTCAAGCAAATGGTTTAATTCTTATCACTGCTTTACATTAACATAAAAAGCTTTGGAAAGGAACTAATTAAACACCAGATAAATATTTTAATAGATGTGTGATTTGTAAATTTACTTGTTTATAAAATTACTATTTACCTATTTGATTAGTTATTAAAGATTAACTATTAGTTTGACAAACTTCATTATTTAACTAAATATAAATATTTTACAAATATTACTTTATTTTTGTCTATGTTAAGGTTACCTCAGAAAATTATTAGTATCTCTACTTTAATAAGTCCTTTATCCATTTGAATGAGACAGTTTCAGCATGAATCCAATAGGAGACTAGCAAAAACATTGCACTGTAGATAATTCAATCTTACTAACAACAACATGTAGCTCCCTTGATAATTACAAGTTCTTGTCTTCTGTTTTGTCTGAATAGTTTTTCTGAATATAAACTGCTTAGTGTCGTTAGGATTCTATCAAACTACATTCATTTGGCAATTAACATGTAATAAATGGAATGTTCTTCCCATTGTTTATCTCCAAAAACAGTATTAAAGACATATTGGGGGTTTCTTATTTCCCCTTTGGTTCCATTTATCCATTTTACTATTGTGTATAAAGAAATGGTATAACGTTGTAATTCTCAGTGGGAGAGGTACAAACAACATTCATCCTTTCTAGTTGGACCTTTTCTAAAACAGGTGTTTCCACGAGTGATGACAGTGCCTGGGAAAGTTCTTTGTTTCTGAAATACTAGAGTAGGTATTCACTGCTTGATATTCAGGAAATAAAGCTACTTTAATCATTTGACTAGTTACACACAATATTTCAAAGAGTTTTATTTCATGCCAGAAATGATAATTTATTGTGGGTTATATTCACTCTAATTAATCCCAGTTAAGGTCTTTCTATTTCTCTTCCTTTGTGCAATAGTAAATGACATTTAACTGAAAGGGTATACTTTCAGAAATTAAGATCAATTAATGCCTTCAACTGTGGTTGATAGAAGTCACTATTTTGATTAAATTATAACAGATTTCTTAATGAGAATGTCCAAAACACACTTATTTTTTTAAACTATGAAACTCCATCATCTTGTCTTAAGAACTCATTGACATATAAAATGACACAAAAAAATTGAAGAACAGAATAAATTAAGTTTGGACAACTTCCAAAATAATGTTTTCTGTATTTTAAAGACCAAATTTGCAATGTCTGTTAAGCCAAATTATTCAAGTATTTGTCCTAGTTAACATTCTCCTTAGGGTAAGTTATGTTTATTAGTAAATTTATGTTCATTATCCTCTTCAAACTTGATTTAGTGAAGATTAAAAATAATTAATGATACATTAATAGGAAGGAAGGTAGATTTAGAATAACTTTATTGTCACTTTAAACAGACAGTAATCAGCATACATTAAAATGAAATTTTGTTGCATACAGCTCCCAAAGTGTCATCACCTTCAATATACGCTACCTAAACAGGAAATATACATATATACATACGTACATACATACATACATACATATATATTTTCGTAGATTTTCACGGGTAAAGGTATGTAGGTCTTGGTGTATTCGGGTCTTGTCCCATGTAAGATTGAGAGTATCTTGGCGACGTTTCGACGAGATCCCACTCACCATCTTCAGGCTGATGTCTTTGGCTTTGTGCTTGTGCCAGCAAAGCGTGATCTGAGCTGCCTTCTCTATAAATACTGGAGGGGAGGTGTGGTGTGCTGGCTCTGTTGTAAGCGGGTTGGTTGGCTGTGTTGTTGGCTGTGTTGTTGCTTCTTGATTGGTTGATGGAATTGATGTTTGCTGATTGGTTGGCTGTGTTGTTGGCTGTGTTGTTGCTTCTTGATTGGTTGATGGAGTTGATGTTTGCTGATTGGTTAGCTTTTTCGTAAGAGCCTGTGTGGCTGAGGTAGTGGCTGTGTGTCCTTCAGCCTTTTGTGTTGTAGCTACCTGGGTAGTGGGCTGTGTGATGACCTTCTGAGTTTTATTGTTGTGACATCCTGGGTCTTGTGCTGTAATCTCCTGGGTCGTTGTCTGTGTTGCAACCTCCTGAGGTTTTGTGTTGTAATCTCCTGAGTTCCGTGATGTAGTATCCTGGGTGGAAGGCTGTGATGTGACATTCCGGGCCTTGGTTTGGCTTCGAGTTTGAGGTCTGGCTATGTGTTTATAGCGTGTGTCAATTTGCTTAGTTTGGGGGTCGGAGTGGGGTGCAGCAACTCAGAAGGTCATCACACAGCCCACTACCCAGGTAGCTACAACACAAAAGGCTGAAGGACACACAGCCACTACCTCAGCCACACAGGCTCTTACGAAAAAGCCAACCAATCAGCAAACATCAACTCCATCAACCAATCAAGAAGCAACAACACAGCCAACCAATCAGCAAACATCAACTCCATCAACCAATCAAGAAGCGACAACACAGCCAACAACACAGCCAACCAACCCACTTACAACAGAGCCAGCACACCACACCTCCCCTCCAGTATTTATAGAGAGAAGGCAGCTCAGATTGCGCTTTGCTGGCACAAGCACAAAGCTGAAGACACCAGCCTGAAGATGGCGAGTGGGATCTCATCGAAACATCACCAAGATAATCTCAATCTTACACGGGATAAGACCCGAATACACCAAGACATACATACATACATACATACATACATACATACATGCAATTATGCATATACCTACATATATTGTATGACACAGAGAAACAACACAGTCTAGTCCATATGTACATGGCAAGAAGGACGAATCTTGCGAGTTTACCAGATGCATGGCATAGGGATCCCAGAGGGGAGCAACAGAAACAGACTGTAAAGTGGGTGTGTGGGGTCTCTGACAATGGTTTGAGCTCTAACCACATAACACTTATAAGCAGTATCCTGAATAACAGGAAGCAAGCATCATCATCTGATGCAGGAAATGCATTCACCGGTTTGCACACTTCATTAAGGATGACATGTGCAGTACGGATTGTTAGTTATCTGCACCCCCAGATAGTTAATACTGTTGAACACCTCTACAGCTGCATCCTTCATACTGAGTGGAGTATGACTTATGAATTTAGTTGCAAAGTGATAACATCTGAATAAGACACCATAAAATAGCTACACTATTGAAGAGAGGTGATTCTGAGCCCTTGATTTTACTGAAAGTAAAAAGTAGATTTACACTTACAGTATGGTTTTTAAGGTGGGGGATCTTAACGTTTATAAGTCTGTATAAAGAAGGGAAATAAATAAATCCTTATCTACTTTTTCCAAGCAGCTCCTTTTCTTTCTTCCCTTCCTTTTTTTCCTCTTTTTTAATATTGTATTTCTGTCTTATTCAAATATGTATCTTCACTTAATCCATTTCTCTATTTTTTATTTATACAGGTTTAAATTTGTTTTTTTAATTTTAAATAAGTGTTAAGATTTTTTGTGCTTTTTCATTCAGTTCAGAAAGATAATATTTCTATTGCACTTGGAATGGCAAAAGACTCCTAATTCAGAGTTTATGTATTTAAATATCATTCATCCCTATTGAAATAGAATCCTCATTGAAGCATGTAGGAATTATGTCAAGGGACCTACAGACCCAATAGGAAGAATCTGGTTGTGACAATGCTTTAATGTCTAGTTAGATGTAGATACCTCATGGTGGCTGTGGATGCCTTTAGGAGTCATCTTATTTCCTTATATATTGTGATGACCCAGAGTATATCAGAAATATAACAAAACCCAAAATATAACTAAAAGTCCTTTAATGCCTTCAACTTGGCTTCACTGTTTAATTGTTCATAATGGAGGAGTAAACTATTTTCAAAATAACATTTCAGAGGAAAGCAACACAGTTCAAATTCAAAAAGCCGATAACGAAGCAAAAACCAAAAACAAACTGCACTGAATAAAGTTCCACAACAGACCAGGATAGATAATTGCCAACTTCAGGAAGATAACCGGGTACAGTCTGTTGGAAGAACGCCAACCAAGATAAATTTTCTTTAGGAATAAAACACTAATTTGTCTCCAGCGTCTGTTAGCACGCAGGTCCAAACTCTTATGCAAATCTCACACCTGCAACCCATGAAGAGGATCATGGCCCTCTCCTCTCGAGTACACCACATTTTACCCTGATCCTCTCCTCCCTGCGTGCCCTAGGATGGATAGGGGATGGGCCTGGGTCCTCCTCTGACTGCTCAGCCAGCCTCTGCCGTTCCCCAGCCTCCTCCACCACCTCTGGAGCCACACTTCCACTCCCTGTTGGCTGTTCCTCCTCTTCCTCAGTCAGTCTCCACCAGGGGCATGACATATATACTGGGGAAGAGAAACCAGGAGACTGTAGGTTCTAGTCATGAGAGCTAGCTTTTTGAACCAGTCACTTTCTCTCATCTCAACCCACCTTTTAGGGTGGTTGTTTTGGGGAAAATAGGAGGAAGGAATATTAAGTATGTTTGCCACTTTGAGTTCCTTATAAAGTAATAAAAATTGGATAAAAATCTAATTCAAGTCTTTTCTTTAGGAAAATGAATAGCGTGATAATGTTCAAATGGATAAGGATACAAAGAACCAAGAAAAATAATTTAAAGATTAAAATCTATAACTTGATTGTAACAAGTAGAAGGAAGTTTAAATATTTATGTGTATTTGCTTAGTTGCATATTACAAAGCTATATTTGAATGGGAGCAGCAGAACAAATACTATACGTCAATTGCGGGAACGTCTCTTGCCAGCATCGCATGCCCATCACCCAGTGCGCGCCCACAGACAGGGCCTCCTTGGAGTACCGTCGGCCAGACAATGTCAGCTGGCAGTCCCTAGGGGTAGGGCCTTCTCCCCTGGAGCAACGACTGGCCCCCGACCTCCGCTCCTTCCGCCGCAGCCTAAAGACTTGGTTATTTGAACAAGCCGGCCTGGACTGAGGTGGGGTCTTAGTTTTTAAATGTCATGTTTTGGGGTTTTAGATTATTTGTTTGGTCGAACTGGGTTTAATAACTTTTAATTTCTCTTTTGTATTGTATGTTTTTATGATGTGAGCCACCCTGAGTCCCTAGGGAGATAGGGTGGCATACAAGACCAAATAAATATATAAATAAATAAATAATTGAAAATATGCTATCTGTATTTAGAGCCAAATTTCCATTTCTCTCTAAAAATTCTGTTACATTTGTCAGCATCTACAGTGCTTTTGTAACTGACAGCTCTTTCTACTAGTACCAAGTACTAACTTTGACCCTTCCTGCTGAACCAGTTTTTATCAAGTGAATAACAGTTCTTATAGCTCATCTTCATCTTCAAGAAAATCACAAATCTTCCATAGACTACTAGTAGCTTGATCCAGTTCCACTTTCTGAAACCACATTCATTTTACACTTTAATTCTTCCAGGTCCTCAAAGAACCTCGAAGTAATCAACTACTTCAGGTACCCAATGAGCTACCCAACAGCATTAATATACAATAATTACTTGCTATATGGACTTTCCAGTATTGTTTCTTTCAACTTATTGCTTCATCCAAAGACTCAACTACTGTAGGTAGGTCAGGATTATCTTCATTGGTAGGTCATCCCCATAAACTCTATTATTATGATCCACCCATAGTTCTGTTTAAAATGGGAGATCATACAAATTATTTCCACAGTTGCCTCTATCTGAACCCCTACTGTAGCTCATTCTGTTCAAGATCTCTGGAAACTACCAGGGGAGGAGATAACAAAGGAATTTCTATCATAAAATACCACTGGCAAAGACTAAATAGAGAGTGTGCTAATGGATTATTGAGTTAATGTTGCTTTTAAAAATTATTTTAAATTCACATGGTGGATGTAAATGTTGATGGATAGGTGGCACACACAATAACAGTCCAAAGCTTGCAAGGAAAATGTTTAATCATTTTGTTCACATACATGTGTCCTCACATCTAGCGAAACAGCCTATCTTTTTAAAGTAATGTTGAGATCTTAAACTGATCTTCCAAGTCAGATTCCTACCACTCTAAGGAATCTGTGATGAGGAACAAAAACAATCTTCTTAGAATTTGATCACTGCTGTTGCTTCACAAGTGTATATCATCCATTTCAGAAGGGGGAAAAACTTATTGCCATCAACCCATTTTTCCTTAGAAATTTACAAAACTTCCAGCTGACAATCACTATGATTATTATCAGAAATTACCTTGGTTTTTCCAATATTATTTCCATTGTCTGTTGGTATTCCCTCCATTATTGGGGTGAAGAATGGAATGGAATGGAATAGAACAGAATAGAATTCTTCATTGGCCAAGTGTGATTAGACATACAAGGAATTTGTCTTGGTGCAAATGCTGTCAGTGTACATAAAAGAAAAGATACATTTTCAAGAGTCAAGAATCATAAGGTGCAACTCGCTACAGGCATGAAGACAGATAGATACTTGAAAGTCTGAATCAAAAAAAGGCTATTATTGTCATGATTATTTCTTGAACTACCTTTGATGTACTTCCATCAAAAATATAATCAAGAATGTATATTTGTGATAGATGATGTTGGTGATAGGCAGTTCCACAGATATCCAGGCCTAAGGCAGGATGCTGCAAGTCATCATTCTTTTTATTTTCTTATTACATTTTTGTAATAAACAATTTTAAGGGGGTTTTTTACATTACAATTTAATGTTTATCTTCAGTGAGACCTCAATCTCTTTATGGATTACTTTCTCCTGTTATGATAACTGTTAATAGTTATCAACATGCCCATATAGTCTCTGATGATGACACATTGTTGCTTAATGACTTTTAGATTGGATTCACAAAACACAAATGTTCACGTTTTCTAGACTTACGCAATACAGTGAACCATAAACTAAGCAAATATGTACGTAGTGCATTCATAATTGCATTTACAGTTTAAACAGTTGCTTAACTATGCAAGTATTTTTTGTTACAGTCAGTGTGTTTTTGCTCTTAGAACTGATTTTGCATGGAACTGATTTTCTTATACTTCATTAAAAAAAGTTGTTAAAACCAAGTATAGCCTTCTTCTCTAAAGTTGCTTCAGATTTCTATGTTAGGCGATTTGTACTTGAAGCAAACATTGTAACATCTCAGCAAAGTGTTACTTTGCAGAAATAAAAATGTTTAAATAAAATAAAAATATGAAAGGTTTACATCCCCCCTTTTTATATGTGAAATGATTTTTGGATAAAAAGTATAAGGATTTTTTGGAAGAAATAATTCTGGAATAAGCCTACATTTAATCCTTTCAGTAATTTCAAATGTAAATGGAGAAAATCTTAGTTATGTGAAAAGTTGATGATATTCACCAACTATCAACATTTGCATAGGATACCTATCCCAGGTGATCCTGCTCAGCTTGCTGGGTAAATCATAATGCTACAGCATTTATGTACAAAATCATTGAAGATTCCACTATATACATTTCAAATATTATGTATTGGAAAGTTATCTATTAATTTGATTTGTTCCTTAACCATACACTCAATGAGAAATCAGTATTAACATATGTTTGTTTATTTATCAAATTGATATGAGAGCCCATTCTGGGTGTGGTACATCTAAAGAAGTATAAAATATTAAACATGTCAAACGCAACCACATTAGACCTTTTTTTTAAAAAAACATACACTAGAAATTTGATCAGCAATGGAGCCACCTCAAGAATTCACCAGTCCCCTGAGTCCCCCAGACTAATGACAAAGCAAAGTCTTGAGAGACTTCTGGAAAATAAAGAAGGAAGGGATACATGTCCATTGTCGTCCTCTTTATGTCCTGTGAGCTATGGAACAAATGTTATAATTTTAGAATCATCTTTTGAAAAATAGGAAAATTGGAGCAAGATGGGCTAGAATTCATATTATTTAATGCAGACACCTATTAGGAAAAATATCTGTCAGTTTTAATATGAAAAACAAATGGACCAGAGTCATGTTCTCTTTTTCTTCTTATTTTGCCTCCACGAGGAATACTGGGCAATATATAGCAAGAGAAAATAGGTTCTTTAGTTCTGTTTGCTATTCACTTTGGTTTTCATACAGCAAAGATCTGTCCCTAGACTTTTAAATAGGTAAAGACAATTTCATGGTCTCACCCTCCCAAAAGCTGGTTTGAATAATAATAATGGATAAAAAAGAACATTATATTGTATGACTTATTCTAAACCACATAGTAAAGTAGAACACTGTTTCCCAAATCTGGCAGCTTTTAGAATTCTCCCTCTTTGGAAATTGTCAAAGTTGGGAAACATTGACACAGAACAGCAGTTATTGTACAACTATGACTTGCAACCTTATCCTGATTTATAATTTCTTGTCAAGATATATCAACTTACCATCTTTGATTCTTGTTCTTGTATACATCAGCTTAACTTTGTATGATGACCTCAAAACTTTAATTTTACTTGAGAATAATTAACTAGAAAACTGTGCATTCAACTATAGTCAGTTGCACTAAAAACAAAATTAAAGGATTACATGCCATTTTGCCAGTTAGTACAATGGTTACAGTAAAACTGCTAAAAAATAGTCCACCCTGCTCATTTATATTTCCTAAACTATCAGAGAGGAGCTGCTATTATTGTATTTATCTCTTGTATTGTCGGCTTTGCAATAGAATCCAATACCACCTTGTAGTATTTATTTTTGTGTAAAAAGGAAATGTCAAAAAATGACCAATATATTGTCTAAGGATAGCTTTCAGATTATGAGGCACAAACAATTTTGTGAGACAGAATATTAATTTTGAATGCTTCCTGTATAGCATGCTGCCTCATGGAAAAGTAAAATCAAAGGGGACTTATAGCAAGAATTACTGTTTGTCTGATACTTGCTCATTTTCTTGTAATGAAATTTGTCATCAGACAAAGATGTTGATGATAAAATGAATCAAAATAGCAATAAAAATGAATAGGAAGCCTGCTTTTGAAATTATATTTATACAGTATGTACTACATCAATAGAAACCATTTTTTAAAACTTGGAGCTTAGCTAGTTAAAAGTGATGATGTAATATTTTAGCATGAACTTATAAATAATTTACCTTGTTTATAGGTTAATGGCAGACAGGTGTTTAAGTGCAGGCTTGTTCTGCAAGCTAAGTTTCCATTTAATCTCAATTTTACTCTGGCTGAGGCTCTTCCCTTTGTGTCCCAAGCTCTTTTCCACATACTATTACCTCGTGGAAGAGGAGGTGCTGTCTGATTTTGACCTCTAGGGAATGCCACCTGGAAGATTTCTAAGAGCCACCATCTCTGGGTCTGCATTCTTTCTGTGAAGAACATTCCCCTCAACACTAGACTAGCCCCAACTCTTCTGGCTTTCTGTAGGCAAATAAGACCTGACTGTTTCAATGTGCTTTTGAGTCTGAGGAGCTGTATTTGGTCCTTTCTGGAGGATGAATACACACACACATACACACACATGTATGTGTGTGTATATGTGTGGGTGGGTGTATTCATCCTCCAGAATATATATATATATATTAGAGCTGTTCCCCATTGTCAGGTATTACTGATGTTGTATGCATTGTTTTGATCCTTTTACTATTTGTAGCTCCATAAGCTGATCATAGTTAAAATTGGAGAGGCATATAAGCTTAGTAAATAAGACATAAGCCCCAAGATGCAATTTACTACTCTGGGGTTTTTTTGGTGGGAGGTTATTATCTTGACCACAGCCAAAGGCCATTTTTATTTTTAAAGAATGGATATATGCTTACGGGCATAAGTTATACTTTTATATACTAGATTCCCTAACCACCCGGTATCTCCAATACTAATGTCCACAAGTGAATTGTGGATCTACCATGTTTCCCTGAAAATATGACCCACCCCGAAAAGAGGCCCTATATTTTTAATGCATGCGCTAAAATTAAGTCCTACCCCAAAAAGACCCCGTCCACCCCGGGGTGCAGGAGGTAGAGCAAGGTGCACAGGTAAAAATTAAGCTAGGGTGGGGAAGGAAGGTGGAGTTGCCCTACTTACCAGGTCTCGCACACCTGCTTCACCTTGCAGGCCCACTTCTCCTGCGGCAGCTTGCCGCGGCTCGCACACATCACCCCCCAGCTTCCATTTTGCCATCAGAGCCTTCCAGAAAGCCCTCTGCAGCCGAGAAATGAGGTCTGGATTGACGTGCACATTGCCCCCCCCCAGTCTCTGTTTCACCGTCAGAGCTTTCTGGAAAGCTCTCTGCAGCTGACAAATAGCCTCTGGATCGATCTGGAGCTCTTTTATTGGCTACAGAGGGCTTTCTGGAAGGCATCTGAAGGCGAAAAGGAAGCCAGAGGGTGCATGTCAATCCAGAGCCCATTTCTCAGCTGCAGACCTGGTCATATTTTTGAGGAAACACAGTATATAGGATTTATTTCTGAAATTTATGTTCCCAAATCTTGGTGTTGTTTGTTTAAATTACATACTTTGAATATGAATTTCGAACATCAACTGGGACATTAATGGACCTAGAAATAAAATAATTTTCATTCCAACCTGATCCTACAAGAATCATCTTAAGGATTTTTTTAACTACACTGAATTCCATTGAATTCTTTAAAAATATAAATTGTAGACACAACCTAAGGAGAAAATCAACTCAGTTTATTTTAATAATTCCTAGCATTTTTTCCCAGGCTTGAAAATGGTCAAAGAATGTGTTTCTAAAATGCAGCGGTCCACATTTCATATATCCTATGAAATATTGGCTAAAGTATAAAATGTTGGATTCTCAAAAAGAAAAGTTCACCTCAATATTAAATAAAACGAACATATATAAGATTATGTAGGATAAGATTTTTAATGGGAAACAACAACTGGCGATAGCAGAACGAAGAAACATGCAGTCAAGCAGCATTTTTCAAGCTTGTTTAAAAGTTCTTGTACTAGTTTATCTATTTGTGATATTTTTCTATCTTAAAGGCTATACTATTTGCATTCAAGCATTACTTAAAACATAAGAGTGCTGTCATCTCCCAAAGCTAGTATTATATTTTTATTGCTATTAATATTAAAATATTATTTTAATTCATAAAATAGCTTCAGGGACAGCTAACTATTGAATTTCTTTTCCAAAATGAAAGCTTACAAAATGAAGTTTTCAGCATTTCAGTATCAGCCATCTAATAAGACTTTCATTGGAAAGTTTGCCATATTCTTAAGCAGACATCCTTTAAAATCATTTTGTAGCTCCTTAGTCTATAAATAAATGCATGTTTATATTCTATAATAACAACACACTCAAACTGTTTTAAAGTGTACTATTATTAGTCAAAGTATTTAAATATAATTTAAGCCTATTGGAAGGAATATTCTAAACAAAAACTCTTCTTCAGTTAGATCAGTGCTTCCCAAATGAAGCTAAATTACCCAAATTTGGGTTAAAGTGTTTTCTCTTTGGGTAACAACACAAAAACCTATCATCCAATCACATAGGAGGATAGGGAAAATTGACTTAAAGTGTTTTACCTATACTGAACATAAAAGACTTTCTGATAAGGAGTTTTCGTAATGAAGGAAAACATTTTGGAAAGCACTGAGATAGACTGACAGAAGTTATATCCATGCAAATGTGAAAGAATACAGAGTTGACAAAGATTCAGGAATAATAAATTTCTTGATCAAAGGTGGATAATACTGGGATGATAATTGCAAGTACTAGTCAAGCTAATTGAGGGTCAGTTTTAAATTCAGAATTAAATTTGTCAGTACGCTATTTGTTCATTTTATAGGCCAGCCAATTCGCAATCACTTTGGGTGGCTTACATGTCTTTTTTAAAAGCATCTCACACACAGAGAGAATCAATAACTCTAAAAACAACATAAAACCAAAGAAAGTCCATCCAGCCTTTAAGTAATAATTGTCTAGTAATCTTGGGCCTTAGTAAAGCCAAAAGTGGAAAATAATTATCTAATAGAAGTTAGATAAGTTCCTAATCACTAAGCAATTAACTGTTAATTAAAAGTATAAGTAGTCCTCAATAACCCTAGTTGGTACCAGAAATTCTGTTGTTAAGCAAAGCATTATGTGACTGCTCTGCTTAACAACACACCCATTCCTGACCTCTCTATCACAAGATCCATTGGCCACACAAAGCCCTTATAAACAGAAGAACACTGAGATCCCCTAAACTCAGCTGAAGATGTTACCTAGCCTAGTAATGAAACATACAGAAACCAACCCACAAGCTCAGAGAATGAACCTTCACCCTCAATTAGACATTTCATGCATATGCTGGGAATTGCAAAACATGTATTAGATGATTGAATTTTCCAGTATGTAAAAGGTCACTATTCTTGAGATAAACTGACGTAAGGCAAATTGTGCATTAGAAACCTTATTTTCCAATTAGTTTAGGGGTATGTGTTATAGCCTAATACCTTTATAATATGCTGTTAGCTTAAATACTTTAGATACAGTTCATACTTCTATGAAAGGGGTAGGACAATATATAAGGTCTAAGTGTATTTTGCTGAAATTGCATTATCTCTGCTTTCAAAAGCTTTGATTGCCATCATAGTAAAAAAAAATTAATTGTACATATTCTTTCTCCTATTTCACAGGTCTGGATGTGTGGAGGTCGCATGGAAGATATCCCTTGTTCTCGAGTTGGTCACATTTATAGAAAATATGTCCCTTATAAAGTTCCAACAGGAGTCAGCTTAGCTAGGGTAAGAAGCTATCTTGCTGTGCTGTTCTTACAACTTCACAATGGAGCATTTTAAAAAAATAATCCACTTGAACTGTGGTAAAAATTTTATTGTTAACACAGGAAGCCTGTTCCTGTGCCTTTTATTTTAAAAATTCATGTCCGTGTAAGCAGAAGATAGGTAAGTTAAGGAAAATGCACTAGTAAAAGATTTGAAGGTCTAAAGCTGTTAAAATGTGTGCAAAATTCATAACATTATTAAGTTTTCACATGCACAGCTAAAATGAAGAACTTACCAGTTTTTACAATATTTGAAAATATGCTCCAATGAGAAATTTAGTCACTACCTAACTATAAATTCAAGATTTCCTTTTCAATTTGTGCATATTCATTTTAAAAGATATATTACTTCCTGTTCAAAATTAACATATATTAAAGTGTGGTTAGAGGCTCCCCCTTGTGGGAAAAGAAGTAATGGGAAAATTCCTTTAATAACTTAAAATTTTATTATATATTCTCTTATTTGACTTCCTATATTACACACCTAGCTTTAAAATGTTTTATCTATTGAAGAGTTAAGTATTAAATTTTAATCAATTTTAGTGCATTTACTCAGTCTTATAATTTTATTGTGAAATAGTGTATCTTGAATTATACAAAACGAAGTTGCCTTTGAGTCAAGCTGATAATGTATATATCAGCCAAATACTGGTAGTGAGATCAGTGTCTACCTAAAATACATTATTTAACCTTTTTAACCTTTTACCATAGTCAGTCTCCTGTATCTGCCAATAGTAAAGAAATATTAACTAGAGAAGAGTTGCTTATCACTAGCTCTGATCTTATCTTAGCCATTTTTTAAATTTTCTTTTCTTTCCTATTTATCAAGTTATTTTTTATTTTTATTTTCATTTTAAAATATTTGAATCTTACAGAACTTGAAACGGGTAGCTGAAGTGTGGATGGACGAATATGCAGAATACATTTATCAAAGGAGACCTGAATATCGACATCTGTCTGCAGGGGATGTGACTGCTCAGAAAGAACTTCGTATTAAACTCAATTGCAAAAGTTTCAAGTGGTTTATGAATGAAGTTGCTTGGGACTTGGGAAAGTTCTATCCACCTGTGGAACCTCCAGCAGCTGCCTGGGGAGAGGTTAGTTTATTCAAGTTACTCAACCCATTTAGCTACACTTTAGCATATGGTTGCAGATACTGTAATAACCACAGAATTTCTGGTCCCTCTGATTCCATTCCCCAAGGCTGGTCAACATGTTTTAATGCATGTGTTTTTAATTTCAGTGTTACAGATTTACTTAAAGGAATTGAACAATACATGTATATATGTCAACAGGAAGTTGCTATATTAGTTTATATGATGATCGGATATCAGAATACCCTCAGAATAGTAATACAGGGTTCCTCTTCTCTCTCTTTAAATTATGCAGGGAGGAGGAACTGAAGAAAGATTTTGAAGGTTTAGTTAGGAGTGAATTGACAGAAAGAAACCTCAATTGTAATAGATAGATAGATAGAATACTTTATTGGCCAAGTGTGATTGGACACACAAGGAATTTGTCTTGGTGTAAATATTCTCAGTATACATAAAAGAAAACATACATTCGTCAAGAATCGAGAATCATAAGGTACAACACTTAATGATAGTCATAGGGTACAATAAGCAATCAGATCATACCAGGAAACAGTCAATATAAATCAACCAAGTGACAAAGTTACAGTCAAACATCACAAGTGGGAGGGGATGGGTGATAAGGAGTGATTAACAGTAATAGTAGTGCAGACTTTGTAATAGTTGAACAGAGTTGAGGGAATTATTTATTTAGCAGAGTGATGGCTTTCGGGGAAAAACTGTTCTTGTGTCTAGTTGTTCTGGTGTGCAATGCTCTATAGCATCGTTTTGAGGGAAGGAGTAATCTTAAAGAGATTAAAAAATCTTAAGGAGAGTTATCAAAACTTACAGGTCATCCCCAAGAGCTGTTTTGAAATAAAGCAAAAGCAACAGCACTTAGACTTATATACTGCTTCATAGTTCTTTACAGCACTCTCTCTAAGTGTTTAAGATTCAGCATATTGCTCCCCACAATCTTAGTCCTCATTTTACCAGAAGGATGGAAGGCTGACTCAACCTTGAGCCAACCAGAATCAAGCTCCTGGCAGTAAGCAGAGTTAACCTGCAATGCTGCATTCTAATCATTGTGCCACCACAGCTCAAAAATAAATGATTCCATTATATTTCTGATTCATGTCAGTTTAATAAATGTAGTCAGTCATTCACTTCAGTCGTAAATCTATTCTGTCCTGTTTCTTGCTATTTTTAAGGTTGTATAAAGCCTGAACTTGCAGTTTTCTTGGCATACATATTTTTGGATGCATATTTAAATTTTTAAGAATTGCATCACAAATTTTATCAAGTGAAGCTGCTGTTTATTAAATGGCCCTCATCTCTGATTTTGTTTCTCAGATCCGTAATGTAGGGACCGGTCTTTGTGTAGATACAAAGCATGGGGCCCTAGGTTCACCACTAAGAGTTGAAACATGTGTGAAAGGCAGAGGAGAAGCTGCATGGAGCAATGTGCAGGTAAGTGCTTTTTTTTAAACAATCTTATTTATGTATTTACTTATTTTACTAAATTTGTTACCTGAATAGTTGCTGTATTCAAATAATTCTTAGCAATTTATAAAACCTTCCAGTAAATTAAAACACCTAGTATACAATACTAGATTAAAACTTGAAAAATAAACACATATATTACAAAATAGATTTGTAAAAAATAAAATCAACTATAAAAATTTTAAAAATAAAACCAATAAATAAGTGGAAGTGATCACAACTCAACTTCCTTCTAAGTTACTGAGTGTTATAAAAATGGGGGTTCATTTTTTGAGGTTTCGTAATTTGTCACAAAACTAACATTTTATGCAAATGTTGAAATAATATAACAGTTTCTTTAATGAAACAGTTTTGTGATCTTTTAAATAGTGTAGTAACAAATCAGTTTAACTTATATTATTGCCTACTTTATCAAACTAGTTCCACCTCTTTTAAGCATCAAAGCCAATTGGGTGACTTCGGGCTAGTTACTGTCTCTGCTCAATCCACCTTGCAGGGTTGTTGTGGGGAAAATTGGAGGAAGAAGAATTAAGCCACCTTAAGTTATCAAGTAATAAAAGCAGAATTTAAAAAATCAAATCAAATATAATACTAAGAGGTAAATATAGTATTATGTTCACATAGTATACATATATATACACATAATATACATAGAGCAGTTGAAAGAGGGTTAAAAATTACTTTAACTTGGGGAAATTATATATTATCACATTATGGCAATATTACTATTTAGAACAATACTTCCTCAATTCCTGCTCCCTAAATTGTCTTCTAAAACTAAGATTTGTTGATGATATTTTTATTATAGAGTTATGGACAGGAGACTATATCAAAACTCCCATCAGACATCTGATATTTTCACCTCACCTTCACTGCCATCTAGACACCAATACAACACACTTGTGTTTCCATCACTATAGCATTTACCATTAGAAATTGGCAAATCTTTGCAAAATGTAAATGAACACAATTCAGAAATCTTTCAAAAATCACTAAGTATTTCACCAATGAAGGCTTTGCAGAATATTCTTTCATGGATCTCAAAGCAGCTGTTCGTGAAAAATGAATTAGAATGACTGATTCTGTTACAAAATGTAAAATCATTTATCACTAATAGAATATCTGAATGCTAATAGGCTAATGGGTTTGTGTGTTTTTGTGTTGGAACATACACAATTCTTCTTAGTACTGGCAGTAATACCATTGCCGAAATAGACCATCTTAGTGGCCATGACCCAATCTACAGCTGTCTATGACTGTCAAGAGGCAGAAGACATAAATATATCAACTAGATTAGATTTTAGTGGCCATGACCCAATCTACAGCTGTCTATGACTGTCAAGAGGCAGAAGACATAAATATATCAACTAGATTAGATTCTAATTTTTGATGACTTAAGGCATCTAAGGCATCAATTCTTGCATAATCCCTTTCTGTTATATAAAGACAATGATTGAAAGACTCAACAGTATAAAAAACCTTAATATTCTCATCTTTGACCATATAATGGCAACCTTTTATACTGATAAATGTCTAATTTCTTGTCCAAAAATAAATAATTTAAAATTAAGTAACTATCTGGAAAAAAAATTGATTTTTTTCTCATTTATTTCTGATAGCATATGTTTATTAAACAGGTATTCACATTCAGCTGGCGAGAGGATATCCGTCCAGGAGACCCTCAACACGCAAAGAAATATTGTTTTGATGCTATTTCCCACAATAGCCCAATCACCCTTTATGACTGTCATGGAATGAAAGGAAATCAGCTATGGAAATATCGAAAAGTAAGTACATGTAGTTGTATCAAATGGTGTGATCATCTTGTAACATTTTGAATGATACTTTATTTTTTGCTTAAATAATAAAAAAACAAAAGGAGCTATTAATAATATTAACCATAACCAATAATATTAACCATGTGCTTCTTTTGCAAAACATGCTTCCCAATAAAGTGTTGGATAATATATTGACTTTTGATATGAAAAAAGTTATTTATGCAAAACTTGATTAGGAACTTATTTAAACAATAAAACAGTACACGTAGTGAGACTAATTTTAACTTTCATCCTCAGGACAAGACGCTTTATCACCCAGTAAGTGGCAGCTGCATGGACTGTAATGAAAGTGATCGAAAAATCTTCATGAACATGTGCAATCCTTCATCTCCAACACAACAGTGGATATTTGAACATACAAATTCAACAGTCTTGGAAACATTTAATAAGAATCTTGATCTTTAAAGACATTATTTATATGTAAATATTACAGTCATAATTTTTACAGGGGATATGACAATTTTTAAAAAAATAATTTTCTAAAAAATGAAAAAGGGAGAATCTCAGGAGAGAGTGACTATCAGGCCAGTCTTTACTTTGATGATGCTGCATCTATGTCTCTGGATAATTCATCCCCATTAAGCAAGAAGTCTAGAAATCTACATTGTTATAATTACAGATTTGGAAACAGTGACAACCTGTGAAGTGTATAGTGGAACACAGCTAGAATTCAAAAATGAATTCATGTGAAAATGTCTTTTATTCAAGTTTTAATTATCCAATTCCTTTTGTTTTGTTTCCTTTTTCGGTTATTAGTTAAGAAAACTGCAAGAATGAAACATCACTGAAAATTTCTAAATAACTGAAGTAACTAAACATCAGGAAACAGGTAGATTACAGTAAAATGTCAATTAAGACAAGAATAAACTTAATAGCGTTATTCTTGCATACCATAACTTATAGTAATAGCAGCAGTAAATACTGTGCATCAGGGGTCTGCAACCCCCAATCCGTGGACCGGCATTGGTCTGTAGCATGCCAGAAACCAGGCTGCGCAAACAAGCAAAGCCCCATCCGTGCAAGGCAGGCAGCACACAAAACCAGCCCTGTCTGGTCCGCAGAAAAACCTGTCTCCATGGAACCAGTCCTTGGTGCCCAAAAGATTGGGGGCCACTGGTGTACATGACCAGTTGCCATTTTAACTTGATGTTTGCTTTTTCATGATGGGCTTGACTAAATAATACATAACAATCAGTATATGTTCAAACAGTGTTCACAAATATGAATGCCAGATATCTGTGATAATAGATAGGCATTGGATAAGCCATATGTGACAAGTTTAAGAATAAAGTCAGATTTTAACTGAATTTCCCAATGTATATTCCTGATCCGGTTATAATTATAGCTCTTGCATCTAACATGGCAATACTATCAACCCATTTAGATCTTAAGAGGACAGTGAAAATTTTTGACTTCTCTGCAGCAATATAATGCCTGTCGTTTTTTTGCCAAATAAATTGACAGATTAGTATTTCTTGATTTCTAATACTAATGATTCTTTTAGAACTCTTTAAAGTTTTGTTATAGTAACAATTGACTAGTTGAGAAATGAACGTTCATTTTACCATGTTTGTAAATAATTAGTCCACATTCATGCTTATTTATAATCATGAAAACATGTTCTATAAACTTTCCAGATTGCATATATGTAAATACTTCCTCTGGAAATTTATCAACTAGTTATGTTAAAAATAAAAATTTAGCTTCACAATTTTACTAGGAATACTTCAGAGTCACACTACTTGACCTCAAGTAGCAAGCATACTTTACATGAGGATCTTGGTGCTAAGTTTACAGAACAATAGTGGGTACTGTGATCTTGTATTTATTCATTTATTAGACTTAAATCCTACATAAAAACTTTCCAGGAAGTTAATGATTTATACAAATATTACATTTAAAATGTAAAATATAATTAAAGCTGTATGATGAAAACAATAGCATATATGCCTAATTTAGCAGTCAAAATATACTTAAAGGTCAGTCTAAATAACAGTTCTTTTACCCACTGATTGAAAAGATGACTTTTTGGGACAGGCAACTTGAAACTCTGGTAGCAGACATCAACAAGGCCTTTTCTTGAGTTCCCATCTCTTGGTGGTGGAGTGAAAGAAGACATTTATCAAAGATCTAAAAGCCAAGGAATATTCAGAAAGAACAGTCCTTCAAATAGCCTCATTCCAAGTTGCATAGGACTTTATTTATAGGTTGTGTAGATACACACAACCACACTTTTGAACCTGGAGACAGCTTGCAGTTATAGCATTGTTACAATGTTGCCATTTTATCTGCTGTTCCATAAGGCATTCTAAATGATTGTAAATAGGTAATTCCTCACTTAGTTGCAGCAATTCAGTATAGTTTTAACTGCCCATTTTGACTGTTTACCTTTTATGAAGAGAATATCATGGTCAGTTGTGATGCTATGTGAATTTTTGGAAGCCAACTAAAGATCTTAATTACAGGGAACTGTTTGGTTTAGAAAACTCTTGCATACACTTGACCAATTAGAGTGTCAGTAAAATTGAACATAACAGCATCATTAAAATAAAGAAGTGCCTTTTAAAATGCAAATGTACAACAAAAGCTTAAACTTGAACAATTTCCTAGTGCCTTGCTGGACAAGAGTAAAATAGGTATGAAATGGACAAGACTTATGTACTATGTGCAGTTAGTGATATTTTGATGGTATGATGTTATTTTAAGTTCAGATGGAAAGATGGAAAGATGATGGATAATTTAGAAAATATGAGAATCTCTGAGTTCTGACATTTCACTTCATTTATAAGTGTTGGGAGGTATTAATCTTCACAGGACATCCTGACTGGCTATTAGTACTAAATGGTGGCACACAAATATGAAAATGTTAACCCCAATTTCTCCAGTGAATTTCCAAGCATATAAAAATATAATTAATTATATGGGATATTAAGCATCCTTCCCCTGATCTAGTTGCCTCGAACTATGAGATGGTGGCATATAAACTTAATAATAGGGCTGTGCTAAAAGAAAACTGTTTACATCTTCATGTATGCTTGAATACTTTTTCACAGTGGTATTTGTTTTAGTCATCTTCAGGATCTGATAGCTTCTGTACCAGAAATGTGAATAGTACAAGAAAATCTGTTCAGTGGTTGCTATTTATTGATATTGTCGGGCCAATTTTCTGATCATATTCTAGATAAAAATAATGATGAAGTCAAGTACTGTAGTACTTGTAGAACTTGACTTATGATCATTCATTTAACTGATGATTTAAAGTTACGAGAGCTTCAGAAAAAGTGACTTACAACCTGTCCTCAAAATTATGACTCACCACCCTCCATGGTCACGTGATTGAATTTGAATGCTTGGCAATCACATTTACAACAGTTGCAGGATCTTATGATCACATGACTGGTTTGCAACCTTCCCAGCTGGCTTCAACAAGGAAAGCCAATTGGGGAAACTGGATTTGCTGAACAGCTGTGTGATTCACTTCAGTTATCATGTGATTCACTTAAGAACTGTGGTAATTTGCTTAACAACTGTTATAAAAATGGCTGGAAAATCTGGTTCAGACATGATTTGCTTAACAACCATATTGCTTTGCAACCAAAATTCCAGTCCTGACTGTCGTAAATCAAAGGCTATCTGTAGAAGATTAGTAGACCATACGATATTTCTTTTTACCATGCAAAGAGTAAATTCATTGATTTAAGTTTCTATTTTGATCTTCATTTTTCTTATAGATCTGCAATATAAAAATATTCACATCTGGGGGGAAATGTTTGATAGAACTATTCACAGAGTATGACATTGATATAAAAATTACTAGTTTGATGTAATTTAAACTAGCATAAGGAGAGTAATTTCTCCTTTAATATGTAACAAAATCAACATTTCTGGCTGAAGAGCTGCACAAAGTTTCTGTGTCTTGGATTATTTTTAGTGCAGCTTGACAGTATGCCTCCCATTATTTCAATTATGCCACTAATTGTTTAGAATTCTAGGCATCCTATTTCTAAATGTTCTTAACATGCTCAAAGTACGTAGACTTTTTCCAGAAGTTGTAGTATCTTGGTGAACAATCACAATGAACGAGATTTTAAACAAATATTGCTAAAGATTTTTAAGTATTCTGAATTCATAACTGATCTTAAAAGAACCAAGCAAGTCTTCCCCAAGGGATTTATTTTACCTTCCTATAGTGACCTCCTACAGGTGCTTTTCGCCCAGCTAGGTTTAATCTCAGCTGTGCTCCAACATAGGAAGTGGAGCCTCCAAGGAAATATATTACAGGCAGTTGATTTTCTTTTGTTTTTGTTTTTAACAGAATGCCTCGTTTGTTCTTAAATTAAAACATAGAGTACATAAATGCTAAATTAAAGACACTGTTATAGTTGTGTTTGGATAGTTAAAACAAATTTTACATGAACTTTATCATCCTTAAATATCATTTTAGATCACTATAGCCATTTTAAAAAACAGCTCAATTTGAGGTCTACAATTACATTCTGTTCTAAGCTCTCCAATAGATTTGTCATCAATTAGAGATACCTTCACATTCTAGTAGGTAAGAGGATTTTAATTTGAACTAATTTAAAAGCATACAAACATGTTGTGGTAGGTAGACTTTTTTTATCATGAAGAAAAGTATATGCATTAAGTTCACAACATTACATTATATGTAACCAAAGTAAGTATAACATTAGCTCTTCCAACAATACTATTAAGCAGCTGAAGATTTAAGGGGAAAGAAGCAAGAAAAATGCAGCTCATATGTAGAAAGTCTTCAGGGATTCTTAAACAGTTTCCCTCTTTGTAATGCATGCTTAACAGTTTCTTTTAAATTAGATGTTGCCACAAATTGTGTATTTATTTTGTGCATCTTGGGACAACGTCTTACATTGGGGAAAATCAAGGATGTCTAGCACTTTAATGTAGTATCGCTGACTAACTGGAAATCATTTGGATGTCAAGTTTAGTATTTTTACGAATTGAATGGTCTTTCTTTTATAATATATTTAAAATAAATTTTTATTGTGTCCTTTTTCTGAAAACTTGTATAAGTATTCTGTTTTGTAACAAGCCAAAGCATTTGTAAAGAAAGGAGAGACCAATTACATGAAATAATACAAATAATCCTTGCTTAATTACCACTCCTTCAGCAACTGTTTGAATTTACAATAGTAATAGTTACAACCTTGCAACCCTCCAGTGGCCATATGATTGCAATCCAAGTACTTGGCAAATGGCTCCAGCATATTATTGTTGCAGCATCCCCATGTCACATGATTGCAATTTCCAACTTCTCTACCACATCCTGCAAGCAAAGTCAGTGGGGAAGCCAGCAAAATGTCAGAAGTAACAATCACATGAGATCCTCACTTAACAATCTGCAGTGATTTAGTTAATGATGGCAACGGGAACTGATTGGGTTGCTGTTGCTTATTAATGTGGTCATATGACATTGCGCTTTATGACCTCATCACTTAGCAACAGAAATTCTTCTCCCAATTACTAGTCTTAAGTAAGGACTTATCAATATAGATAAACCAAAAATGCCATTTAGTCATATTGTATTGTCATCTTTAACTTGTAATAGCTATTGACCATCACCTTTATATTACATTTTTGTAAGAAATATTTGTCAAATGCTTATTTCTCTGAATTTTTTTACAGAAAATCTTGAACATAAAAGGCAAGTTGTCCATAATACCTCTATCTTACTAGGCAGTCGTGATAATGTTTACTATTGGAGAAAAAAATAAAATCTTAGAGTTCTCTTTAAAAAAGCTTTTTAGTGGAATGTTGGGCTGAATGATCATACTAGTTTTTATAAATTTTTAAAAAGTTTTTTTGACAGTTCCTAATACCTCTCAAGCCCCTTCTCTTAGTATAGGACACAAAAAGTTTGCATACATTTTCATATTTTAAATTTCCACAAAATGTAAATACTCAAAACATTTGCCTCCAACTGGTATGTTTTATAGGGTGGATGAAAAAGGGAATGTGGTGATCAGCATGTTAGAATTGGCATGATTTAAGTTTACTCTCTTAAGTCCTAAACTACACTGTGTGACCATGAACCAAAATCATTTTAAACTATTATTATGTTTCTGAGTTTGAATGCATTCTCTTAGATATCAGAGGAAAGTTGAGATGCAACATAAAGTACCAAATCTGAAGGAGCAATGAGCGGTTATAAGATCAATAAATGCTAAAAGATGAACAATGGCATGGGGTACCTCAATTTATCTCCCATCTTTTAAAGCCTTAGCAGGGAATAATATTTTGGATGTTTGAGTTAAAGGACTTCAAAGTAAAGGGATTATAGAAGTGTCAATGTTACAGTTTGAAACACTCCTATTTTTAAGCATTGTGCATATTACTAGATATTACTAGAAATGAATATAGAACACTCTCCTGAAATAATCTGTCTAGTGAATATTTCTGTGAACTCACTAGTATAGCTAAAGACAACATTTAAACATGAATGACAATAGCTAAAAAAGTGAGAAAAGTCTGTCTAGAGTTACACTGAAAAAAATATGGAATGATAGAAGGAAAATCCAGATGTATTCATGACATGCTTGCAGGTTAAATTAACCATGGTTTATGCAATTGACCCAGTTTTATGGGTATGCACAAAAGTAGAATCAGAGATTTGGTTCATGCAACTTGCTAACTAAAATGCAATTGGCTAGTTTGTGGGTATTGTTTGAACAACTAAAGGCAGTTTCAAATATAATGCATTACAGTAGATACTGGTATAATTAAAACATGACTAGTGGTGGTAAAGTCATTCCTAGCTTCTAGACAACATTTTAATATTCTACACTATATTAATTTTATAATTGATAAAAGATATACAATTATCTCCTGCCTCTAATGATGTCCTGAACTAGTAAATTATCTACTCAAAAGATCCATGACCAGAGTTCAATTGACTGATGTCACTGTTCTGGAGCCTGTAAGTTTTAGAATATAAAGGAAAAAAAGACAACCTTGACATGCTGGAAGCCTGCAGTAGTTGCCAGCATGTTTGCAAGTAGGTGGTCATTTCAGCATGTTCAAAGCATATACAAAGAAGACAAAGATCTCTACAGAAGAATTACTCCAAGAATTAAACCACCCTGCACCCACTACTTTTAATTCTGCCAGACAGTTGCTCAATAATTGCTGGCTTCCTGCAATGTTGAGGTGGATCACTGATAGAAAGATGAGAGAATTTGGGGGGGGGGGTGTTATCCCAGCAATCTCACAGAACATAACTAGTTTCTCATTACTATTTGAAGCAAATTCTAATACTTTGCGTATTCACCTCTCTCTATACAGAGAAAAATAAAGGGGACGTAATATTAACCAGAAGGTTAATGCTCTTTTTCTTGATAGTATTGCTTTAATTTTTGAAGTAATAACACTTAAAAATACCTTTTCCTCCTCTCCAAGCTTTTTAAAACTTATAACAGTATAAAGAAAAGTTGTATTTAATATATAGTGCTGGTATAAGTTTTAAGGTTTGTATCAAGATCATTTTTGTTATAGTGTAAATTTGCTGCGTTTGGGCCATTTGAAGTTTTCATTTTATCATTAAAGATAATTTATCTTAAACAGAATTAGGCCCTTACATATCATCCTTAATGAAAATAATATTAAAACAAAGATAGAAAAGAAGAAATATTTTGTCAATTTTTTTTTCATTCAATCATGTCTGATTCTTAGAGACTACCTGGACAGGTTCCTGTGATTTTCTTGGCAAGAAGTGGTCTGCCATTGCCTACTTTCTGAGAGAAAAGTGACTGGCCCAAGGTCACCCAGTTGGCTTCGTGCCCACGGCAAAACTAGAATTTATAGTCTCCTGGTTTCTAGCTTGGTGCCTTAATCCCCAAGTCAAATTGGCTCTCCAAATTGGTGGGGTGAGGTGTTGGTACAATTATCTAAATTATTAATGCGATCATTTTTTCATTCAATAGGACGGCCTTGCTTTTGGTGAAGCTGTCTGGATACTATGAAGATGACAACACTTCTTTAAATGAGATATTCAGGCTGTTTTGTTTCAAATGTCACATCATTCTTATAAGTGGTTAATTTAGTCATATTCCTTATGGATGCATGAAAAATAATTATGTTGGCTTGTGATTTTATGTTTCACATCATAAACTGTAATGTAGCACTTCCAAGCTTATTAGGACAATAAATGGATCCTTGGGTAGTAATCCAGCAGTTATATAATATAGGGAGTCCTAACATCTATTCCTATCCTGAGATACAAGAACAAGGATGAAAAGATGCTTTGAATTAGGCATAGGTGCACATGCTGTAACTGTCTCCTTTATGAAGCAGTATCATGTTGGGGGATGAGGGGATTCCTTATTCCATATTTGCTCTGGAAAATTCATAATAAGATTGCGCTGACATGTCAAGATTCTTTCCAATGAGCAGGCTTTGTGGTGCTTCACATCCCTGCACATGCACATTATGTGCCCATCCATGGTTGGAAATGATTGGTATCTACTATGAGTGTTTTGCAAGACAAATTCACTCCTCTCTATCTCAGTAACGCAAGTCCAAATAATGTAAACTGTGTTTGCTGGGTCCACTTTTATAAAGTCAGGACAATAATGTGGGAAGGGAGCACATATGGGGCCAAGAAAGGTGTAGAGTTTTGACATGATCTAGCTCTCTTGCTTTGTTGCATTTGACAAGGTAAAAAGCACAATTCCTGAACCCATTCAAAAACTTCAAACTCATCAAATATCAGGTAGAGCTGTAGGCTTTTGAATAGCTGTATGCAACTTTCTTTGCTGGAAGGAATGGGATAGAAAGATGGCAGAAGACAGTGCTCTGGGTCTCAAAGAGAGAGAGAATACTCACCAGTTTGGAATGGCTAAGGAAACTTCCATTCAATTTTACACATTGTTTTTTTTAATAAATTTTATTAATTTTCTATTAATTATATTTCTTACTGCTTAATAAATATCATGTTGTCTGAGAATTTAATTTGCTTAACAATAGTTTCCATTCTTACTCTCCACCCCTTTTTTCCAACCACTGGTAAAATAAGTTCCATGTCTGAAAATATTGTGTCTTTGTTTGATTTCAATGTAAGTCTATGTAGTCTAGTATCTTAATTATCTCCGTCTTGCAGTGAAAATTTTACACATTTTGAAAGGATCTGGGCTGCTGTTAGCTTAGAGGACAAAGGTGGAACAGCTAAGGATGACCTAAGGCTGCCTCACACATGTGCTGAAAGATGAAGAGGCTATCATGTGGAAGCCAGAGGTGGCCAAGATACATATATGGCAGTATAATGGGCAATATATAGTGGCTTTTCCAGATGAACAGCTGCTAGCTTTGCATAAAGCATGAGTGTCCAACCTTTTGGCTTGCCTGGGCCACCCTGAAGAACAAGAATTGTTTTGGGCTGCATATAAAATGTATAATGTGATAATATATCTGTTATATGTGTGTTATATATAGGTATATTAATATATGTCATAAAAAGTGAGATCATGAATTTAAGTCCTGCCTTAGCCATGAAAGCCAGCTGGTGACTTTGGGCCAGTCACTCTCTCTCTCAGCCCAACCTACCTCACAGGGTTGCTGTTGTGGGGAAAATGAGAGAAAGAAGGTGTGTTGAATATGTTCGGTCCCTTGAGTTATTTGTAAAAATAATTACAGGTACAAATAAATAAATGTTACAGTATTGTGGGCCTCATTGCTATCCAGGGCTGCATGAAATCCATGGCCCACTGATTGGACACTCCTTGCTTAAAGGAAAATATGCTGCATAGTTTTCTTCCTTAACATATATTTTTAGCAGGAATATGGAATATATCTAGATGAAATATATCTGAAGGTCATGAACAGAAAAAAAGGTCTAGATCTGTAGAATTCTGTAAAGTTTCAGTTAAAAGCATCTTAAGAATGTAAAACAAGTTTTAAGTTACTTTTGGCTCCAAGTTTCCCTTGGCTACTCAAAAAGTAAAGCAAAGTGTATTTTCCTTTATTTACATACCTTCAAGGGGGGACGGGGACTCTGATGCTCTACTAATTGTTCATTTATGAGTATTGTATTCTATGAGCAGTGACCTTGGGCCCAACTGGATAATTGTACATAGCTCAGCGCATGGCAGCCAGAGCAGATGTATTGCTGACAAAAACACATTCAACAAAATTGCCCAAGCATCACTGCATTCCTTTGTGGAGTAAATTCCAATGATCAGCTATTCAACCTAGGAGCAGTATAATTAACCCTTTTATGGCTTCACAGTCCGGAGTTCTAGACACATCTTCAATAGACTAACCCAGCTTGTGCAATGGGGTCCCAAATACCTACATCTCAAAAAGTATTCAGGGATGAAAGGTAAGGTAAAAACTTCCAGAGATCTATGTCTATGGAGTCTCAGTCTTCCAGGTCATGGTTGTTCCAAAGGTGCTTTTTCAAGAGACAAGTATGGTAGACTTTATGTTTTTTTCTTTGAAGACATTTTGCTTCTCATCCAAGAAGCTCCTTCAGCTCTGACTGGAAAGAGCAGAATGGAAGGATTTACATTCCTTGAAGGCAGCTGGAGGTTTAGAGATTCAGTCAGAGCTAAAGAAACTTCTTGGATGAGAAGCGAAACGTCTTCAAAGACAAACCAGAAAGTCCAGTTGCCTCTTGCAAAAGCACCTTTGGGACTTCCACAGATCCATCTGTTCCTCGTTTGTTTCTCACAAGAATTTGAATCACTGGATCTTAGCCTCAAAAATCCGTAGGAGCTGAGTCCTGGACGTCCACTACCTTTTGCAATTGAGTCTCTGAGGGATACAGGAAGCTCCCGGCCTTCATTTTACCCTGGTTCTCAAGGGCGGTCCATGCCGCCGCGCACCTTCCCTCTACCCTACTGGTTTCCCGGTTTCTTTTCTCTTTTCCTCCGCGGGATCTCGCCGCTGCCCCTTCCCGGGTAACGCTGCGCTCTGATCCTCCGGAGGGGACGCTCTATTAGTTTCCAGAAACCAGACAACACAAGGCGGTCCGAGCAGGACCCAAAGCACTCCTGGTGAAAAGTCCACTTCAACGTCGTCACCCGAGCGCCGCAAGGCAGCTCCGCCTTTGAGGTGCACAAGAGCCGTTGGTTTTCGAACGTTCACCGTCCCCCGCCCCGCCCTCTTGCTAACGGCCTCCCGTGTGTCGCTGCAGAAGTTGGCTCCGAAGCTCAGGAACTGCCCGTCCCTCAGCCTCCGAACTCTCCCAGCCCGTTCCCGAGCACGGACTTCAAACGCTCTCCGGCTGCCTTCCCCTCGCGCAGGAAGGAGCCTATCGGCACGAGCAGCTGCCTCGGCCAATACCTGGTCTGAGCGGGAGCCCAAGCCCCGCCTCTCGAGCTGCACTAACCACTGGCTGCCCGGGGACGGGACTTCCGCTTGGAGGCGAAAGAGGCGGAGCGGGCAGGTTTTGTGTTTGAGGGAGTGGGAAAGAGACGAGCGAGGCGGGCGAGGGAGCGTGTGGGTGCGGGCGTTGGGCTCCGTGGCCTGGTG
Source organism: Naja naja (assembly GCA_009733165.1). Taxonomy (NCBI): domain Eukaryota; kingdom Metazoa; phylum Chordata; class Lepidosauria; order Squamata; family Elapidae; genus Naja; species Naja naja. Next base: position 91,733,592 of record CM019149.1, on the reverse strand, counting down.
GCCTCTCCCGGGGCCGGCAGCTGGGCACAGGTACCGGCTGCCGGGCCTTCGCCGCCGGAAGAGAGGGGGTCCAGGCGCGTCCGCGGGCAGCAGCGATTCCTCGGGGAGGCGAGGGAAGTCGCCACCCCGAAGGACCGCTTCCGGGGCCCCTGGGCGGGATGGCGGCGTGAGGGGCTCCTCGGGGCCCCTGGGAAGGACGCCCGGTGGAGACGGCGGGCGAAGCCAGCGTTGCTTTGACGGCTACCCTCCAGATGTTTCCTTAAAAGCCCGCCGAGTCCAGGGCGGGATAGGCCGGGCGGAGAGGGAAGGGAAGGACGGAGGTTGGCGAGCGCAAAGGCTGGCGAAGTTGGTCTTTCGTCGACCGAGGCCGGCGGGAGGCTGCGATGAATGGTTTCAGCACAGAGGAAGATAGCCGGGATGGTCCTCCTACCACCCCTTTTTACGGACAAAGTTGTTGCCTCATCGACGACGGGGATCGTTGTGTCCGCCCGGCTGGCAATGCCTCCTTCAGCAAGAGGATCCAAAAGAGCATATCTCAGAAAAAGCTGAAACTAGATATTGACAAAAGTGTAAGTGGCAACCGCAGAAGCTTTACCACTGCATGCTTCTCTCTGCATCTGCAATTGTGCACCGAACCTGTTTCGTCTGTTGTTACAGTAGCACTGCTGTACTACACCGCTCAAATTTTAGAGTTTTTTTTAAAATCAAATGCTGCTGTGAATTCCCAGCGTCAGCAAAGCAGTATTTCCCTATGCTGAGAAAACGTGATAGGAACAATCTGAATGATGCAGCATTAAAATGAAACTATGTTGATTTATGATCCTAGTAAAGAAGCCAGTGTAAATAGAGATGTGCCTGAAACGGCACCACCATTAAAACCCTATTATATTTTTAGGCGATGGTGTGTGTTTTTTTACAGAGCGAAATAATTGTCTTACATATAAAGGTAATGGCAATAGTACCAAAGTTAATCTCTTTTTCATTCAGGACTGAAGTGACAAAAATAGCACAAAGCCACAGCAGGTGGCAGCATCTAGCTAGTTTGGACAAAGCTAGGCAGGACTGAGAGTGATAAATATTTGAATAGGAGAGTACCTGGAAATTCTAGGGTTGCGTGATAATAAAAAGACTTGGTGGGAAAAGGAAATGCAAGCTTCATATTGTTAGGGGAAAAGTACATGGATTGTGGCTGTTTAACTGTACTTAAAAGTATGATACATCAGAAAAAATTGAGAAAGGCAAGTTTGTAGTAAATAGCTAAAATAAGAAAAGCTGTACCCAATTCTGATTTTTTTGGAGGGGGGAGAACTTGATATCTATCTATAAAAATATACTAGAAGTATGCTAGAGACCAATTATTTATGACTTGTAATTTAAGAATAGAAAAAATATTTGCTTTGTAATCAATAGCCATATAGTGATGCATCTGCTATCTAATATTACAGGTGCTAATATTAAAAAAGAACTTAATATATGTATTTGCAAGTTAACCAATAAAATGTCCACCTAAATAGTTCAGAATGTTTTATTTATTAGATGTATATGCTGATTTTCATTTTCAGGGTAATGCACAGATGTGCTTCTGTGTCAAAGGGTAGACTAAAACCAAAGTCTCTTTTGACATATTAAGTGATGTACTATACTGTTAGTAGCCTTAAAATAATTCACTTAAAAACTGTCAACTCTCCAGCAGTGAACTGCAGTCAAATTGAAAACAGCAAGCATGTTTCTTGGCTAGCATCAAACAAATTAATGTGCTGCCAACCAATTGTTACTGAGCCATCTGTCACATTGGTCATTTTAAACTGAGACATCATACATGGTAGTAATGATTGTTTGTATTCATCCAGATTATATATTAGGATTTGTCTATAAAGCATAATCCAAATTAAACTTGTCTTCATTGAGAAATTAAAGGAGGAATGGAAAGAATTTTTCTAGGTCTCTTTTAATGTACTTTACTTAAACCTTCTAAATTAAAACTTGCAATGAGATTACAGTTACTTCCAGGCAATTTCCCCTTCACACCACATAAAAAAATCCATAAAGTATCAGTGGATATCTAGTAAGGCTGTTTCTGTTACCAATTAAGTTAGTCTGTAGTTAATGCTTTTAACTGGAATCAAATATAATGAGAAGAATGAACTTTAATTATTTCATTTCTTTCAGCATTACTTCAGCACAATTACTGCCAAAAAATATGAAAGCAGTAGTAGAAAAAGTTAACTGTGGGCTAGTTTTCTGAGGAGAAATACATCCAAAATAGTCATAGTTAATTGTCTACTAAATGAGTTATTTTAATTAAGCTAGTAATCATTTCATTAGTATACTAACTGTAAGACTCTAGAAATAGGTTTTGTGACTAGAAGTTTCTGCTGCATCATTCAATCCCTTTCATGCATACAACTACCATCTTGTAATTCTGCAATATTCTGCCAAGTTCATAAACCTATTACTAAAACTGTCATGTCTGTGACCTATCATTGGGTGAAGCAGTGCATCATAGGTCAAAATGCTTTGAACCAAGATACTGCAAATGAGCTAACTTATAGAATGCATTCAGGATTCCTATAAAATTGAAATTTGGCAAATTTTATAAAGCATTTTATGACTTAAAATTATCATAAGCATTTTATGGTGCAAAACAACATGTCATAAAGAATATCCTGTAGTCAACTCCTAATGTTTGATTGTGCTATACAGCTCAACATGGTTTCTTTTCAAGGCAGATATATCTCTGAATGTCTCCCTGAATTTTAAAAAAAATGTTGAGCTATGTAAGAAGCTCTGCCATTGTTGAAGGCAACAAGGAATCTGGTAAAGTAGTATCTGAAATGATGCCCCAAGGGGTCACAGGTTGTCTACTAAATGTGTATTATGTATTGTGTGTGTATAAGAGAAAAAGATAGCTTAAATCAGGAGTAATCAGATTCCTTTATCAATGGACAATAATCCCTGGGGCATGTTGATTGGCTTATTTATTAATTTATACCCTAACTTAATCAAACAGCTCTTGACAGCTTATAGGAAGTATCCAAGCCTAGATCTAATAATAACTGGAATTTGTCACAGTTCAGTACTGAATAGCAATACTGTCATCCCTAACTTTTTTTGCCCCCCTAAATTTTTTTCATAATAGTTCCTCACTATTGGGGGGGGGGGTGCTTGCTAATTCTGTTAAATTCTAACACACTTGATTTTTTTTATTTGAAAACTGATTTTAAGGGTTTTCATGATTATTAGCAGGCTTGCCCACAGCAAGCTGAGATTAAAAGAAAATGAAAAAAATGTGTTTTGTCATGTACAGTGTACTTTTCTTTCTTACTTGTATGAATATTATTACATACGGGCAAAAAATATTTTTATTTATTCATATCCTGCCTTCATTATTTTTACAAATAACTCAAGGCGGTAAGCTATCACATCTCCTATTTTCACCACAACAACTCTGTGAGGTTAGTTGGGCTGAAAAAGTGTGATTGGCCCAAAGTCATTCAACTGGCTTTCATGGCACTTGCATTTTGATGTCAAGATATATTATTTGCACACAAACCTACACAGGAACCCCACAGGAAAGATTTTAACATTAAAAACCAAATTCAGCTGTTCAATGTTCAGTTTTACATTGTAGCCCACAGTTTTAGTTTTAAACATATTTACTTACTACCCCAATAAATCCGTTTTTTTTAAAACAGCCTCTTTACAAACTTGAAGAAAGCAGATGAGCAAACAGAGGGTTTCTGGAAGACTTAATTTGTCTGCCATACCTTTTTGATATGCAATGGCTCTTAAATGAACCTATGAAAATCTTTTTTCAAAAAGCTCAAATTTGTAGCACTGAAAGTACTCAGATTTTCTTTTTATTGTACTTTTTGCTGTTTTAAGGATTGTGCTATTTAATATTTTCCTTGTTTAATTTTAGGTAAGACACTTATATATATGTGATTTCCACAAGAACTTCATTCAAAGTGTCCGAAATAAAAGGAAAAGGAAAACCAGTGATGATGGAGGAGACTCTCCGGAGCATGAAATAGATGTTCCAGAGGTGATTTACATAATAAAATTGAGATTTACTGTTTAGATTGTATTTATATTTTTGTAAGTTTAACTACACTTCCTAAAAGCAGTATAATAACATGTATTTATTAAGATTATATTCCAATAATTAGTGCTCAGAACTTTCTTATTCATACAATTTTAAGCTTACAAATCACATTGGGGAAGTATATCTTTTTTCCATATCACAAATTTTGTGAATATTGCAAATCAAGAATTCAGAAGGGCTCAATTTTTTGGTCAATTCAGGCCTGAATTAAGATACCTAGAAAATGGAGCAACTTTGGATACAGCAGATTAAAACTGTCTTGATACTGTCTCTGAAGTGCTTTAACTTTCCATTGGTTATCAGTTCAAGAACAGCCACAGCAACTTTCCGCCAATTTCTATCTTGCCTTATAGAAGAACCCTATGTTATCACATTGGTGATCATTACTATATCTTGAATAAACATGTAGAGTTTGAGCAAGTCCTTACTTTTATTTGTCCTGAATCTCTCACTCCTCAGTATCTTTCAGTTGTGCCATGCTCTACATTGTGTACCTCTAGCAAGTCTTCTTTCTTTGCTTATTTAATGTTACAAATCACTTAATCTGATTGTCCTTTTCTTGTAATTTTCAGTTCTACCATCTTTTGAGGTATTAACATATTGTACAAATATCTGCTTTCATTCTCTTAAGTTTGTAGCATTCAAAATTCTGAAGAAAAACTTAACAAAAATACTAATATGCTGAAAACGTGTTATATGTTATATACATGTTATATACCTGTAATCATCTACACATTTCCTAGTACAAGTAAATGCTTAAGAATTTAACAAGGTTTGCCATATCTTGCTTTTGCTGCATAGGTTTTTAGGAATACAGTGCTTTTAAAGAAAAAATGTTTTGAAGCACATTATAGCACTAAAGTTGCCCCTGCAATTTCTTAAAACATCTGTATTGTTTTCCTGAGGTCACATGACTATCCTATCACATAACCCTGGGAAAAGATGAACATGTGCAACTTTATATAGATTGTAAAGAAGCTTTTTGCTATTAAAATGCAATGCATTGTAGAGGGTTAATTGTTATCAGTTAAACTAAATATATATTTTCATTGTGCCCCTTTCTTAGGTTGATTTGTTTCAGCTTCAAGTAAACACTTTGCGCCGTTACAAAAGACATTACAAATTACAAACCAGACCTGGTCTCAATAAAGCTCAGTTGGCAGAAGTAAGTCAGTGAAGACTTTATGATTTCCATATGTATGTTCTTCTGCTAGGAAAATATTTTTATTTAAAAAAATATTTGTTTTTTCAGACTGTCAGTCGTCACTTCAGGAACATCCCAGTGAATGAAAAAGAAACTCTTGCTTACTTTATCTACATGGTGAAAAGCAACAAGAGCAGATTGGATCAGAAAACAGAAAGCAGTAAACTGGAATGAAAGTTAGGTAGAATATGGACTCAAACAAGTGTAATATTTTTAAAAAAGCATCAGGTGCATTATAAATACATTTTTTTAAAAATAAGATTTTTTGTGTAAATTAAAATATACATAAGAAAGCAAAATTTGATCCCCCATATTATAATACTTAATTTCAGAATGTGTATGAAAACCTCTGCAGTTTCAAAGCATGGTCTTTAACCTGAAGGAAAGATCAAAAGAAACTCAAGATGCTCAAAGCAATGACTGTTTAAGAAATTGATTTAACATAAACCATGCATGAGTTTGGCATTCTTGAATACAATCCTATCATACTCACTAGTATTGAAAGGCACAGATAAAGTAAAACTTCTAAATTCTGATTTAAAACATCTCTGCTCACCACGTGTGCTACATAAAATTACATGTTTTGAGACTAAATATTTCAGATTTTCATGGGTGCTAAACATTTCTAATCTTAGTGTTTTTGCATATATATCGATTTTTACATTGAAACGTAGAAATTGGCCAGCATAACTCATTTATTAATATTTATTAGAGTGTCATGACTACACAAATTTTAATGTGTTGAATATTTCAATATTTCTGTTTTTCAAACAAACTATTGAATAGAGAGCTATTGCTACAGATTCGGACTATTTGCTGATTTTTTTAAGGTTGGATACACACACACACACATATTTGAAGCTAAAAATAATTACAAGTTGCTATGAGCTCTTTTTAAGCAATTGGAATCTCAGCCTGGTCCTAAAGAGGCTACAAAGCAAACACATTACAGTAATAGTTAATAAACTTGGCAGTGGCTTCAATTTATCTTCATTTTGGTTGTGAGAACAAATGCCATGTTGGACCATTTATTTGTCCTAGGTATCATGTTTTAAAATGCAGAGTAACTATAAGGTTCTCGCTGTCTGTGCCCACAGTCCAGAACCTGATAATCAGTGTGCACACAAAGCTGCTTCTTCATTTACTTATGTGAGGAAGGTGACATAGTCTAAATGGTTCTTCCTATAAGTCCAGATCAATTTGAACATCTTTTTGGTCTCTTACTCCCATATTTTGCTATGCCAAAAGGCATAAATACATTTTAAAATATCCTGTAGACTACCTTATATAGTAAACATTCTGGATATGTTTGACATTATTCAGCAGTTGTCTAAGGCATAGAACTACACTTCAGCAGTTTTCACATTGCATTTAGTATTAATATTGAATTAAGGACCTCTTAGTTCTTTCCTGCTATCCTAAAAACATTTTAAAAATTTGTCCAAATAAAAATAAAATGTGTTCTATAAGATGCTAAGAGACAAAGTTTTGGTAGGTTTTTTCCCAAAATTTAATGATGTGAAAACCTAAAATGCACATCTCAGCAAATGCAAAAGTTCATGTATATAGCCATGTTGTATTTGTATTGCAAATAGATCACCAATTTATGTTACTCCAATTAACTGAATGGTACTTTAAAAGTTGATATTTTCATCTACTTCAGTTACAACATAATATATGTCTTTTTAATGCACATTTTAAATTTAAAAACATATGGATATATAATGAAAACAACAAAATATTTCAGACTGCTACTTTGCATTTTAAACTACTAAACAAATAGTCCCACTGCTTCCTTCACTGAAAGGCTAAACCAGAAATCAGATATGTTAAATGGTTTTTTAACTGAATGCGTAACAAAATTGTATTTGAATATTTGTAACTTCAGAATATTCACATTAGAAATACAATGACCATGACATAATTTCTCAATAGACTGGCATCCTATGACAATCTTCTAGATCTTGATCAAAAGGGTAAACCTTTTAGTTTTATATTGTATGGGCTTGTAATGCAAATAACAAAGTTTCAGCAACTAAATTACTACTAAAAATGCAACAACTATCTGTTTACATGAGCAATCTGTTCAATAGTTCCTTTGAAGATCAGATTAAGTAAAGTATTTTCCTAAATCACCTAACAAGGTTTGCTGTCATACTTTATAAAAACAAAAATAATTATGAGGAAATTGAGGACTTTCATGTAAGATGTGAAGAATAACTGATGTTAGAATCTTTGAAACATGTATTTTAGAGATCTTTATTTGCCTTACTCTCAGCTAGACCAAGTATTGTACAAATGTCTTGGCACAAGGAAAGGGCCGTTAGTTTTTCGTGACATTTAGTGCTAGAGGCTAATTTTAACAACAACATATAATTTTGTGTGTGTGTGTATTCAGGGAGTTGCCTGTGATTCTTGAACATCTAGTATTGCATCACCAAAAACACCCATCATGCAGTTTAAAATAATGGCAAATTATGCTGCATGCCATTTAAGGAAACTTTCAAATTCCTAGTGGTTTTAATAAAACCTTGATCATCATTTTGAGCTTCAGAGGATTTGAATCCTAAAACAGTATCTAACATTAATAATATATGTGAAAAAAGAGTCAGATTGGCATGTTTATTCATAGAAACTGGTGGGTGGTATTTTATTGACTCGTTAAATATCAATTTTACATTGGATTTAAGCTATTAAATAATAACCTTGGCCTGGGAGTGACTTCCCACATTGTCTAGTAGTTGTAAATAATACTGCTGACTACAGCAGTACTGAATAAAACTCACTCAAAACCAAAGGCCTTCAAACCCACTGAAAGCTAGCAGAAGATCTATAATTGTTAAATGGGCTTTGCATCAGAGCTGAAGAGTTTTAATATGGCACATCTTCTAGAATGAGGTTAACTTCATCAAAGATGGTTGTCCTGTGTGCATTAGTTGTAGTTGTAATGAGAGTAGTTATAGCACAAGAAATTTTGTTCATCCCTTGAATGAAGGAAAGAGCAAAGGGAAGGGGAAGTGCAATGACAACTAGTACTGGAACAACATTTTTATGAATTCCTAGTGCAAGGTGCAGTTGAGTGTTTTGGAGAATGTCTCGGTCTGCTGGTTTAGCTTCCAAGTGTGATTCTGTAATGTAAATGTTACATATCAGATTCCTACATTAAATTTAATGTTTTCTCTTGCAACTAATGCCATAAATTATGGTTGAAAAGAAGAGGCTTCAGTGTACTTACAGAATGCTGTAAATTTGCCACCTGACAGATTTGCCAATAAAAATTTCCTGTGAGGATCAGGAAAACATCTTAAAGCCAAAGTAGTCCAGAGCAAGAATATTTTTCATACTTTGATAAAAGAATAAAAAGAGCAAGTTGCATTCAAGAAACAAAGCAGCTGGTGACTTGTTTGAGAGACAATTTATGAAGCAGTATTCAAATTTTTTAATATGTAAATTAGCCAAATACAATATTGAGGGTAGGGAGGGAGAGACTGGGAACTTTGCACTTTATCTTGTGTTGATAAATCCTAATGTAAATAAAATGGAAACTCTTGATATTATTAAAGAAAGCATTTTTCTTTGAAAGAAAGCATAAAGATGTTGTTCTAAGGGAAAGTGTTGTAAACAGCACACTACTGTCACTTCACTCTTGCATTAAGATGAGGGATAGCTGCTTACAAAAGAAGCCTTTCAGTGCTACCGGATTATTTAAAGGGCCCTGCTATGAAAGCATAATATATCGATGTTCCTTCATTTGTGCTACCTACCATGCTCTACATGCATGATTTTTTTCTCTTTCGAATATGTAATGATGCAGGGTAATCCTTTTACATAATTTATCCAATTGCATTTATTCATCACTTAATGAGGTGTTAAATTTTTAAAACTTTGATAAGGGAAGGGACTCATGCCTTAAACTCACAATTTTCAATTAAGTAGGAGTTATTAAATGTTTAGCAATAGTTTTTTTTCTGCAGTTGATTTCCTTTGTACAGTTTTCAAGCAGAGGCTTATGTAGAAATTGCCATTTATTACATTGCCCTCATTCTCTCTGCTTTGTCCTGCTGAATATTAAAAAAAATTAAATACACATTGACAAATGTGTTTTATTCCCTTTTGACATCTAACAGCACAACCTTACCATGAAAAAATGAACTTTCTTTATTCCTTATTCATTCTTGTGGATCTTCATGGCTAGTCTTGATCCTTAAGGCAAATGTTTTGGGTGAACTTTAATTTTAATTGTAAACTATAACAGTGTATCCTGAAGCAATCTGCTAAACTTATAGTGCAACTGTAGAGTTCTTTTCTCCAAGATGTATAGCTTGCATCCTTCCTTCCGCTGTGTATAATAGTTAAATCTTTTACTGTTGGGAAAAATTATAAATGCCTGAATTTCTAATAAATGATGAGTTCAACAATCAGTTGTATTACTTTCTATTGATTTTGAATAACCATACAAGACAAAACTAAGAACTCAGAGCCAGAGCCATTAGATAAAGTATACATGCTCTTATCATGATTAATATGAACTTTAATCATATCTGCATCATCCATGTGATAGATTAAGCAGAACAAATTCCAAATTGCTTATTTCAAATTACATTTCAGTAATTAACATGAATGAATTATTAAATTACTGCATTATTGCTTTGTTAGTGGGTAGAAAAGAACCCAGTAATTTGATGATATAAAAGGAGGCAATGGTACTCTACCTCATTGACAGACTATTACTGCGTTGAAGCTCTTCTCTCCCATTGTCTGAAGTATTAGTATCTAGTTTATTGAGCCTGATACTAGTAGTAGGATTCCAATGTAGCATTGGGATTGGAACTTTGGACTTTGGTAGAGGAGATCTAAATTGTATTGCAACCAGCAATAGAGCTCTGTAAGAATATATAGTACATAATAGTACAAATGTATTTTACCTTTTGTATACAGTATACAAATATATACAATATCTTTGCTGAATTTGCTTCTTTACATATCTACACCAACCAAAGACAAGTTCAATATGAAAAACAGTTTAATCCTTTTTTTCCTTCCTTTCAGTCATAAATATTTTTCAGAAACTACCTGAACAAGTCCCTGCTATTTTCTCGGAAAAGTTTTTTAGAAGCAGTTTGCCATTGCCTGTTTCCCAGTGCTGAGAGAAAGAGATTAGCCTAGCCACAGAGCTGGCTTTGTGACTAAGAGAGACCTAAATCACAGTCTCTGGGTTTCTAGCCTGATGCCTTAACCGTTACACCAAACTTATGCTCTCTTTAATATTACGGTAGTAGTGAGAATAATTTTGAGTGTAATATCTCACTTTTATACCAGGTAATAGTTTAATTATTACCTAAAGTAGTTGCAATTATTTCCAGTGACTGACAACATAACACAAGATGAGGAATATCAAATATTTGATGAAATTCACTGGGTGATGGAGAAGCATGAATGACATTCAGTTACAATGGCACTGAAAAAAGTGACATGACCATTTTTCACACTTAAAGACTGATGTAGCATCCCTTGGTCGTGCGATCACAATTTGGATGATTGGCAGCTGGTTCATATTTAAAATGGTTGCAACGTCCCCAAGTCATGTGATTGCCTTTTGCAAATTTCTGACAAGCAAAATCAATGGGGAAGCCAGTTTCATTTAACCATTATTTTACTTAACAACTATTGATTCAGTTAACAACTGTGGCAAGCAAGGTCGTAAAATGGGCCAAAACTCAAAAATGTCTCACTCAGCAATAGAAATTTTGGACTCAATTGTATCTTAAAGTCAAAGGACTACTGTTTGCCATAAAGAGAGAACAGGAATTGATACCACCTTGAGTAGCTTCTAGGTCAGGGATGTCACACATGTGGCCCACAGCCTGGATCCAGCCCACAATAGGTCCAGAGTTGTCCTGCGAGGTTGTCCCAGACATGGCAAAGGACCGGCCTGTGCCATCCCACCCAGTCAACCATGACAACCAGCCATGCCCACCCCGGACTCCCAAGAGCAAATAAAATCCTGATATGGCCCACGATGGGATCGAATTTGACACCTAAGTTAAGATAATGACCGTGTTCAGACAATACAATTGCTTGAATTATCTTTCCTAAGCCATCCATTTATCCCTGTGTGCCAGCCATATATGATCAATTCAGTCAGGAAGTGGCCATTTTATGAATCCCTCAATAATAAAAAAAATCTCCTATATCATGTCACGCAGATAATAAAACAGTGTTTAAAAGCTATTATTCAAGACATTGGAAATAACCAGTGTGTCATTAAGATTCAGGCTCAGGACTCAGATTCTGAATCTGAAGAATCTGCTTCAGCTAAATCTCTGGAATGTCAGCCTTAGGAGATGCCAAGCCAAGAATTGGATGACACAGGTACCACCTGGACAACTAGACCAGTCAGATGATGATGATGTAAATCAGTGGTAGTCAACCTGGTCCCTACTGCCCACTAGTGGGCGTTCCAGCTTTTATGGTGGGCAGTAGGGGTTTTGTTCCCTACTTTATAAATCATCATTACTGTGGAACTGGTGGGCAGTTAGAAAATTTTACTACTAACAGATACAAAAGTGGGCAGTAGGTATAAAAAGGTTGACTACCCCTGATGTAAAACCTCACAGCCCTCCACCTGGAGAAGAGAGAGAGCAAGCAGAGTCATTCTATGAGGCTACTTGCCCAGCAAGGGAACAAATCTCTTGATTAATGACAGCTGATTGCAACCTGATTTTAAAAAACTGATCCACATTCCCTTTGCTGGAGACAATATCTGATCTCTGACTCTTGCATGACTTTCCACTGGATCCTGTTTATCTAAGAAAACTTGAACCTGGAGATGCTGACAAAACTAACCTGGATCTTGGAACCCTGCAGTGGATTTGGACCATTTTTTCTGTATGCTCCTATTAAAGTCAAAATTCTTCAGGCAAGCTTTGGTTTTGTTTATTATTTATTTTCTGTTATCTTTTCTTGAAATAAAATTGCTAATCTCCATAGCAACCCTGTTTGAGTGTGTGCAATTGAACCCTGAAGCAGGCCACAATGATTAATATAAATTTAGCTGCTAAATGTATGCGTAGATAAGTTCTGCCACTTGATTGAATACTATATATGCCATACGTCATTGTCAACTCTTAACAACCACATACATAAATTTTCTCCATAATGATCTGTCTCTATCTTGGTCCTGCAGCTCTTCCGATAGTGTCCCAATCATCACTGTAACTGAATCCATACACCTTGCTGTGTGTTGTCTTCTCTTTCCTTCCACCTTTCTCAGGATTACATTCCCATCTCCAGATGGGAGACATAAAGTGTCTAAAATAGAACAATAAGATAATTTGAGTCTCATTTGTGCCTCAAGTGAGAACACTGGATTGATGTGTTCAGTTATCCATTTGTTTGTGTTTTTTTACGGTCTATAGAATTCTCAAGAGTCTTCTGCAACACCAAATTATCAATATTCTTCCTATTTTGCTTCTTCAAAGTCCAACTCTAGGTTCTATAAAGTGTCACAGGGCATACCATATCTTGTACAATTCTAATTTTTATAGGTATAAACCCATCAGAGCATTTAAATACTTTTTAAATTTGATTTTCATCTGATAATGATACAGTGTGAATATCTAACTGAAAGTGTCCAGTCTAGTCCATCTCAATTTGCTGATGCCTATGATGCCAATTTGTAATCATTTCATCTTTCATTGTGTTGAGCTGTTTATCCTGCATATGTTCCATGATTTCTTTTCTTGTATGGCGACATCAGCAAGTAAACACCCCAAATCTAGCTACGTCATAATCATCATGAGTACTTCAAAAGATCCTCAGCTCTTCCTCAGTAGCATGTTCAGTGCCACCCAATCCGAGGGGCTCATCATTTGACACTATATCATCAGTCATGTTATGTTTTCTATCCATCTGGTTTTGTTGGTAAAAATACAGGAGTTTATCATTGCCTTCTCTTGCACAGGATGAATTGATACCCTCACCACTGACACTAAAGTGATAATCTGTTTCCAACATCTTCCAATATCACTGTTGCTCAATATAGGTGCCTGCTTGCTTTATGTAGGCACTGGAATGACCTTCATACTTGGGGTATTCTTGCCAAGAATATATACTCTAGCCATATACCCTCCTGATCCTCTTCACACTTTCCTCCCAAGAATACACCCCTGCCACAATGAGGCAGGAGAGCAGGACTTGGGAGAGGGCAAGACTTAACATTTTGCTTAAAGGAAATGCCTACCTTAACCATAGGTATAGTCTATTCTACAGGATACTTGAGTCTATTCTCAGCCATATGGTATATGAGTAATTTTGAGTCAATCATCTTTTAGACTTCAGTCAAACATCTCTGGATGATTGAGGGGAGATGGGAGGAAAGATTATATTTGCTGTTTTGAGCTGCAACAGAAAAGGCAGAATATAAATATACAGATCAACAGGAATGAGTTGCCTTGTGGCAAGATGGGCAATTTAATAAATAAAATCAGGAATAATTTAATAAGATTTTCCATAATTCATAATCAGCTTTTACTTTCAGTTCATCTACCATAGAATGTTATCCTATGATGAAACTGGAAAGGTAGTTTTTGTCACAACTGCACCAATGGATAGATAGATCCTATGCAAGAAGTTGCAAATTAGTCCTGCGGATTCCTCAAGTAAGTGCTAAATAGGCAATTGTCAACTTAGTTAATATTGATAAAACTGACTTCTTTTAGTTTTCGTGATTGTGAAGTTATTCCAACTTTCTTGAATATCAGAACTTTGCTGCATGCGTTTTGACCATAAGAGGGCAGTATCATCTAAGCAATACAACAGGGTGGTGTTTCTGTGATTTGTTGATTGAATAAGGAACATTTTTCACAGCTGCTAGAGGACCACAGTCCTGTCACAAGTGTTCCGTTGTGGGAGGCTCTGCTGGGATCTGCTACTTCTCTAGAAGTGGATATTCTTTTCTACTTTAGTTTAGTTTATTGATTAGCCCATGGGCCATATCAAAATACAGAGTTCCAAACACAAATTATTACTAAAATCCTATAAAAACAATTTAAAATGAATTTGGAATAAAATACAATAATTTAATATATAGATAGGTAAAATAAGATAAAAGTATATTTCAGTAACACTCCTACAATCTACCTCAATCAGTCCCACATATTTTTTTTATTTTTTTTAAATTCATATTTATATCCCGCCCTTCTCTGGAGACTCAGGGCGGCTTACAATTTTTGGGATACAACCCAATGCGCTCAGCAATAGCTTTCCTTCCATTGTATATGCCTGCTTATTACTAAGCGGCATTTTTACAAAGTCAGCTTATTGCCCCCAACAATCTTGGGTCCTCAGTTTACCTACCCCAAGAGGATGGAAGGCTGAGTCAACCTTGAGCCTGGTGGGATTCGAGCCTGCAATAGTTACAGGCAGCTGGAACTAAGTGCTAGGCTATTATCAGCCTGCACCACCAAGGCCCACATATGTCAATCTCAACCATTTTACTCAAGTACTGTGCCGTATTAAATGTTGTTTTCAAATTCTGACCACATATAAGGTATGTTGGATTAATATGGGGATCCTGTGCTGTCCAGCCAGTTTAGAGTTAATGGGATTTGGGATAGGTAGTTAGGAATTGAGAGCTGTCCCCTTAAGGGAATGCATCATGGTAAATGTAGTTAAGATATCCTGGGAGATGTAGTACATGTCATGCGGTCACATCTGTAACCCTGATTGGTCACTAACTTGACCCTTGTTGGGTTGGGGGCGGTTCCTTCACTCTTGCCTGGATCCACTGCTATGCAGCTACTTAAATCATCATGGAGATGAGAGTTTATTATCTTTCTACACCGCAATTCAGATATGCAAAGGATTGGACATTAAAAAGAACCTCATCATAAATGTGAGTTGATAGGATGCCTGATGAACCAATAAAAAAGACTTTGTATAAATGCTTTGTGGAGTTGCTCTGTCTGCTTTATACCCATCCAGAGCGTAATAAGCAGAACAGATCCCAATGGGTCATTCATTTTACATATGAACCAAGGTACCTGTCTCTCATCCTCTTATACAGACGATATTCTTGTCAGTTTCCAGAAATAGGCTTACACGCTATAAAGGGATGGAGATGTTATAAAAAAATGTTTTGCTAACTTTTTAGTGACCAGGTTGAAAATGGAACACTTTTCATGGATTGGACCCTTGAAAGAGATTTTTCTTCCCTTCCATCTACCCCATGATACTTGATAAAAACTAGGGCTTGATTTATTTTTCAACCTTCTTATTACAGATTAGAAGATAATAGTAGAAAAATAAATGGGAAATTAACCTTTTCTCACCATTAATTTGTGAACTGGGGTTAAATTTACATAGTTGTTGAAAACGTTCTTCTAGAAATGAGGGGAAATTAGCATTCTTAGCTTAGCTTAGAGATATTTTCTAGGCTTTTTTTCCTCAGAAGCCACAGAATCAATATGCTGCCAGGTGTTCCCATCAGGCTACATTTTATGTCATTTCATGTAAATGCTGTGAATGTAAAAGAAAAAGAATAAACATGCACTGATTAAGCTTCAAATATCATCTCCATTTCCAAGAATTCTTCTGGGTCCTACATAGACACTAGAAATGTTTTTAAAAACATTATAGCCCAATATTTTGTTTGAAAGTTTACCAATCTCACCAGAATTAAAATAATAATAATAGAGGTGATAGAAAGCTAGAGAGGGGAGTTAAAATAAGATTGATGAAAAGGAACCTCAACATTTTGCACTCTGATATACAAATTGAACGTGCCATTTGCAAGTATATGCTTAAACTCCAAATGTACTTATTAGTTCAAAATGCTGTTATCTCTATCCTAGTGTTATAGCTAATATAGCGGGACAAAATATGCACTAAGAACAAAAATAACACATGCAAATAAGAATATAGTTTATGAAAATAAGAAAAACCAAAATAAATAGATTTTCTCATTGTTAAGAAGACGTTTAAGTGAAGCTGTAAAATTGATTTTTTTCTATTTAAGTTTTTCAATATAACATGAAGATAGTCTTAATGAACATGTAGCTAAATATTGCTGCACCAAGTACTCACTTACAAATCTATACTTCTCTTACACACAAACATACACACCAATTAGCAGAAATAATTGGTTTAGTGTTCTAGATCCTAATACATTTTAGTGGTTCTGATTTCATGGTTCTCCTCACTAGCTATATCTTAAGCTTGAAGCTATAGTTCTCAAATTTATATTCAAATTATTTCCACCACTGATATTAACTGACCTCTGTGATCATATTAAGAGCAACTGCGTTCTCTTTGTTGATGATGTAAAGCTATTCAACACAACAGACAATACTGCTACCCTTCAAAAAGACCTCAACTATGTATCAGAATGGTCAGACAAATGGCAACTTCAAATCTCAACAAATAAATGCTCTGTCTTACATATTGGCAAAAAAAATCAGAAAATAAAATACAAGCTGAATAGTCAAGACCTTGTTGATGATCCAAACTCCATCAAGGACCTTGGAATACTCATCTCTAATGATCTAAGTGCTAGAGCCCACTGTAACTACATAGCCAAAAAGGCATTAAGAGTTGTTAACCTAATCCTATGTAGCTTTTTCTCTGGTAATATCACACTACTAACTAGGGCATACAAAACATTTGCTAGACCAATACTTGAATACAGCTCATCAGTCT
Source organism: Naja naja (assembly GCA_009733165.1). Classification (NCBI taxonomy): domain Eukaryota; kingdom Metazoa; phylum Chordata; class Lepidosauria; order Squamata; family Elapidae; genus Naja; species Naja naja. The sequence goes on along the minus strand of CM019149.1, from coordinate 91,716,586 downwards.
GGAACCCGCATCACGTCTCTGATATTAACACAGTTGAGAAAGTCCAGAAATATTTCACAAGAAGAATTCTACACTCCTCTACTCATTGCAGAATACCTTATGCCACCAGACTTGAAATTCTAGACCTAGAAAACCTAGAACTATGCCACCTTCGGTCCGATCTAAGTATAGTATATAAAATCATACATTGCAATATCCTTCCAGTCAATGAATACTTCAGCTTCAAGCATAACAATACAAGAGCACACAATAGATACAAACTCAAGGTTAACCACACCAAACTTGATTGCAGGAAATACGACTTCAGCAACAGAGTGGTCAATGTCTGGAATACTCTACCTGACTCTGTGGTTTCTTCCCCAAACCCCAAAAACTTTAACCTTAGACTGTCTACTATTGACGTCACCCCTTTCCTAAGAGGTCTGTAGGGGGTGTGCATAAGTGCACTAACATGCCTACCATCCCTGTCCTATTGTTTCTTTTATTTTTCTTATATGTATCCATTTCATGTATTCACAACTATGTTTATCCTTATACTTATTATCTTGTAAGCGATTGACAAAATAAATAAAATAAAATAATAAAATAAAATAAAATTAAATTAAATTAAATTAAATTAAATTAAAGGGACCTGATTTGGTCCAGTGGTTAAGGAACCAGACTAGAAACCAGGACACCATAAGTTCCAGTCCTGTGTTAGGCACAAAGCTTAACCTTGGGCCTGTCGTTCTCTCAACTCTAGGAAGCAGACAATGGGAAATCATTCCTCAAACCTTGCCAAGAAAACTACAGACCAGGCTGCTGTCAGGAGTCAATACTGACTTGACCTCCCCTCCCCAAAATATTTTCATTACTGCTAATTAATTGCTCTTTCATATGTTAGTCATTTATAAAGAATAGTGTTAATCCTTCATGATAGACCAGTTGAATATCAAACTCATGAATACTAAAATTACTTTTATTATAGAGTTACAGTAACAAAGCCTTGCAACTCTGAGTGTGCCTCCCACACCCCACCCCACCTTTTCCTAAAGCAAAATATAGAGGGCAACATTTGAGTCACTTTCTTAAACTACATTCTTCTTTGGAGTCAAATTTGTCCTATCTGACTAGTACTTTGAGTGCTGCTGTTCCTCAAAATTAGTCTCATACCCTTTACAAATAGCCAAAGGCTATAATGGCTCTCTGCAATAGCTTTTGTACCTCGAAAGCAAATGTGCACTTATGTGTGTGTGACAGAGGAGATGTCTACTTCATTTTGGAAAATACCTCCAGTACAATTGAATAAAATTATATAACCTTTAATAAAACTAAGAACACGGTGGAATGTCCCATGCTGATCCAATCAGGATCATTTGATTTTCATGAAGACTAGCCAACAAGGTTCAGAGAGCTTTGGTTCCATGCTGAAAGGGAGGTGACCTTAGATAGATTATCTCTATCTCATCTCTCTAATCTCTGAGAGATAGAGAGATAGATGATAGAGATAATGATAGACAGATAGAGATGATAGATTGATGAGAGAAACACAAACACACACGCACACACACACACACACATATATATGTACATACATACATACATACATACATACATACATACATGAACAGATGCATGTTTTACTGGATTTTAATTTCATTCTTCTGCAGCTGTATCCAGCAGCTAAAAGGATAGTTTCGAAAACTTCAGTCTAGGAGAAGTGTCATGCATGGAAATTCTATTAGCCTTAAACATGGGAAAGGTTAGGACAGATAAAGTAAAGGCCTTCAAGTGGTTTTTATTTGAAAATCCAGCCAAAGACTTGAAATATTGGCAGGCTGGACTATGATCAAAGACCTTTTGATTGTAAATCTTTCACCTGGAACTGTTACTTACTAAAGCTTATAGCCATTACTTTGAGGTCAGATCCAGGTCAGGATTTCTCCAGTCTCTTTAGATCCCAAATGCAGAAACATACTCCTTATCTTTGACGCCATCTTGACATAAAAAACAAATTATGGCCCAAGTACCAAAGGAGCCATTCAAAAAGTTAGGAGTGGGGGCACCTTAAATGACAAGAACTGTCATGCACCTCCTTAAGAAAATGTAAAGAATGTAAAGCAATGATGCAATTATGATCCTAAAGCTAGTTTGGCACAACTATTCATATACACATGCACTCAGTAGGCTTGCTGTCTTCAATCCATCTCCATGTGTCCCTAAGAACAAATCTGTTCTATTTATCTTTTTAGATGCTTCCCAAAGTCCCAAAGTAGACATCATGGAATTCTTCAGAAGCTCTGGACTCCAGCGCCCACTGATAATTTGGCTGGCTTTCTGGTATGGCAGGAATTGAAAACTTTTGGAGGATTCCAAGTTAACAATCCTTGCTTTTTTTGTAATAGAGGGATGGAGCCTTTCTACTGCAGCATATTAAAACTTGACAGATTAAAAGAAGTATCCTGTTTTCAAAGAGGGTAGCCTATTCCTTTGCATCTGCTTCACTCTAATGTCAGGAATAATAACAAAATCTTCTACATTATTTTTTTTCCAGTTTTTATTCAGTCTGGTTTAAGGAAAATACATTTCAAGGAGAATAAAATTTCTTGTGGATTGAGAATGGTATTCATGTACTTACTGAATCATGAGATGGCCAAAGTGTGTATATGTATAAAGGTCTTCTCCTTCATTGTCCAATGGTCTCTGTGGCAATCTAGATTCCTTTGGTCCTCATGTTTCAGTTAAACACCTCCTCTTACAGATCACTTTCAAGAACCCATAGTTATGGGGAAATCCCGCCCCTGGGACATGATTGGAGAATTTCTCCTTACCCTTGCAATTTGGAGAACCTTCACCAGTGTGGAGAGCCTTCACAGGCCAGGATCTTCATCCTATCCATGTGCCTTACATTTCTACTATCCAGATATAAAATTATCCATTTCTACTTGTTAAATTCTAGGCCACTAATGTCCACAGTTCAAGCCTGTGCAGATATTTTTTAATCTTTTCTCTTTTATATATAAGTACCCACTTCCTAGTTTTGTGTCTTCTTAATAGTTTCTTCAACTCAGTCATTGATAAAAATCCATGATATTGCCTCCAACCTCAAGTTTCTCAGTTTCTACAGTTCTAGCCATTCAGATAACTAACAGTATTATAACCCCTGGTATTTCAGAAATTTCATATCAGAATATATTACCAATTTGTAAAAAGATGTACACTAGAGTAGGCTCCAGCAACCTCATCAAAACTAGATGAGCAAGTAGCATTATGGACAGGTTTCTATAGATAGAATGATTTCTTTTTATGAAAGGTATGTGAAATAAAAATGGGTTTAAATCTAGTAAATTTTAATGTGAAATATTTCTTCTATAGATTTACTCTATCTTAGATAATCCAATTGATACTTGTGGGCTGATATTGACCGTTTTGAAGAACTTGCTATAAGTGGCATGTAATATTATACCTGTTATTATTGTTTGTATGTCAAGATATTGACAACTGACAGATTTCCTAAAAGCTTGCACATACAATGTCATTCTAGAAAAATTCCCCTCAGAAATAAATTAAAATTTTATTTAATAAATAAGTTAAAATTTTATTCTGAGGGAAAAAAATCCCCTCAGAAATAAATTAACCACAAAAAGAATAATTAATGGGAGTAAATAAACTGATTTAAATTGAATAAATTCAAATTATTTCCCATCCACTCTACATTTAGCGCTGGGTGTGATAAAGGAATAGTTTCCCCATTTTTTTTAAATTAAGGTATATAAAATATCCTTATGTTTACCTTGGGATGGGTTACATTGTTTCTTCATTTCCATCCTGATAAGTTGCCATTCATATGGATTCATATAAACATTAGACCAAGGCACCCAGCATTTGGTGTCATCCAAGTGGCAGACAAAATGCATCCTGCCAGCTGACAAGCATAGATATCTTTCACTGTGGCTTCCTAGTAGCTAGATTATGGAGAAGATAGTTGAGAAATTTTTCTCAATCTCAGCAATATTAAGATGTGAGGACTTCAATTTGCAGGATTCCCCAGGATTCTAGTTAGCAAGGCAAATAGCAGGGAAAAACTCAAGAACATCTGTGGCTTCCAACCTTTTTTTTTTAAATTATCCAGTTCCAAAATTCCCTTCTGACCTTGGCTGTCAAAACTGAGTGGATAAATGTCTTTGCCTGTGGAAGCAGGAAACCTGCCTGAAATATGTCTAACATAAGAGAAGGAAATGGAAAATTAAAACCTAAGAAACTTCGCTTTCTTTCTATATGTTCATTTTGTGTTATTGCCAATTCATGATGGGCCCTATCAGACACCCCAAAAGTACCAAAGCACTCCACTGACTCTAAGCAAGCACAGGATAAAGGTTTAGACGGAGCTCTCATTGCTGTTGGTGGGACTAGATATGAACTGCAAGAAGCAAAAGCAGATCTTCCATGCCAAAAGCCCTCAGAGAAGGTTGGAGTTGAAGTGTCTGGCAGTAGCTTCCATTTCTCAGCATGCTTCAATTGCTGCTTCATACCTTCAAGGCACACTTGATCACACTAAGATCACACTTGGAATACTGCATCCAGTTTTGGCCACAGCAATATAAAAAAGATGTTGAGACTCTAAGAAAGAGTGCAGAAAAGAGCTACAAAGATGATTAGGGAGCTAGAAGTCAAAACACATGAAGAAGGGTTGCAGGAATTGGGCATGCCTAATGTAGTGGAAAGAAGGCCTAGGAGCAACACGAGAGCAGTGTTCCAATATTTGAGGGTCTCTCACAAAGAAAAGGGCTCAACTTTTTCTCCAAAGCTCTAGAAGGCAAGACAAGAAACAATGGATGGAAATTAAGCAAGGAAAAAGCCAACCAAAAAGTAAGGAGAACAATTAACAGTGGAATTGTTTGCCTTCAGAAATTGTGGGTATTCCATCACCAGAAGGCTTTTAAGAAAAAACTGGACAGCCATTTGTCTGAAATGGTATAGGGTCTCGGGTCGAGCCTTGGGGGTCTTTTAGTCCAATCCCCTGCTCCTTCCAATTCTGTTATTTTGTTAAGTCAGGAGGAGTAGAAAGGCAAAAGGAATCATATCTCCTTCTCAGAGATTTCGGCTTACTCAGAGGCTAAAACGTTCCCCTTCTAATTTCAGCTTTATTTCCACGTGCCTTTTCACCCCTGCTTTTTCTTTCTATTCCCCCCCACCCTACTTTGTCAGATTGGTATTTTATTTGGCTCCATGCTGTCTACAGGGCGGTCCTACTTAACCCTTTGCTTGCTGCCTCAAAGATAAGAATTGGCTCCCTTGAAATCAGATAAATAGTCTCATAAATACCAAGAAAAACAACAAGAAGGCCCTGTGGTTTTTGAAAGACACTGTGCTGGAGTGTAAAGGATGGGCAGGGAGGGGGAGGGGGAAGAGGAAGGGGAGAAGAGGCAGACAAGATAATTTGCCAAAAGGCCAAACACATAAGTGTAGAGATGAGTCATGGAGAGCTCCCTGCAGGGCTCCCTGCTTACCTCTACATTGCTTAGGCACACTGTCAGGGCAGAGGGATGAGTGATTAGCCAATGCAGTGGAACCATTAGATGGGAAGATTCGCAGCTCCAGTTTAAAGGAATAATAATGTTTTTCGCCTTCAGGCTTGTAGTAGGGGGGAAAAATGACAATAGCCCATTGTGGTGTAGTAGTGTTAAGGGATAAGGACGTGCTCTTTCATTGCCTAGATAATGAATCAGGGATTGCGAGACTCAGTAATTCCTTCTCCCTGACCTTAAGCCACTTGTGTTATTTCGGCCTCCTGTGTGTAGTTTGTGGAAAGTAACCTTCTCCTATCTTAAAACAAGACTGTAAGAGTTTTGTTACTGATACATGTGTAAAATCCTATGAGTACATGGAAGAGTATCACAAATACAATGTGGAACTTTTGTATGTTCCAACAGTTTGGGGAATATGCCTTCAGGTTCAGCCTTTTCTCCTGATGACTGCCTGGACAAGTCTGTGACAAGTTTTTGTGGCAAGATTTCAGAAGTGGTTTGCCTTGCCTTCTTCCTAGGGTAGAGAGAGAGTGATTGGCCCACGGTCATTCAGCTGGCATTGTGGCTCAGGCAGAACTAGAACTCACAGTATCCAGGGTTCTAGAATCTGGACTGATGTCCTAGCCACTACATCAAACCGACTTTCTTATCTTCTAATCTACTTTTAGATTGGGTCTAACAAAAATATATTATGCAGCAGCAGGATAAAAGTTTGTGCTTAGAAGTGGGATTTGAGGACATTGGCCTTTGCTAGAGAAAGAGAATAGGTTGGGGAGTTAAAGAATTGTTACTGTAATCATCTCTGTGACAATAGGAAAGCAGCAGCAATGTTTTGAATTGTGGAGAGAGGTACTAGACTAGAGATTAGCTCTGGCTTATATGTTTATTGTATGCTATTTGTGTCAAAGGGCAAATATCTGGTCCGGCAGTTATCAAAATATTCAGGCTGCCTTTGTTCTTATATAATGCAGAATGAATGTGAAGCATGAGGCATTCAGCTTAAGATACAGGAGTTCAGAATGTGATGCACTAAAATATGATTCCAAAATTATTAATACATTGTTATAATAAATTATAATCATTTATTATAAAAATATTTATAATCTTTATATATAATTTATTTATAAGTTGTGAATACTATAAATACCCTGCTGCACAAAATCAACTTTTGCTTCTCCATGTCTCCTATTTCATATTTTATATTTCTGAAGAGTGGGGAACTATTTCTTCCAAAATATTCATGGAAAAGTGCTGGGTAACAACCCCTTTTCATGGCATAATGGGGCAATAGCCATAAAATACTGTTTTCAGAAACAATTTCAAATGCCTAGAACAGTCTTCCTCCAGCAATCAGGCTAAGTTCTGAAGACTGAATACTCCTAGAGGCTTTCCCGATTGTGTGCCATTCAGGACCGGATATTATTACTGGTTTTTTTTTGTTGTGGCAGTTGTTGTTGCAGGCTGCAGTTACTGTTTGATAACATTATATTATGGTTTGTTGCACAGTCAACCAGATATTCAGACTATTTAGTATTTTTATCCACCTATCTAGTGTTTCCCAAGAACCTGGCATAGACAGGTCCTTGGGATGTTTGATGGTGTTAATGGTATCCCTGCAGGATGTACACTGTTCTAAGTAAAGCTGCCCTTTTCCATTCACTATCCTATTATCTGAGTTAGAAGTTTATTTCCCTGAAGACACTTTATTATATGTTACGTTGTAAATTACAAGTTATATGGTATGAGCTGCTATGAGTTTGATAAATTCAGCAGCATAAAACTTTAATGAATGAATAAATAATAAATAATTGGTTAATTAAAGTCATTAATCTTGTACAGTAAGATGCTGTGGCATTAGGTGAGAGTCACAAAGGAGGAGCAGAGTGTTCAAAATTTAATCTCACTGATGTTAACAACGATCTTTCCTTTTGCCATTTTTAAACCAGTCCGTTTAATTCTGAACATACAAGTGATCTCTGAACCACAACTCATTGCAGAGCTCAAATCCACCTGAAGGAAGAGAGCTTAACTCCCCCCCCTCCAGTTTCTCAATAGAGAATTAAGCAATATGGGTGGAGAAGGTTACTAAGATTTTGAGAAATGTCGTGACAAGACTTTAAACTGTGCAGGGATAAGTGTTGACATGATATAAGGTCTTTAGGATCAAAGAGGCACATCTCATATCCCTCTGCCCTTTTCCTTCATGAGGGAGAGGGAAAGGTAATTTTTCTTTCCTGTCCAACAAAAAAAAAACTTTTAAAAGCCATAGCATTAAATACAACATTCATTAGTGTATAAAAGATTGTATAAAATACAGACTGGAGATCTTCTGATTGAACACACTTTTGGAGGGGTGTGTGTGTTACTTGATTCGGTTTCCAATTGAGTGTGTGGTTATCCTCTCCTGAGATGCATTTTAACAGGAGAAAGTATTCACAAATATTAGGCTTTTATCTCTTTTTGCCCTGATAGCACTGGTGTGTACAACTGTTAAGATCAGAAGACCATTAAGGTCTGGTTTGTATACTTTTACCACAAATGCAGTTGGATTTTGTCTTGCACTTTTCTCTTCTGGAAATGCATCTCAAACTGCAAGCTGAGTCCAGTTGGTCAGTCAACTGCATATCCATCTGATAATACCACCACTAGATGAATACACTGTTGGCTGACCAATCATACTCAGGTCTTCAATGGAGCTACCTCTACCTCTGCGTGGAGGGAAGCATGCAGTGGGGTACCTCAAGGTTCTGTCTTGGGCCCAGTGCTCTTCAACATCCACATAAATGACCTAAACAGGAGGATTGAAGGGGCACTCATCAAATTTGCAGGTGATACCAAGCTGGGGAATAATGCTAATACTTTGGAAGATAGACTCAAGATTTAGAAAGTTGTTGACAGACTTGCGCATTGGGCTCTATCTGACAAAATATAGTTTAGTGGTGAGTAAAGCGAGGTCCACACTTAGGTAGGAAAAATCAAATGCATAGGAATCGAATAGGCAGTACCTGCCTGTGAGAGAGATCTAGATGTCCTGTAGGAGGGATTTAGGTGTCCTGGACCACTACTTAAGTAAGAGCCAGTAGTGTGTTACAGCTGCCAAAAAAGCCAATGTAGTTCTATCCTGTAGAGAAAAAAAATAATGGAGCACTGAACTGAGTAGGCACAACAACAATTAGGCTTGTTACATGAAAAGTGCAGCTGCCCACAGATTCTGTATCAGTTGGTTCCAGAATTTTTGAATTCCTTGAAAGTTTAGCTGATGCCTAATATTGGTACTGATCTCCTCTATCTTAATATCTTTAGGAATTCTCTTAAGGATTTACATTTTAAGGAAGATGCCTTCCCAGCAATCCCTATCATGAAGTTAGCAGCAACTTCACATCAATGCAATGAATGCACTAACAGAAAACTTCTGAAGTGTGCTTACTTATGCATTTGTACACTCCTATATATTTTCACTTCTGAGCAAGGTCTGTATTTCCATCACTGGAAAATGAGTACAGTAGATTAAACAAATATCCAGGTCTCCAGATACGATTCCAAATGATAAAGTAGGGAAATAATCAGTACAGGTAGTCCTCGACTTACAACCAGAATTGAACCCAAAATTTCTGTTGTTAAGTGAGAAATTTGTTAAGTGAGTTTTGCCCCATTTTACAACCTCCCTTCCACAGTTGCAAAGTGAAGCACCGCAGTAGTTAAATTAGTAGTAACATGGTTGTTACAGTAACTGGATCTGGCTTTGTTGCCTTTGCTTGTTAGAAGGTCACAAAAAGTGACCAGATGATTCCGGGACACTGCAACCATCATAAATATGAGTCATTTGGCAAGCATCTGAATTTTGATCGCATGACCATGAGGAGGCTGCAATGGTCATAGGTATGGAAAATGGTCCTAAGTCACTTTTTTCAATGCCATTGTAACTTCGGTCACTGAATGAACTGTTTGTTGAAAGAACATAATAATCACAGTTAGGCACCTTAATAGTATGTGCAGGTGTGCATGCTACCTGTGCATGCTTCCTGTCTCCTTGCAATGGATGATTGAAAATATTTGCCTTTTTAGTTCTTCCATCTGATTATCCTCTAGAAAGGTAAACATAAACTACCCAGAATTTCCCAGTCAATATTGCCATTGTGTTCAGATTGGAAAAGACTGTTCTTACTACAAAACTAACCTTTGAGGAGGAAAATAAATAGCAAAGATGTCTTGGAACTTATTTACTGTGTTATAGAAACCAATTAAATAGACGGTTTTTCTTGGCCAAACCAGTAAACTGGATTTTCTTCTTCTTTTTCTTTTTTTCTTCTCCTGAAGTTCTGTGGAACTACTGTATGTCTCCTTCTATTGCATTGTGAATGACCCAGATCCATACATTTGTACCTTTTTTATGTACACAGGACACAGACACTTGATACCCAAATCCCAATTCTCAGTTTTCCTTCCAAGCTATGAGACATAGAAGAGGACTGTCATGATCAGACCTAGCCATCTTAATGTTTGCTTCAAGATTATCTTTTACAAAGTTTGAGTTGGACCATGTAATGCATGTTTAAAGTGGCTGTATGGCTCTCCAGGGAAGTGATAGACTTGCTACGTAGGGAGGAGAAAATTATGCTCCCTTTATGGAAAAGTACTGAGTACTGAGCCCAATAAGTTTCTGAAAGCTAGGAATTCAGTGGAAGTCCTCATTAGCCTTACTTCAATGGCAATTTCCTCACTACAAGCTCACTTTTCATAAGCCCCCTGCCCCCTAACAAAGCTATTACACGGACAGCTGGTCTGGATCTTGGATTCTCAGCCATCCCAATGCAATAGTTACTCCAAAGGAGAGATTTCACACTGGACCTGGCTATTTCATCTTCTTCTAATCCTGAAAAGATGCATCATTTGGGTAGGTGGGATTAGGCAGAGTCTGATGTGAAACACAAAAAAGGCAGCCACCTACACTCTCTTAACATTTCTTTAAAAATCAGTTGGGAGACTTTCCTGAGCCGTGGTGGCACAATGGTTAGAATGCCAATAGTGAGGCAAACTCAGTCCACAGTCTGGAGTTCAAGGTTGACTCAGGCTTCCGAGGTCATAAAATGAGGACCCAGATTGTTGGGGACAATATGCTGACATTGTAAACCACCCAGAGAGTGCTGTGAAGCACTATGGGGTGTTATATAAGACTAAGTGCTGTTGCTATTGTTTTAATAGTCTGGATCTGGAAAGTTCTTGGCTATAAAAAGTCATGATAGAGAATAAATTACACGTAACAGTTATGCACATGAGTAGCATTTGAGTGGCATCAAATGTCTGTATCTAAAGTTAGAGGCAATTGCTGTTGTGAGGTCTGGTCCCTGAAAGTTAGTGGCAAATATGATGGTGCAGTTTCAAATGCCTGTAATGTTAGGTCTTGATCATAGAACAAGAGCTGCCAATCAACCAAGCAGCTGCAATGGATTTCCTGAGGAGGCTGAACAGGATACAGAAAAGCAGATGCTAACTGAGGATGAGGGGAATAGTAGCCCAATACATGTGAGCTAGGAAAGGATTATTTAGGATGAGGCACATAAAAACCCTTTAAGAAATTTTTCCTGCATCAGAGCACCATGATTCTGCAGGAATAAATAGATGTTCAAGTTGCTGAGCTTTGGTCCTGGCAAAACTTTCCTATAAAGTTTTATATTATAATCAACAACGTGTTGATTATAGTTTCCACCATTTGTGCCATGGGATGTGGTAGTGGTGAGGAAAACAGCCGAGGCTATGGAACCAGTTATATAAAATTATTGGTATTACATGAAATAGTTTTGTTTGGTTTTCCTAAAAACACTGGATTGGATTAATTGCAGGAAGAAAGTCATGTTGGTCTTTGACAGCAATAAATCAGGAGTCTGGTAGCACCATCATTTTTAATAATCCGGGCAAGTTAATGTGATTCTAGTTGCCCATTGTTATTTAAGGATAGTCTTAACATGACAAACCTATATTAACCTATTGATTCCTCTGGAATGCTAAACATCTCTCTTACTGAAATCATTTCAAATTCCCCTGTTTCATGCAGATATATTTAAGCATGTGTTTCAATCTAAGTCAAATAGCTTAGACTAAACGTAGTGCTTAACTTAGTGCTGGTTGTGTTAAAACTACAAGAGAACAACTCAAAGGCTTCTTTATGTGCTAACATTTAAAGAGGTTGTGAATCAGGGTCTGTGTGATGTCTGGGGGGCGGCGGGAGGGAAAGGGTGCTGCCTCGGGCTTTCAAAAAAATACTGCTAGGTCTGCAAACTATCAAGCAACTATAAACATTTTCCTCCATAGGACTGTCATATGTGCTTGATACCAAGCTGGCATTTAGTAAGGTCAATAAATATGAAGCATTTTTTTAAAATATTACACTTCTTTCAAATAAATCTGTGTTCTGTACTGTATATATTTGTTTAAATATAATTAACATATTTATTTCCTTGAAATACCTCAGCCTCACGTTGCTGGATAGTTTATAGTAGCATAAAAATAGGTGCATCGGTCACTGAGGAGGAAGAGAAGGTGCTGAGCTAACAACCTGCACAAATCATGAAAAGCCTTTAAGTTGGTTTGGCTTTGGCATCTTTACAGCTTCCTTCCCTGCTGTTTGAATCTAACCAAGATTTCTTGTATAATTGGAATTTCCGGGTTCCCAAATAAACACCCCAAGAACTATGGCCAGTCCTAAAAAATGAGGCTTGCCTCTCTGCACTCCAACAACATGTCACAAGAGAAGGGAGAAAGGCCAGGTGGTATGTTGTTCTTTTTCCATAAAGCTTTTCTTTATTATTATTAATAATAATATTTTAAAATCCTCATAAATACTTGACTTGGCAAACCTGTCTCTTAGGATAGTGGTCATACAGAGCTGAGGTAGAAAACCCGGTACAGACAATGTATCAAATTCACCCACATAGGTAGTTTAAATACATCCAACATAAAAACAACGGGGATGGGAGTGGAAGGTTGGGGTGGGAGAGGGGCAAAAAACGGGGAGGGAGAGAGGAGGGCTTCGATGTATTGTTTATTTACATATTTGTAAAGCACTAAGCACAGTCCAGCCAAAGGGAAGCATGGTTATGTCCCATGGATTTCAACGGGAGGGTTATGGTAATGTGCTTAACTCTCCTGCTGAAATCAATGGGTGGTTAGAAAGTGCTTAACGGTGGCCGACGTGGCACATTTCCCGCCTCCTTCAGAAAAGCGGAAAACTTCGAGCGACCAGCCGCGGTGACTTCTTGGAAGGCATTGCCGTTCCCGCGACAGCGCCCAGATCCAATCTCAGATCGACGAAGGTACCGGTTTTAACTGGATCAGCTTCAGAACCGAGACGGGAACCTGCTCCGGCGGCGCTTTTTTTCTGCACAGAGGCGACGCAGGGTTGGTTGAGGAAGGCAGGGAGCGGAGGCGGGTACCCAGAGTCTTCGCCTACCTGGGCCCGCCGAAGCGAAAAGGATCGACCCGCATCGTGCGCGGGCGGCACGGCCAGTGGTAGCTAGGGATGGTGGGAATGAAATGGGGAGGAAGTTATTTGGATCGCTGCCTGGCGAAATCCAGGGACAGACGAAGAGCCCTGTGGCTGACCGCAGAACGGCCGTCCCGCGTTGCCCCCTCCCCACTTCACCCTTCCTTCCGAGGAGAGGTGCCTAGGCGGCTTTTCCGTTGCTTATTAAGAGTCCTCTCTTTCTCCAAGCACGGAAATCAGCGGCGTCCAGGAAATCCAAGCAGGCCGTTGGAAAGTCACCCCTCCGTCTCTATTCACTCTTTTAGGGCTGTGGAGTTTGGTTTGCTTTTAAAGGAGTGGGGTTATCTCTTGCGCTTCAGACGTTCCGCAATCCCCGAAAAGAGTTACGCACCCTGGTACCGACATATTTAAAATAGGGAGTGGGAGACACAAAGGCTTGGCTTTCCGACGGGGTTCCCAGAAAGTAGAGAGTTGCACAGACAGTGAAGCACGTGTGTATGAATAGGTTCGGATCCAAGTTCAGCCAAGGGGTTGCAGGCTAGTTTTCGGCCTCGCCTCCTCCTTTTGTAGGGTTATAGTATCCTCCACCGCGGCTCTGACATTGCACAGGCCCTCCGACGTTTCCAAAGCAAATGAAGGGAAGAGCTGCGCGGCAGGAAAGGGGGAAAAGGCGAGCTGCGAAGAGCCCCGCCGGGCCATCCCGTCGGGTTCGGTTCGTCGCCGCAGTTGTTCGTCGCAAACAGGAACTCCGGAGGGTCATTGATTCAGTTCCAGTGCCCAGACCTGCTGAGGCCACCCAGTCCTGCCTTTAAGCCTTTTTTCGCCTTGACCTAAAGCATGAGAATAACCCACGGGCTGCTGCAGAAAAATGAAAAAGGGGTGGGGGTAGGGTAGAGAGAGAGAGAGAGACAGAAAACAGTTATTTTAAAAGAAAGCTTCGCCATTATTGTCAGAAGTGGGGTCGGAGGGGTGAAATACAAGAAAAAGTTATGCGTTTTTCTCACTCTCGATCCAACCCAAACGAGGGCGCCAGTGGAAGACATTTAAGCCCAGGCGTAACTCCGTCGCAGAGACCCACGGCTCTTAATCGGTATAAACACAGTAACCCCCGCACCTTAGCATCCTACAAAGACAGGAGGCAGTGCCTGACTGCTTTTTGGTTACCTGGTGCCTCTGTTTGCAAATTCCCCTCGAGAGGCTGTAAATAAGAACCCTGCGTTCTCCCGCTCTTTTGGCGTATTAGATGATCAGGAGGAAGGCAATAAATTCCTTGCCTTTATTAACTGCCTTTTTATAAATATCGAAGGCCGTGTTTGGTAAACCCAGCAGGCCCTACTAAATTATGTTCGTTATGAGCCTCTAATGGCCAAGGAGGTTTCAGTAAAAGTTTGGGCAACAGCACTAAATAAATAAGAAAGTTTATACAGCCTCTTGGAAAATGTAAACGCAGAATGTTGAATATGTTTAAGTTTTTAAAGAAAAAGAAAAGCTTATTTTTAAACAACTCATTTGCTGGATTTTGAAATGTGCCTTTTCATTCCTTTCTTCCCCTTTACTTTTTTTCCCCAAAGGTAATTCAAGAGATCTGAAACTGAAAATAGTTCATTTAAAGGGGGGAGGGGAGATACGTCTCACCCACTACATACTTCAGTTGGGAATCCAGGCCAAGGGATCCCGAAATGCACAACTGACAGTCGCTTCAAGTATGTATGTATATAAGATATCGTATTATAATATATATAATATATCGTATTATATACATATACACATATATACATATATACATATACATACATACATACATACACACACACATACATACATACATATATATAATGTACACAAAACGTGGACATGGTGAAAGAGCAATTAGGACTGATCTCTGCATAATTGTATGAACTTTTATTGATACAATCTCAACAACAGGCAACACCGACTTGCAAAATAATCATGGTTTCGAACTTGATGGTTGTACTAGTATCTCATCCTCCTCAGTCAGCCGAGCTGCAGTAAAAGGAAAAGGTTGGATCGTTGCCTTCATGTCCCGGATCAATGGCTGCATTTTCACCATTCCAGCAGAGTCATAGACAACCGTAGACATTGGGCAGAACACAGTTTAGCAAAACAGGGGACCGGGGTCTGTTTTGTTTAACGGAGTGAGATTCCAGAGAAGGGGGGGGGGATGAAATCAAATCCGCAGAGAGCTTCGACTATTGTTTTGCTTGGAAAGACTCCACTCTTGTGAGCAGATAAGTGTTGGTTGCAAAATGCAATGTATATGTATATATGTGTGTGTGAGGGGAAAGAAAGAGATATTTTCCAGAAAGGCATACCAGCCGGACAGCATTTAAAACGGAAACGGAAAAAAAAATCCATGCAGGGAACTTTGGGCGAATTTTGAAACTTTTAATCTCCTTTGAAGCACTAAAACGAAGTCACGGTGGCGGGTCCTACATTAGGGAGTTTCGACCGCACAGAAGAAACCATGCAAAAAAAAAAAAAAGGCAAAGCAGACGCAATAGCTTAAGAAGAACTACAAAAAAAGAGTAAACGATTATTGAGGCCCAAAAGTCTTAAGTTTGGTCAAAAAAACCCTTCAAGGATTGCATTACATCTTAATTTCCCCCTCCTCCGTGTTAACTCTGACAGCCTTTCGGCTTCGGAATCCATCCAGAAAATCCTCCTTCCCACCCCACTAAAAGCGAGGTCCATTCTTTTAGGAAGAGCACTGGAGAGAAAAGCTTTTCGCCACCTGTCAAAAGGAGCCGGAGCTTTGGAGTTTTAAGCCTTCTCTACCCATCTTATTCGGCAGGGACTCCGGCTGAGCCTAGCCCGACTTAATTCCGCGCAAGAGATACAGCAGCGCCGTCTCCCTTCCGAGTGTTGTGGTGTCTTACTGGAGAACAAGGGTTTGCGGTAGGCTGGAAGTTGTCGGAGTAACCGCAAAGCCGCACATAATCCCCAATATTTCCGGCCCAAGTGCTTTTGTAGGCTTGGCTGGGTCTGCATCGTAGGATGGCGGGCAATCGCTTAGCAAAGGCTACGCTTTGAGTGGCCAAATATGCTGGATCATAAATCCTAGTTTCCTTAATTTTCTGTCTCGGGATGACGGGAAAGGGCGCCCTGAAAAAACTGTGGGGAATTGGAGCTCCCAAGAGAGACAAAGAGGAAAGGGGACACTTTGCTGCAGCCTCTCAAGGACCTCACCCCGTTCTCTTCAATATTCCCCTCCATTTCCGTTCCGTTTCCCCATCTCTCTAAACGTCCGCATCGTACGCCTCCTCGGGTTTGTGAGGGCTGTAATTTTGAACAGAATTCGTACCCAAAGAAATCACACACACCGCGTGGGGGAAGTGATGCCTGCCTTTCCCGAAGGGAGAAAGCTTTGGTCTGCTATCCGAGGCTTCAAGCGCGCAGGCAGGCGGAGGTCATCAACCCCCTTTGCAGAGGTCAGCTCACCGAAAAGGGCCTTTGGGCAGAGAAAGTGGCATCTCAGGAGCCGTTGGCTACAGCTCCCGCTTGCCACGCTTCAGCCCGGGGCTTTCAGATGCTCCGTGCAGAAAGGCCAAGGCTGGACCAGCTCCGGCCTCTTCCCCACAGATTGTGAGGAAGGAAGCGACGCCTTTTCCGCCTCGAACCATGTGGGGCAGTTCGGCAGAAAAGGACCCCACCCACCCAGCGTCCCGCTAGCACAGCTTGGAAGGTTCGGTTCCTGGTCGGGAATTCACGAACAGAAGCGCCACTTGGTTCCATCCAAGGCTACGCAGGAGCCCTTCGCTCTAGCCAGCCTGATCGCCGCGAACCTGGGGCGCTTCGAGCGTGCTCTTAGCACGCCACCTCGGCTTTCCCGAAGGGCAGCGAGGTTGAAAGACCAGAGGGATTGGGGCAGTCACGTTTTTGGTAGCCCGAAATTTAATCGCGTAAGGCGAGGTGAGGCAGCGAATTTGCAGCGGGCAGGGGAAAGAAGTTTGGATCCTGTAATCCTCTGCCCAGTGTTTTCCGGCTGCTCCCACGCAGCAGATTTACCGCGGAGCAAGCGAATGCTGGACTGGGGCCATACTTACCTATAAGTGGGGCTCACACAATACACTCATCTATAGATTTAACCAGTTTTCAGCCTTTGTACAACATAGTGAATGCTGAACTAATGGCCCGGGCTGATTTGGCAGTATGAGATCCACTGTAGTGCATTCACTGCAGAATCACTTCTGTGACCGCAGGACTCAACAAGACCTTCACCCTCTACCTTGAAGATATTCCTTGTCACTGCTCCACCTGTGACCCAGAGAGTGCCTGGGAATGTTGGGAGCTGTACCTTAACACGGGGCTGGGCATTGAAGGAACCGGTGCTGCAGAGCCTTCAGCGCCTAAGATTACTGGCAGGATGAAACCAAGCGATAAGGAATTTTTGTCTGAAGGAAACCAAAGTCTTCAGATTGAGAAACCTGCCAGGACTGAAACAGAGCATCTTCGTTGAATTCCCATAAAAATATTGCTGGTTGCAGAAATATTCCTTCAGAGACAAAGAAGAGCGCCTCTGGGGCTGTGTTCGCACAAGTTTAATCAGAGCTAAACTCTTAAATGTGGTGGAAAAAAATGCATTTCCACTTGTTTCTTTTTAAAAATATGACAATATGTTGCAGGAACCCAGACCCATCAGCGACTTTATAATCCAACATATTGTAGGAAATTGTTAATTCAAGAACGAGCTTAAACCTCATATTTTCTGTCTCTTTGGCTTTCCTTTCCCACTTACAAACTTTTCACTCACTGAACATCTCCCAGCTACATCATTCCTCAATTCAAGAATAACTTGTCTTTCATGCGGCATAAAACATAAAAAATAAGAAGGGAGCATAGGATTGGCCTCCTATTTTAAAAAAAGCATTCCAAGGTCATTAGAATGCTTAACCATATTCACTTGGAGGTTAGTTCATGGGTTTTCTATTGCATGTTCAAAGATAAATATGTGTGTGAGAGTGAGCTTTACTATTGGTTTTATAGAGATGTAGATGACATGTATAGTCTACGTTCACCCAACTCAGTTAAAACAAGTCAAATAAAGACCTAGCAGTTGTATTTGATAAATGTAGTAAATGTTAAGATTAGTGTCACTGTTTAAATGTTTGGCTTATTGGACAAACACAGTCTCAACTGGCTTATTTGTGTAGCTGGTTCCCATACCCACCAAACAATACCACCAGCCACCTCCAAAGCCACAGTCTGCCCCTTCTCCTGGAACTCCAGGGATTTGACATCCTTTATGTGGAAATGTATAGTTCTCTATGGTGCTCATCTGCAAATTTCATATAAATTGACCACCGTATCATTTGGAGGGCCACGAAAATTTCATAGTATTTACTTTCAAACAACAACATATTAGTAAGAATGGTGGGGTGCTGAGTATCTTTCCAAAATTCTGAAGTTGTTTAAAACAAAAGCTTGGTTTACAAAACGCAATGCATCTCAAACAAGTAAATCACAATTTGGATTTACATGCCTTGTGAACCAAATCAGTATCTAAGCACCAGGTTTAACTGTACTATTCAGACACAGCCACCACCATTGCAATAGAAACCTATAGCTGTCTATGGAGATTCTCAACCATCCAGATCATGATTATCCCAAAGGTACTTTTTCCAAAAGGCAACTGGACCTCTCCTTTGAAAACGTTTCAAACTTCTTCAGTTCTTTGAAAGCAAAAGGTTTATAAAGGAAAGAAGAAGGGGAAAAAAACCCGAAGTCCAATAGCCTTTTGGAAAAAGCACCTTTGGAGAAATCTGTGGGTGGATAGTGCCAAACCAGCTGAAGCTGGGCAGGAAGCATATGCTGATATTTCCATCTCAGAAGTGTCACACAGAGGAAATAGTAAAAGAGATTCCACTCTTCTTAAAAAAAAACCTATTAACGATATTGTTTTAAAACGATGTCGTGTCTAGTGCCATTCCACTGCCAAAGTGTTGGTTGAGATTTTAGTACTTTCAAAAAAACTAAGCAAATTTTCTAGCTTTGTCTAACGAGGCCAGGGGATCAGATCTGAAATTTTGGGAGGCCCCTTTCAAGCCAGGAATGAATGCAGAGGTGCTCCCGCACACGTGTCAAGTTTCCACTACCCGAGGACACACCCGCACTCGGCAAACCGCGACGTTTCTCTGCTGTTTTGACGGGTAAGCGATTTGGAGGCGAGGTGCCCACGTTCTGACCTACAATTAAGGACGCGAGCTCCCCTAAGCATATGCAGAGTGCCGACCAAAGTCTGCATCCTGCCGGCCCTGCCCTTCAAGGCTCCGCGTGAGCATCAAACACCCCCCACCCAAAATAATCCTGGATTCTTACCGGCTGCTCGCGCTTCCTCTTGGCGTCGCGGGGCTCGGCTTTCTTGAGCTCGGCCTTGAAGCCCTCGGCGGCCGGCCCGTCCTTGGCGAGCACCTCCATGAGGTAAGCGATGTAGCTGGTAGCCAAGCGCAGCGTCTTGATCTTGGAGAGCTTCGTGTCGGCCGGCACGTTGGGGATGCACTCGCGCAGCTCGGCGAAGGCGCTGTTCAGGCTCTCGGTGCGACGCCGCTCCTTGCGCGGGGCTCCAGGCGCGGGCCCGGCCCTCCGCCGCCCCGCCAGACGCCCGCCCAGCTCCGAGGGGCTGCTGCCGTAGGACGAAGAGGGCGAAGCCGAGGAAGCCAGCCCGGCCGCAGCACAAATCAGCTCTGGAGGCGGCGGCGGCTGAGGCGGCGGAGACAGCTCGGCCGACGCTGCGCTCAACAGCCAGCCCTGAGCGAAGGGCCGGTCGGACGCTGCCGCCGCCGCTGCTGCCGCTGCCGCCGCCGCCGCCGGGAAACATCTCGCAGGGGGCGGCGGTGGGGGCGGCCCGAAGAGAAACGGCTCGTGCAGCAAAGCGCTGTGCGGGTGATGGTGCGGGTGCGGGTGGCCCTGGTAGTTCCCCACCACGTTCATGGCGAGTGCCTGGCGCTACGAAGCCATGGGCGGGCGAGCGGCCGCCTCCACACACTAGTCCCCGACCGGCTTGTCCGCTTCGCTCGCCGCCTCGGCCCTGCTCAGTTCCTATCCCTCCGCTCGGCCTTTATACAGCGGCGGGCTTTTGATGTCACGCAGGGCAGGGGGCGGGGAGGGGGGGAAATAGGCGCGCGCATGCACGCACGGAGCACGCAAGCGTCCTGGCGGCGGCGAGGAGCTCGACCTCCTGAAGCTGGACGCCTGGCCTGGCCTGGCCCGTCCTGGCCCGTCCTGGCCCGTCCGCCGGATTCTTGCCAATGAGCCCCTCTGTGCGGCCTTCTCCCCGTTTGTGCCGAAGCGCGGATCCCAGCTCCGACCTCTTCCAGAGGCCGCTCCGAAAAAAAGAGCCCAGCGCTAGAATCCGCCTTGCCGGCTTTGCTGCCCTGCCGGGGGAATAGCCCCGAGAGGCTTCTCCGCCTCCTGTCTCCCCCAGGAAGTTGCCGCTGGATTGGAGACCGAAAGCTGTTTTGTCTCGAGCTAAGAAGCCTGACGTTAAGGTCGCATAGGGTCGCTTCGCTTCCCCCGTTATCGGTTCTCTTCGCGGTGGAACCGCCAGAGACTGGCTGCTCCCTGCCGCTCCCCGAAGGCCGCGCCGCGCGATTTCGAGGAGCCAGGGACCGAGAGACCTTCGGCAGCTCCCGGCCTTTTGCTTCTCCGCTGGAAGGGCCTTCGACGACCAAAAGCGGATCGGCAGGACAGGCATCACCCGTGGCGCTTCTACCGAAGCGCGCTTTCCTCGCGAGGCCGGCTGCGTCTCCTTTTTTGTAAGGCCATCTCCGTCGGGTCATCGGGTGATTCTCCCCGAGAACTAGGCTGTGGTCGCAATCTAAGAGGGATACTTCGAAATAGAATTATTTATTGGACACATAAGGAATTTGTCTTGGTGTAAATACTCTCAGTATACATTAAATTGCGTCAGTACCCAAAATAATGCAACTAAATAATAATTAAAGACCAGAGAGGGTTCTTCTAACCTACAGCAATTTAACACTGTACGGTACTTCTTTTATTTTCTTGGACACTCACTTATCCCCGAAATGAATCCACATCTACGTTGGATAAAGATGGTTGTATTTCAGGACAATCTAATTTCACTACTTTATAAACCCAAGGAGAGGGGGGATATTTTAAGTACCTCCAGTTAGTATATTCCAAATTTCTGTCTTATTTTGATCTTGTGTGGGAGAACTTTCCACCAGATCTGTACAGTACTTTGGTCGAGGCAACTCCTCCAAGTTTTGCAGTAGAGGTTGAGGCTTTATCCTTATTGTCAATGGGACTCTGTTGCCTTAGGTATTAGGTAAGGAGAATGTATTTCTTATTACTCCTAATCTTAGCCTGAGATTTTTCTCTTCCAGCCATTAGGAGGAATTAAAATTTGGACTGGAAGAAGTTTGTAAACCTGAGGAAAGGTGAAAGCCATAGTGCTCACTCTGAAATGGAAAAGAGATAATCAATGGCCGTGTTAAGAGATTATTTTTATTAGTGCAATGGAAAGTTTAATTGTTTAATGTGCAAGATTTCAGGGATCCAAGAATTCATCGTCAAGAGATAATCTTTGTTACCCTGAAAACATTAGATTTAGGGTGCATTTTCCTAAATGTGGAGGGAGGAAAAAGCTCAACTGCACTTTGAGTAGTTCTCATGGAATTACCCTGATGAAGGGCAAAGGCAGACAACAAAGTCCAATATTTATTAGAATATTAATGCTTCTGGTCTGTATAATTCTGGTGCCTTGAATAGAGTAGAGAATAAACAATGAAAACAAATCAACACTCAAAGTAATTTCAGTGGAGCACTTTTAGTCAATTTTATTAGAAATGATCAATCAGGCTGCAAAATTGGTAAACCATTCATAACTTCGCTTATAATCGAACTGAAGAAATACCTAATACTGCCTGCATCTTCTCCTGTCATAACCAACCAGGAACAAACCTATAATACTGTACACAGCAGTCAGAAGTAAATCTAATTACAATCAAAAGGATTACTTCCTGTAATGTGGGTGCAGACCTTACAGTAGAAAAATCTAGACTGGAACATATTTTAACGTGTTTGTGGACATGTGGAATTTGGAAAATTCATCACTCTTTATTCCTGGCCTTTTGGATTGAAATAAAATGGGTTTATTACAGTAGATCTGAATTTGAATTCGTTTTCTACGGTAGGTAAGTGAAATTGTCTTATGCAAGGTATTTCTGTGCCTGAATGTCACTGTTTAGAATTCTCTACGTATCAGCCATGCTGCATCTCTCATCACAGATGATGTTTTCTATTAAAAACAGAACTAGAAAATAGACCAAGAGAGACAGAAGAAAATCAAGATTGAATGAAAGAAGGATCAAATGGACCAGTAATCAGTCTGCCCACCCCACACCCATCTCTAACTTTCATTTGCCTGCAGCAAGTTTATTTTTCTAGTTGGTGGGTCTTTGTTTTTGTTTTTCTCTGCTAGAGCACTAACCAAGCCAAGATTTCTGTTTTCTGGACCAGCTTCCAAGAGAGTGTAATGAATGTGTCTCCATTGGAAGTGGCAACACTGTCTTCTCAAACTGCAGAAGCCCACCAAATGCATTGATTCATCATTCCTACTAGCTGGAGTGTTCATCAAACACACCGGGAGGGCACTGGGGATTGTGGAAAGAATAAGACTGACTTCAACGCAATATTTCTGGAGGAAACTGCGTTGCATTGCATTCTGCTTCCAGTGGTGCCTGGCCACCATTTACCGCCCTCCAGAAAAAATGATGTGTGTGCTGGTTGAGGGTTATGGGGGCTGTAATCCAATATATCTGAAGTGAATGTGATTGGAGAAGAATATTTCAATAGTACAGGCATTAGGAAAAGAGAAATCCAAATCCGCTGGTAGATCTCTGAACAGGTGACTCCAAGGGTGTCCTGTCCCAGAATAGTTAACAGTACCCCAAGCAGTGAAAGCAAAAGAGGTTAGTCTGAAGTCAGGTGCTGAGATGAAGAAATGTATCTGGGGTAACGAGGTAGCCCTTTGCTTTGAGAGTTTAACAATTTTGTGGCATAATTATTTATTCATTTATTCGTCATTGTATAGCTTTCAACCTTCATCCTGAACAACTTCATTGTGTGATTTTGGATACAAATAGGCCAAACCCTTAATGTTTTGATTCGTAGTCCTCTCCTCCCAGATTGGGAGGGGGGGGGGTGATACTGTCCCGAATCGTCTCGGATCTCCTGAAAGGTAAGTTCCCCACCAGCGATTTAGAGCTGCTTCTATCTTTGGAATCTGACCAGTCCTGAGCCTTAGGCACTTAAGCAAAGGGACAGGAAAGGAGCAGCAGGATGCAATTCGCAGGGCAGCTTTTCTGAGCCAGTCAATAGGGACCTTTACCTTTTGGAGAGCATCCAAGGGGGCGAGCAAGCTCCGCCCTCGCTTTCAAAGCGTTTGCTCTCCTCCCCCACCCACGCCCCACCCGCTGCCCTGCTTCGCGCACCCCAATTAATAGGATACTATATACAATCATATTCAAAATTCTGAGCCTGAGGGACACAATTCTGAGCCGAGCGTTGCCATTTCGGGGTATTTTCCGCCTCCCTTATGTTTTCCGGTGATTCTTTCCCTTCGTGCCAACGGTAGATCTCAGAAGACCTTGTTCCGAGGAAGGCGACGCGCAATGACATTCGTTTTCCTGGTTCGGAGCGAAGGAACAGCAAGCGAAGCCGCACGTACCCGCCGCTGGCCTACCCAATTTTCAGCTCCACTCTCGCCTCTCCCTTCCATCGCACATTCCTGTCTGGGAAGGGAGGGGTGTGTCGGGTCCCCCATGGCGCGACCACAAGAATTCGTCACTGCTGTTCCCAGAGCCCCCTTTGCACCAGGGCTGTTTCTGCCAGTGGTTCTTTTGCCGTTGCTTGGCAGAGTGACCCGAAAGGGTCGTGGGAGAGGAGAGGAAGGATCGCTCTGAGTAATCCTGGGTTGCTCAAAAAAGTCTACCGATCCCGTGCCCACTCTATAAAGGCTGCTGGGATCCCGTCCGGACAGTATCGAGAAAAAAACTACTTCCCACCCCCGTAGTCTGTATTTCCTCTGGCAAATGTGATTCAGGGAGGAAAGTCCGCCGGCCTAACTTTCAACGCCATTACAGCATCTATATTCCAACCCCCCCCCCCCGCCCCAACAACAACAACAAAAAAAACCTCGTGCGCTGCTGCTGTACCTTGTGGCCGTGAGTTCCACAAGGGTGAATTCGTAAGCTCTACCTATGGAGATAGACGATAAAAGCTTTGTTGGATTCTCCACCTCGCCCATTTTCGACGCCAAGGATTCAGCACGCCGATTCCCCGCGAAGTCGGAAAATCAGAGCGCTTCTGGATGTGGCCTAATGGCCGTTTCCCACAAGAGCATCCTACTGGGCAAGATCGGGCCTGTTCCTCCTTAGGATGTTTGGTTCGTCTTCCTCTTACCGGTATGCCTACCCTCTCCCATCCAGCCTCGCCTTCTCCTCTCAAGGACTCGTCCTCCTTCGCCAACCTATTATTCCCCACCCCCCACGGAAAAGCCCGTGGGCCAGAGACTGATGCGGGGCCCTCCTGCCCAGGGAGAAACGGACAGAGCAGAAGATGGGGACAGCCGGCGACGCCTTGGAGGGGGTGGGGGTGGGGGTGGATGGGGTACGGTAGCGGCGAGCCTGGCGCCGTGAAGCTGGGACGAGTCGTCCCTCCGGGGGTGGGGGAATGGAAGCGACGCGGAGCTGCATTTCAGGCCCTGCCCCGCTCCCGTCTGGGCCACGCGAGCTCAGCAAAGTGGCGACCAGAACTGAGCAGAGGGAGAGCATCGGAGCTCAGCCGTCTCCGAAGCAGCGGCGGCGGCGGCGGCGGCGGCTTCATAGCGCAGCGCTCCGTGAGCTCTTGGCTAGCCACTGGAAACTTCGCCCGGGCTTAGGTCAAGGGCGCGCCACTTGGGGGGTTGTGTAGCTCCGCGATCTGCGCGTTGAAAGATGGCATATGACCAGAACTAGCAACTGGGCACGGGTGCGCAATCAGAAGGAGCCAAGAAAAGGGTTTCGGAGGCAATCTCATTCTATTTCCTGTCCTCCCTCCACACACCCGAATTATTTTCCATTCTAGAAGTCTAATTAGGAGTCGGCAACAGTCGTGTTATTATGACTGCTGGGTTTTTTTAAATGGGATTCTGGCCCTCTTGCGATCCTAACGCAAAAATCCCCCGCCGGGAATCCACGAAAGTCTCCTACCGCAGATACCTTTGCTGCAAAACGAAATCGCCGGCTTAGTTTCTTACAACAAAACCAAGGGAGCCATCCACAAACATCTTCGTTTCGTAGGTTTTCAAAATAAATAAATATGGTGAGCATTCCCCAAGGGCAAAGCATCTGTTTACTCTGAAATAACTCCAATTGCAGTGCTTGGTCCCATTCGCATTCCCGCTCTCGCATGAAACTTTCCTGGAGCGTTCCTACCCATAATACGGGGGCGTATTATGAGAGCAAATCATCTCGGTCTTTTGAAAAGGGTACTAAACAAAACCTCGCAGCTGACTAAACCCGCGAGGACCTCGAATCATAAAACAAATCCGATGGAACCTGTAGATTGTTCTGCAGAAAATCTGGGCTTTGTGCTGCATTTTGTTGAAGGTGTGGGGTATTAATGCATACAATACAATAATTCGCTTTCCAAGGGACCCAATGGAGCACTCGAAAGGGAATTATTGTATGCAAATAGACAAATATATGGAATTGAGAAGATGTGGAAAACAGATATGAACCGCACCTGCTGTCTTCCCTCTGCAATCTTCCATCTTCATCTCTGATTCCTTTCATTTGACTGCTTGGTTGGTTGATCGGCCTGCTCTCGGGCGAGTCAGAACAGACCGAATCACCCGAAAGGCGGTACTTCTAAGGATTATTGGTCGCGATGTGGTTTGCTTTGGAGTAAGTGGGCTCCAGGTTGCGTGAGCTGTTTACCTCTTTCTCCCGCGGATTCTGAAACTTTCAGCTGCGCTGCATTTTAAGCTTGCACCAACAGCTTCCATCTATGCCGTGTCATACTAAGTTAGTCAATGAAGGAATTTATGATTCCTCTCCTCACTCGCCTGGCAGCATCGCGCCTTACCATCTGTGAATGTCCTGGGCATTTTGCTACAGCCTAGATTCAGCCTGATATTCGCTATTGTGCACATTGGTCTTGCTGGATGCCCCTTTTTGAAATCGTTGATCCTTCGGTAGTTTTAAAATCGTCCACCGGTAGTTTTAAATCTAGCTTTCTTTGAAGCTTTATAGAGAAGCTATTTGCTATCACTCCTTCTGTTATTTTGTTTCTTTCCAAAATTGGCCATAAATAATTAGTTGTTTGAAATGTCTTCAAAATTAAATTTGGAATTGGCCAAGAGAATTCCACAAGTCAAGATTTATTTCTAGCTAGTATGGAATCTCTAAAAATTTCCATCTAATTTTCTCCAAAAAGGTATGGAATCAACCTAAATCAAAATACCTAGGGCTAAATAATTTATTATTCTCTGTCACTTGAAAGCATTATTTTCATTTCCACATATATATATGTATTTAAAAAACTTGTTACTGAATTAAAAAAACTTGTTACTGCAACCTCTTGTAATTAATATTTAATTCTGGCTGGATTTCTTTCTTCAAACTTTTGTGCAAAAATCATAAATGGTTGTCAGATGTCCCTTAACAGTATACAAATTAATTAGATTATCCTATAAATTTATACCAAGTTAAAATTACTTTGTATCAGTGCACATGGCTTACATGGAAATATTTCCGCATTAGCAGAGTAATTGTTTGCACATTTTCTTAGAAATTAGCTCCACACTTGTAGGCCTTAATGGATATCCATTGTTGTTTTGCTAATAAATGTCACTGCATTATTTATTATTATTATTATTATTATTATTATTATTATTATTATTATTTGACTTGTATGCCACCCCCTCTCCAAAAGGACTCAATATGCTATTAAGGTGTGGTTATAAGATGTGTGGGGTTTAAATGTGGATCTCCATTTTACCTGGATTGAACTATGTGATCATAACTGCTTTAACTGTTTCTTGTGTCTTATTTGCTCAGAACTTGTCAGGGTTATACAGATTAATAGAATTGACACCCAAATTATGCTCTTTTGACCAAAACTGGTCTGTGTTTTACCAAGGATAATTTAAAAGGAGGATCATTATTTCATTACTGCCGCTGAGTAATAAGCAGGCATATACAATGGAATGAAGGCTATTGCTGAGCACACTGGGTTGTATCCTAAAAATTGTAAGCCGCCCTGAGTCTCCGGAGAAGGGCGGCATATAAATGTAATTAAAAAAAAAAAATTAAGGAAAGTGCACATTTCTCTTTGTAGAGTCACTTATAAAGACTTATATGGAGAAATACATTTTATTTTGCTACTATGTCACCAATATATAAACAACCCTCCCACATACTTAATTGCATTATTTTCTTAGAAATTCATATAGCTGCTGTTGATGATTTGACTATGGCTTGAGAAGGGGCTGTTTGTGGGCACACAAAAGGGCATTTTGCTTGGTGTGGATCTGTGGATCCCATGGGGCTGCAGAAGCAGCATGATCTGGAGAAGGGCCAGCCTGGATTTTGACTGTCTCCAAACAGTCTTGCCTGGCTTTCTTTTCTTCAAACATTCAATTTCTTGATGTTTGAGACAGAAAAAAGCCCCAAAGGAAAAATGCCAATAACATTCCCGGAGAGTCTTTATTAAATCAGTGCTAGGTATGCTAACCATTAAATTGTTTTTTTTTAAAATCATACTGTAGTTTAGGGTAGAAATGCTTTAAGATTGTTTCCTGGTGTTTTAAACGAATTCACCCAACTACACAAATCATTAATGTCTGCTTACTTTGGAAGGGGACACATTTTATGTGACTTATTTCAATTGCAGCTCTGGTCTCTGAAATGAAGGATGTGGACACACTTGTTCTTTATTCCTGGCCTGTTCACCAGAACCCAAAAACCACCAGGCCAAGTAGAGGGCTCCCTCTTCTTCCTCCTGACAAGTATGAACATCTAGTTCAGCTGTATGCTCAGTAGCTCTATGCTCAAGATCTTCAAGCTAGGTTTTCATTGCTAGTATCTGCCGAGAGGCTGCTCTGTCTCCACTTAAATTCTTCAAGCACATCAGAAAGGCAGTTCTGTTTATCAAACAACTAAATTATTCAGCAACAGAGTGGTCAATGCCTGGAATGCACTACCTGACTCTGTTGTTACATCCTCTAACCCCCACTCCTTTAGCCTCAAACTAACCACAATTGACCTCACCCCATTCCTAAGGGGCGTGCATAAGTGCACCATCCTGCCTCCCGTCCATGTCCTATTGTCCCCATTTATTCGTACTTATTTCCTGTATTCTTACTCATGTTTATACTTGTATCTATTACCTTGTAAGCGATTGACAAATCAAATAAATAAATAAAAATACTTCAGATGATTTTGTGATGTCCCAGATCCTGGAGGTTTCTCTATGTATTTAGCGTCTACAATGAAAAAAAACGTAGAGCATGTGTTACCACTTGCTGCAACACATTTGGAATTTATTCTGGATGTCTTGGTTACTAGCATAGTTAGGCATCCCAAAAGAGAGAGCCACCTGAAAGGGGATTTTCTTGTTCAAAAGGTAACTTTTCTCTGAAGGTGCTAACTTCCTCTCCAAGTGACTTTCAACAAATAATGTTTTAATTTTTTAATTTTTTTAAGGAGTGCAGTACATAGTACACTGCCAGATAGCTAGGAAGCCCCTGTAGTTCGTATGGAAACTTCAGTGAAGATGAGAAGAGCCCTCACCTAAACAGCCTGAGAATTAGATAATGAGGGGTAACCTATCTCTTTTTTTTATCACTATAGTATTCATATTTGCACCCTGAGCATCAACATCACTTTTTTCCAGCTGTGGGGAGATTATATCCGTCCATTACAAGTCAGGTGGCCTAGCAAAGATTGTCTACTTTGGTATCAACTGGATAAACGTTGTACAGGATCACTTAGAGCTTGAGAGAGAAGCTTTTACTGAAATCATGGTGGTGGGAGTGAGGAAGCACTGATTTCAAGGCAAGAGATTAATTACTGCGAAGCGCCCTGCTTGTTTGCAGTTGCACAGGAAGACACTCAAGGGTGTGTAAATTACCTTGGATTGCAATTCTATTTTTATTGCTTTTCAAAATACATAATCTTTTATAGTTTTGCTTTTAAAATTGTGAGCACCCAGAGTCACTTCAAAGTGAAATGGGCAGCAAACAAATGCAATAAATAAAATAAAATAAAATGATAATAATGGTAATGACGATGACGACGACAACGACAACAATAATAATAATTTGTATCTCTCAACAAAGAAAAAGTGTCTTTAGTGAAATGGTTGCTGTGGGCTGCTTACTTCCGGATACAAGTGCAGAAAAGCAGCATCATTGTACCGTCTGTGGGGAGCCTCCAGGTGTTCTTTACCCGAGAAGTTTACAAGCCGAAAAGCACGTAAAACGAATCCGATCCAGTGTCCGTGCATGGGACGCCCCACAGATCGTTTCAATGCCCAAGCGCTGACTTCCCGACTTCCAGGCGAGAAAGGCAGCCCGAGATTGGTCCGAGGGCGCCGATTTGCTTAGAAACAAGCCCAGACCCTCCGATCAGACCCAGATCCTCCAATCAGCGTTTGCGGGAGGCGGTTCTCCGAGAAGCCCTTGAGGAGAAAGCCGCCGGCCAAAAGGAAGTGGCGGTGGTGGTGGGGCTCGTGGCTTCCAGGCTTGCCTCCTGTCGGCCGCCTCAGAGTTTTGGGGAACTTTCGCAGCGCTCAGTTTGTTGCACAGATGGTCAGCCGCTGCCTCGAAAAGTAGTCGGCTCCCTTTATCTAATCGCCTGGTTAGCTGCTGGGAGTCTGGTCCTAAGGAATCCCATTGATAAAGGACAGCGGTTTGCGGAAGGAAGAAAAAGAAAGATTCCCTCGGGTGGTGGGGAAAGGAGCCTGAATCGTGAGGGTAGTTCAACCGAGAACTCTTCCTTGTACTTAAATGTCTATGGAGATTCTCCGTCATCCAGGTCGTGGTTGTCCCAAAGGTGCTTTTTCAAGAGGCAACTGGACTTTCTGGTTTTTCTTTGAAGACGTTTCACTTCTCATCCAAAAAGCTTCCACAGACAGCTCTGACTGCAAGGCGTATAAATCCTTCCATTCCCCGTCATCCAGCCAGAGCTGAAGAAGCTTCTTGGATGAGAAGCGAAACATCTTCAAAGAAAAACCAGAAAGTCCAGTTGCCTCTTGAAAAAGCACCTTTGGGTTTTCCTTATATTGTAGCTTCTTCCAGGCGAATCCTCTGGAGAGGTGTGTGTGTGTGTGTGTGTGTGAGAAATCTTCCGATGACAATTTGTCACTATTTTCAACTTTTCCCTGTTTTCACATCCTCCTGTCCGTTTGGCTGTTGCTTTCTGCTACTTCCTTTCTGGCTCTCTTGGTATTATTCTTCCCCATTCTGAGACACCACTGAAAACCTGTATAGAAATCAGAAATTTAGCTGAGAGACCTCCCCCAACTACCTCCGGTTTGTTCAAGTTCAACTCAACCCTTGTTGGGGCAAAAGCCAAAAGTTTGAATTAGTTTGCAGTTTTGTTTGATCTGGTAGGGCTGTGCAAGATGAACTTGGTATCATGGAGAATGGTTTTTAAATCTATCAAATGATTAAGCCATAAAAAGAGATCAAGTCAAAGGTGAGGGGTAGGATGTGAATGCAGAATGCAAAACTCAGATGCTTTTAATGATTATTTTTCTGTGAAGTAAAAATGGTCAGTGGCACTTTGTAGAATGTTTTTCTAAAGTTTGCTTCTGGAAGCCTGCAATAACATGCTAGTGCACAAATAAACAAGACATATAAAGTGCTATTCATATTGGATAAACTTTATAATAAATAAGGAATTATTGTTAACTGAATTAGAAAAAAAAGTTTCAGAGTTGGGAAAGGAGTGAGAAATGGAAGCATATAGTCCCCATACTTGCTTAATTTGTTTGGCAAGTATAAGAATGGCAGGATTGAAAGATAGGACAACTGGAATCAAGACCTAACCATTAATAGTTTGAGATATGCTGACAATACAATCTACTTAGCTGGAAAAATGGTATTCATTTAGTTACTTATTTGACTTATCTGATTGCCCAGCTTATCTGTCATAACTCTGGATGGTTCACACCTACCGCAATAAAAACTCAAAGGAAATAATAAAAACCAAAATCCAAAAACTAGTCCCTTGTATTCTACAACACTCCCCAACAATCATAATCAATAGGCTCCACCCTAACCTTAAGTAAACTTAGAACTGCATGCTGTGAAATTAAAAATAGAAAGTAGAAATCTGGGTTCACTAAATTAAGAATTCTTAAATTCTTAAATTAAAAGAGAGATAAGATTAGCTAGCACTGACATGAGATATTGAAATCACAGCTGGCAGCAAAGAAGTGAAAGTGCAGTTAGTTGTACTTTCTCAAGTTCAAAGTAGACAAAGATGGACTGGGGGTAAGAAGTAGCTAGGAAATTAATCATCACCATCAGAAGAATGCAATGAAAACTTAGTCACATGAAGGATAAGGACATTTGTAAGACTGTAAATATCAGAATTGCTGAAGCAATATAATTATGGATAACTGGAGCAATATGAAACTATGAAAGCTGACCACTGAAAAAGAGCATGATAAAAGAAGACAGACATCTTCAGATAATAGATTTGGAGGTCATTACTAAGAACATCATGAAGTACAAGTACAACCAATCGATCATTCCTGGGCTAGATAAAAGCTGACCTTTCTCTTTAAGGCAATACTTAAGCAGGCAAAAACTAATATTTTGAGCATGTCATACAAGTGGGAAAAGCAGCTATGCCCCGCAAGACTGAGGGCAATAGGAAAATGGGAAAATAATATTTAAAGTGGAAAGTTGGGATTAGGAACGTTCTTGTAATATCTTTGGAAGGCAGTGGATTGTCTCTACAAATAGGTTGGAATGGACAATATTTGTCAATGCTCTGCCTGACAATGTCATATATTTAATTACCTGTCACATTATCATTTCTGATATCAAATTTGTATCCATTTACTTTTTGTCTCCATTTTCTTCTGCAAAATATATCACTAGCAGATGACTGCTAAATAATCAGGCAAATGAACACCGTCCTTTCTAGGCAAAATGCCTGGAGTTGCTTGAAAATACAGAGAGCAGCAAGAACTTAAAAAGGCCAATCACTCAAATATAAGGCAAACTTCTTTTCATGTATGTCTGCAATCATATGCACATTTATCTTTAAAATGTGGCTTTATCTCTAAGGAATGTTATTTAGAAATAAAAGCCACAGACAAGGGATGCACTGAAGCTGATTACTGCTTATCTTTTAATTGGATTCACTGTCAATGTAATCTTGTAGATATAACATTGGAGTTTTATATAAAGCAGTAAGGAATTATTTACACTAGTTTGGCATGTCCAATGGAACATATGCTATGAAATAGAATATCATACTATATAACATAAAGTAATATAAATTCTACACAGATGCCATACAGTAGATACTTCTCACTGTACAATCCTGTGTTTGTTGATTTCCTATACCATTTCAGACAAATGACTGTCCAGTCTCTTCTTAAAGAATCTCCAGTGGTGAAGCATCCACAAGATCTGAAGGCAAGCTGTTCCACTGGTTAATTGTCCTCACCGTTAAGAAGTTTCTCCTTAATTCCAGGTTGCTTCTCTCCTTGATTAGTTTCCATCCATTGTTTCTTGTCCTGCCCTCAGGTGCTTTGGAGAATAATTTGACCCCCTCTTCTTTGTGGCAGCCTCTCCAATACCGGAATGCTGCAGTCAGGTCCCCCTTTTCTCTAGATTCCAAACCCCAAATCCAGCAACCATTCTTCATGTTTTAGTCTCTAGGCTTTTAATCATCTTAGTTGCTCTTCTTTGCACTTTTTCCAAAGTCTCAACATGTTTTTTTTTTTTGTAATGTGGTGACCAAAACTGGATCTAGTATTCCAGATGCGGTCTTACCAATTTGTCCTTTCTTGTCACTTATGAAACTCCCGCCCCACCCTTCTCTTAAAAAAAACAAAACTCGGCCTGTTACGCAGGCGGCGTAATACAACGCCTAGAATTTATTTAATTTGGTTTGGACGTAGAACTCTCCATCTCATCAACTCTTCGCTCAGCCAGAAACCTCCGCCAGCCCACGGGCCAAACTTCTCAACCTGACCAACCAGCACCTGCTTTTCCGACTAGAGCGAATAGCAAAGGGAGCGTTCGCGAACGCTTTACCGACCAATCAATTCTCTTTTTTTTAATTGGTTCCCTGTCTCAACCAATCCCTGGCTCCAGCGCTGATCTCTATATTCTGCTCCGACTCGACAGCGCCTCTAGAGGCTGGCAAAGCCGCGGCAAAAACCGGTTTTCACCGGTGGTTGATGGGTTTGGGTATTTTCCTCCCCACTCTGCCGGAGGCAGCATTCTTGGGCGGCGTCTCCTGCGCCGCTGCGGTCCAGCGAAACGTCAACCCTGGCACGTCCTGTGACCTTGACGCCACCGCCAATCCCTACTCCGGACACCGTTATCTAAATAGGGCCGTAAATCAGGCCACTGTCGGATTGCGTGCCATTGCAGGGGCTCCATAAAACGGGGCTCTGCGCCTGAGCTGTTTACATTGAAGCCCCGTAAAATATTCCCCCTGTCTTTTGTATTAGCGTCTCCCTTGTAACATCCCGTAAATCACGGCTCGTCCGCATGAGGAATGGCTCGACCCCTTACATATTTTTAGAGGCATAAATAATGTCAATTGGTTTCCATTATCTGCTGCAAAGAGAAGGGCTGGGAGAATCGGCCCCGTGGTGTGGAAAAAGTTATTGCTCGTAGGGGGCCGCGCAAGCCGGAGAAGGCTTGACTCCCGGTCCTGTCCTGTCCTGGAGCCCTAACCGTTAAAAAATGGAGTTTGTCTGGAAATGCGCGGTTAGGGGTTTCTGCTCCAGCATCCTGAACTTAGCGCCACGGTTATGCCAATCACGTGTCCTGCTTTCAGTAGCAATGGTGAACCCGGAGTGCCTCTGAGAACGTGCCGAGTTGTCTCATCGCGGTGGAAAAGTTCGTTAGAATTAAGGCAACGCGGTTCGCCTTCCTAGCCCTGGGCTTAAATCCAAACGTCGCTGCATTCGGAGGATTCATTGGTGGGAGAGTGAGGTAGTGATCCGATTTATTAAGGGAGGAAACTGGAGATAAATGAGTGCCTAGACGTGGAAGAAATGGGGGAAAGAATACGACGATTTGCTAGCCCGCATTTTCTGTTTCCCTTCCTTGAAGCTCCAGCGTTAAATGGCTTCCTGGAGTTCTGAAAGCACCTTGTCCTTCTCGACCTGTTCATGGCTGGGCACTTTCACTGCAGTCCCGAAGTCAGGCTTCTTCCAGCTGCATTACACACTCTTGACATATAAATTAAATATAAAGGGCCCTCTGTTATCTAACCGGCTGAAGTTTACTCTTGGCTGCGGTAATTCTACTAAGCCCCTTCTTACAGTAATATATTAGGATAAATGTTCACTTCTGTTAAGGGTGGATTCATTTTCAAAGTCCAAGCTTCGCTTTGGGATGGTGAACAGTAATGGTATCAAGGGTAGCTTTGAATGCACACTGAGGATCTTTTCCTTATATCTATTTATTTAGAACATTTTTAAGCCTGCCTTTCAGTTTGCCAGATTCCCTTAAGTAGGGAACAATTGCCAAGTTTCAAGTATTTATTTATTCAATTTATCCAGTTTATAGGAATATACATTTGTTTGAAAACAGAGACAAAAATCAAACAAGCAAAGCACGAGTCATAAAAAGTCTGTTTAACAAAGAAAGGCTTGTACTGGCTTGAAAAAAAGGCTTTTGCTGGATCTTGCACAAAACCGCTTGTTCAGCAACAACTATACGCTTGGAGATAGTCATTCCTAAATTGTAATGGTACATGTGAGAAAAGTGCAGTTGCATCAAATATACTAAAAATTATTTTAAAGAATAATTATAGATTTTTCTTATTTTAAAAAAATAACAAGACTTTCTTAAAAATAGAAAGGATAACCTCTTGATTAAGTTAAATATTCCATGTGTGTCTGTCTTAAGCAGCCCAGGTATTTTCATCTTCGATGACTTGCAAAAAAGATTTCCAAGTAGCTATTAAATGTTGGCTCTTCCTCTTCCATTTTGGAACTGATTTTATATGATTCTGAATCCACAAACAGAAAATGAGTGCCCAAAATGACAGGGGCTATAAACCAAGCACCACATGATTTATCCATATATTTTTTCCAGAAGAAAGTTATTGAACTCAGAAATGTTAAAAGATCATGGGTCCAATAAGTAAGGAAGAAAATGGCAACCATGTTGTCACACATCAACCATGTTTAGAAAAAAATGGCAACCAATCTGAGCATTTAATGTAAATTATATAATAGATTATCTATGAAGCCTTACTTTTGGTACGCACTCTCTCTCTATATAATCATTTAGGTTGCCATTCCCAAGACACACCTTCTGAATGTGTTGAACTTCTGATTGCTTCTAGAAACCCCTGGCAATTGATTTAGAAGTAGGAAGTCTCTGAGTTCAAATCCATCCTCAGCCATGGAAGTGCTCAGGGTCCTCTGAAATCTAGCTCATAGGGCTGTTTTGATGATGTCATGAAGACCCCCCTGTACATAACAACCTTGTAGGGAAATGTAGCTCATAATATATTGCAGTATGTTATGTAACTTGATGTGCCCAATGGCACTGCCCATGTGTCATTCTTTAAGTACATCCCTTTGTGAAATATGACCTAGAATTCATTAAATCCATCTATGAAATAAGCAACGAACCAATCCAAGGCAGTTGCATGTTCACCAATCTCCAAAGCAGTAAGAGAAAAGAGTTTAGACAAAAAGGAAGCAATTCTGAAGTCTGGTCAGGAGTGTGACAGGTAATGGGGTGGACAAAAAAATAAGATGGTGACTGCAATCAAAGCACTGCCCTCTTTTTATCTGCTTTTTTTAATTTAAAAAAGGAACAGGGTTTTGATCACATGGTTGCAGCTACCATCTTGACTCCCCTAGTGGATTACCCTGTTCTGGGTGAGGATCCTATGATCAATATTACCTTATCCCCTCTACCCACTACTTTACTTGGAGTAGAGTTTCCACAGGCTGGTGAATCCTGATCTCATTAATAAAAAAAAGTCTGCTGAATCCAAAGAATTATTTCTGGCATATTTGTGTAGTTAAAGTATTTTAAAGGTAATGTTCAGACTTTGCGTTGGACTTGGAAACAAATTGGAAACTGGTATAGATTGAAACCATCTTCTTCAAAAAACAAAACAATACAAAAGAAAGGAAAAAAACCCAGCCCCTTCGCTATCAGCAGCTCTTTGAATCAAGAGCTCTTGGAAGACAGTCCAGTTCATTAGATAACATGAAGGAGGCTGACTGACCTGAGTTTCTAGGATTCCTTCCCTTGAAAGATCTTAAGCAGTTCTCCTATCTATGAGCCAATACATGAAAAGAATACCAGCCAAATGATCCCTATCGTTCCATATGTTCTGATTGGAACCTTGCATCTCAAATTAGCTCCACTGGAGACTGGATAATGTGAACCCTCTTCATTTGTACAAGAATGGAGGGCAAATTACATGTTGTTGAAATAGGATAAGCAATGAAACAGGAAAACTCTAAAGCAGAACTTTACCAGCTACATTTGAGCGCTGTGGACTTCTTTAAAAAAATATCTGGAATTCCTGCAAAAAAAACTCCAGAGGAGAGGAAATGCTTCCTGCACTAGTTCAATCCTGTATTATGGATACGGCCGCAGATTCTCATCCTTAATTTATATGGTTAATTAAGGAGATCTTAACCTAAGTTTGGAATCTAATCCTTCTAAAGTTTCAGGAACCTAAGAAACATTTTGGTAGTCCTCGACTTGTGATCACAACTGAGCCACAAATTTATGCTGCTAAGTGAGACAGTTGTTAAGTGAGTTTGCCCCATTTTCTGATCTTCCTTGCCACAGTTATTAAGTGAATCACTGTAATTGTTAAATTAGTACATGACACAATATTGAGTTAGAAGATTGGGAAAAAATGTGGAACAAAAATTATACTTTAACAAAATCCACCGCATACAAAGAAAACCAATACAAGATGTTTTACCGTTGGCATTTAGCCCCAACAAGGCTGCAAAGATGAATCCCAAGCTAAACCCTAACTGTTGGAAATGCAAACAAGTGCAAGGTACTTTTTTCCATGTCTGGTGGCTATGCCTGGAAATTAAAAAATATTGGATTAAAATACAAAAATGGCTAAACGAAATCATCCACTGTCAAACAGAGTTGAAGCCTGAATTGTTTATCCTAGGATCATTAAGGGTAAATACCCCCAAAAGATTAAATATTTGACTATACATATTATTATGGCAGCAAGAATTGCACTAGCACAAGCTTGGAAAATGTCTAATATACTGTCAGATTGTTTAATAATCCAAAAAATGTTCGAATGCGCAGAAATGGATAGAGTCACCATAGAACTGAATAACAAGGAAGAGTCAGAATATTATGCAACTTGGAACAATTGGTATCAATGGATAGACAGTAGAAATATGAAAGGTATAGGTTAAAAATAAGTTTTTTTTAATTTTCTCTCGTATATGTATATGATTAATGAGAACCTGTTGAAATGGATGAACATTTGGAATGTATGAATATAGCCAGATTTGTTTTTATACTGTCAGAGAACGATGGTGAATTTACCAACTTATTTTCTTTTTATAGATATATATAGATATATATCTTTTTTTATGTACACTGAAAGAATTTGCACCAAGACAAATTTCTTGTGTGTCCAATCACACTTGGCCAATAAAGAATTCTATTCTATTCTATTCTATTCTATTCTATTCTATTCTATTCTATTTGTATTTTAATATTTTAATTTCAATAAAAGCTTTTTAAAATTAAAAAATATATTAGTACATGGCTGTTAAGTGAACCTGGCTTCCTCATTCACTTTGCTTGTCAGAAGATTGCAAAAAGTTATCACCATGGGTCACTGCAAACATCATAAATATTAACCAGTTGCCAAGCATTTGAATTTTGATCATGTGAATCATTGGGATGCTGTAAGGATTGTGTGAAAAATGGTCATAACTCACTTTTTTCAGTGCTTTTGTAACTTTAAATGGTCACTAAATGAACAGTTGTAAATCAAAGACTACTTGTGTATTAGGAGTTTAGGATATCAATTAAGACATTTCACTTTCTCAGAGCCATTCCCATACTCACTTTTTCTGATCCAAGTCATATGTGCAATTATAGCATTTTCACTGTTTACATTGGTTAGATAGCCAGCTATTTGTCTGTCAAGAAAAGTAACCTATTTATGGCAAACCTGCCACTTGTACTCACTGAATAAATCACAGCACAGCAGAGCTTTATGGAAAAAGCTCATTTTATTTTCCATGTGCATCCATGTTCATTTATTATCTTCTAAGTTATTAGTCCCGTAAATGACACTGTGTTTACAGAATTTTTAATGTCATCAGAAAGAAAAAAAATCACAGATCAGCTTCCTTTCCAGTGTATATTTAATGTGGATGAATGTGCCTCTAGGAGAATTCAAACAAAAGAAAAGAATGGTTTATTTGAAAAGTAGTAATTTACAATTTAGGCAAAGTCTATGTTTGTATTTACTGACCTTTGTAGTCCACAGTAGCTATTCATTTATTTGGGAAACTGTTGTCTCTAAAAATTGTGTGTTTTGATGCAACTTGTTATAACGGTTTTCTTTTTGATGTCAGTGTGTTAGTTTATACATGCATACTTCAATTCAAATATACATTAGTCTTGTCTGTAGATCTTCCTATATTATTTATTAGCAAATAACTCCACCTCATGTTCAAGATAATTTACAGTATAACTAAAAATAATGACTGATGTTTCTGCCATAACAATTAAGCAACTGGCACAATACATTAGCATGTAGAAACTCCAACAGTTGTATTTGGAAATCCAGTGCAATTAATGGGAAGTATTATTCAGATGGTGGTGTGAATAGGAGATCCATAGTTTTTTTTCTACCCTGCAAAAATATCTGTTAAAACATAATCATTTTTTTTAAAAGAAAAGTTGTGATGATACGGGGAGTGTCAGGTGCACTTCCAGAAATAAAGGTTCCATTGGCTAGTTACTACTGGACTTTGATCTGGGACTTCTGAAAAATACAATAACAGATACATTATAGTTATACAATTTAAGAAGTCATCACAAAATTAACATGATACTATAATTTCCATCCTCCCCTTGGTTTGATAAAAGAAAGGTGATCTTGATTGGCTACCAGCATCCAGAGTATATTATTTTAGTTCCTGCCAAGGAAAAGCTAGAATGAATATGTAACCGAAGACAAAATAGCTCAAAGTGGAAAATGGGAAAACTCTTTCAGGGAATTCTGGGTATTTTGGCATCAGAAGGCCCCATCATTTGACAATTTAGAATAATGGAGGTGACAGGTGAGGCAGATTCTAGAAAGATGCACTCCCAGTATCTTCACAGGTATGTCTGGAAAGCACCCATTTTTCACCTGTTGTTTAGCAATATGATAGTCCAGATTGTATGGATTATATAATTACAACCTGGGATTATATGACCAGAGATCTTGACATATTTATAGAGGATTCTTGGGATAGTTGCCATTTATAGCTTCTCTTGATCTGCAAAGCATAGCTTCAAGAGAATTGGGATGAGAATCTAGCTCATAACAGAGAAACAAAAAATAATAATTAAATTTTCCCTCTCTATTTAATCAGAACCCGATTAGGATACTATTTAAATTCTGAAATCAAAATTTAAAAAGTATGCATTTAATAACATGTGCCATGTTCTTTTGTATTAATTATTTGGGTGGGGGGTGTGTGTTTCTTTTGTAGGCCATCTCTTTTGGCTGACCTTAGAAAATAATAAATAAATAAAATGTACAGGGTGCCCCCCTCAGCCCCTGCATGCATATAGTTAAAAAAACAATAAAAATAAGTAGATGGCGATATCTAGGATTCAGGTAAGAAACACATCAATAAAAACATACAACAGTGGCACAAACATCCTAACCTAGTGCCTGGGTGAAGGAAAAACAGGTCTTCGAGGTCCTTTTTAAAAACTTCAGGGTTGGATACTATTTCATATGCAATTCTACTTATACAGGTAACATCACATTTGGTTCAATGTGGCTCAAATGAGAGGCAGTAGGAACTGCTCTAATTTGATTGGTTCTCGTTAAGAGAGGGAGACAGCATAAATTTTGGATCTTGGTGATAGGAGCCATGATTGTCCCAGAGGAGTTGTGTCATAATCTAATAATGGAAAATATTATCCTCAATTCTTTGCCAGGATTGAATCATTCTCTCACTTTTCCGCAAGGGTACAAGGTTAGATTGGCCCACCCCAGGCAACTGAATCCAAAGGGATTCCACAGAGAAGTTGTTATTTTTTCTGAGGATCTGATGGGAAGTTAATGGGTATGTGATGAGGGCTTTGGACTGGATTGCTTCTAGGTGGCTTCTCACACCACTTTAACCCTGGGGTGCTCTTTGGTTTTCCAAGAAGCTTTTTCATATTAGAAGAAATATAGAGACAAAGAAATAGACAGAAACAGAATCTAACTGAACACAAGTGAGAGCCTGTATTATGGATTACATTGGAGCAATAAG
This sequence comes from Naja naja, assembly GCA_009733165.1. Classification (NCBI taxonomy): domain Eukaryota; kingdom Metazoa; phylum Chordata; class Lepidosauria; order Squamata; family Elapidae; genus Naja; species Naja naja. The sequence goes on along the minus strand of CM019149.1, from coordinate 91,675,855 downwards.
TTTCTTGTTATTTCTCTGCTGTTATCCATCTACAGATGGCTCTCCAGCAGCCCTATTTAAAGTGACTCATTCCTTGCTGGGGAAAGATAATGAGTCACCAGGTCATCTGCAAGGTTGCTGTGAGGAATATTGTATCTGATGGATAAAACACTGGAGCAGTCCAGATGCCCGCGACTTAGTCTTACAGGCTTAGCTGGGATAAGTTGATAATTCTAGAAGATTTGGAGTGGGTCCTTGGAAATGTGAACTAGGAGACCTATTTATTAGATCCATGCACTTCTCCTGGCTTTGAGCTGTTTGAGAGGTGACATACAATGGTGTAAGACTTTTTAAGGAGGAGGGGGAGGAGATGGTTCTTTGAACCTTGAAGAAGACAGTGATGTGCCTTCTCCTTAAGAACTCATTGCTGGACCCCACAGTCCAATTTACAACATTCCCTTATTAGAAAAGAATTCAGAAAAGATGGTCAGGCAGCAGTTCCAGAAGGCCCTGGAGGAAATGGATTATTTGCATCCTTTCAATTAAATTTCAGAGTGTGGCATTGTTCATAGCTGGAATAAGGGTGGTGTTGATTTTTCAGAGGGTTTTAATACTATCAATCATAGTGTCTTTCTAGGAGTGGAAGGCACCAGATTTTGGTGGTTCTCCTTTTTTTTTTAATGGATGGTTCCAGTTGGTGTTGGCAGTGGGGAACAAACTGAGTTTGAAGCTCTTGTGGTTGAATTTGGAACTTGACTGTCTCGCCCCTTCTGTTTAACCAGTAGGAGAGGCCACCCATCATTCAGAGTCAGAATCAGGTATCATGAGTATCCTGATGAAATCAAACAGTACTTCTTGTCTCTAGGCCAGGACTGTCAAACTTCCTGATCATGCCCACGCCCAGTTTACCGAAGGGGGAAAAGTCCCAATACGTCACATGACACCGCCGTGACGATGTGAGTTCGACACCGCTGCTCTAGGATTAGGGTATTCAATTGATGCTCCTGAAATCTTGCCTGAGACTGGAGGCTATGAGGGTCTTCGTCAAAATCAACTTGCAGTCAACTTTAACAAGATGGAATGTCTATTAGTATTGGCAGCCCCTGATCCTGGAAATTTTCCATCTTCCTGAACTCAAGTTCCTGCTTAGAAAAGGAGTGCTATTGTAGCTAGAAGAATCATTGCACAATTTTATCTGGTTTACCAACTGGACCTGTTCCTGGACTGAGATGCTCTTACAGTAGGTGTTCAGTCATTTCAAAGTTACCTTTCATTTGGGCTGTAGCAATGTGCTATATACAGTAGTGTCTTTGAAAACCACTAAAAAGCTGAAGTGATTGGCATACCATTATATGGTCACATAATGCTACTTTTCTATGAGCTGCACTGGTTGGCAATATTTTTAAAATAAAAATATTTATTTAAAACTTTTATGGAATTAAATAAATGACCACATTAAGAAAAAAAAGAGTGAGAAAAGAAATAGTGAGAGGAAAATAATACCTCAGTAAATAAACAAAGCATCTATAATTGTCACAAAATTTAAAATCCATTATTTCATTGACTAAATAATTAATTGCATCTATGTTACCAGACTTATTACATCATCTTGAGAAAAATTGTAAATCACTGCAGAACTCTAAACATGAACTTTTACAGGTATGTTGATTTCACCAAGGAGAAAAAGATAAAAGAAAAATCAAAGATTAAAACAAACAATAAGAAACAATATGAAGTTCTAAATTCTATCCCATTATTTCCAGCTGGTGATTATATTACATTATTATAAACATTAAAATTGCTTCTGGTTGTTATCTTTACATCAGCTGTTTCAATTTCCAAAGTCTTTATGGGTTTGTGCAACTCTTTAAATTTAAATGTTGTTCCTGATAACAATTGAATAATAAACTAAAAGTCACCACCTCATGAATCATTGGTCGAACATAGTTGGGGAATAGTATTCTCTTAAAAATGAGTCAAGTAGAAAAATATATTTATGTGTTGTTTACATTGAATTGATATTGTCAATGGTAATACTTTTAGCCCCAAAGGAATAATCTGTTTTCCTCAAATAAATATCTTTTTTTTGGAGAGACCATCTTGAGTCCTGTCTCCCCTTGGCCTTTAGCATGGCACAATCACACCCCAATAACCAGTCTTCTCTCTTGACTCTTTCACATGGTCCTCATCTGTTCCCAGTCTCAAGTCATCAGTCCAATTTAAAGGTGTATTTCCCCCCGTATATCGACCCTATTGCCTCTTAGCTTCAAAGTGTATGTAATGCTTTGCCATTTATCATCTTGGGAATGAGGTCCTTGATGAGATCACTGATGACAGAGGTGGAGTTGGGGTGGGATGTAATCTGGGCAAGTCTCTTCCCTCCCGATTACTTGTCAGCCTCCAGATTTCTCTCTGACTTTGCCTTCTCCACTTCCATTTTCTTTCCTGAGTTTCTTTCATATTCCCTAATTCTCTCTCACACCATTAAAAGCAATAACTTCCCAGTCTTTCAATAAAGAAGACCACTGTGATTTCATTTGGGGAATATCCCAGTCTTTGCAAACACTACAATCTTGTAAGGGTCTGTAAATCCATTTAACAAGGAAGACGCATCCTTTAGTGTTTGTTTCACAATTGTGGAGCTTCTCCAGTCACAAATTATTGAGGAAAAAAATCTTTTGCTGCTAAGCACACAGAAAAGTCAGGCTGTGAAGGAACTCATTTCTTGTTTATTTTAAATACGTGGTTGTGATTTTATGTAGTCTGTGAATATTAAAATTATTAATTTTACAGAATTTGTATGGAATATAGAATCCAGAAACTTAGTCTCTGCTGGCAGAATGCTTCTATCCTGGAGCACTGGGATAATTTTTTATAAGAAATCATTAGAAGCCATCCAAGGACTTCATTCACGGGGAACAGTCTTTGTGTTCTTTCCACCACCCCCAGCTGTGGAAACTGTGGACATCACAGAAAATTGTAATACTTGGATGATTTCTCCAGCTTTTAGCCTGGGCATAATGTCTCTCTTATTCCTTATAAGAAAGAAGGGGCTGAGGGGAAGGGAGTGAGTTTGATTCCTGTGGAATCTCATGCTGAGAAGGTGCTGGTTTTGGGTTGGTCTCCCCCTCCCTAAAAAAAAAAAGTCCAAGCTGAAAGAAAAATCATTTGAAAAGATGACAGGCTTGATTTACACTGTCATTAACCAGAACTGAAACCCTACACAGGCGGCGTCTCCTGTGTAAACCACATTACCCACATGCTTAGCAGCTGATGTTTCTCTGATTCTGGCAGATAAAGGCCATGGTGGATCTGTTTCTTGGAGTAGGTCTTTGTTTTCTTCATGTTGGTTTTAAAGTTTGCTATCATGACCTCCACGGTTATTATCAGACTTACAGAATGTGAGCTATGAATCCAATCAGTCCTTAAATTATGTACGTATTCTGTATAGCACGATCACATTTATTTTACAGTCGGAAAAGACTGCAGTTAAAAAGTATTCACATTCAATGTTTGGAAGAAATTGAACTGAAATAAAATGTATCACACACATATACTGATAGCTTCTGAAAGGTTTTGGACAATAATTGACAGGGTTTGTGGTTGTCCTGATGGTACTGGTACCATCCAAGATGCAGCCTCACATCTGTGTGTGCTTCTTTAGTATCTTATCATTAAAAACTCCTAGCGAACCGGTTGTTACACCAGCAGCATCCCACCACTGTGTCAATATTTCATTAAATGACTCCTAATTTCTTTCAATCATTTGAGGTAGCTTGCAAACTTCATATTTTACAGTATGATGCAATCAACGATATGAACATAGAAAAATAAAATCAAACAACACTAAGATTTCTAATCTGAATTTCAAGCCAAACGACAACTCTATATCCATGACAAAACTTTAAGTTATCTATAAGATTGTTTTCTCTTTTTTTATTGAAAACAATTCAAATGGGTATGTGTTTTTGATTTGGTTGAAAGAAACAATGCACCAGAAGCTGGGTTGTCATACTATACTGTGCTGAATCATAGAGCTGGAAGGAACCTAAGAAGTCATAAAGTCCAACACTTTGTACACTGCAGATTCACTACACCAGGGCTGTCAAACTCCTGGCCTGCGGGTTGGATGCGTCATGCACTGGCTATGCCCATGCCCAGTTTAGCAAAGGGGTGGGGGGAAGTCCCGATACATTACGTGACACCGCCGTGACAACATGAGTTTGGCACCCCTGCACTACACCAACCCCAATAATTGACTGTTCAACCTCCATTTGACAACCTCTGGTGAAAGAGAAGAAACCATTTAATGCAGTAATTTATTTCACTGACAACTCTTAATATTAAGAAATTCTTCCTAGCAAACTATAATAACTGGACTCATACAATACACTAAGCCAAACTCAAATAATCTACATTGTGGCTTAGAAGGATATGTGAATGATGTCTCACCATTTGAATGATTCTTTTTGTGAGAGGAGCTTACCAGAATAGCAGAATTGGAAGGGACCTTGGAGGTCTTCTAGCCCAACCCCTTGCTCAGGCAGAAAACCCTATATCATTTCAGACAAATGGTTGTCCAATCTCTTCTTAAAAAGCTTGGGGAAATTAATTTTTGTATTGCTTATTTATGAAAGTTATTCATATTTATTCTGTAATAAACAAGGGAAAATATTTTAGTATTTTGCTTAAAGAAAAAACCTTGTATTTTTTAATTATATGGAATCGAAGAAATCAGAGCCTCTGTGACACAGTGGTTACAGTGCAGTATTACAAGTTCCTTCTGCAGCCAGCTGCCTACAATTTGGCAGTTCAAATCCCACCAGGCTCAAGGTTGACTCAGCCTTCCATCCTTCCGAGGTGGGTAAAATGAGGACCCAAATTGTTGGGGGCAATATGCTGACTCTGTAAACTGCTTAGAGAGGGCTATAAAGCACTATGAAGCGGTATACAAGTCTAAGTGATATTGCTATAAAAAGGTAAAATGAATTTCTTTTCTTTAACTGCATCACATTTAGATTCCTGAAAGAGAAGCTATGTATTTTGAACTTCATAAAGTTCTGCTGTAAAGGCAACATAAACATAATATTACCACATAATATTACCACATGCTTTATTTAAATATCAGATCCCTAGACTTTCAGTAATTAATCTATGCATTTGGTGTTCCTGAATCACTTCATTGGTTCAGTTGGGAAAGTTACTGTCTGAAAGAAGAAGAGAAGCAGGAAATAACTGATATTTTGGGAACTTGACTATCTTCTCAGAAAGAGCCATAAAGGTTTTTTCTTCATAAGATTGTTTTCCCCATTTAGTGAAATGGCTCTGTCGGCTATTCTATCACTGATCTCATTTCAGGCCTATTCATATGTTCAGCAACCAGCATTCCTCACTGTATGGAGATTAATCCAAAATGCAGTTTTTGTGACCCTATTTCATGAACATTTGTCTTTTTCCCCCTGTTGAATTTCTTTCTTGACTTGCCTTGCAACAGTGAGCATTAGAAGCATCTTAAGGTAAGTCCCAATTCTCATGGATCTGCCACCCATTTTGTTTCTCATCAACTAGCCTTCCAGATTACAGTGGTATCTCCATGTAGATATGATCTGTCTCCTGTCTAGGTATTCTCTTCCTGTCTTCATTTGTGGAGTGAAATCTGCCCAAAGGTTCCCCCATTGGGGGAATGGCTCAGGAATGATTCCTAATCGTTTCTTTTTGCTTAAGAGTGAGGTGATGATAAGAAAAGATACTGAAGGCCAATTTAAAACAAAAACAAAACCACCACCAATCCTTCCACAGCCTCTTTGTGAAAAGTAGGGCAAAAGACAGTTTGGATTCATATTAGGGGTTCTTTGACTTAAGCCCAGCTCAACCTACTCTTGGATTTGATGTTAAACTCTATTGTTTATACTTTCAATCAGACTTACCTATTTTATATTATAAAAATGGGTAGAAACTGTCATTCAGGACACCGTATAGAAATGAACAAAGGAATTAAAAATGCTTCATTTCCTTGGGACATCTTTGTTCTGCCTGGGGTTACTTCTGGTCTCTGTAAGGTAACCAGATGTCTGGCAAAAGGAGGATATATCCTCTATTTTCTCCTCTTCTCCATCCATCACACATAGCTTTAAAATAATATTGTCCAGCTTTCTGAGTATTTTTTTTTAATTGACTTGTTTTCACAACAGTAGTCATTCAAATTTTTGTGTATTGTGCCCTTGTAAATTGTCTGGTTCTTAGTTTTACTCATCCGTCAACAGACTTGACAGCCAAGATTTACATTATTTAATTTATTTCTTGCTTCCAGCCCCTTCTATCTTCTATCCAGCCCCTTTAGATCCATGATCACTGAACTCTGCTCACATAACTCGCCATACGTTTCTATGGTGAAAGTTGGAAAACAGATTGTTATTGATTCTATATTATCGCTAATTCATGAAAATAAATATTTGTTGGAAAAATGTTCAAATTGCAAAACTAGCCTTCTGATGCTGGAAAAAAAAATAATTTCCTATACGTATAGGTTTATGTGCATTTTTTTGCAGTTTTTGCTGCAATTTTTCTCACAGATGGCAAGAAGTTAAATAGATAGTATATCTTTTTTCACATTTGTCCTCCCTTTCAATTGTCTGTGTCCTCCTTTGCATGTTCAGTTATGTGATAGGTTTGGTCTATGAGGCTTTGTGGATCTTTTGTAGATCTTTAAAAATGCTCAGAAAGTTTTGCTGAAAGTATATGTGTTTGTGTGCATTTTATCTCCTGCTGCAGACTGGGTCTGTGCCCTTGTCTCATGAACCAAAATTCCCTATGGTTGTTTTTTAATCTTTTCTTTCCCATTTATCCCCACTTTCCCATTTTGTCTCTCCAGAAGATAATGTTTTCTGGTCTTGCATTCCCAAGATTCAATTTGCAATAACTCTCACCATCCTGGAACATCGAGCATAGTGTTTGGATATGATGGGAATTGTCCAGGGACATCAGAGAACCAAATATGAGCTGAGATGGAGATTGGTTCAATAGCAATCGCACTTAGACTTATATACCGCTTTATAGTGCTTTACAGCCCTCTCTAAGCAGTTTACAGAGTCAGCATATTGCCCCCAACAATCTGGGTCCTCATTTTACCCCCTCAGAAGGATGGAAGGCTGAGTCAACCTTGAGCCTGGTGAGACTTGAACTGCCGAATTGCAGGCAGCCGATAATCAGCAGAAGTGGCCTGCAGTACAGCACTCTAACCACTGCACCACTGAGGCTCAGTGAGTGTCTTAGCTGGTTGGGATTAATACCTGGGACTTCTTAGGGTCTAACTGCTATACCATATTGTCTTTTTCTTACTGGCCAGAATCCTTTTCTTCCTCATTTGGAAACTCAGAAAGGCTACTGACTTACTAGACCAAGGACATAACCTCATAAACAATGGGTTTTGTGATTCCAGAAATGTTCGCTCTAAGGACAGCAATGCTGAGACTTGCCATGGATACAATTCCTATTTACAAACTATTAAAACAAAGTCTGGCATTTTCTAGACTGAGAAGTAAGGAGCAATAAACATAATGTCACAAGAAAATAAGTTACATTGGTTCCAAAAGTGTGGAATCTGAGCTGAGTACCTTGTCTCCTCCTGGCACGAATGTAATGGATTGTGTTAGTAAAGTGAGCTTATTATAGTCCACAGTTGTAACATGCCTTTCTGGTGACTAGAAAGAAAAGAAATATCTTCAGGGCAATTAAGGCAATCCAGGTACAGTGTTCTTATTCTTACCAGAGCTAAACCACGTAATCCCATAAGAGGTCATATCCAGTTGAATCAAAGGAGCATAAAGCTCTGTGGATAAATCTTACACACACTCTTCTGACTGCAACCTTTTATACCAGTGTTTTTCAAACTCAGCAAATGTTAAATGGTTGGACTTCAACTCCCAGAATCCCCCAGGCAGCATGCTGGATGGGGGATTCTGGAAGTTGAAATCCAAACACCTTAAAGTTACCAAATTTGAAAAACATTGCTTTATGCAGTTCAGTCTGCTTCTCCCCCATTTTGTCTGTAAGCAGTGTTATTGTTCAGAAGTGCAGACATAACAGTGACAAAACACTGCCACCTATTAAACATCACTCTACATGTGCCATGTTTTTACAAATGCATATTTTCTTGCATTATGATTACTAAATTCCAACTAGCACCAATGATAACTAATGCACTGATGATGCTACCTAGGTAGTTTGGGTAATGAAACATCTGCCAGAAAACAGCCAAGCTCAGAGAGCACCAAGGACCCCTCATTTCAACCCTGAGCAATAAATATTCTCCTTTGTTGGTCAGTTCAAACTTCCTGCAAAAGGAAAGTAAATACATCAAAGAAGTTACTCACAGGCTTTTCACTCCAAAAGGCTAATTCTTGAAATGCAAAGAGTAGTTGATTGGGAGCAGTGAAAGTTTTAAACATTCCCTCACTGCACCTCTTTCTCCCAGTACACCTCTGAGTTACAGATATAGCTCAACAGGTTCAGGGAAATCCAGCCACTAAAGTTGCATCAGGAACTACAGTATGTGGAGCCAGCCCTAGGATGCCAGTTCAGTACTCTGTTAGTGGGTAGCACTGCTCCAAGTGGAAACCAGCCTCTCATTTTAGGATTTCCTGGTTGATCAATAGACTCATTAAAGATAATAGGCCTACTTCAGGCTTTCAAAGAAGATACTTTGTTTTCTACCCATTGATAAGGACCGAAACCTCCCAAATGAAATATAAATACCAATGTACAAATTACACATTCAGTGGTAGTGAGTGCCACGCTCCCATTAAATCCTAATGTGTGATTTTGTCAGCCAATGCCATGGGTCCAGGACTGGATTGTGTCACAGCTCATGAAAGGAATTATTTACTCCTATGAGTCAGAGCTTTTCAGGACAACCTCCTGGGTTCAATCACATCAAACAATTTCTTGATGGACTTGAAAGCTGATCCATCCATAGAAATGAAGGATAGCCGTCCCAAATGTAATTCCTTCCAGTTTCTCCAAGGGGAATACATTTTTAAATGTTGTTTTATTTATCCAAAACTTTAAAGCAATGCCTTGCAGGGTATGAAAGCAGAGGGGCTGGGATTTCCACAGTGTACGACAATTGTCAGGGGAGCAATCATTTTTTTTCTGACACCTCCCAGTATATTTTTCCTGGTCAAAGGCTACCTGAAATATGGTTTGGAAATTCAAGCCTGTGGTAATGACTTTTGAATGGTTAGAATCAGGACTGGGCTTCAAGATAGATGTATCACAATCAGAAAAATTATAAGAGAGTGCAAGAAAGAAAAGGATGATTTTTCTGTTTTCCTTTTAAAATGTAATCCATTTCTTTTTCTCATTGGTCCTGGATTTGCATTTTTCATGTTGTTTCTTGAGCATTGGTGGCTTGTCTAGCTTCATCTCTACTCTTGACTACTGTAATCTCTATTTGGATATGACACTAGAGTGTCCTCTAAAGCAGGGGTCTCCAACCTTGGTAACTTTAAGCCTGGAGGACTTCAACTCCCAGAATTCCCCAGCCAGCTCTGGGAGTTGAAGTCCTCCAGGTTAAAAGTTGCCAAGGTTGGAGACCCCTTGTTCTGTCTCACCTTCCCTTCCCCAGAAGGTAAGGAACGTTAACACAGATAGTCACACTGGCCTATCTCCAAAATCCCAGTTATCTCTCCCGACAAGAGTGTTGGCAGTCACCCAGGCTCTCACTGCCAAATTCAAAGCCAACAAGGAATGCAGTACTCACAGAAGATTGATTTATTTTCAGAGTCCAAAAACTAAATCAAGCACACAGACGGAATCCTCGGCTTCATTTTCACACTTTGTCACATACAGAGTCTGCAACGTAGGCACACCCACTTTTATACCTGGTGGGGTGTGGTCCAGCTCAATCTCTGGCCCTCCCACACCCCCTACGTTGCTGCTGACGTTTCTCCCTCCGACGTTGCCTGGGATCAAGCCAGGAACCCTCCTCCTCCCTCTCTCGCTGTGGCCGTACTGATACACGTCTCTCAGGCAGTTCCTCTTGGCTTTCCGAGGAAACCTGAGGCATTGCCAGGGAGGAAGGTCCTGGGGAGGGGGGCCTTGCCAGGGAGGAAGGTCCTGGGGAGGGAGACCTTGCCAGGGAGGAAGATCCTGGGGAGGAAGGCCCTGGTGAGGAAGGCATTGCCCGTTCCTCCTCTTCTTCTTCATCATCCAGGTCCTCTTCCTCTGTCAGCACAGGCTCACAAGGCAGGGCCACAACACCCCTGCTCTAAAGCATCTGATAAATTGATCCCATATGAAGATCGGAATTGATGGAATTCAACTTATATTTGCCCAAAGAGTCTTCCCCATGCAATCCCATTTGTACAAAGGCAGAATTGGTGAAAATCATACATCTTTCTAATTCCACCAAGGCAGTGGTGGGATTCAATTTTTTTTACTACCGGTTCTGTGGGCGTGGCTTGGTGGGCGTGGCAGGGGAAGAATACTGTAAAATCTCCAGTCAGAGGTGGTTCTCCGAACTACTCAAAATTTCCGCTACCGGTTCTCCAGAACTGGTCAGAACCTGCTGAATACCACCTCTGCACCAAGGGTCATAAGGAAAGTAGGTTTAGCTCTTTGATTAGTTCTGCTTTGCTGCCTAGATTCAGTATTTAATATCTGGAGTATTATCCTTGATTGGGTTAAGCAATAGTTCATTCTTCCAAATTGGTACCTCCCACTTCCCATTTACTCTCACCCTTCCCAAACCTGTAACATTCCTAACATGTGCTAAAAATGGGGAACAGAGAACAAGGAGGGCTTGCCTATGAACATTTAAGCAGAACTCCCTTATGTTCTCTCTAATTTAAAGAAAATGAAGAACTAATTCAGCTAGGACGACAATGCTGATTTTATTTGGAATTCTCTGTGGGTGATTTTTTTTTCTTCCTTGGGGGTGTCTGGAGTTTAAATTTTGACTTGTGATTCTCTTTTATTGAGAACCTTAGAAAAAATGGGCTTTGCCAATAAGATTTTAAATGAGCTCTTCTTCCATTTTGTAATATCTGTCCTTACAGCTTCTGAGATTCAGGTACGGCAGTGAAAAACTTAGTATGAATTTTATAATAGGTCCCCTTTGATAGACAAACTGAAGCAGGGGACAAGTTGACAGATGGTCCACATTTCTCCTTCTCTTTAACAGGGAACAAGCCAGTGTGAAAAGTTCCAAGTTACCAGTTATTTTCTTTTTCTTTTCTTGCTGTGGGATCAGCAGTAGCCCAAGTGGGCAATTATTTTCTGTTTTCTCAGTGTTTTAAGTCAGAATAAATAAAAACAATTATAGAACAGACTGCTTCTGAATATAAACTATGGTATTATGGAAATGCTTCTAACTGCAGGATTCCCAATTATCAAACTGCCATAGGCTAACTATGTGGCTCAGAATCCTAGGAGAGATAGTCTCCTGAGTTGGTATCAGTCTACTTGCCCAGAAGGGTTTGATGCCAACCTCTCTCCACTTTCAAACCAGTTAATCCTCAGAGCTGATTTTGACACAGTACTAAGGCAACTCATGTAGAAAGGAAGGCATCATAATTAAGAAGGGGACCTGGCACACTTGTTTCCAGAGTCTCTTCAAGACTTTCCAACTCTTCTTCCTCATCTGACTCCCCCAGATCCTTGATATCTTTGTTTGTTTAATAGTTAGCCTTTCATTTAGGAGGTCAAGATGTCATAACACTCTCTCCTATTTTTCCTCAGAACACCACTGCAGGGTAGATTGAGCTGAGAGACCCAAGGCACCCACTGAACTTCTGTGTCTGAGAGTTTTCCCACTCCTAATTTTGCATCTTAATTCCTGGATCACAATGATACTCATGTGAGAGAATAAGGAAGAGGAAAAATAATGGTTAAGGCATGAAAGAAAGAAATGAAGAAAGGAAAACAGTTACTTCATCGATGTCAAAGACAAAAGAAAGGTCTATCTAAGCTTATTTCAAGCCTCCAGGATAATACAGGTAGTCCTTGACTTATGACCACAATTGAGCCCCACAATTCTGTGGTTAAGTGAAACATTTGTTAAATGAATTTTCCCCCATTTTATGATCTTTCTTGCCACAGTTGTTAAGTGAATCTGGCTTCCTCATTCACTTTGCTTGTAAGAAGGTCACAAAACGTAATCATAAGATCCCAGGACATTGTAACCGTCATAAATATGAACCACTTGCCAAATGTCCAAATTTTGTTCATGTGACCACAGGGAAGCTGCAATGATTGTAAATGTGAAAAATGGTCATAACTCACTTTTTTCAGTGCCATTGCAACTTTGAACCATCACTAAATGAACTGTTGTAACTCGAGGATTACCTGTAAGCGAGGAAGCAAAATCCCTGGATCCAATGAGTAAACAAAGGAGAGAAGCATGATAAAGACTAGAGATTCATCCTTATAGGATTGGACTGAGAGGAGGACTAGCTTTCCAGGGAGAACTTTGATCAAGAGAGACTGTTGAAAGCTGACGCAAGGCTTAGGAAACCAGCTAACATTTAAACTCCCTCAGTGTTTCAGTTACTAATGATAAGGAAATACAGGGCAAGGCTGAGGTATTTTCCACTACTTTACTACAGCCTAAGTGAGAATGATATTTCCAGAGATTTTTGCTGAGATAATTAAAGAAGAGTTGGTGGACCCACTCTAGCCAACAACATGTATATTTCTCTTTCCAAGACATCCTGAAATGATTATCCCTGTCTTACTTTGATTTGCTGCTTGTAGTCTCTGTCTCCAAGAAAGTCATCCCAAAAGCCACAGGGGTGCCCAGGTCTTATGGAATATAAAGCAACGACAAATTTATATACGTATGCTTATCATTTATTTATTTATTTATTTTTTGGACTTGTATGCTGCCCCATCTCCGAAGACTTGGGGCAGCGCACAACTAAAAACAACAACAATAAATACTTAAAAAGAAATTAAACTAATTTCACAAGCCCCAAAATACAAAAACTAAAATTTACAATGGTTAAAATAATTAAGAAACCCATCCCACACCCCAAGGAGGGGTCACAGCCCGGATTGGTCGAACAACCAGGCCTTCAAATCATGGTGGAAGGCGCGGAGGTCAGGGGCCAGGCGGAGCCCAGGGGCAGTTGGTTCCAGAGGTCAGGGGCCGCGACAGAATAGGCTCGTCGCCAGGGGACCACCAGCCGACATTGGCTTGCCAACAGGACCCCGAGGAGTCCTTGCCTATGTGCTCGCACAGGGCGGTTGACACTCGATATCGGCAGAAGACGCTCCCTTAAATATTGAGGACCCATGTCGTGAAGGACTTTGTATGTTAAAACCAGAACCTTGAATCTCACCTGGAGTGCAACCGGCAACCAATGCAGGCAGCACAGGAGGGGGGTAACATGGGAGAATCGGGAAACTCCCATCACCACCCTCGCCGCCGCATTTTGCACCAGTTGCAATCTCCAGATGGTATGCAAGGGCAGTCCTAAATAGAGAGCGTTGCAGTAGTCGAGTCTAGAGGTAACAAGGGCATGAGTGACTGTGCGCAGGGCATCTTGGTCCAGAAATGGGCGAAGCTGACGAACAAGGCGGAGCTGGGCAAAGGCCCCCCTGGCAACGGCCCCCACCTGCTCCTCCAACCGGAGCTATACATCCAGGAAGACCCCCAGATTCTGCGCCCTATCCACAGGGGGCAACACCTCTCCCCCTATGGCCAGAGATGGATATTCCTGACTGGGCCTAGATGCCGGTATGCACAGCCACTCAGTCTTGGCCGGGTTGAGTCGAAGCATGTTCCCGCTCATCCAAATCCGTACCGCATCCAAACACCGGGTCATCAGGGAGAGGGCATCACTGATCTGGTTTGGGGTGGAGATGTACAGCTGGGTGTCATCTGCATACTGATGGAATCTCACCCCAAAACCACGGATGATCTCACCCAGCGGCTTCATGTAGATGTTAAATAGAAGAGGGGAGAGGACTGACCCCTGAGGGACCCCACAAGAAAGCACCCTCGGGGTCAACCTCGACCCCCCCGCCATCACCGATTGCGACTGCCCTGAGAGGTAGGAGGTGAACCACCGAAGAACAGTGCCCCCACTCCCAACCCCCCGAGGCGTCGCAAAAGGATACCATGGTCGATGGTATCGAAAGCCGCTGAGAGATCTAATAGGACCAGGACAGAGGAAAAACCCCTGTCCCGAGCCCTCCAGAGATCATCCATCAGCGCGACCAATGCCGTCTCCGTGCTGTAACCGGGTCGGAAGCCCGATTGATACGGATCCAGGTAGTCTGCTTCATCCAGGAAAAGTGGAAACTGCTGAGCCACCACACTCTCAACAACCTTCGCCAAAAAGCGAAGGTTGGAGACTGGACGAAAGTTGTCTAACACGGTCGGGTCCAAGGCAGGCTTCTTCAGGAGGGGTCTCACCACCGCCCCCTTCAAGGTGAAGGGAAAAACACCCTCTCTTAATGAAGCATTGACAACTGCCCGGAGCCAACCGCAGGTGGCCTCCTTGGCGGCATAAGCCAATCAGGAGGGACACGGGTCAAACAAACATGTGGTGGAACTCAGCTGCCGCATAGTCCTGTCCACTTCATCCTCGGAAACAGGATCGAACTCATCCCAGATCACACTGGCCAGACTGCTTGTATCCCGCTCCCCAGACCACCACAAATCAGAGGACAACCCACTCCGAATCCGAGCGATCTTATCTGACAGATATTGACCAAACTCCTCAGCCCTTCCCCGCAATGGGTCCGCCCCTCCCCCCGTACAAAGGAGAGAGTGGGTAGCCCGAAACAGGGTGGCTGGTCGGTTATCTGCGGATGCTATGAGGGCGGAGAGATAAGACCTTCTCACCACTCTCATAGCTACCAGGTAAGTCCTAATATGGGCTCTTATCTGGGCTCAGTCGGATTGGGAGCAGGTGGACCTCCACCTGCTCTCTAAACCCCTCCGACAATGCTTCATCTCCCGAAGCTCCTCGGTATACCAAGGAGCCATCCGGGATCCACGGCATGTGAGGGGACGCATGGGGACAACCCTATCGAGGGCATCTGATGCAGCCTGTTGCCAAGCGGCCGCCAGATCCTTGGCAGAGCTGTGGGCAAGGGAAGAGGGAAAAAACCCCAGTTCTGCCTGGAACCTCTCAGGGTCCATCAGGCGTCTGGGGCGGAACCATCTAAGTGGTTCCTCATCCCAGCAGTGAGGGGTGGCCTGTTGGAAGACCAGCCGTAGGAGATAGTGATCAGACCATGGAACGCCGTAAAAGTGGCTTGCCCTCTGTTACTACACCACTGTTCAGAGACAAAAACTAGGTCAAGGGTGTTTCCCCCCTCATGAGTCAGGCCTTGAATCAGTTGGGTCAGGCCCACGGCTTCCATAGAAGCCATGAATTCCTGGGCCAAACCCGACGCCCCCCCAGGGAGGGCAGATTGAAGTCCCCCAGGACTATAAGGCCCGGGAACTCCACCGCCACCCCCGAGAGGAGATCGAGAAGCCCAGGCAGGGCCGCTGTCACACAGCTGGGGGAAAGGTATGCAAGCAGCAAGCCCACCCGACCATTAGGCCCCCACCTCAAGAGGAGGGTCTCACTCCCGCCTATCTCTGGAACTGCGACCTCCCTTGGAAACAGGGTCTCCCGAATAACCACGGCCACCCCGCCACCCCTTCCCTGGGCCCGTGGCCGGTGCAGAACCCGGAAACCTGGAGGGCACAGATCAACCAGAGGGACACCTCCCTCCGGGCCCAAGCAGGTTTCGGTGATACAGGCCAGGTCCGCAGCCTCCTCCTCAATGATCTCACAGAGGAGGGAGGACTTATTAGCCATGGACCTGGCATTAAAATACACCAACCTAAGCCCAGGGGTCCCAGTTCCTGTGCCCTCTAGGGAGGAGGCCATAGGGTCGGAGCATGCCACCGCACAAAGATGGCGGGTACGCGCTCCCAAAACATGATATGACCCTATGCCTTGATGTTTCCTGCCAATCCCAACCACCCTGGGAATTGCGGTCCCCACCTCACACCCCGGGGCCCCATGCATATATCTGCTGCCTGTCCGATTTTAACTGTTTATGATTTTTCTAGTTTTGTATGCCTCCCAGAGTCTCAGAGTTGTGTGATTAATAAATGTAAACAATAATAATACCAATGTTTGTGTTGGTATTATACACGCAGACACAGAGAGAAAGAAAAAGAGAGGGAGGGCGAGAGAGAGAAAGATAGAGATAGAGATAGCAAAAGATATAGGCTTTTACAGCTGTTTAAATAAAGTATCACAAATTAGATCTGAAAATAACTAGTTCATAAGTTGCAAGTAATATCCATTGTATGTAAACATTACATATATGCAATAATGACATAACCAGGCATATTTCAGAGGAATATTGAAAAAGCCTTTTATAATAGCTGGAGTCTGTTACTATACTTGCAGGATAACAGTATTTATCAATACATATATCCTTATTTAATGCTTTGTGTTAATAACAGAAGTTTTTAAAAT
Source organism: Naja naja (assembly GCA_009733165.1). NCBI lineage: Eukaryota > Metazoa > Chordata > Lepidosauria > Squamata > Elapidae > Naja > Naja naja. The sequence goes on along the minus strand of CM019149.1, from coordinate 91,659,383 downwards.
GTGGCATGGAATAACAGCAGCCTTCCTGTGCCATACAAATAACCTCTTTCAGGTTGGTGTAGGGATTCTTCAAAAATTCCTATCTCAGAGTCATGATGCAGCATTGATGTCATATAAATGATTTGCATTGGATTAAAGGATATGAAATATCATGTACTAGTGCCACTGAAGACAGTCATGACAGCAAATCATAAAAATATTATTTTAATTCTGTTAAATAGGATGCTTCACCTCCTTAATTCCCCAAACATGTAGATCATAAAAAAACCTCACCATTTTCTCAGGTCACTTCTGCTGCGATATTTTTTTGTCTTGAGGATAATAAAAAGCTTTTCATCACTCTATGGCCTAACCTGATACTTAACAGAATATTATTTTGCAGAAAAGAAAGAGCATGTGTAAAATCATTTTGTTATCATGACAGTCTTCTTTTATTGTGTTTAAAAGAGAGAGCCAGTTTGGTTGTCGTGACCAGGCTAGAAAACAGGAGACTCTGAGTTCAAGTCTCACCTTAGCTATGAAAGCTGGGTGATCTTGAGTCAGTCCCTCTCTCTCAACCCAACCTGCCTGACAGGGTTGTTGTTATGGGGAGAAAATAGGAGGAAGAAGGTGTGTTGGATATGTCTTGAGTTATTTATAAAAATGGGATAGAAATAAATAAGTCTCTGAAGAGGAATGATAGGCTACATCCAAAGCTCTGCTCAATAGCTCCAAACCACTGTTTTTCAAACTGGGCAACATTAAGATATGTGGATTTCAATTCCCAGAATTCAGTCTGGCTTGGGAATTCTGGGTGTTAAAGCCCACACAGTTGCCAGATTTGAAAAATACTGCCCTAAACCATGCTGCCAACAGATGAAGGCTGGGAAAGAGAGATAAATGCATACTTCAGTCTCTAGACATGGAACCCATATAAGGAACAACAACAGAAATAAGGGGTATTTGAGTTTCTGAGCTGAGAAGTGGAATAAGGCAGAAGTCCTATTGATGAAAATTCCACAAACTCAGTCCCTAAGTTTCCTACCCATCAACAACTCTGCTGGGGATATTAGATGGGTTAGGAGTGATGTGCTGAACACTAAGAAGTTTTTCAACTTTCTCAGTGATGTCCCCAGGACCCAGCTGCTGAAGTTTCTCCTTGGTAAAACGTACCATGCGTTCAGCCCTGCCGTTAGCCGAAGGGTGCCCAGGGGCAGTGAGGGCATGTCTGATACCCTGTTGTGCTAAATAGGATTCAAAAAGGTTGGATGTAAATTGAGGGCCATTGTCAGAGACAAGAACATCAGATAACCCGTGGGTTACAAAAAGGTTTTTGAGCTGCTTGATGACAGCATCAGTTGTGGTGGATGCCATAGGGATTACCTCTACCCATTTGGAATATGCATCTACTATAATAAGAAAGGTGTGCCCTTTGGTAGGGCCTGCGAAATCAATGTGAATCCTAGACCATGGGCCCCTAGGACATTCCCATTCCTGTTTGGGGGCGAGAGGTGGGGCAGGCCTGATTACCTGACAGTTGGGACAAGATGCAACCCAATTTTCAACCATTTTGTCAATACCTGGCCACCATACATAACTCCTGGCCAATCCCTTCATCCTTACAATACCAGGATGACCCTCATGTAACATTTCCAAAACCTCTTTTTGTAGTTTTGCAGGAATAACCACCCTGTTACCCCACAAAATACATCCTCTTAATACAGATAATTCAGTTTGCCTGGACTTAAAACGTTGGGCCAGGTGAGGTAGATCTTGAAGAGGCCAACCTTTCTTAATCCAGCCTATAACAGGAGCCAATGAAGTGTCTTTGGCAGTCTCTCTGGCAATTTCAGCAGCATGCACTGGTAGCTTGGCAACAGTTTCTAGGAAAAAGGTGTGTGTTTCAGGTTCAAAGTCCTCCTTGTGGCAAGGAAGTGGGCAACGACTCAGTGCATCAGCATGTCCAATGTCCTTGCCAGGCTTGTGGATAAGTTTGTAAGAATAAGCAGCAAGAAATTCAGTCCACCTCAGCATTCTTGGTGACAGGATAGTAGGTGTAGGTTTATCTCCTGCCACAATGCCTAACAAAGGTTTGTGATCTGTAACAATGGTAAATGTTCTTCCATACAAATATTCATGAAATTTCTTGACAGCTGCAACAATTGCCAATGCTTCCTTGTCCAATTGGCTGTAATTCCTCTCTGCTTTGGTCAAAGTGCGAGAGTAAAATGCAATAGGGGCTTCTCTCCCACTGGGAAGCCTGTGGCTCAAACCCCCCCCACACTCCAAAGGGGGATGCATCACAAGTCAGTACAACAGGCAAATTCTCAGAGAACTGTATGAGTACAGCATCAGACGTGATTAGTCTTTTAATACTGTTAAATGCTGATTGTTCCTTCCTCCCCCAGACCCAGACAGACTTTTTGTCAAGTAATCTGTGCAATGGTTCTGCAATGGTTGCTTTCTGAGGTAGGAACATGTGATAAAAGTTATTGAGTCCAAGGAAGGCTTGCAAATCTGTTTTGCATTTAGGTCTAGGGGCTTCTTTGATTGCTTGAACCTTGGCATCGGTAGGGTGGATGCCATGCTTGTCAATCATATAGCCCAGGAACTCAACCTTGTCAGTTTTAAGAGTGCATTTTTCTTCCTTGACTTTTAACCCCTCTTTCCTGAATCTGGTAAGGACTTCTCTGAGTCTTTCTTGTAACTGAGTGTCATTTTCAGCAGAGATTAACACATCATCAAAGTAAGGCACTACCCCTGGCAGTCCTTTGAGCATCCTTTCCATAAGGCTTTGGAAGATGCCTGGTGCCACGCTTACTCCAAATTGTAACCTTTTACATTTGAAGGCACCTCTATGAGTCACAATGGTTTGGGCCTCTGCAGTGGCATCATCAACTGTTAGTTGTTGATATGCCTGGGCCAGATCCAATTTGGCAAAGACTGTACCCCTGCCAAGTGAATGTAATAGATGATGCAGCACTGGAACTGGGTATGCGCTCTGCTGCAGCGCATGGTTCAGTGTCCCCTTATAGTCCCCACAGATTCTTACTGACCCATCAGTCTTGACTGGTGTGACTATGGGTGTCACCCATCTGGAGTGGTCAGTGGGTTCTAAAACTCCTTGAGCTATTAGTTTATCTAATTGTGCATCAATTTTTTCCTTTAAAGCAAATGGGACCCTTCTGGGCTTTAAACGAATTGGGGGCACCTTGGCATCTAGATTGAAAGTGATAGGGGTCCCCATATACTTGCCCAATCCGTCGCTGAAGACCTCTGGAAACTCAGACTTCAAGGCCTCCTCCCATTCAGTGTTGCTCACGTGATTGATGCCAGTCACCTCGATGCCTAGTGGATTGAACCACTCAAGTCCCAGCAAGCTTGGGTGGTCCTTGTCCACGATGGTCAGGGGCAAATGTTTGGTGTGGCCTTTGAACTTCACATTGAATTCTCTTGTTCCAACTACTGGAATCTTGTTCCCTTGGTAGTCTTTAAGAGTCAGTGCTTGCTTCTGGAAATGTTTCTTCTGAATGTTGGGAAGTAGCCTGTGAATAGTGTCCCATGACACCATAGATAAATAGGAGCCTGAGTCCACTTCCATTTGGCAAGGCCTTCCTTCAATGAGTACCTTCACATGTACTTTTCTGCTTCTTAAGGTTGAAGAATGACCAATGGTGACTGTTTGATGAGTTTCATTCTTCCCATTTGCTTCTGAGTTGCGCCCCATTTTCTCACTTAAGTTGTTGGGCTTGAAATCTTTGTCAGGAAACTTTCTTCTGTGTGGTGGAGTTCTGGATGATTTGCAGACTCTTGCTAAGTGACCTCTTTTTTCACAACGAAGGCAGATGGTATCAAGAAACTTCTGCAGTAAAAGTCTTGCCTTTTTCTTCCCAGGTCTTTCTTTTTCTTTTCCATTCTGAGTCTATAAATTCCTTCCTCCACCTCACTGCAGTCTGATTCAGAATCTATCTGCTCGCAATGAGTTGTTGTGGACTTTTCCACATCAGGATGGCTTGAGGCCTTGTTAATTTTCTTCATGGCTGCCGCTGAGGACTTAGTGGCTTCTGCTGAGGAGGCCTCTTCTATGGCTTCCTTCAACGTGATCTTAGGTTTTAATAACAATTTGCTCTGAAGCACCTTGTCTTTGAGGCCTAGAACAAATCGATCGCGCATGGCCTCCTCCAAGTTGTTAAACTCGCATGCACCCCCAATGTCTCTTAAACTTGCCACGAAGTCGTTAACGTTTTCGCTTTCCCCTTGATCCCGACGGTAAAACTCGTGTCTCTTAATGAGGCACAATACTTGTGGGGCGTAATGGGCTCTTAAAAGCTTTTCTAAATCAGGCCATTCCATTACCTTCACGTCTGCAGCTCCCGCCAATGCCTTCGCCATCTTGAAGACTGCCGGACTGCAGTGCGTAAGAAAGACCGCCCTCTTCCGCTTCTCGGAGATGTCAGCGAGGTCATTTCCTTCCAAATACATTTGGAAGCGATCCGCATATGATTCCCAGTCTTCTGCCGCCGGATCGAATGAGGCTGGGGGTGTGTTCAGTGCAGCCATCTCGCTCTTCTGCTTGTCTTCCGCATCATCTTCTCTTCAGGGGAATCCCACCTTCGTTGCCAGTGTTAAGTTTGCATGAAGAGTCAGATGCGAAGAGCTTCAGTGAAGAGTTTATTAGTGACTACAGCTCGAATGGACCCGTCTTGGCTGGGCTACGGCTGCTACTTATAGCCAGCAGCCGCAGTTGCCAGCCAATCAGAGTGCAGGGTTTTCCCGCACTTTTCAAACCAATCATATTTGACATTTTACAAGAACAATTCAAACTAAACCAATGACATTCAAACCTACATACATAACAAAATACAACTCTAATGAGGGTCTTGAAAGATATGTAGCCCATCTGTCATGCTGTTCAAGGACTTTAACAATCAAAACTGTGGTTATGTAGCTAGTAAAAGATACATAAACATATCACTCTGATGAGAAGGATATAAGAAGAACAGAAAATAGATCAGATCAAAGGCCCATCTCTTCTCATTTCCTGTTTCTGAGAACTGCTCGTCTGGGTGGTACCTTGGACCATACTTTTGTAAGTGTTTGAGTATACTCAGTGTAAAACCTGCACTTCAGATGGAAATCGGATACTTTCTCAACAGCGGTACTTCTTGGCAGACCCTTTTCCAGTTTAAAATCATTTTTTTTAAAAAACCTGAATTATCTTGTTTTGGAGGAACTTTTTTTGTTTGTTTTATTCATATACAATTCCAGAGCATTTCATTTCTGTGGGTGTTATCCAATGACCTGCGCAAGGAATCAGTGGAAGAGACAGCCTGCATTACTTTGTTTATAAGAGCATATTTCTGGTGATTGATGTTGGAGCTACGGAAGTATGTTTGCAAGTGAGACTTTAAAACATGAATCAAACTATGTTTGGAATATGTACACTTCTCTGTCAAACATTTCTTTCAGGCTGGAGTCTGCCGTTAGCCTGCTTCTCCATAGGTATAAAGGATTGCATGCTGGAATTGGGTGAATTTGGATAAAATCTACTATTTATCCAATTATAATTTCTTCTAATTGATGATTTTCATGGAATCCTCAGATAGCTTATATGGAAGAATGCTCTGTGTAAAATGTATGCTGATGTATTATTGTATCCTATGACTATTATTAAGTGTTGTACCTGATGATTCTTGACTTTTGACAAATGTATCTTTTATGTACACTGAAAGCATTTGCACCAAGACAAATTCTTTGGGTGTCCAATCATACTTGGCCAATAAAGAATTATTCTATTCTATTCTATTCTATTCTATTCTATTCTATTCTATTCTATTCTACTCTACTCTACTCTACTCTACTCTACTTTACTCTACTCTTTGTATACTTTCTTCCTTCTACATTGAAGACTGCTACTTCTTTGACATTGACTTTGACAAAAGTGACACATGGCTCCAGCTCCAAGATGCATCCTTAAATTTTGGGAAGTAACAATAATACTCTATATGACTTTAGCAGAAGGTCAGTGTCCATTTTTAAACATTACTTTTTAAGGATGAGGTTCTATGCAAAGCCAACTTAATAGTAAATGCCATTCATTTCCGTAGGCTAACCAAATAAGTACAGTATATATAAGATTGGCCTGCAAAGCATATAACTTTTGGGGGGGGGAATCCACTTCTTACTGGTTTACAATGTAACAACTATAAATGAAATGTTTAGATGAAGTGGAGAAATCTAACTCACATACCTCTTTGTGTGAATATCCATTACCCTGAGAGGCTATGTGAGATCAGAACTGCAAAAGATTTTGTTCACAAAAAGTAGAACAGAATAGTATGAAGCTAATGATAGCAATTACAAATTCCATTATTGATGTCATGAATAACTAATAGGGAAATTTCCATCGGATTAGGATAGTTGCAGTAAATGTTGCTCTAAGAATCTTGGCTTATCAAACCATGACAAATAGTGCATACATTTCTAGAACAGTGTTCCCTTTGAATTAACAAATAAAAATCTCTGATGAAATTTAATATTTTGTCAAGACTTTGGTTAAAAGAACTCCAAACTGGCTTCAGAATCTAATTTAAAATTGCCTCTTGATCCCTAGTTTGTATAAAAACAAATTCACCATTGGCATTGACAAAATCATCAACTGTCGATTGCAAAAGGCAGTTTTACTTGGAACAGCTTACGTCCTTCGATCATATCTTTAACACCATCAAACAACATACTGTATGTCTATCCCAGGTCCTTAGAAACACTCACTAGGTGGATAAAAATGTCAAATCTAGTCTAAACATCTGGCTGACTTTGTGACCAACCATAACAATAATTACTCTTCTTCTTTTGAGAAACACCTCTCCAGTTTTAGCTTACAGGAACAGTAAGGGAGTCTTGTACTTGGATTACAAATGGTAGAACAAGCTTAACATCATATAGCCTTGTATGATTCTAGATGTTCTCCAGAGGAGGAAATATAAACAGAAATGAAGGCTTCATAATCCCATTAAATCTGTTAGTCAGCTTGCCAGTGGAAGAATGTCTGTGTACCACCCAACATCTGTTTTGGTAATTGGCCACTGTCAAGAAGATAGCTATCACTGTCTGTATCATCTGCATTTCATTTCTTTCCCACTTTACTATTTACCATTTGTTCAACCTGCCCACACAATTATAGAAGTATATTTATCCCTAATTTAGGGTAATGGTTCATGCATCTGAGAAAGTCATCTGTATTCCATGAAACTTCTGTCAGTGTCCACCAGTAACAACAACCAGTGCAGCATATATAATCACAATATTGAAAAATGTACATAAGATAAACACAGGCATGCTTAGGATCTATATACCAAAAGACAGTTCTATCTTTGTGATAATATGCATAGCCATATATGGCAATTCATGATACAATAAGATATACATGTACTGATTACATACACACATTTGCTATATATGTTATCTAACATTATTTTTATCCAGTACATTATATTTTTAAATATATCTGGGATGGAGTCACTCACTCAGAAGAGCAGAAAAATTATGCTAGAAAGCTGAAATTTGGTATGCACAAAACCCACAGCATTCAATCCCAACAAGATTATTTTAAAAATTGATGTATTTTTTTCCTTTTCCCTCTTTTAAAAGGAATTAAATGTATCCTCAAAACACATCTAAATCAAGATTGGGTTGGACAATTTGGTTCTTTAGATGGAATCAAATATTGGACTTAGACCTCCAAGATCCCTTCCAACTCTGTTATTCTGTGGTTTTGAGGAAGAAATTTTTTCCAGCAACAGCTAGGAATTATTTCTGTTATTGCAGAAAAAGTATATTGATATTTATTGTCATGCTAATAGGAAGAATGTGTTTTGATTAACTTAGATAAGACATTTTAGTACATGACTGAATGGAGTAGAACAATATCTGATATTAATTTATCACAGGAGTAGACAACCTACTGGTTCTCTGATGCTTTGAACCATAACTTCCAAACACTCAATCAAAACTTTGGGAATTGTGATCTGAAATCTGGAGATTAACAGTTTGCCTACTATGAACCATCAAATTAGCAAGGATTTACTGCAACTATATTAAGTGAGGGGTTAAAATTCCACATAAGCTATACATTTGCCAGAAAACCTCTGAAAACTGTTATCTCTGAATTCTGCTATTCATTCATTCATTCATTCATTCATTCATTCATTCATTCATTTATCCACATTTGTTATAGCTGCCCTACTCTATGGACTCTGTATTATGAGAATTTTTACCCAGTTGAAGAAATATTTATTAAAAGATATGCTTATGTGAGGAGCACAAGAAATGCTAGAGTCCAGCTGCCTAATAATTCTTCCCTTATCTATGACTCAGTTTCCTGTTGAGGAGAAAGAGAGAAAATAGGATTGCTATCTACCCTTTGCTGAAGGGCATCCTTATAAAAATACATTGGGTGTGGCCACTGGTGCAGCTGATTTGGAGATAACTGGGTCTAGTGGAATTAAGTACTGTAGCCTGAGGCTTTTCTTCATATCTCTTTATGGTAAGAATTAGTGAGAAGAGGTGATCTACCTTCCACATAATTCTGCAGTTTTAAATCAATATGACATGGAAAGCTCCTTATATTAAGCAAAACTATTTATCCAGTAAACCCAACATTGTCTGATTCTGATTTCCCTAAATTAATATCCTTCAATTGGATTGGACCGCAGCCCTATCCTGCACAAGAGCAGATGTCCAAAATCTGAAGCATGAATCTTTCTCATCATTTATTATTTGAGTCTTTAACTCTAGAGATCAGGCTATATATCTGAAACATATGCTCTGTCCTTGCCTGAAAACTAGAGAAAGAATTTTTGGGTAAACCTGGATTGTGTAAATTTAGCATACAATCTATATTTCTTACTCATATTCTGTATCAAGACACTTTGTAGTTTGGATACACGATGTGTATTTGTAGTGGGCCACGTCAATGGGATGCTGCCAAATTTTACCATTATTTGGTTCATCGTCCATTTTCTTTAGTTGGTCATTCCTGAATGTATCAGGAATGTATCACCAGCTCAAGGTTGACTCAGCCTTCCATTCTTCCAAGGTCAGTAAAATGAGGGCCCAGATTGTTGGTGGAAATATACTGACTCTGTAAACCAGTTAGAGAGGGTAAAGCATTATGAAGCAAAGTATAAATCTAAGTGTTATTGCTATTATGAGCCATGAATTTATCCCTGTGGACTTTGCTCTTTTTATCATCCTTTACAGATTTATATACTATATGAACAAAGCATCCAGAGGCTGTACATTTATGAACGTTCCAACACAGCTTGCCTATTGTAGCAGTTTCCAAAATATTTATTTATTATTTATTTATTTATTTGACTTGTGTGCCGCCCCCTCTCCAAAAGGACTCGGGGCGGCTCACAACTAAAAACCCAACAATAAATAATTACTTAAAACTGTATTAAACGAAACAAGCCAAATATAAAAGTTTAAAACCCCAGAAACCAAAACACCCATCAACCGTCCCCCCAGGAGGTCAGCACAACCCAGACTGCATAAATAGCCAGGTCTTTAGATCGTGGTGGAAGGAGCGAAGATCGGGGGCCAGCCGGAGCTCCAGTGGAAGCTGATTCCACAAAGTGGGAGCCGCCACAGAATAGGCTCTCCCCCGGGTCACCGCCAAACGACATTGAGTTGCCAATGGTACCCCAAGGAGCCCCCATCTGTGCGCTCGCACAGGGCGGTTGGTATTTGATGTTGGCAGGAGTCATTCTCGTAAATATCTTGGACCCATGCCTTGTAGGACTTTGAATGTTATCACAAGAACCTTGAATCTCACCCAGAAAACAACCGGCAACCAATGCAGGTCGCGCAGGAGGGGTGTGATATGGGAGTACCGGGAAGCTCCCATCACTACCCGCGCAGCCCCATTCTGCACCAGCTGAAGTTTCCAGGTGGTATGCAAGGGCAGTCCTAAGTAGAGAGCGTTACAGTAGTTGAGGTGAGAGATAACGAGTGCCTGAGTGATCGTGCGCAGGGCATCTCGGTCCAAATATGGGCATAACTGGTGAACCAACCGGATCTGGGCAAATCCCCCCCCGGCCACGGCCCCCACCTGCTCCTCCAACTTGAGCCGTGGGTCCAGGAGGACCCCCAGATTCTGTACCCTGTCCATGGGGGGCAACACCTCCTCCCCCATGACCAAGGATGGAACCTCAACATTGGTCCGAGATGCCAGTATGCACAACCACTCCGTCTTGGCCGGATTGAGTTGGAGCATGTTCCTACCCATCCAGATCCGCACCGCATCCAGGCAACGGGACATCCCGGAGAGAGCATCACTGATGTGGCCTGGGGTGGAGATGTATAACTGGGTATCATCAGCATACTGATGATACCTCACCCCAAAGCCACCGATGATCTCACCCAGTGGCTTCATATATATGTTGAACAAGAGGGGCAAGAGGATCGACCCCTGAGGCACCCCACAAGTGAGAGACCTCGGAGTCGACCTCTGCCTCCCTGCCAACACTGATTGCGAACATCCCGAGAGGTAGGAGGAGAACCACTGCAAAACAGTGCCTCCCACTCCCAACCCCCTGAGAAGCCGCAATAGGATACCATGGTCGATGGTATCGAAAACCGCTGAGGGATCTAACAGGACCAGGACAGAGGAAAAACCTCTGTCCCGCACCCTAGAGAGATCATCAATCAGCGTGACCAATGCTGTCTCCGTGCTGTACCCGGGCCTGAAGCCCGATTGGTACGGATCCAGGTAGTCCGCTTCCTCCAGGAAAAGTGGCAATTGCTGCGCCACCACATTCTCAACAACCTTCGCTAGGAAGCAAAGGTTGGAGAACAGATGAAAGTTGTTCAACATGGCTGGGTCCAAGGCAGGCTTCTTCAGGAGGGGCCTCACCACCGCCTTTTTCAAGATGGCAGGGAACAGCCCCTCTCTTAATGAAGCATTGACCACTGCCCGGAGCCAGCTGCACGTGACCTCCCTAGAGGCATAAACTATCCAGGAAGGGCACGGGTCCAACAAATATGTGGTGGAACACAGCCATCGCATAATCCTGTCCACTTCATCCTCAGAAACAGGATCGAACTCAGTCCAGATCACATTAGCCAGACCACTTGCATCCTCATCCTCAGACCACTGCAAGTCCGAGGGCAACCCTTCCCGGATCCAAGCGATCTTGTCCTGCAGATACTGACCAAATTCCCAGCTCTGTCCTGCAAGGGGTCCACCACCTCCCCCGGCTGCAAGTGGGAGCGGGCGACCCCGAACAGGGCAGCTGGGCGGTTATCTGCGGATGCTATGAGAGCGGAGAAATAAGACCTTGCCACCCTCACGGCCACCAGGTAAGTCCTAGTATGGGCTCTTAACTGGGCTCGGTCTGATCTGGAGCAGGTCACCCTCCACCTGCTCTCTAGTCCCCTTCTACGATGCTTCATCTCCCGGAGCTCCTCGGTATACCAAGAAGCCAACCGGGATTGGCGCTGAGTAAGGGGATGCATGGGGACAACCCTGTCGAGGGCCCCCATGGCTGACTGTTGCCAGGCAGCTGCAAGGACCTCGGCAGGGCTGTGGGTAAGGGATGTAGGAAAAAACCCCAGTTCTGCCTGGAACCTCTCAGGGTCCATCAGGCGCCTGGGGCGGAACCATCTATGTGGCTCCTCATCCCAGCAGTGTGGGGTAGCTTGGTGAAAGACCAGCCATAGGAGATAATGGTCTGACCATGGAACGGGATGGATAATTGTATCACCAACCCCCAGACCACTCCGCCACTGCTTGGAGACAAAAACCAGGTCGAGCGTGTTGCCCCCCTCATGAGTCGGGCCATCTATTATCTGGGTCAGACCCATGGCCTCCATGGAGGCCATGAATTCCTGGGCTAAATCTGACGCCACCCCCAGGGAGGGCAGGTTGAAGTCACCCTGAACCACAAGCTCTGGGAACTCCACCACCACCCCCGAAATGGCATCGAGCAGCCCAGGCAGGGCGGCCGATACACAGCTGGGGGACAGGTATATAAACAGCACGCCCATCTGACCCGCAGGCCCACACCTCAAAAGGAGGGACTCACACCCGCCTAACTCCGGAGCAGGGGTCTCCCTTGGAAACAGGGTCTCCCGGACAACAATAGCCACCCCACCACCCCTTCCCTGGGGTCGTGACTGGTGCAACACCCAAAAACCTGGAGGGCATATGTCAACCAGAGGGACTCCCCCCTCTGGCCCTAACCAGGTCTCGATGATACAGGCCAGGTCTGTGGCCTCCTCCTCAATCACTTCCCGGAGGAGAGGTGCCTTATTAGCCACGGACCTGGCATTAAGGTACACCAGCCAGAGCCCAGGGGTCCTAGATCCCAAAACCCCCAGGGATAGAGAAGAGGTTAAGGGGTCGGAGCACGCCACAGCTCGGATATAGCAATGGTGCGCTCCCCTAACATGAAACGGCACCCCACCTCGTCGGCTCCTGCCCATTGCAGCCACCCTGGGAATCACAGATCCCACTATCCCACCCAGGGTCCCGCAGGCCCCCTCCAACACCCCCCCACAGCCCTGCCTCAGGCTGCACTGAGCTCCTATAAACCCCCCTCCCTTCCCTAACCCCCTTAAAAATCGAATCAAAAATTTGACTAAATTTGACCCCTAACGCTATGCCAACTCTCTGGGACCCCCTCGACTACCCTACTACCCCCCACCCCAACCCCTACCCACGCTATGCCAACTCTCTGGGTTCCATAACCCGTCCTCGAGATATACTGTGGAAAGTCCAGCGGGCCAAACCCTGGAGAGAGGGGACTCCTGTAGGGCCCATAAGTCCGTAGGTACTATTAATGTAGTATTAATGCCCCTTTCATAATACACATATATTTGGAATGGTTCTATCCAAACCTTTCATTAATTAATTCATTTCTGCATTTGTATCCTGTATTTTCTCAAAGAGGTCAAGATAGCTTTCATTGTAACCTTTTTTTAAAATTCCTGTTATAACAGTACTGCAGTATGATGTAGTTTAGGCTGAGAGGGGGTCATTGCTGAGTTGATGTACTATTCACCCATCCTTGACTTGGCAGAAAATAGCACCACTATGGAATGTGCTATCCCAATGAAATGGAAACAGAGTTAGGAGACAGGAACAACGAAGATTCCTCCCTAGCACTTTTCCTGCAAGTGAAGGTTTTGCTTTTTATGCATCAACCAAGTGTCAATCTATTGGCTGTGACAGGTAATGACCAACTGACCAGTTAGTCAGTAGGCTGAGAGAGTGAATGACCCAGTCACTCAGTCAGCTTTCATACTAAGCTGGGACTAGAATTCACAGCCTCCTGGTTTCTAGTCTAGTGCCTGAATGCTTCTACCATTTTTAGATGCAGGTATAGAAAGATGCAGGACTCAGGTGGCCCAAACTTTAGAAAGCTTCACTATTGAGTGGGAATTTGAACTTCAATTTGAGTATCCCCAATTCAAATTCAACACCTGAACTATTGCACTAAATTTGGTATAGGCATAAACAAACAGATATCCACAAGATGTGTGGTTGTTGATTTTGTTGTAATACAAATTCCACCTCTTTCATATGTATGTGTGACATATTGACAAAAGGGAGTTGTGATCTGTCAAAAGAAATGGGGCTTGCATAATGGTACCACAATGCTTGGTTCATCATTCTGCCATGTCCCCCCTCCTCTTTTTGCTCTCTCTCAGACACAACTGCAAACAATTTAGAATTTTGGAACTGACATCATATAAAAGGATGAGAAATGTATGCTTGAACTCCATAGAGTTGTATGTGAACATTTCAAAACTCTGCCATTGAAATCTGGCAGCAAACTATAGAATGATAGGGAAAATCCTACACCTGATGGGGACAAATAAAATAAATCAATGAAACTTTTACTAGGCTTTACACTGTTATTTTAGTAAACTCTCCCCTCCCCCCCAAAAAACCCCCATGAGAAGCCCTATTTAAAGGAATAGTCTTTCTCAAACATTATTAAAAACATCCCGATCTCTGTACCTTCCGCCACGAGTTAAAAACCTGGCTGTTTTTACAATCAGGGCTGTGCTGACTCCTTGGGTTTTTGTTCATTTTAAATTTGGAGGGTTTTAATGTTAGTTCGGCTTATTTGGTTTAATATGGTTTTTAGGTAATTTATTGTTGTATTGTTTTTAATTTGTGAGCTGCCCCGAGTCCTTCGGAGAGGGGCGCATATAAGTCGAAATAATAAATAAATAAATAAATAAATAAATAAATAAATAAATAAATAAATAAATAAATAAACACAAGATAACTGGCATATAAATTTGATGAATACATCTTCTGTGGTATTGCTAGTTTTTTACTGTTTTCCGGTGGTTCCATGTTCCTGGAATATAGTTAACAAATCCAACATTTCTAAAAGCACTAATAAGACAAAAAGAATACACGATAATACCTAATGTCATCATGTAGAAATTTGGCAGAAGGTGGACTGGAGGGTGTTATGACTGACTCTTCTCCCCGATATACACTTTGGGAGACATATGAATATATGAATCTAGATATACATTGAAAAACTTAATTAACAAAGATAATCTGTCTGAATTGATAGCATCTATTATATGGTGAGCTCATTGTGAGTTCTTCTTGGGGTAATGAGGCACCATTGATTTCTTCATATGGAAAAAATATTATAAATTTGAGGGGTAAAGAAAAAAATAATTTCTTTTTATTAAATATGTTACAAGTAGACATGCTTGCGAGCTAGGATGGGATGCAGCTTTTAATTCAGAGTTTCCCAACCTTGGCAACTTTAAGCATGGCTGGGGAATTCTGGGAATTGAAGTCCACACAGTTTTAAATTGCCAAGGTTGGGAAACCATGCTTTAGCTTTAACAAGGCGAGTTTTTTTAAACATTCTAGAAGCATTTTAAGCAAGGCCAAGTGGATTTGTGATTCTGTCAATGTACAGGAATCAGGGCTGCCATTGACCATGCATTCTACTTCCCAAGACGAATTTTCAGTTTCATACAAAAAAGCACTCGTTTCTGATTTATAATTATTGCAAACATATAGTTGAACCTATCTGGGCAATGCCTGATGACTCTTTAAAATTGTTAAACAAGATTTCTAGAGGCAGAGGTTTGGGCCTGTATGTTGTTCATAGGTTTCCTTGACTCTTCCTAAAAGACTGACATAATTCTAAGCAACCTGTCTGGATGTTACATTCATCATCAGAAAAACTGTTCCCAGTGGAAGAATCTAGGCAGGGTATAATGATTGGGGGAAAACTTTTGCAGAAGTGGAAGCATCTGTTTGGGATCTCTTCCCCAAGAACCTGACCAGAAGCCAAAACTGACTTTTTTTCCTGGCACCAGAAAAAAAAAATGATTTTATTTATTTGTTCACTCAGACCTTCCAGAATGGCATACAGTCATTTTAAGCATGCAGGCAATCTTTATACATTTATTTTTCTTTATATATTTATTTTTCTTTGGGGGGGAATGACTTCCTTTAATTATCTCTTAGTCATTAGAGAGTTACATAAATATTTTAATTAAACAAATACACATAGAAGCAGACTATATTTTGGGCAAAAAAGAAAGTATGTACATTTGCTTCCCGTATAATTTTTGGAGATTACAAAACACATTTTTTATACTGAGTAAATGGCAACACACAATTAATTTGGTTCATGTTAGCACAGTATGTTTCTAATACTGATATATACACTTGTATAAAATCTATAGTGTTTCTTGGGGAATTCTCTGCCCTTCATATTTATATTTACATGGGGCTGCCCTTGCGGACTACCCGGGGGTTACAGCTGGTGCAGAATGCGGCCGCGCGGGCTGTGATGGGAGTATCCCGATACTCCCATGTTACACCCCTCCTGCGTGACCTGCATTGGTTGCTGGTTGCCTTCCGGGTTAGTTTCAAGGTGCTAGTAACAACTTATAAAGCCCTAAATGGCTTGGGTCCAGGGTACTTGCGGGAACGCCTCCTGCCAGCATCATGTGCCGATCGCCCTGTTCGCTCCCACAGGAGGGGCCTTCTTGGGATACCGTCGGTTAGGCATTGTCGGCTGGCGGTTCCCAGGGCTAGGGCCTTCTCTGTGGGAGCACCCACCCTTTGGAACCAGCTCCCCATGGATCTCCATCTGGCCCCTGATCTCCGCTCCTTCCACCGGGACCTGAAGACCTGGTTGTTTCAACAGGCCGGCCTGGAATGACCCGGGTGGGTTTTTTTTAACTGTTTTAGTCTTTTAATGTTTTAATGTTTTATTGTTTATTCTGACTTGTTAGGTTTAATTTGGTTTTATGTAAATTTTGTGCTGTTTTAATGTTAGCCACCCTGAGTCCTTAGGGAGAAGGGCGGCATACAAGTTGAATAAATTATTATTATTATTATTTCTTCTGCTCTCTTAATTATTTCCCAGGAATTGAGTTTAAAAGATTTCAAACCCTCTGTTTTCAGTTCATGCTATATGACATAATAAAAAAGACACCCATGTTTCATTAACTCTGCTTATTCAGGAATTTTGTTTCATTGTGAAGTCCATAGGTGACAAACACATCTGTCCCCTATGCAGAGGTGGTATTCAGCAGGTTCTGACCAGTTCTGGAGAACCGGTAGCGGAAATTTTGAGTAGTTCGGAGAACCGGCAAATACCACCTCTGACTGCCCCCATCTATTCTCTGCCTCCAAAGTCCCAGCTGATCAGCTGGGTCATCTTTTGTTGCCCTGCACAGGAGAACGGAGCTGGAAAGCAGGTTAGTGGGGTGGAGAGGGAATGGGATTTTGCAGTAACCTTCCCTCAGGAGTGGGAAGGGAATGGAGATTTTGCAATAATCTTCCCCTGCCATGCCCACCAAGCCATGCCCACCAAATCATGGCATGCCTACCAAGCCATGCCCACAGAAACGGTAGTAAATTTTTTTGAATCCCATCACTGCCCCTATGTTCATTGGGCAACTTTATGTCCTGAATTGGTGTCTTTTCATTACTTGTTAGTATGCTCAAGATGTAGTCACTTCACAGGTATTGTAAAAGATACTTGCCTTATAGTCAATAATTCCCAATGATTTAGGAGACATTATACAGGTGGTCCTTCACTTAAAACAATCCATTTAGTGACGATTCAAAGCTACAATGGCACTGAAAAAAGTAAGTCATGATTGTTTTTCACACTTACGACCATGGCAACATCCCCATGATCAAATGATCAAAATTCAGGCACTTGGGAGAGGGTGGAGCTGGCATCGCGGCGGTACGATGTGCGATCCTAACCCTCTAACATCGCCGTCAATATCTCCAGTGTTGGATGGTCCCAACGGACCTAAACTGTCCCGTAGAGATGGTGACTGATAAGGGCATGTCCTGCTGATCCCAGGGACACCGCAAAGTCCCTGGTAGATCCAGGAGAAGCCCTTTTTGCCAGCGGTGGAGAGGCAGCCATTAAGCTGCTGAAGCTGGGACAGCTCTGAAATGGAAGAGATTGAAAAAAAGTGTGTCAGCTTGGTGAGATGATTTTTTATTTATTATTTATTGGAGAGAACACCCTAAAAGATTTAAAGTGAAATTAAAAGTGAAGATAAAAGAGGTCAAGCAGCAAAATTAAGCTAAGTTTAAATTGAAGGGTTTTTTTTTCCTTTTTACCGGAACTTGTAATTTGGCAAAAGCTTCTTAATTTTAGACTGGACTGGTCTTTTCTAATTTTTCTTACTTTTTTTAACCAATTTTTTTAGAGTCTGTCTTGATTAAGGCTTTTCTTTTTTATTTGAGGTTTACTTCTTTCCCTTTCTTTTTAAAAGACTTTATTTTTTTTTCTGTTCCTGGCTTTGGATACATGAGGGGAAGTGAAAGTGAAGAGAAATAAGTAGCACTGCCATCTAGAGGCTTGGATATTTTGTTTTCTTTTCTTTCTTACTTGTTTGTATATGGGAGTTACATTCAAGAACTCTGAGCTTTTCACTGAAAAGATAGTGGGATGTGCATGGCAGATTGTTTATACAGGTGCTCTTCTGTGTAACTATTGATAGCCAGAGTCTGGAGTTGAAGTTGAAAGAAAGAAAGAAGATTGAAGTGACCTTGAAAAGACTGGAACTGGAAAGTTTGAATTGATTTACTTTAGAGCCTTGGACATTTAGTGGCAGTGACTCACTTTTTGGAAGGATCTGCTACTTTTTTTCACTTCCCCGCTAGCTGGATTTTTATGTTGGGATTTTAGCCCTTTAACCCAGGAACTAGATTATATATTTTTAACCCATTCCTTTTTACTTTATTTTTGGTTTTTTTTAATATTAAGGGAACTACATAGATTATTATTGGGTTTTTTTTTCTCCCTGTTAAAAAAATTTCATATTTTTTCATCCTTTTCTGCTTTCATCTTTTCTCTCTCTTTTTTTTGCACATAATTAGAACCAATTGGATTAAGGTGTACAACAGCTTGAAGATTTTCCCTTTTTTTCTTTTCTCTATTTTTTTCTCCCCCTTTTTTCCCATATTTTTACTGGGACAGTAGTTGCCTACTCCTGTCCTTTTTCCTTTTTTATCCTTTCTCCCTTTTTTCTTCTTTTCTCTTTTTAAATTGTCAACAACTACAAAATGAGCAGAAAGACAACAGCTCCAGCTTCTCAAATACCAACTGCTTCCTCCTCACCATCTGGAGGACAACGATCAATACAGATGATATTGCAACAGGAGAAGGAGAAGGAAGTGACATTACAGATGATTATGCAAGGAATCCAAAAAATACAAGCAAAAACAGATGATATTGAAAAGAGAATGGAGAATATTGAGAAAAGAACTGAAAAGACAGATGAGAAAGTTGAGAATATTCAACAGATGATGATGAAATATGAGGATAGACTTAAGAAAATTGAAGAACAAGATGAACAAAGAGATTGGGAAATTGTAGATATCAACCCCAGATTGAGCGAAGTTGAAAAAGGTAGGAGTGGACCATTGGGAGGGGAGATTGACAGGTCAGAATTCTACCTGAGATTCCAAAATGTGGAGGAAGAAAAGGGTGAAAATCTTGCTGAAAAAATGACAGAAATACTGCAGAGGCACTAGAGATAACCGAAGAGAAAATGATGGATGGAATGGATGAAGTGTTCCATGTCTATACAAGATATGCAATGAGGAACAAACTACCAATATAAGATTTACTAAGAAAATTATTAAAACACAGATACTGCAGGTGGCAAGAGAAAAGACGTTAAAGTATAAAGATAAAGAAATTGTGGTGCTGAAACAAGTACCAAGAAGAGTAAGAGAGATGAGAAGAGAATATCTTTTTTTGACCAAAGAGTTACTTAAAAGAGGAGTAAATTACAGATGGCTGATACCAGAAGGTTTCTTGTTCAGGAACAAAGACACAGAAATGACACAGTTGAAAAAGCGGAGCTATTCTACCTAGAATATCTCAGAGGAAAGGAGGAAGATACAAGAAAAGAAGAGTCTCTGATTGAATTCCAAGAGGAGTGTATAGCACTAATTGAAAAAGAAAAAGAAGGTGCAGTAGGTGGTGCACCCAGAGAGCAATGAGAAGTATGATTTACTAGAGCAACAAAACCCTCTCATAAAATCTAAAATGTATGAGAGAAAATTGATTACGATGAACATAAATAGACTTAATTTAGCTACCAAAAGAAGGAAAGTATTTCATAAATTAGAGAAATTAAAGTTTGATATAATCTGTCTACAAGAAGTACATATTAAAAAACAACATGAATATTGAAACAAAAAAAGTTAGGGAAATTATTCACGTCATTGACACAATGTAAAAAAAGAGGTGTGGTCTTATATATTAGAGATACAATTCCAGCAGAACCAATTTATACAGATGTTGATGAAAGGATTTTGATGGTGGAAATAATGGACAATAATGTAAAAACACTTTTAATAGCAATTTATGCTCCAAATGATAATCAAGAAGAAATTGCATATGAAAATAATTGAACTGGACTATGTTAATGTCTGTATGATGGGACATTTCAATGGAATAATTAATGAGCAATTGGACTATAAAACACAGAAATCAACAAAGAAAACTAGAAAGACACTACCAAAATCTTTTTTTCGAATGATAGAGGAAATAAATTTAAAAGATGCATGGAGAGAGAGAAATGTGGAAAATAAGCAATATACTTTCTTTTTAAATAGGCATGCATCATGGTCCAGAATAGGTATGATATGGCTATCAGCAGATTTATTTTCTAATATATGAGAAATTGAAATGGAAACAAGTACTTGGGCAGACCATAATCCAATGACAGTTACTTGGAAAGGACAAAAGAGGAGATCTAGATGGACCTTAAACAATACGATATTAAAGGAAAAAGTCTTCAAACAGAAAACTGAGAGAGAATTGGTTTTCTTTTTTAAAGAAAACAAAAAAGAGGATACATCATTACAGAATCTCTGGGACACGATGAAGGCCTACAGAAGAGGTTTGGTAATAGAATATACAAAAAAAGATATATAAAACAGAAAAAGACTTTTAAAACACTGGAAGATGGCTACAAGAAACTGGAAAAAGAATTACAGAAATCTCCGCAAAAGAAGACATTAAAATTAAAATGGACATAACTAAACATAAAATGGGATTGATGGAAAAAGAGGAGCTAGCACAAAAGATTAAAAATACTAAACAATTATATTGAAGATGCAAATAAACCAGGAAGATGGTTAGCTTATAAACTGAGAAAGGAAAGAGAATCAAGAAGGATTAGCCACTTAATAGATGAAGAAGGACATATCTGCTATGGAAGTGAAGAGAAGAAAAGAATCATACAAGACTATTATGGAAAATTGTATCATCAAGAGAACATTCAAGAAGAAAAAAATAAGCAATATCTACAGAAAGCAAAATTACCACAGATACCCAAAGACATTGAAATAATGTTAGAAGGGAACATAATAATGATGGAATTAATAGAAGCCTTAAAGAAACAAAATACAGGGAAAGCACCAGGTCCAGATGGATTGCCAGTGGAATTTTATAAGACTTTTCAGGAAGTGTTGAATCTTCAATTATTAGAAGTCATGAATGAAGTTATGTCAAAGAAGAGAACCCCAAAATGGTCAGAAGCATATATTATACTTATACCGAAGGAAGACACAGATCCACAGCAAGTTAAAAACTATAGACCTATTTCCCTATTAAATTCAGACTATAAAATCTTTGCTGCAATTTTGGCAGAAAGAATGAAAAGATATTTAAATAATTTTATTCATGCTGATCAAAATGGATTTCTGCCAAAGAGACAAATTAAAGGTAATATGAGAATAATCCTGGATACTTTGGAATATTATGAGGCGCATCCTGAAAAGCAAATGGCTTTGATGTTTCTAGATGCTCAAAAAGCCTTTGATAATGTGAGTTGGCACTTTATGTTATTGCAACTGGTACAAATGGGCTTTGGTAAAAAAATTTATTCAAGCCATTGAAATGATATATCATAAACAAACCGCAAAAGTTATGATAAATGGAGAATTGATGGAGTCTATAGATATAAGAAAAGGGACTAGACAAGGTTGTCCACTGTCACCTCTGCTGTTTGTGTTAACACTGGAAGTGTTGAATAGGAATATTACAGAAGACAAAGAAATAAAAGGAATGAAAATTAAAAAGGAAGAGTATAAATTGCAAGCTTTTGCAGATGACCTGGTATTTATATTAGAGGATCCATTGGAAACAACACCCAAATTAATAGAAAGGATAGAAGAGTATGGAAAGGTAGCAGGTTTGAAAATTAATAAGGATAAAATAAAGATATTAACAAAGAATATGTTAGCAAGATGAAAGAAAGAGTTGGAAGAAGTCTTAGAAATTCAGGTCACGAATAAGGTTAAGTACTTAAGGATATATGTTACATCAAGATGTAGTACATTAAAAGAGGATAATTATCTTAAACTCAAACAGCAGATTATGACAGACTTGGCAAAATGGAAAAATTTACAATTATCATTGATTGGGAGAATATCAACAATTAAGATGAAGGTATTGCCTAGCATTTTAAATCTATTCCAGACAATTCCAATTAGATTAGGGAAAGAGTTTTTTGAAGATTTAAATAAAATCATGCTGAAATGTATTTGGCAGGGCAAGAAAATGAGAATTTAAAACTGTTACAAGATGCAAGAATAAGAGGAGGGTTCGCTTTGCCCAACTGGGAACTATATTATCAGGTGGAAAATTTGATGTGGGTAAAGGAATGGATAACATTAAGGAACAGTAGACTATTGACTTTAGAAGGACATGACCTGCTGTTGGGATGGCATGCCTTTCTTTGGTATAAGGGAATTAAAACACAAGGGTACTTCAGAAGACACTATATTCGAGAGGCTTTGTTTTTAAATTGGGAGAAGATAAAAAAGCAATATTACTTAAACATTCCATTATGGATAACTACTATTGAAGCTTTTTCTTATCCAATAATATATAAAAAGGAACAAACAGTTAGATATGGTGAGATACTGAATGAAAAGGGTGAACTTAAATCTATGCAAGTGTTGGAAAAACAAGGTATAAAAATGAATTGGTTTTCATATTTGCAAATACAATCTAGATTTGATGAAGATATTAAATTAGAAGGTATTTATGATAAGTTGACTGATTTAGATAATATCTTGATAGGTACTGATGAAAATGTAATAAAAAAACTTTATGGACATTTATTAGAATTCAAATTGGAGGAGGAGCAAGTTAAAGAAATGATGATTGCTTGGGGGAAAAACTTTGGATATGGGATTGATTTAGAGAAATAGCAAAAATTATGGTCTCAAAATTATTAAATGACAATGTCAATTGCTTATAAAGAAAATCTGTATAAGATGTTTTACAGGTGGCACTTACCCCCAACAAGAATTGCGAGAATGTTTAAGAATAAATCAGATAAATGTTGGAAATGTCATCAGATACCTGGCTTGTATTACCATATGTGGTGGGCGTGTTTGGATGCTAAAAGATATTGGACTAAAATCCATACGTGGTTGGAAAAAATGATAAAACAACATATAGACTTTAAATCAGAGATATTTTTATTGGGAATTATACTGGAGATGTACAATAAAGAATTGAAATATTTGATTGTAAATGTGTTGACAGCGGCTAGGATTGTATTTGCTAAGAATTGGAAAAATGAAAAAATACCTATGCAGGAGGAAGTTATTAAGAAAATTATGGGCTGTGCTGAAATGAGCAAATTGACATTTGAAATTAGAGAACAAGAAGATAAACAATTTTACATGATATGGGATTTGCTTTATCGATGGTTGGATAAAAAGACATGGTAATGTAATACATCAGGAAATCTTATAATAGAAGTTTAATAGATTGATATAAAATACAATATAAATATATATAACCATTGGATGAAAGTGTAATATAAACTTTATAACAAAATTGAGAATATCTCGTATAAATGATGGAACAAATAGTTTAGTCATGAATGATTAATAACTGATAAATATATAAGCATATGTTAGATTGACAATGTGAGAATCTATATAAACTGTGAGTGATGACTACGAAAGGATAGCACAAAAGATCTGTAATCAATATGTATATAAAATGGAAGATGGTTTTATGTTTTTTATGTTTTGTCCGTACTTTGTCCGTACTTGTTTGTCTTAAAAAATAAAAATCTTTAATAACAAAAAAAGAAAAATTCAGGCACTTGGCAACTGACTCATATTTATGACTTGCAGTCTCCTTAACAACCATGTTACTAAATTAACAATTGCAGTGATTCACTTAACAACTGTAGCAAGAAAAGTCATAAGATGGGGCAAAACTCACTTAACAAATGTTTCCTTTAGCAATAGAAATTTTGGGCACAATTGTGGTCGTAAGCTGAGAACTACCTGCATTCTATTTCATGGTCTCTCTGAAGTCCTAATGAATGATGGCTGAACAGACACTTTAATCCAGTATTCACAAGATCTTGTTAAAGATACCAAAGACATTATAATAACCAGCTACATAGGTTCAGGTTACATATTGGAAGTACTGCTCAGAGTAATATGTAAGTGCCTAAAACTGATGAATGGGAGCTTTCCTGTTTGCTTTTATGAGGCTTGGGATTCATTCCATGTGATGAATAAGGATTATATCTGAGTCAAGAAGTGGGATCCTTTCCCTTCCTTTGCCTTTCCTACTCTGCAAGGTGTGTGAACCTTGCTAACAAGAAATGAGTCTGGGATAAGAAAGTCCTTTTTTATACCTACAAGGCTCTGTTTTCCATTTGGAAGGCATTCATATCTGAATCAGTTTTATGACTGTGTTGCCCCAATTAATGTAGTGGTGCGGAGTACCATTAAAATAGTGTAGTGTTAAACTTGATTTAGACTTGTCCACAACTGCATGTAGGTGTCAATGCCTATCTATGCTGTGAAGGAGTTGATGGGTAAGAGTAGGTTGCAGGTAGTTGATGCGTACACTGCTCAAAAGGGCCTTGGTGGCTCAGGCTGTTAATTGCCTGCATTTAAGTTCCAGCTGCCTACAACTGCTGTAGGCTTGAATCCCACCAGGCTCAAGATTGACTCAGCCTTCCATCCTCTCGGGGTAGGTAAATTGAGGACCCAAGATTGTTGGGGGCAATTAGCTGACCTTGTAAAAATGCCGCTTAGTAATAAGCAGGCATATACAATGGAATGAAGGCTATTGCTGAGCACACTGGGTTGTATCCCTAAGATTGTAAGCCGTCCTGAGTCTCCGGAGAAGGGTGGCATATAAATGTAATTAAAAAAAAAAAAACCCTCAAACTATGCATTGTGTGGAAATGTACCATCCTGCATGCTACATCTGACTTCCTGTTGGGGAGTTTTCTGTGCTTTGCTGCTTTAGTGCCCGCTATCCAGAATGTTAAGATTTGCAGAAGTATGAATGCAACAGTTACACACCCATTTCCAAACGACATATGCATAAATTCCCTGACATGCAGTGATGCAGAAATCTAGTTCCCGCCTTGGACAGGTATAGAAAAAGAATGTTTGGCATTCTGATTTATTGGATTTTTTTTTAGACTATACCAATACTGAATAGTTTAAATGTATACTGGTAGCCGATCTGTCTCTGTCACAGGAGGAAAAGTGGGAACAATAAATGAGATAGCACTCTTTGGTGTAATTCTAACGATGAGAAGATAGAAGACAATTCTGAGAAGATCTTTTGGCAACTGCATTTAGTGCTCTCCTTTCTCTGTCCTTTTAGAGAAGACACCAAAACATCTCTTTCATGTGACCTTTTGAATTGGGTGAATAAATTCATTCTTAAATTCTTTTAATGAGTAACTTCTGTTTTTTTTCTTTCATTGTGAACTGCCTTGAGTGTATTATTTAAGCCAATAAATAACTGTTTTAGTAATAACTTAGAGCACAAAGCAGCCAACTAATCTGTCTCTAGCCAAAAATTGTCCCTGCAGCAAAGACAGCAGCCAACTTGCATAAGAGAAAATACATGCATGTATAGTGTTTCATGTGGGTTGTAGAGGTAAATCTGGCTTTACCACTAAGGGTACTTTTATCACAGTTACTTAATTAGTTCACCAGCCAACACACTGAATCAATCAAATACACGTGGTGGGACAATACATGTGGAATAATCCTTAATAATGAAATTACTGGGAACACGAGCTACATGTAGAGAGAACCACAGAGAGAGGAGCTTGTGAAGCTTTGAATAATGCCTAATTATTCTGCAAAGGAGATCTGCACACATAGAAATGGGAGCCCTTTGATTGGACTGGAACCAATAGACCTGGGATCTGTATGAAGTTGCTCTTAGTGGTGAGCCTATTTAGGCAGTAACATATTTTCAGGATAGGAACCAATGCTGTCCAGATAGGTTGCCCAGGGAATTCATTTTGTGTGTTTGTTTATTTGTTTGTTTGTGTATATATATGAGAGTGTGTGTGTGTGCATTTAAGTCATCCACCCCTTCTGGCAACTGCCTGGGCTATTCTCCAGTTTTCTTGGCAAGATTTTTTGGCAGTACATTGCCATTGCCTCCTAACTAGGGCTGAGAAAGAGTGACTGGCCCAAGGTCATCCGACTGATATCATGCCGAATGCATGACTAGAACTCACAGTTCTCTGGTTTCTAGCCCACTGCCATCACAGTGAATACTGAATAAATGTCACAGTGCTTGTCAGATTTGGTAAATTTTGGGGTTCTTTGGATGTCCTTTAGTGTTGACTTGATTTATATTTGGTTCTGTCTCCTGATTTGTCCAATTTTGATGGGCTCTTTGATACTGGTTTCTGAGTTCTGATCTTGCTCCTGTTTTGTTTCTAATGTTGAACTCCTGGCACCAAAATCGTCTCCCATTTGCTCGGACTACCATCTATAGTTCAGGTAGTACATGTACAAATGTGGATGTATTGCAATGCTTATTTGTAACTACTTGAACTAATAATAGTTATTGGAAATGTGCAGTACCATTGGCTCACTCATTACTGGCAATATAGGATTAGTTCTTATCATAAACATTCAGCCTGCTCCATGAATCATTTCCACTGCATCAGAAGCTCAAAGTTAAGCAAATGTAATGAAGAAAAATGTGTAGGCACACTATCTTTTCAATTCCCACACAGATAGGATCATATTTATTTATAGTGTTCATTTGCTATTGAGAAACAGCTGAAAGTAGTTTTCCTTTCTATGCTGTCTTCATCCCTCGCTGAACATACACACTTACACAGAATAGTTGTTTGTCTAAGAAATCTTCAGGGAAAGCCATTCCCTTTGAGAGGAATGTGTTTGTAAGATTTCAGACTCCTCTGATCTGGACAATAACAGACTCTGTCGGAGAGAGCTGTGGAATAATTCCCCAAAGGTACCACCCAAGTTTGCAGTATTATACTTCAGTACTGTAATTAGGGATCTGCTGCTGATAAGGATGCTGACCTAAGCCACTTTCTGCTGTGACCAGACATCAAGAAGAGGGCAGTGAACGGAGTGAACGTTAACCTTCTACTGTTGCTAACAGAATCTCCCCGTTGGACTGAAATGGAAAGAGATGTAAACAACTGAAAACGTGTCATTGACTGCAAACGTTTTAAATCTTTAATCGGTGGGAACTGGCGATGATGGAAACAGCAGATGGTGCTTCAGGACCATGCCTCTTGATATTTTTTTCAGTCAGAACCGTAACATGACAGGATTTACAAAAGAGGCAGTTTTAACACAGCTCCCTACTCTGGATAAAGATAGGGTTTGCTTCAGATGTCTTGGCAAAGGGTACCGCCAACCAGTGGTGGGATTCAAATTTTTTTTACTACCGGTTCTGTGGGTGTGGCTTGGTGGGCGTGGCAAGGGAAGGATACTGTAAAATCTCCAGTCAGAGGTGGTATTTGCTGGTTCTCTGAACTACTCAAAATTTCCATTACTGGTTCTCCAGAACTGGTCAGAACTTGCTGAATACCACCTCTGCTGCCAACCATAGGATGCAAAAGAACTTTGCCACAGATTTTCTAAAGGAGAAAATCAACCAGGAAATGGCACGGTGGAGTAGATGAAGTCTGCTAGTCTTTCTTTGGACCAAGAATTAGCAAAAAAATTAAAAAAAAGTTTATGAGAGGTACATCTGAAAGTTGTGCACATTTTCTAAAGTTTGTAAATCAGAAAATGTGTATAAAAATGTTCACTGGTGATGTCTGTGAAATCAAGAACAACAATTTTTTCTCGTTGTTTTCTTGCAGTCTATGAGAACATCTATGCATGTGAGCGAAAATTGTACTTCATGTGCCATGAAAAAAAAAATTGCAAATGAAAGCAGATGCAGAATGTTACGTGATTTTTTTAAATTAAAAAAGTGTAAAACTTTCCATGGATCAGAACATGGATATGCTAATGTGGACAATGAAATAAACCGAACATCTACTAATTTGTACATTCTTACGAATTAGCAAGTTCTAGTCTGCTTCTTTCCCATTATTGTAATGATTCTCCAGCCTAATCCTCTGCATATTTACTTGGAAGTATGCTTCACTGGATTTGATGGGAGTTATAAAAAATGTAAATAAGACTGCAGACTTAGTTATGTTTGTGGCTCATATCACTATGGTGATTTCAATTTTAAAGGATTCCCAAAGCCAGATTCTTTGAAGGGCTAGCCGCCCAGATCTCTCACAAATGAAGGCAAATGTACGGGTCCCATGATAATGCTGCAAGATCCAATCTGGGTCGGTTGGTCACCCAGATTGGATCCTGCAGCATTATATTGGGATATGTACATTCACCTTCATTCATGAAATTTTAAAACCCAGTATAAATTGGAATTCTCATCTTGCAGTGATTTGCTCTTGAAGGGCTTCATTTTTTGTCTTTCCTTGTGAGCCATTCTTTGTTAATATTTTTGCACTATTGATTCTCATCTTATCACATCAGTTTAGTACTTTAACTCTTTTATTGCAAAAGAGGAATACAAACTGATAAGATTCCTATTGGATTGGTCCGACCTATAAGCCTCAACAAACAAATAACAAAGATAAGACAGTTCAAAAAAATTTTGACTTTCTGAGTTAGGCTTCCTTTCTTCAGTTTACAAGAACTAATTAATACCCTATGTTAGTGCCTTTTTGGACATGGCAAATTGGCATGCAACTAACACCTTTAACAATGAATGCCACAGAGAGGAGGGGATCAACCTATTTTCCAAAGCTCCTGAAGGTCAGACAAGGAAAAACGGATGGAAACTGAACAAGGAGTGATTCAACCTGGAAATAAGGAGAAATTTTCTGACAGTGAGAGCAATCAACCAATGGAACAGCTTGCCTTCAGAAGTTGTGGGAGCTTCATCACTGGAAGCTTTCAAGAAGAGACTGGACTCCCATCTGTCAGAAATGATGTAGGGTCTGTTACTTGGGTGGGTAGGGTTGGACTAGATGACCTACAGGGTCCCTTACAACTCTGTTAATCTGAAATAAATTAATCTAAGGGAAGGATAAGGTATTATTTTTTTTACAGCAGCGTGATCCCCATTCATTTAAAAATGTATGCTAAAACAGCATATGGAACATAGTTTTAAGAGGCAAAGGGTGATTTACCTGAGTTATACTGTCATTTAAAAGACAGATAAGGATAAAGTATCACCTGACTTTGTGCAAATACTTGTGGTTATTGCATAAGGCCACTGAAAGAGAGGATTCTTGTTCTTTGCCTCTAACCTTTGCTTGCTGTATTTCTCTATATTTAAAGCATTTATCTATAATCTGCTTCCACCTTTATGCTGTAGCAAAGTAATCAATCACTCTGCATCTCCCTCAATGATTGCAGAGTCTGAGGTTAACTGTAGGTAGAGAATTCAGTTTCAACCTGTACTATACCTGACCCTCTAGTAACAGTTACATTGCTCATGAGGCCCAGAGGACAATTGGAACAACAGTCTATACAATCAAGATTCATACTATGAGTGCAGGAATGTGTGCCTTTGCTCAGGACCTGTTTTCGTTGTGCATTCCAGCAGGAACATGCTCTAAGGCAGATTTCCCCAACGTAATGCCCTCTAGATAAGTTGGAATAGAATTCCCATTGATAGAAACTGAAATTCAATAGCTTCATTGGGGAAGTTTGCTCCAGCACAGCTGTGCATTTTGACATTCAGATAATGTGTGATGATTTAATGTGCAATTGAGTGATGGGCTACATACTGCCTATGCAAATGGTGAATCACAATATCAAGAATGTTGTTAAATTTCCTGTGCTCTTTTCCACTCTCTCATGCACTGTTCTAAGAGACTTAATTTATTACTTGTTTTACAACTTTTATAACCTATATAGCTTACTTCTTGACATTTCTGATTTGTAACAAGATGCAAATACAGGCTGAGCAACAAGCATTACTTAAAATAGTTCCTATATTATTAAGATTGGTATTGTAATAGACCTATGAAGTCTGGGTTCAAATCTTTTCTCAGGCATAATGCTTTCTGGGTGACCTTGGGCAATTCACAACCATTTTCACACAGAGAGTTACACTCAAAAATGATCAGAAGGTCTATGAACTAAATGACTAATAGCCATGTTACCGTACAAGTTCTCCTTCACCTATAGATGCAACTACTTTCCTCCACCTATGACAACTAGCTTTGCCACAGTAGACTTGTGAGTCACCCCATATTTATATTCCCATTATTTTCAGTAGGTCTTTTCCAAAGTAAATGTGTGTGTGTGTGCGCGCACGCGCATTTGTCAGTGCACATGTGTGACATGTATGTATGTGGAAGCAATCACTGCTAAACCTTTGACTTCTATATGAAATATAATTGAAACATAGATATTTAATGTCTGGATTTCAATATCCTACTCCCTGCTTTGGGATACTGCTGTAATTCCATGCCACAAAATGTTTTAAAAGATAAAATGGGGGAAAGATACTTGATTAGAAAAGTATTAAAATGATTAGAAAAGTATTAAAATGATTAGAAAAGTATTAAAATGATTAGAAAAGTATTAAAATGATTAGAAAAGTATTAACGACAAGATACATTTGAAGATTAAGTTATATGTTCTTGACACAAGTCTAGTGGCATACTGTAAGCCAACGGGGTCAAAGACATATCATTTAATTGTTGGCTATATGCAAAATGCTATAGAGATCTAACATCCTTGGCCATGTATCTGCATTTTAAATGCAACCAGCCAGTTTCCACAATGGAAAAAAAAACCTCTTTTCTTTTTCCTAAAATCTGATTTTCATAAACATCAATAAAACACCATTGGTATGGAAAATGTTTGGGGGACTTGTTTAAATGTTATCCCCTCCTTGTTTTCATTGACGATCAGCCCACAAGGCTTGTAATTGCAAGATATCCTATCTAACCATAAGGTGACCTTAGAATCCAGGGGATACCCTGCCAAAACCTTATCTGGCTTGTACTCTTAATTGTTCTCTTAAGAGGCATCTGTTTAATTACTTAACTTTACAGCTCTATTGTTTATAGTAGGGTTTTTCAGGGAGCAATTCCTAGTGTGATCATTATCAAATTCTCCTCCCTCATTCTACCCCCTCCCCCCTTTTTGTAATCACCAGCCTGGTGCCAGGGCCCACTTCTCTTGCCTGCCAAGGGATCTGGCAGGAGCCAACCACCGGATGGTTTGGGTCGCTGTTCTCATTCCGCAGCCTTCCCCTGTCTCTTCCACTTCTGTGCTCCACCACTGAGAAAAAGCAGATATCCCCTCCCTCCGCCCCCAGCCCTCTACACCAAAGTGAGCTGCTCTCAAAGTGATGCACATTGACCTCCATGCTGTAGTTCTGCCTGGGAGAAAACTAGGTGTGCAGGGAAAAAGGAGAGCCCATTGAAAAAGCAGGCCATTACAGCACCTTTGTGGCATCACTGGAACCCACATTCCCAAGCAGGGGGTAGCGAGGAATCATCAAGACTTTATAATTTATTCTGTCAGGCCAACCTTGGAGCTTTAGATCTAAAAGGGGCCGTAGCTTCAAACACAGACCAAGAGATGCAATAGAGGTGCTGTCGTGGGGAAGTAGAGACATGAAAGCCCAGTGGAAAAC
Organism: Naja naja; assembly: GCA_009733165.1. Lineage (NCBI taxonomy): Eukaryota > Metazoa > Chordata > Lepidosauria > Squamata > Elapidae > Naja > Naja naja. Next base: position 91,627,887 of record CM019149.1, on the reverse strand, counting down.
AGCTGGATAAAAGGATTGAACAGAAGAGGTAATAATTCACTCTTTTAAACTTTTGATAACAAGTCACAAGCTGCTAGAGAGGGTACCTCCCTTTGCTTAGCTCTTCAAGACAGCAAGCTAGTATTTCACACTACTCTTTAATGCCTTTCCTACCTCATACTGTCCAGATCTTTGGACTACAGTTCCCAGAATTTCTAATCTTTGGCTAAAACCATTGGGTATTATAGTATTATAGCTCAATAGCTCTGAAAAGTACCAGATCTTTGTAGGCTTTAATATAACAATCCCTGTTTTTATAACTGGAGTTGCCATTAAAATCTAACCTAGCCTGTTGGAAGTAAATTTTAGTGCCATTCTATACATGAAAACAACCAATCAGAACTTAAGCAGAAAATAATCTAAGGCAAAGAGATTGCACGCAGATTAAATTAAATGTTCCATGGACTTTTACTTGTTTCAAAACAGCATAGGTGTGCCCCATTTCATTTTGGTTAGCAGGACAAATGTTTTATAAAATAACGACTAAAAGAGATGTAGTTTAAAATGTTCTGTCATGGCATGGGGGGTCATTCTTGTGGAAATAGGGGGAAATGAGTAAATTTTCCCAGCATTGGAAAGAGCTGTGGTGGCGCAGTGGTTAAAAAGCAGTATTGCAGGCTGACTCTGCCGACTGCCAGAAATTTGATTCTGACCAGCTCAGGCTTGACTCAGCCTTCCATCCTTCTGAGGTTGGTAAAATGAGGACCTAGATTGTTGGGGGCAATATGCTGACATTGTAAACTGCTTAGAGAGGGCTGTAAAGGACTGTGAAGTGGTATAGAAGCCTAAGTGCTATTGCTAGTGCGTAGTTACCTTTGGACATTAATGTCATCAAGTGTGGTGATGGCAACCAATTTAGAAAGTCTCCCTTGACAGTAGCTAATCAGTGGGTATAAGACCTGATGTTCTGTCCTGTCTCCTAGTTATAGGCAGCTTATCTTAAATGTCAGCTATTAGGGAGCAACTGTGGTCCACGTACTTTGTCTAGGAGCCTTTCCTCACTTGCATTAGCCACAGAAAGATGTGCTCTGCTAATATCTTCTTTCTGCCATGTCCTCATCTTCATCTTATCCCCTGCACATGGATTAAGTAGGCTTAAGTCATCTTTAGATATTGGTGCCCTTAAGTTATATCCCCCCCAATATTAAAAGCCATCGAAGGGCCACCTTAAGGTATATATAATCCATTGGCCTTCTCAACTGTTACCTCAGAGAAAAATCAGGTGACTGCACTCTGGAACAGAAGCAATAAAGGCGTGATAGGGATTGTCAATGGGAAGAGCAAATTTCATGCTGGCATAGTTTTCTGAAAATTCAAGGATGTGTGAAGGATAACTTTGATAAGGAATGGCTCTTTTTCTATGGAACAATAACAAAAGAAGTACTAAGATTATAATATAATGTAGACACACTCCCCGACATAAATGCTGTTCCAAGGAGTGTGGGACCACATGATTAGCCATGCAATCCCCTTTCTCCCTCTCGCTAGCCTGTATAACAATACAGAGTTTTAAAACTAGGTGCAATGTAATGTATAACATATTAAGGTATTGGAAAGTCCAACTCAAGCTAGGCTGTGATGACCGGTAGTCTCTCAAAATAACCCAAAACCCAAAACATGAATTAAAGTCTGGCAATGCCTTCAACTTAACTGTTTTATTAATCACAGTTTAAAGTCCCAAAAGTAAATAATAAGGCAAAAGGAAAACAAGAACAAACCGCCTCGGCGAGAGTTCCAGGAAAGTCCTTGGGAAAAACTCCAACAAAGATAAACCTCCTTCAAAGGAAACACTAACTTTGACTCCAGCAATTCTGACTGTGCAGTTACACACTTATATACACAAATCCCAGCTGTAAGCCCTGAGGAGGATCATGGCCCTCTCCTCCTGAGGAGACCATGCTTTTCCCTGATCCTCTCCTCCCTGCATGCCCTGAGATGGATAGGAGATGGGCCTGGATCCTCCTCTGATTGCTCAGCCGGCCTCTGCCCTTCCCCAGTCTCCTCCACCACCTCTGGAGCCACACTCCCACTCCCTGTTGGCTGTTCCTCCTCTTCCTCAGAGTCAGTCTCCACCAGGGGCATGACAAGGCTATGAGCCTCTGAATTCTTGTCCTAGGAATAAATGGATCTTTCTTCTGAGTAAACATATACACAGGATTACATTACTAAGCAATATTTAGGCCAATATCTATATCCCTCTTCCTATAAGCTGCAAAGAACTGAACAATACAGAATTTTAAGTGGAAATACAGTTGAAATAGTTCTCGACATATGACTGGTTGTTCAGTGACCAAGTACTGATGGACCTCCTCAGAGCTACTTATGACCCAGTTTTGAAGCTCTGATGGCCACACACATACAATTACATTGTCACATTTTGAGTACCTGGAACCAGCTCATATTTAGGGCCACTTGAAGTGTCCCACAGTTATGACTTTTTTTGCCAGAAATTAGTTTTTATCTTTGGTTCCTGGCAAAAAATGCCCATTAGGTGTTCTGACCCACGCCCCTTTCCAACAAATCACAATCCAACTGGAACAGAAACCTTGTAATGCTTATTCAAAATAATTAGCTGTGATAAGCACAAGCCTTGCCAAACTCTGTGAGACTTGCCAAAAGATAACAGACAAGAAATAATTTGCAATACAAGAATCTTCAAATACAAACTCAGGATACTGGAATGTCCATGATGCTGGAGTTTCAAAATGCCGTTCATTCATTCACAGCTGGCTTTTATCCTCTTGAAGGAGGGGCCATTACCTTGCAGCCTTACTCCTGAGTCGCCCATGCTGTTGTAGCTGCTCTTTCCTACAAGCAATCCTGTGCGCACTTGGCACAGGCTCCTTGGGAACCTCCTCATCGCTGCTGCTAGCCCCCACAATCTCTGAAGGCAGCAGTCCACTCCCTAATGGTCCTGGCCCCTCATCTGAGTCCTCGCTCTCCTCAGCCGTCCGCACCTGCTGCCGGCTAACCACAACATTAGGTAAAATGGATTTGCTTAATAACTGCTATGTTCACTTAACAACCCACACAAAAAAAGATCATAAAATTGGGTAAGGTAAATGGTGACCTGCTTTATGACCAGCACAATTTACAGCCATGATTCTGGGCTCAATTATGGTCATAAGTCAAAGGCTACCTGTATAAAGGTAGTCCTCAACCTACGACCACAATTGAGCCTAAAATTTATATTGCTAAGTGAGAAATTTTTTAAAGTGAGTTTTGCCCCCTTTTACAAATTTTCTTTGAGTGAATCGCTGCAGTTGTTGAAATTAGTAACATGGTTGTTAAGTGAGTCTAGTTTCCCCCTTGACTTTGCTTTTCAGAAAGGTTGCAAAAGGGGATCACATGACCCCAGGACACAGCAACTTTCATAAATGTGAGTCAATTGTCAGACACCCAAATGTAAATCATGTGACCGTGGGGACACAGCAATAGTCATAGGAGTGAAAAATGGTTTTTCAGTGTCGTTGTAACTTTGAATGGTCACTAAGCAAACTGTTGTAGGTTGAGGACTACCTGTATATAATTCTTTTATTTGCCCTACAAATTTCATTGCTGTAAATAAGCCAAGCACCCATAATGTAATGTGTGTATCTTGAGTTGTTTCATTCCGTGATAATATTATTTTATAATATTTTATAGTATTATTTTATTTATTTTATAGTATTTTTTTATAATTCCGTTCCAAGTAAGTGGGCATGTGGGTTTTTTTCCCCCTACAATATTTTAAAAGCAGCAATCAGCACTTTCCTTTCTGTTGCTTTCTGAGAATAATATTCCTCTGATCCTTTAACAAAACAGTGCCAGTTTGTGTGTGTGTAATGCCATCTACACAGTACCCACTTCATTGTCCTTTCTCAAAAGTGTACCTAAGAGAGAATAGGAGCAACTGATTCCCAAGAGTGCTGCCTCTCCTGGAGTGGAAGCCACTGAAGTTGGCTAATGTCCTTTCGCAACAGGATATAAATAACATAAATAACTAGTCCTCAGACTTCAAACATGCCACATCAGATGTATGGCAGGAGATTACCAAGTTTGTTAGCACCCAGGTCTTCTATCATCTAGGCAGTTTAGGCACTGTTAGCGAAAATAGAGATCAATGCTTCAGTTTTAAGGGAGGGGAATCTGTCCCATGTGACCAGACCCAAATCTTTTAGTTTATGACTTGCTTATACATTAGGAGTGAAAAAAACAGTTTACATTCTGGGGCTCAGAAGCTCTCCTAAATCAGCTGCCAGGTTTTTGCAGCTGGCAGTAAAGGGAAGGGATGTCAGCAGGCTGCCCAGAGGTGAACAAATGAGCTGAGAGGTGAGTTAGAGATGCTTGAAGGGAGCATGAAACTGTTCTTCTTGGCACACAAAGCTGCTTCTGAGCCCAGCTGCGAGGACAGTGGTGACTTCACTAACTTCTCAGATAATGCTAGGTTTTCTCTTTCCAAAGCCATTATTCATGCCCATATGTTGGAGAGAACACCACTACCACAGACAGGGTCTTATTGAAGATGGCAATCTTGAGTTACAGAGGCAGATTTAGAAAACCCATTCTGCTTCCTCAAAGGGTGCTGCCCGTGGCAGAGCTTTGACTGCTCAGAGAGCAAAATATTTCATTAAACACCCAACCCCCTGTAAAAAAACAACCCAAAGCTAATGTTAGACTCACAGCCTCCAAAATAGAAAAGCACACCTTCCTCCACCTCTTTTGTATTTAAGAGGTTTATTATGGTAGTTAAAAAATGTAAAAAAAAAAAAATGTGGACTTCCGGGTTGAGCCTTCTCGAGAACAGGCGGCGGTTTGTGATCGTCCACGACCACAGCCTGGCTCTTGCGTCGGAGAGCCCCGATCCTGCAAGGTTCGGGGCTGAAGCTGCCTCGTAGGGGTGGCGGAGAAAGGGAAACCTGCCAGCCAGAGTGAGGGGAGCCGCATCTCCCCTTTGGGTCTGGTCTTTTCCCTCCGAAGACGTCAAGAAGTGGTGGTCAAAATGGCCACCTCGAAGAGAAGGTCTCAACGGACTAAGATTGGTGCAGGAGGAAAGAGAGAAGTCGACAGCAGAGGAACCAGGAGTATCGGATGGTAAGATCAAGGCACCCGGGATTAAGATAAAGATGAGTTTTAAAAAGAGAAACAGAAGCAGCGCAGTTCCAAGTGAAGAAAAATAAGTAAAATATTTTTGACAGCTATAAGGGGCTTCGAACCGGAAAGGAAGAAAGCTAAGAACTTAAGTTTGGGGCTCGGGAAAGGAAAGTTAAGAAGAAAGTGCCACTTTGTAAGAACTTAAGTTTGGGGCGGAAAACTTTGACTATCAAAATAAAAGGAAAGGGTTAAGACTCAGAAAGTGCCACTTTGTGGAGAAAAATTGAAGCTAAAGAAGTAAGAAACTATCTTGTTCCTTTGTGGATTGAGTTGTTACATTTTAAAGAGAAAGACTTATAGAAAGTGAAAGCTTGAATACACAAAGACGGATTGACTAATTGGTAATATTGATATAGACTCTGGACCTGGGTTAGGATTATAGAAAATTTAAAGAAGAAGAAATAAGGAAAATTAAAATTTTGGTGGTCATCCAAAGAATTAAAATGGAGTTTAAAAGTATGAAAGAACTGTTACAGGAAGTGACTGAACTAACTTGGCATGTTGCAGAAAATATGGGCATTCAAATGCTGAATAAAGAAGAAGAAGTGGAAAGGGTGGAGCCAGCACAAGAGAAAGCCATCTTAAAAAGACAATTAATACAAAGATTAATACAAATAAAAGGAAAGGAAGGGTGGCTAAAAAAACGGAACCTAAGAAAGTATCTAAAAAGGGGAACATTTATGAAATTAAGCATGTTAGGAAGGTTCAGAAGGAAAGGGAAAAGAAAGGTAAAGAGAGAGAGGATTCAAACTGGATAGAGAAGGGGAGAGCAGGATAATAGGGAGGAGAAGGGAGCCAGCACAAGTGAAAGCCATTTTAAGAAGACAATTAACACAAAGATTAATACAAATAAAAGGGAAAGGGAGGATGGTCAAAAAAATGAAACTTAAGAAGGTAATTAAAAAAGGGAACATTTATGAAATTAGGCATGTTAGAAAGGTCCAGAAGGATAGAGAGCAGAAAGGTAAAGAGAGAGAGAGGATTCAAACTGGATAGAGAAGGGGGATAGGGATAAAAGAGAGGAGAAGGAACAAGAAACAAGAACAAAAGATAGAGAGACATGGGAATTACATAATAAAGAAAGAAACTTGTTTGCATAGAGACAATGGCTAACGTATTTAAAAGGGGGTTCTGCATGAAGAAATGGTAATAAGAATATATTGTAATTATAAAAGTGTAAAACAATAGGGGTTGCTGACAATTTTACTGGTAAAAGGTCACATTTTTCATTTCTTATCCACAAAAGAAAGCTAAATGATGATTTGATGAATTGAATTAATTGAAATGATTTTAGAAAATGCCTAAAATGAGATTTGTCAATAACCAAGATTAGTTATTTTTATTATTATTTTGGAACCATAAATAAATTTTAGGGGGATATGTGTTGCAGAACCCAACCGATTAGAGATATATTGTAAGGGAGCTTTTTTCCATCTTTTTTTCTTTTTCTCTATCTTTCATTTTAAAGGGAATGATTATGATTATGCTACTATATTAACCACTGAGGTGTCACTTTCAAAGTAGTAAAAGGGGGCAAGTCTAGGTTTTTTTTCATTCTTTTAGTGTTAAAATTTGTACGGATTTAGAATTATGGAGAGAATATGTGATGAAAGGGCAAATCTGACGGACAAAAGAATTCTGTAAATGATAAAAGAGTATTAACAATGTGAAGATAATTAAAGGATAGACATGGATGAACTTTATCTTTAATATGATGGGCAAATATATTGTTATTTGTAAGATTTATACATGAAGTTTTTAAAATATATATGTATATTTGCAATTAACTCGAAATGAACTGGGGGGCTATACAGATTGAGATTAAGATTTGAGAGTAGGATTAATTTCTTTGACCCTTTGTCCGCTAAAATGGAATAGAAGTGAAGTCAAATGTTTAAAATGAATATAGATCTACTGTCACATTTGCATGTAAAAGTGGTGACTCGGGAACATGCTGTCTACTGAAAAGAGCTGTTTTAAAAAATTGTTAAAAATTGAATAAAATTTGTTTAAAAAAAAAAAATGTAAAAATGTGTTTATTATTTGTTTGGTTATAATTCCATCCCTTTAACCTGTTCCCATCTGTTTCCTTCACATTTTGGGCTCCCAATAATACTAGAACAGAGGTGGTATTCAGCAGGTTCTGACCAGTTTTAGAGAACCAGTAGCGGAAATTTTGAGTAGTTTGGAGAACCGGCAAATACCATCTCTGACTGGAGATTTTACAGTACCCTTCTCCTGCCACGCCCACCAAGCCACGCCCACAGAACTGGTAGTAAATTTTTTTGAATCCCACCACTGTACTAGAAGTGGAATGACTGTGACAAAAGAAAGCAAAGATAGTACCAATAGTCCATCCAAAACAATTCCAAAACATCTGAAGCATTACCTGAACATCGTTGGCATTGACAAAATTCCCACCAGTCAATTGCAAAAGGCAGCTTTACTTACAATAGCTTACATCTGGTGATGATACTTTTACCGGTAACACCATCAAACAACTTTTGTCCCTCCCAGGACTTGATAAGTGCATAAAAATGCCAAATCCAGACTAAACATCTGGCTGACTGTTCAACAAACTATAATAACCAAACAGACTCAGAACCTGTTGTGCTTTCAATTCAACCGAATTTATTTTAAGTTAAATCTAAAATTCCTCAAAATGTGAATTGTTTCACAGGTCTTCTGAATGCCAGGATGGAAGACCAAGAAGGATATTTTTTTCATTGGGAGCTTCCAGGGAAAAGAAGAGGACAACATCTTATCTTCAAACTGTGGAGATGACCCTTTAATGATAAAAAAGACCAAGGGATTCAGATAAGAACACAAGCTGTCCTTCAAAAACTGTAGTCCCATGGCATTCCATGGCATCTGGCAATCATACAGCTGCTCTTTATTTAATTGCCTTAAATCACCCATATGTATGACACTCACATACACATTGATGTTAGGTCATTTCTTTGTGTCTCCTTTCTTTTAAATGGATCAGGGCTACTAGTTCTGAGTTACCAACCATTAGATGCCAGCAAAGAGACATATAAATCTGTACTCTTTGTTGCCATATAGTGGAGATCTATCTTTCTGCAGCCCAGTTCTGGTAAACAAAAAGTAGATATTCATAGAACCACACTACAGAAACAAAAGTGAGAGAGAAGATTGGAGCAAAACACTGGCTTACCTCTCCATTATTGCTGGAAAAGGAAATTATATGAGGAATATGAATAACTATCACTACCATCTACACTTAATTTACCCTGAAAAGTTCATTCACATCTCATCTTTGCTGAATATGCATATGTCAGATAAACACATACATGCTGCTTTGATCTGAACATGAAGCCTTGATCAGTTGAAACAGAATGTAAGAGGAATTAGTTAACATAATCAAGGTGACAAAAATGTAATTGTGTCAGCATTAAGAAGGAATCCTTAAAAGCGATGGATGTAGAAACATGAAACATACAAACAAACAAACAAGCTTGAATACTAACTACATGTACTGCATAATCCCCAGTCTAAATTGGTGAAGAAATAGATCATCAATGACCTTAGTTTTTAATTTTCAGAATGAAAAAAAACATTGAAGAAAATTTAAAAAACATTTAAGAATTTGATTTCTGGGTTCAGGATACACCTTTCAGCAGAAAGTTATCTATATCAGGCTAAGTGTGCCTATATTAATATTCTTTCCCCCAATAAATGTAACCTTTCTATATACTGAGTAGACATGCCAGAACACGCTGCTTTCCATGAGATGGGCAGCTATACAAATTTGATAAATGAATAAACTGGGTTGTGAAAAATTATGACAATCATTAGATGGCAGTAAAACAATCCATAAAGTAGGTAACCCTTTCCTCTATTCCAGCCGATATTGCAGTATTTATGTCCTATGTATGGTATTCCCAATCCTGGAGCATAGGAAGAGTAGTTCACTTAAATCGTTACCTTGTGGCATGAGAGAAGGTTAGCCAGTAATTGTGAGGGAAGAGATTCTATAGCTCAGTTTTAGGCCTGATCAAGGCAAAACCACACTCCTGTCCCATGGTACAATCTGCCTAACCATTGATTGATGGCTCTTGGCAATCAGTCTTATCCTCATCTCTGAATAGTTCTCAACAGGAGGTACTTAGATTGTTACACTCGTACAGTGTCCACCCCACTTCAGCTTACCTCATTCCTTTTGTTTATTTCCCCCAATTACTATGATAGTGGTATGTGTGCATCTCTGTGCATATATGTATGTAAATGTGCACATACACACATAAACATCTACACACAAACTAAACACTCAGGATATTCCTGCTTTTCAGTGACTTCTGCTTGCATTTGCCTTGTGTTTAATCAATAATTTAAATGAATTGGTATCCTTTTAAAAATAAAAAGATAACAGACAATAATTGAAATATAAAGTATGTGGAACCAATTTCAAAATGGCAAGCTGTAGCATATGTTAATATTTTTTTAAAGGATGTGCAGAGAGGTGCATAAAACATCTGTATGAATACTCAAGGGATGCAACATTTAAGAGAGTGAAGAGGAGAAAGGAAGGGCGAGGGAGGGCTGATGAGCATTCCTGTGGCAAAATCTTTGGAGGCAAAGCACAAGGAAACATCCACACCTGTTTCTGACTAAACAGTCACTGAAGGTATTTCCATTCAGGATCTATGTATCACTGTACTCTGCACTTATGTGATCTCATTCTGTCTCTATTTGGCAGCTCAGCCAATTTACTTTTGGCTCAGCTGCAGAATACTTCAAACAGTAATAAAAAAATAGATTCTCTCTCCTTCTTTCTCTTTTTCTCTCTGCAGTGGCTTTCTGTTGTTTTTAATAGTCTTTCCTTATTTGCAGGGTCCCCAGCAGCCCACATCTCCTTCCTTTTAGCTGCCCTACTGCAAATTTAAGAAGGGAAAGTGGCTTTGTCATCTTTATAACTCTCCACATAGGTACTGCTGAATATTATTTTTTCATATCACTTGACAAATGCACATAATGGGAAATAAAGATGTATCCGTGCAATTTTTGTATTGTTTGTGCAAAGTGGAGATGAGGGCATTCTTGTTCCTTTGAGACTTGAGGTAGATCAAAGTAACGAAATGATGATTGTTGTTCCTTGTTCCCAGCATTTTGAGATGGACAGAAGTAATGTTGGTGGACCATTTTCAAACTGACTTTGAGAAAGTGGAGAGTGCAATTGCAGGTGATGTGGCATTTCACTTAGAGCAAGGGTGTCAAACAGTGATGCTGAATGCATCACACATAGGCCATGCCCACCCCAGCTCTATGAAGGGGAAAAAAGTCACAATATGTCACATGATGGCAATGTGACATGGTGAGTTTGACACATGTGACTTAGAGAAAAAAGATCAAATATGAGTTAAGAGTAATATGATACCATAATCTCGATAATCTAGGAAAGAATCATAATAAATTGGAAGACCCAAGAAAGGACTATCATAAATTGCTACCAGTATGTATTAAAGGAAATAGAGCATACTGTGCATGAACATTCCACCAGTGAAGCAGCAGCTTTAAGGTGATCTTGTGCCCAAACCAAAATACAGACTTCAGGTGATTGTGTCCCTACATGGAAAGAAAAGGGGTGGAAATGGTTAGAGGGATTAGGAAAGGGCCAAGGTCATTAAGGGTTGAGAATAGGAAAGAAAGAAAGGCATTGGGAAGATTAAGTGTAGTCAGGCAAGGGTGATACGTCATACTGGATTGTTGGTGGTACCACAGGTGGCAAAATAATTCCCTCTTCCTTACAAACAATATGGATAAATGATTTTAAAATTGGGTGCATGCTAGTTAGAGCTTGTCTCCAGAATACTCTTTGCTAATTGCTCACCCTTTATCTGTTTTTCTTCTCTCCTTGTTATAAATATATATGTTTTATGGTACACACCCAGTCTAGACACCTTCCGTTCAGTTTCTTGTATTAGCAATGTCCGGATTTGCTTTCATCTAAAACCTAGCTAAAATGAAATAATATTCAAAGAACATTTGCTCCTTTCAGTTAAATTCCTTTCCCTTCCTCACCCCCTGCACCCCCACCATGCCCCCCCCACCAGCTAGTATGTTTGGGAGCTACTTGGAGCCAAAGGATGCATACTGGGGGGAAAATTATTTTGTAGATTTTGTTTGCAGTCTGAAGAGCTTGCTTATAAGGTATCACAAGTTTTAATGTTTTTTAAGGAATTATCATAAACTCTGGCAATTACATCTGGGCAAATAGTGCTGCTAAAATATTTAAAATGCAGTAGGAATATAGGAAACACATGTTCTTCCAGATGGCTCTCTTAGTATTTGATTTGCAAAACCAGAGACTGAAATGTTTATTTGTTTATAGAATGGCAGAATTCTCTTCAGGCTCTAGTTATAAAAGTAGCCTTCAAAAACCTGAGATCACTATAAAAACATATTCTGATGGCAAAAGGATCCAGCTTTGCATGTCCTGCTCTAATTATATTGTAAAACTAACGAGAGACATTGACAAAGGTGTTTTTCTGATCCTCTCTTTATTGTTTTATTCTTAAGAGAGAGGGGAATTCTCATTCTGGTCTTTACCCCTTCCAAGGCTGAAATGGTGGAAAGGCTTGAAGATAAAACTTTTAGCAGCTTCTGTTGGGATAAATGCCTGAGCCAAGGTAGGCTGATTCTGGTTGGAAGAGGTGATTATACATGGAAGTCAAGCCATGTAGGGCTTTAAATATTGAAAACAGAATAACAGAATAAGAGTTGGAAGGGACCTTTGAGGTCTTCTAATCCAACCCCCTGCTTAAGCAGGGACACTCTATATAATTTTAGACAAATGGCTTCCAGTCTCTTCTTAAAAGCCTCCAGTGTTGGAGCACCCACAACTGAACCTTGAACCACAATCACCCAGAACCTTGAAATGGGACCCCAAAGTTTATTCATACTGAACCTATTCCCTCCCAATATGCTCAGCCATAATTTACTTCACCAACTTTCTAGACCACATATAAATATATTTTGTGTTCACTCTTCCATGAATAAGTTTGTTACTTCAACTTCACCTTATTTGGTTTGCCACTTTTCAGTATTAACAAAAGTAAAACGGGAAGAAGAGAGGGAGAGAGGGAACTGTGGAAGAAACAGGCCGCTCTTGGACAGTACAGTAACTCAATCATCTGACTAGAAAGATAAATAATTGGGCCATTTCTCTAATCCAGCCACTTTGAAAAAAAAAAGTTTGTTCTTATCCTATCTGAAACAACTTCAAAGTGGTTACAGTCTAGACTGCGCCAAAATAAATTACAAACCTAAAGATCTGATATAAACCACAAAGGGCAGCAGATTATTTGCATGAATGTAATTATAGTAGCAGAAAATATGCATCGTTATAGAGATGTATACAGTCTAAATCCTCGCTACAAAGAAAAGAAATAGAGGCAGCTTAAGAGAAATGTGTGTGTCAGAATCAAAGATTTTAGATACCTTCAACCACTCATGGAACACTCATCTGTACTATTTCTTTAAAAAGATGGAGAACAGTGCCTCCCTCAAGCAGAATTTTCCCCATACCAGATCACATCAAATAAACCAAACTAAATACACATACAGTAGATTGTCAAAGAATTAAAGGAAGTGCAATAAATAGTAGTAAAACAAAACACTCAAGGGTTCAAATGAGGGTTCGAGAAAAAGCTGAGGTGATTTTGTTTCTCTAAAGTAAGCCACTTTTATTCTGCTATTTAGGGAAGAAGGAGGTACTATAGACCAGTTTATTTTTAAAATACAATTATTACGTATTGTCAGTACCTTTCCCCACAAAGAAGTACGTGGGTTTTTTTAAAAAAATAATGCCACAATTGTGAAAAAGTTAATTTTGATTAAGAGTCACAGAAATCAATACTGTTTAAATTAGTCATCTTAACCAACTCGGTTTCTGAATCTGACAACCTCTATCTGTAAAATGATCATTGTTAGTGAAAATAAGTTGTCTTTCTTCCTGGAGTATTGGTGCTGCTTTTCAAATTTGTTTGGGAAAATTGAGTGATCCTTAGAATAAACCTGGAATATGTATGGAAAGTGCAGAGTGCAGAAGTGGGAAGGAGCCCCTAGCAGGACAAACGAAGTCTACTCAGGTAATGCTGGATCTTACCTATTGTTTGTGAATTACCATTTGTGAATAGAATAGAGCTGGAAGGGACCTTGGAGGTCTTCTAGTCCAGCCCCCTGCTCAAGCAGGAGACCCTATACCATTTCAGATAATTGGCTGTCCAGTCTCTTCTTAAAAACATCTAGTGACTAATGAGTAAATGTTGCAATAATATATAATGCATAAGGTACAGTGATAGCTCCATCTCTGTCTGTATGAATGTGTGTGTCTCTAAGATCTTCAAACTAAGTCCAGGAACATCTGAAATCAAATTGCTGTTTTCCTGAGTGACAAGACCACAGCTTCCCTTGAGATATATAAGATAGGTGTGCTACAAGGCCAAATACCTTTACCTTCTTTCAGAATCTCACCAAGTTCTACCTGTAGCCCTTTCTGTCTCAGTATTCCTTGCCAAACCCTTGTGTTTCAGGGCCACATAAATCCAAAGGTGGTAGGCTTTGAAGTTCCCAATGAGGACCGTTGTTTTTGTTTGTGGTGCTGCTTATCACTCCAGCGCATCCTCCTTGTCTCCTTCTCAACCTAGCTTAGTTCTTCAATCCTAGAAGGCCTTGCAGCCACAGACCACAACCCTGCCAGAAAGCTCTGATAAGAATGATGGATGAGCAGGAGGCTGGCTCCACTATGGCCCTATAGCTTTCTGGAAGCTCGAGACAGTCTCCTTGCTACAAAGCCCACTGGAATGCCTTCTTAGAAGCTGGTAAGCAGTGAAAGGAAGGGAGGGGGAGAAGGGGGAGCCAAAAGAGCCATCCATCTCCCCTTGCAGATGAAACCCAGATGGATCCTCAGCCTCAGCTAAGGTTGATTGTCAGTTTCAGCACTCTTCTATGGCAATAACTTGATCAAATGCTGACAAGGTATCTTTTCAGCATGGTCAGTCTTTTGCAAGATCCTGCTGCTCCTCCTGCTAACAGTTCCTTGGTTGTTCTTTTTCATACACATCCTTTATAAAAACAACTAGGCTTGTCTTTATGATAGGGCTGTCAAAATCCTGATTACCACTAGATGGCAGTAAAGAGACACTCCCATTTCCACCTACTGGTTGTCTGAATTTTTTGCAGCTCAGATTTGCTAGCCCTATTCGTGTTACCGCTCTTCAAGCATTCATGTTTGATTTGATATATTAAAAAACTGAAGTGACCATCCTTTCTATCATTTTTCTAGTTTTTACAAAACTACCATGATTGGCAATTGTAGAAAAGAACAAGTTATGATTAATCAGTGAAACACTTCAGTGAGCCAGATCTAGAATGTTAGCCTGTTCCTACTTTTTTTTTTAATTACATTTATATGCCGCCCTTCTCCGAAGACTCAGGGCGGCTTACAACTTTTGGGATACAACCCAGTGTGCTCAGCAATAGCCTTCATTCCATTGTATATGCCTGCTTATTACTAAGTGGCATTTTTACAAGGTCAGCTAATTGCCCCCAACAATCTTGGGTCCTCAATTTACCTACCCCGAGAGGATGGAAGGCTGAGTCAACCTTGAGCCTGGTGGGATTTGAGCCTACAGCAGTTGTAGGCAGCTGGAACTTAAGTGCAGGCAATTAACAGCCTGAGCCACCAAGGCTCAGATGGGAATAGGATTTACTGAATTCATTTACAGACTTTTGATTGATTGATTGCAGTTTGATATTGTCTGGTAAAAGGGATTCTGTGAAGCAAATGGAAATGGAAATGATTAGTCAAGAGTGCTGTGTATACCATTAAAGAGTCTGTGACATTTTAAAGATTAATAAGAAAGGTACTATTGTATAAGATTTTGCAGTAATGCATCCTATGGTCTTCAAGGGGCCATAGAATTGTTAATTTGTTGTAAAATTCAGTGAAAACTAACCATAAACCACCCAGAGTTCATGAAAAAGATGAAAAAAATAGTAACTAATGAAACAAGGGATATTTGTGTGCACTGTTTCTAATAAAATATAATGAAATACCACAAAGCTGAATATGGATGTTCATTCTATAATAGTATAGCTCAAAAATACTATAATCAGTGCCAGCCAAATTGATATGTAACCTATTGTAAATAATTTCATGTATTGCTATATATATAAAGTTGGGAGGATCTTCTCTCTCTCCCCTCCCTCTAAAACATTTTGGATCACTTTTGATGATTCTGCTTTACAATCCTGGGAAAACCATTGCATCCCTTTCTGATTTTATCATATGGTGCTTCTTTAATCATTAGCCTACTTATTAAGGTAAGAATACAAGAATAATTACAAGAAAATCCAGGTGAATGAATGCACCTTACCTGATTTTCTAAAGCCAAATAGGATGAGAGTAATGTTATTATGAATAACCCCTTGTCATTTTTGCATGGGAAAACCTAGCTGTGAAAGCTCAGCTTGTGTGTGGAATCTCTAGAAATCTTGAAATGCCAATAAATCTGGCCCTGCCCCATCTATCACAGGGTGGAATGAAGAAGGGCCATGACTTTCATCAACTAGGGCTGTGACATGCCGCATTGCCGCAAAACGCTGAGCTCCTGACAGGTAAGAGGTGTGTTGCCTGAGGTGCTGACGTGTTGGCTCTGCTGCAGCTATCATTCTGCCTGATAGCTGAAGAGTGTGCAAGGCTATGTGTGGAGAAGCTCGCAGAAACAGGAAGACTCTTAACCTGTCATGTACTGGCTTGAGGGGGAGGGAGGTTAATTGGCTGCCAAGTAGCTTCAACTCTGTATGGTATTATTTTGGCCTAACCAAGGAGAGTTATCCAACAAGGGCCCACTTGCTTCAAATTGCCTCCATATGGGCTCTTGCTGACTCTGAGTGACAAAAGGAAGGAGCTGTGATAACTATGGATAAGTTCAGTATGTAGCTGTGTTTTAGAGTGGGCTTGTTAATTTTTTTCAGCCTTTCTGCCAATTGTGCTAAAGGAGAATTTCTTAGATGTTTTGGATATTTTGATTCAATTTTTAATTAATACTTGCCATCAAGTCAGTATCAAATCTTACTGACAGGTAGATTTTCACCATAACGGACTGTTCTTAACTTGGCCATTCAGGTCTTCTAAAGGTCCACCATTGGCACTGTAACTATGTCCATCCATTTCTCTACTGGTCTTGCTCTTTTCTTTGCTGCAGATGCTTTTAATTTATAAATGAGAGTTATTGCAAGAGCCCTTTAATGCTGTTGTCTCAGGCTCACCCATATTCAGAGATCTTCCAGTTCTCAGTTCTCATCCAGTTCTCATCATTAAGATATCAGCATAAGAGCCATCTTGGCTAACAGCCATTAATTATCTTATCCTTCAATCATTTTCTCTGCCATTTTTATAGTTGTCTATCTATATGTTGTGGTAGCAGATTCCATATTTCAGTGGAGTGCTGAGTGAAGGACTTCTTTCAGTTTCAGTAAATAGTCTCAGTCTGTACTGCTAGAAGACAGGGAATGAAATGGAAGAATGAATCTTTATTCACATTCTTTACACACTATACATAATTTTATGTATTTTTATTGTATTAGCCACCTTCCAGCTTTTGCTCAGTCTTTCCTTGTACAGGATTGCTCCAGCCCTTCCATTCACCACTCATCTTGATTATGCCATCCCTTTTCCAGCATTATAAAATCCTTTTTGAGAGGATATTTGATAATTGTACAAACTACTTTAAAAGTTACTGCATCAAAAGTTTGTATGAAAACATTTAAGAGTTTTTGTATTTATTTTCTATCTTTTTCCCCTATGAGTCTTACATGGGATCAATCTTTATCACATCTGCAACATAAAATCTATTTTTTAAAAGGTTATCTGCCCAAACCTTGAATTCTTTTTCCTGGTTTAGCTGGCTTCCTGGTTTAGTTCAGGCCAGATCGGTATATACTCCTATTTAGGATTTCCACCCCCCTTATGAATGGGTATTCCAACGTGCACCTTGATGCTCACAATGAACCTCATTTGTCATTTTAATACCATTCCTGCTTTCCCCTTTCCACCCCCTTTCTTAATTTGGTAAGATCTTATTAAAGCATATCACGATTCCTTTTTGCTTCTTCTACCTGAATACCTTGATTTCATCAATGTTCTTCTCTAATTCCACCTCAATGTTCTTCTCTAATTCCAACTCATTTATGAAAACATATTGGGTAGTATACATTATCTGCTCTAATGCAGAGAAGCCAGGGAGCACATGAAAATAGTTTTTGGATACAAAGGCAGCATTGCCATATTTGTCACTAGTAACTACCCTCATCACCGATCACTGCTATTTTTGATTCAAGTGGTACATTTGCACCTTGTATGGTGCTCAAGCATGTGCCCAACTATTAAATACCCAAATACCCACTTTTGTTCAGCCGTAGAAAGATATCCTAATGCTTTTGCAAGTGGGAATTTCAGTTAAACTAATTACAGTAGCAAAATATGAAAGCAGAAATTCTGAGTCCGAGTAAAGAAGTAGCTGGGCAGAACCTAAGGTCAACACTGAATGAATTGCTTGCAAGGACTCAGGTGTACCAATAAGTAAGCATTTTTTTTCATTTAGACCAAAATGGTTTACTCTCACTGTCCAACAGTAACTCACTCAGAATATCGAGTAAAGATGTTTCACATAACCTATTAACTGGAAATAACGAAAGATCAAACGGAGATTTTTTTTTCATCTGTCATTCTGTTCAGCATTTTCCTTCATTTTATCCACCTGTAGAAACCTCTGATAAATTAGTAGCAATACAGATGCGGGGATATCTTTCTTGGACTGTTGCCTGATAATGAGCTAGTCCACCAGATGCAGCTTTGGATCGGGAGTATAAAAAACCAATGCTACACCATGCAGAACAGAATTTTCCCAATGAAGATAATATTCATAATATTCTGATTCTTTGTTTTGAGTTGAAGAATTTTTGTTATGGCTGAACTTGAGAATTGTTCTTTTCTGACCGGTCCAGTGTGACAGAATCCCAGCTAAACTAGCCTGTTTAGTTCAATTGAGGGGGAAGTTGCTTTCATTGTATTATGAGGCTAAACACAACCAGGTATATGAATGGATGCATTTAAAAGTATCCTTGGTGCTAAAATACCTACACTCCAAAAATAAGGTTGTGCAATGTAATTTTATGCCTTCTAGCACCCAATTTAGCAGCTTGGGTGCTATGCCAATCATACTGGCCTAATTTGTTTCTGGTATCTCTACTCGCTGTGAAGCTTTCCTCTGCAATTCTTTCATTTCCAATATGCACAGCAAATAGCTGCTCAGAGTTGCCTTAATACCATGAGATGGACGACCAGTAAGTTTAATAATAAATGAAACATTTTAAATAATGGATTTATGGGTTGCATTCTTTGTGGGTTTGGGGTAAAAAGAAAAGTTTTCAAGCTGGTGGTCAGGTAAATATCCATCAGCATAACAATGTTCCAATATTTGAGGGGCTGCCACAGAGAGGAGGGGGACAATCTCTTTTCCAAGGCACCCAAAGGCCAGACAAGGAACAATGGATGGAAACTGACCAAGGAGAGATTCACTAGAAATAAGGAGAAATTTTCTGACAGTGAGAACAACCAACCAGAGGAACAGCTTGCCTTCGGACGTTGTGGGTGCTTCATCACTGGAGGCTTTCAAGAAGAGACTGGACTGCCACTTGTCAGAAATCGTATAGGGTCTTCTGCTTGATCAGAGGATTGGACTAGATGACCTACAAGGTCCCTTCCAACTCTGTTATTCTGTATTCTGTAGGTCTTCTAGTCACAAAGCAGGAAACTCTATACCATTTCAGACAAATGGCTGTCCAATCTCTTCTTTAAAAACTCCAGTATTGGACCACCAACAATTTCTGGAGGCAAGCTGTTCCACAGATTAATTGTTCTAACTGCCAGGAAATTTCTCCTTAATTCTAGGTTGCCCTCTTCTTGATTGGAACTGCCTGCACCTCTTAATATAGCATAAAGGGCTACTATGAATTTACTATTCCCAACACTTATGAATTGCTTATTTTGTGCAATATTTTCTCAATTCCTTTAAAAACAAAACAAAAAGCCCTTTTTAAGGGCAAATCTAAACATACAGGTAATGTTAATTGGATAGTTTCCATCCAGGTATCAAATACAGTATATGGAAATGATACTCATAGTAAAATAACTATCTTGGCTCTTAGAGACAGGATGAAAAGAACAGTTTAAGACATTTAAAGCAATGGCATGGACAATTCTGATCTTAGAATGATTTGTGAATTTAAACAATGCTATTTAAAATGCAATTCTGTTTCAACACAATCAAATAAAGATGTACCGAAAATGGATTGTTCCACTTTTCCTTGATGAGAAAAAGCTACCCAACATGGGGAAAATATTAGCATTGTTAAATTTTAGGAAATCATTCTTAAAGTCTACAGAATGCAAACAAAGCTGTGCATTCTAATGTCAGCATTTTTTCCCAATGGCGCTGTAGCATTGGGTTTGATTTTATAGTTACAACAATATAATTTCAGATGTTTTCATATTGAAATCTAGCTTTGGCAAAACTTGTGTGGGAAGAGGTTACCATGACCACTTCAGTTAAAGAAACCTTTAAGCAAAAGGCAGTTCTGGTTGTGCTTAGCAAACTGAATGCAATGTATAATATAATCCTGCAATAGATTTAGAATCACTGTTCAATATATCCCCCTGAGTTTTTCTTGTAACAGAATTCTGCCAGAAGAGAGACTTTAATGTATCACCCAGCTATATTGTATTTTTTGCTTAAAATCCTTTTGTGAACAAAATACACACCATACTAGGTCCAAGAAAAAAAACACCACAATATGGTGATAGGAAAACATGTTGAATAAAATTCAGCAACAATGAGCACAGGATACACAAAGACACACACCCACACAAACACACAATTTAGAGAATATCTGAGTTCTGAAATCTAAAATGTCTTTGAACAGAAATAGCTATAAGAATCTAAACATTAGGTAAACTCTACTGAGAAGGAGAATAAATAATTAATTACCTACCTAACTTATTTTGACATTTGTACTTGAGAAATTATATGGATTGGGCAAACATTCACACACACACACATATATACATACATATGGGATGAGCTATTCCTCCAAATTCTCTAGTCCTAAGCTATTTAGAATTTCAAACATAAACATCTCCAGTTACGTATCGCAAGACATTGTTAAACTGTTATAAAACACAAGAAATAAGATCATTCAGGAAGGGCATAATATAGTTGTATTGGAATACAGCAGCCATTCTCTAGCATATGTTTTAAGAAACAATTGTCCAAGTAAGAGCACAATCATGGGAAAATAGTGCTTCTATCTCAAAATTTTGCAGTGAAATTTTGCAGTTTTTCAGCAAAGGGCACATCAAAAGTGAATAAGGCATTTTCTATCCCAAACTCTAATCTAACATTTGATTGAACTGGATCTAAATGTGCTTGAAATGTTGACAATTAGCACTCAAACCTAAAAAACTAAAAAAAGAGATACAGTATTTGCAATTAGAATTTTTTGATCTTCCAGATCAAAATTCAGGGTTGGCTTTCAGTTACATCAGTAGAGTTATCCCTACATTGTCCCTAATTATTGATTATGCAGGATGGGCCTGTGGGAGCTGTAAGTTGAGAAAAAATTAATCTAAAAGAAAAATGTGTCTTTCTCTTGAAAACATATGTTAGCAATTTAGAGAGTCAGGGCAGTCTTATAGATAGAGCAACTAGCGACCCATTGGGCACTGTGAATGTTTTAATTTGTAGCTAGAAATGTTGGTAGAGAGAAATTCTGTCACCATTCAGGCCCCAGTATTTCAAAGCAAACGCCTGGAAATGGCGTGTATTTATGGAGTCCTCTTCTGTCCAGACACACATTCCTCAATGCCACTGAGCAGAATGTGAGGAGAATGAAGAAGAAATGTAGGGAGGGGAAGGTAATGAAAAACTCACTCTGTCCATTTTCTGTTCTGGCTGCAGGAAATGTGGAAGACTTTGGATTTTGCAGTAGACCTTCCACAACATTACCCCCCCTTTTTTTGGGCCATAATAGAGTTGCTTTGGAAGTTTTTGAAAAGCTAGTCGGTCCATAAAATTCATTTGATATGGAAAAAACAAAAGAATGAAGGGTTACTGAAGGGTTAATGAAGGTCATATGAACTAAACATCTAATGTTTTGCTGTTCATAAAGCTTTCTGAATATATCAAGTGAGATCAAATTTATCACATATCAGCCACAACTAAAACAAATTTTATAACATAATTTTGAATATACTAATAATATTCCATATCACAGCAGATCAGAAGGGTTGGCTGATCTGATCACTTTCTGAATAATAACAGTTCAGTGCTGAATCTCTTGTTCAGAAAACAGTTATTGGGACTGTAATTGGAACTGATGCAGTTCCTCTTTAATTTGAAAATATTTAAGCAACATTTTGCAAGGGCTGGGCAAAACACAAGTGTGGGACTTGCTAAGTAGTTTCCTTCGTCTTTGGTGGTTAAGAATCCTCTCTTTCACCCATAAATCCAGCCTGAGTGAGTTCTGTTTATTCTGTTTACTGCAATTACCTAACCTGTGTGAGTCTGTATATAAATCATAGGAACCAATGATTTATGGGCCGACACATCATTCTGAAGGAGTGCACAATGTCCCTACACAGAAAGCTTTTATAGAAACCTTTTTTCCTCAGAGGGAGGAGATAAGAGAGCAGTGGGTGCTGTTATGTTTGCATGAAGAGACAGACGCGGAGTGCTTCAAGCTCTTTTTTTTATTAGTGACTACAGCTCAGAACGGACCCGACTTGGCTGGGCTGCAGCTGCTACTTATAGCCAGCAGCCGCAGTTGACAGCCAATCAGAGTGCAGGGTTTTTCCTGCACTTTTAAACCAATCATTTCTAACACTTTACAAGAACAGTTCAAACTAAACCAATGACTTCAAACATACATACATAACACCCCTCCCCACTAGGTTCAGTCCATACTCAAACCCCATCTATCTAATGTATTCTTTTAAATAGGTGGGGCTCCTATGTGTACGTTGAGACCTACGTGGTTCAGATGTTTTAATGTTCTCACCCAGTGAGAGAGGAAATGTGTCTGCTGACATTTCCATACTTGGACTTCTAGTAATAGTAGAACCTGTTTGGTTACTACAACCTGGTCTCTCCTCCCAATCCATCTCCAACCCAATGTCAGCACCTAAGTCAGGTAGTGATGTGCAATCTTCCATTTGTGAAAATGGTTGTTGGTATTGTGACAGGTTTTGGGATGGTTCCTGTCGTGTTGGCTCGTTACACATGGGGTTGATTGTTGCTTGCTGATTATCCTCATGATCCTCCCCTTCCCCCCTAGAAGAGGTACTAGGTATGGGAACCAGAGAGGAGCAATTGCGATGTTCCTGAGGTAACCTGGATCTAAGCTGATCAATGTGCCTGCTCCAGAGGACACCATCCTCTGTTTGTACTCTGTAAGACCTAGGGCCTGTGATTTGGGTTATCTCAGCAGGAATCCATAATGGTTCACCCATAAGGTTCTTAGCATAAACAGAATCACCCACAGTGAATGAATTTTGCTAGTGGAATCTAGTGGTGCGTTGGGTGCGTAAGTGGGATGAAGGCGGTCAAGGGAGACCTGAGTTTCACCATCAACAACTCTGCTGGGGATAAGTTAGTTGATGTTGATGATATGTCCCCAGGACCCTGAGTAGCGATTCCCGCCCAGGCCGTTAGCCGAAGGGTGCCCAGGGGCTGTCAGGGCATGTCTGATACCCTGCTGTGCTAGATATGATTCAAAAAGGTTGGATGTAAATTGAGGACCATTGTCAGAAACTAGAACATCAGGTAACCCATGAGTTACAAAAAGCTTCTTAAGTTGTTTGATGACAGCTTCAGCTGTGGTGGATGCCATAGGGATAACCTCTAGCCATTTGGAATATGCATCTACTATAATAAGGAAAGTGTGCCCTCTGGTAGGGCCAGCCAAGTCAATGTGAATCCTGGACCATGGGCCCCTAGGACATTCCCATTCCTGTTTGGGGGCAAGAGGTGGGGCAGGCCTGACTTCCTGGCAGTTGGGACAGGATGCAACCCAGTGTTCAACCATTTTGTCAATACCTGGCCACCATACATAACTCCTGGCCAATCCCTTCATTCTGACAATTCCCGGATGACCCTCATGTAACATTTCCAAAACCTCTTTTTGTAGTTTTGCAGGAATAACCACCCTGTTACCCCACAAAATACATCCTCTTAATACAGATAATTCAGTTTGCCTGGATTTAAAAGGTTGGGCAAGTTGAGGTAGATCTTGAAGTGGCCAACCTTTCTTAATCCAGCCTATAACAGGAGCCAATAAAGTGTCTTTGGCAGTCTCTCTGGCAATTTCAGCAGCATGTACTGGAAGCTTGGCAACAGTTTCTAGAAAAAAGGTGTACATCTCAGGAGAGGATCCTCAGTGTGTGAAGGAAGTGGGCAGTGACTCAAAGCATCTGCATGCACAATGTCTTTTCCAGGCTTGTGGATGAGTTTGTATGAATAAGCAGCAAGAAATTCAGTCCACCTCAGCATTCTTGGTGACAGGATAGTGGGCGTTGATTTGTCCCCTGCCACAATGCCTAAAAGAGGTTTGTGATCTGTGACAATAGTAAATGTTCTCCCATATAGATACTCATGGAATTTCTTCACAGCTGCTACAATTGCCAAGGCTTCCTTGTCCAGTTGGCTGTAATTTCTCTCTGCTTTAGTCAAGGTGCGAGAGTAAAATGCAATAGGGGCTTCCCTCCCACTAGGAAGCATGTGGCTCAACACCCCCCCACACTCCAAAAGGGGATGCATCACAAGTAAGTACAACAGGCAAATTCTCAAAGAACTGTATCAGTACAGAATCAGAAGTGATTTGTCTCTTAATAGTGTGAAAGGCAGCTTGTTCTTTCCTGCCCCAGACCCAAACAGACTTTTTGTCTAGTAATCTGTGTAGTGGTTCTGCAATGGTTGCCTTCTGAGGTAGAAACATGTAATAGAAGTTAATGAGTCCCAGGAAAGCTTGCAAGTCCGTTTTGCATTTAGGCCTGGGGGCTTCTTTGATTGCCTGAACCTTGGTTCCTGTGGGGTGGAGACTATGTTGTTGTTTTTTTTAATTACATTTATATGCCGCCCTTCTCCGGAGACTCAGGGTGGCTTACAATTTTGGGGTGCTCAGCAATAGCCTTCATTCCATTGAATATGTGCTCAGCAATATTCATTGTCAATCATATAGCCTAATATGTTTGTCAATCATATAGCCTACTCTTGTCAGTTCTAAGTGTGCATTTTTCTTCTTTGACTTTTAACCCTGCTTTCTTGAATCTGGTTAGGACTTCTCTGAGTCTCTCGTGTAACTGAGTGTCATTTTCATCAGAGATTAACACATCATCAAAATAAGGCACTACCCCTGGCAGTCCTTGGAGCATTCTTTCCATAAGGCTTTGGAAGATGTCTGGTGCCACACTTACTCCAAATTGCAACCTTTTGCATTTGAAAGCACCTCTATGAGTCACAATGGTTTGGGCCTCTGCAGTGGCATCATCAACTGTTAACTGTTGATATGCCTGGGCCAGATCCAATTTGGCAAAGACTGTGCCCCCGCCAAGAGAATGTAATAAATGATGCACCACTGGAACTAGATATGCGCTCTGTTGTAGCGCATGGTTCAATGTCCCCTTGTAGTCTCCGCAGATTCTCACTGACCTATCAGTCTTGACTGGTGTGACTATGGGTGTCTCCCACCTGGAGTGGACAGTGGGCTCTAAAACTCCTTGAGCTATTAGTTTTTCTAATTGTGCATCAATTTTTTCCTTTAAGGCACATGGGACCCTCCTGGGCTTTAAACGGATTGGTGGCACCTTGGGATCTAGATTGAAAGTGATAGGGGTCCCCAAGTACTTGCCTAATCCATCGCTGAAGACCTCTGGAAACTCAGACTTCAAGGCCTCCTCCCATTCAGTGTTGCTCATGTGATTGATGCCAGTCACCTCGATGCCCAGCGGGTTGAACCACTCAAGTCCCAGCAAACTTGGGCGATCCTTGTCCACGATGGTCAGGGGCAGGCGTTTGGTATGGCCTTTGAACTTCACGTTGAATTCTCTTGTTCCAACTACTGGAATTTTGTTCCCTTGGTAGCCTTTAAGAGTCAATGCTTGCTTTTTGAAATGATTCTTCTGAATGTTTCGGAGTAGTCTTTGAATAGTGTCCCATGACACCATAGACAGATATGAGCCTGAGTCCACTTCCATTTGGCAAGGCCTTCCTTCAATGAGTACCTTGACATGCACTTTTTTGTTATTGATAGAAGATGAATGACCAATAGTTACTGTCTGATGAGTTTCATTCTTCCCCTTTGTTTCTGTGCTGCGCCCCATTTTCTCACTGAGATTGTTGGGCTTGAATTCTTTGTCTTTGTTTGCAGGAAATTTCCTTCTGTTGGGTGGAGTCCTGGATGATTTGCAGACTCTTGCTAGGTGTCCTCTTTTTTCACAACGGAGGCAAATGGTGTCTAAAAACTTGCATTCAGTGCGGGGGTGGCTTCTCCCACAACCTCTGCAGTAGAAATATTGCCTCTTCCTATCCAGGTCTTTCTTTTTCCACTCCATTCTGGGTCTTTAAATTCCCTCTTCCACCTCACTGCAATCTGATTCAGAATCTAGGTCATCACAATGGTTTGTGGTAGACTTTTCCCCATCAGAATGGTTTGTGGCCCTGTTCATCTTCCTCATGGCTGCTGCTGAGGACTTGGTAGCTTCTGCTACCAAGTCCTCAGCCCATAGCTTCTTCTATGGCTTCTTTTAGCGTGATCTTAGGTTTCATTAATAACTTGCTCTGTAATACTTTGTCTTTAAGGCCCAGAACAAATCGATCGCGCATGGCCTCTTCTAAATTTTTAAATTCGCATGCACCCCCAATGTCTCTTAAACTTGCCACGAAGTTGTTTACGTTTTCGTTTTCCCCCTTATCACAACGGTAAAATTCATGTCTCTTAATGAAGCCTGATACTTGTGGTGCATAATGGGCTCTTAACAGCTTTTCTAAGTCAGGCCAGTCCATTACCTTCACATCTGCAGCTCCCACCAATGCCTTCGCCATCTTGAAAACTGCCAGACCGCAGTATGTAAGAAAGACCGCCCCCTTCCGCTTCTCGGAAATGTTGGCTAGATCGTTTCCTTCCAGATACATTTGGAAACGATCTGCATATGACTCCCAGTCTTCTGCCGTCGGATCGAACGGGACTGGGGGGGTGTTCAGCGCAGCCATCTTGCTCTTCTTCTGTTCTGCGTTGCCTTCTTCTTCAGGGGAATCCCATCCTCGTCGCCAGTGTTATGTTTGCATGAAGAGACAGATGCGGAGTGCTTCAACCTCTTTTGTTTATTAGTGACTACAGCTCAGAACGGACCCGATTTGGCTGGGCTGCAGCTGCTAATTATAGCCAGCAGCCGCAGTTGACAGCCAATCAGAGTGCAGGGTTTTTCCCGCACTTTTAAACCAATCATTTCTAACACTTTACAAGAACAGTTCAAACTAAACCAATGACTTCAAACCTACATACATAACAGGTGCTATGTAGCTCTAGGCCATATTTCTGCCTTTTTTTTAGAGCTCAGCAGAACCAGGAGGCAAAAGAAATTCAGCCTGTTTATTTGTCAACTGTGCTACTCCACAAACCAAGCATGCCAGTGAATATTATTATATACATATCAATTGCCAAGCCTCCACTCCTACCAGATGTAAAGGCACCAATTGTATGGATCTTTTAGTAGAAAATGAAACATTTTTTCTTGTGTACCTTCAAGTCAGTCTTTTCTCCTACTGATTGCCTAAACAAGTCCCTGAAATTTTCTTAGCAAGGTTTTTCAGAAGTGGTTTGCCATTGCCTCATCTCTAGGGCTGTAAGGTCACCCAGTGAGCTTTGTACCTAAGGCAGGACTAGAACTCATGGTCTCTTGGATTCTAAATGGATGATTGCTATGGGCAATTTCTTCACATCAGTATTGAAGACAGAATTCACCAGAGAAGAATACATAGGAAAAAGCTAAAAGGCAACTGAGCAATGAGCAGAGGGTATACAGTTGAACAAGAACTTCTTTTAAATGCACAAGCTACATCAGAGGTAGCTTTGTTGGGTCAGTTAGTCATAATTTATCAGCCTATAAACCTATCCTTTTCATATAAACCAAATTGTACTTTAAAGAGATGGCCTGGACACTGGTAATTGAACATAGATCTTTTTAACATTTGTATTTTATTGTGTTATTGTGTCTAGGTAAAATGTTAGTCCATGTATGAGATGCCATACCCTGAATAAATAAATAAACTCGTATTCTTCTTTTTTGTTTCTATTTTTCTCCTCTTGTTCATCTGGCTACTTTAAAGCATTGTTTCCTATTACTTTATCATCAACATGGAGGGATATTTATTCTCAGGAAATCAATGCCTGCATCTCTGATGTGTTCCCTGTAGACAAGAAGGTGCCCAAACAGATAAAGCCCCTGATGACTTTTCTTTGAACAGTCAGATGGTAAACAAACTTTCTTCACCTGATATCTGCTTTCCCCCCAAGAATTAAAACTGATAAGCCAGCCTCTTCCAGACGACAACAGCCAGATGTTTCTTCCTAGCTTCATTTGCTTAGCAGGGAACCGTTTGGCCAGCAAGCTTGAAAGTTGTTTAGAAACTGACTTGATGAGAAAGCTTTGTTAAGTGACATTCACTGACTATAGCATGCTAAAAAGCACATAACACAAGAAGTGAACAGGAAAGAAAGAAATTTTGAAAATGATGGAGATTTTTCAAAGACTAGGAAAATATATTATAGGTTACTCAGTTCCACATCAACCATCTGCCTCTAATATGAAAAATTAACAGAGGAATATATATATTTGTGGTCAAGATTACTAAATTACCTAAGGGTTTTGAGGGAAAATATTGTATAAGTGCTTTTATTTATTTATTTTACAACTGTGAAATTGCTGAATGGTTGATTGATGGTTTAATTAACTACATGATCAATGTATGTAGTGCTGACTGAATTACAAAGGTTTTAAAAGTGCCAAGGCATGTTTCTGACCAAAGGAGATGACCATCTGGGCTCGGGGAATGTGGAATAGCATGAATGGAAATAAATGAATACAAAAAATGGCTTGGAAAACCATTTAATAAAGATTGGGATAGAAATCCACCTAAGCAATAAACAGAAATATATGGGATATATCCCACTTTTTCTTTCTTTCAATATTTTCATGTAAAATTAATCAAGGAGAGAAGCAACCTAGAACTAAGGAGAAATTGCCTGGCAATTAGAACAATTAATCACTGGAATGGTTTGCTTTCAAAAGCTGTGAATGCTCCAACACTGGAAGTTTTTAAGAAGAGATTGGACAACCATTTGTCTGAAATGGTATAGGTTCTCCTGCATGAGCAGGGGTTGGACTAGAAGACCTCCAAGGTCCCTTCCAACTCTGTTAGTCTATCATTCTTTCTCCCTTGTTTTTCTTCCATGGAAGTCAATTTCCCTGTCAAGAGAAAGAAACTGAAAGAATCCTTGGGTTTATATTTCAAGTGTGTATTTCAGCTGCTGAACTTGTACTTTGATTGGGGCCTGGCTATTAGCAGCACTTGGGTGATTTGCTCCTATTGCCCACTCCAGCCAGCACTGCTGCAAAAGGCAGTGTTAGCCATGAGGTAGTGGAGCAAAATATTCTCAAAGTCTTCCCATTTAGCCTGGTGACCTGTCTGCTTGGGACTCTCAGCCACCCTGCCACCAAGCAGGCAGTCTTGTTAATGCTGTTCTTACCACCCCCGCTGCAAAGGCTTCCCAGTTGTGAGTTGCTGCCAGTTTTGATGCAAACCATTGCATGCCGACTCTCCCTCCCTCCCTGTTAGCAGGAATGCTCTTGCGGTAATTTCTCCTTGATAGCCTACGTTGTCTCCTTCTATATAGCACTCGTCTCACACTGGAGAGAGAATGAGGGAAAGATCAGGCTGGGTCCTGGCTGTTTAGTCTACCAATCAGATTGGTGACAAAGAGTCTAGCAGCTGGCATGGAGCACTTCGGTCCATGCACCTCTGGCTGCCACCCCGTCTTCTTTTGTGAGAAGGACAAGGAGTGTGAAGATTTCTTTACTCTGCTGGAGACCATGTTAGACTACAAGTACAAAAACAAAAGCATCCTTCCTTAGCTGGCAATTGTTAAGATACCTTGGACTACTGGACCCATTGACTCTCCTGGCCAATCTATGGCCTGGAGATAATAAAACATGAAGCTCAATGCATATCGATGGCTTTCCATTGGGGATCTAAACCGGACACTTTGTACCTTGGAGTGATTTTTGAGTCTACGTGAAGAGTTTGCCATCAACAGGAACTGGCTCAAGGCATTCAAATCATTTGAACCCTTCCTTTACGTGAAACATTTTATACTGAGATTTCCACTTTTTAAAAATAACTCTTAAAAGTTTATAAAACTCCAGTGTTAAAACAAATGCACTGCCTTCCTTCATTTAACTTTCCTTAAATTTCCACCAATAAAATATAGTAGTGTAGAAGGGAATCCTATGTCTTCTGGCCTTCAAAGAGCAGAAATCCCTCCCCACTCCATTTTTTCCAAGCCAGAGTGGAAAGGACTGATCTCCCTTTTCCTTTCAGAACACAAGAAAAACCACTGTCTCCATCTGCTGAGAAAGAGATCCAGTTTCAGAGGGATTGGTTGGGTTTCTAGGAGAAAAATGATCTACTGTAGCTCTAAACTAGGTTGAAAAGATCCAGATGACCAAAAGAAGGCATGAAAGAGAGACAGAAAATTCTTTGCTGCCACTTGGTGGCTATTTAGACTTTTTGTAGCTTAGTTATGATTCGTCTCTAGTACAGAGGAATGGCCTCTTTGAGCTTCCCCTTTAGGGTATTGTAGGGCTGTCATAGCAGTGGTGAAGCTTTTGAATGGGAATTAGGAAAACTAACTATATAAATTTAATAATAAATAAATAATTCACCACCTAATTCATAATCAGCAAAACCAATCCACAGCATTAGATTAGACCCAGATTGTTGGGATAATATTCTGACTCTGTAAACCACTTAGAGATGGCTGTAAAGCACTGTGAAGCAGTATATAAGTCTAAGTGCTATTGCTATTCATTTGGTTACATTTTTGCAATCCAGTTACAACACACCTAAGAAACTGATCTGTGGCACTACCTTTATGCTGAGGTTTAGGAGTAGAGATTCACTCCATGCTTTCATCAAGCCCAAAAAGTGTGAATTTAAGACAAACTATCTGTTTTTGTCTAACTATTACTCCACTGGAAAAAGGGAGTGCAAACTTAGAGACTTCACAAGAAGTTTCTCTTGGTCATTTGGACAAAATCCAGATCAAATCAGACCCTGACTGATCCTGATCACAGTCCTTTATCAGTTCAAGCGCCTGCTTTCTAATTTCAGCCACATAAAATTTAGTGCCTTTCTATTTTATATAAAGTTTCTAATTTGTTCTGAGGCCTAAGGATATTTCAAAGTGAAGAAGAAGATGGGGCGTGGGGAGAGAAAGACTAGAGATTATTGAATGTTTAAGTTAAATTGATGCCACAGAAAATATTTTTCCAGCGGGTGTGAACGTGTGACTAAGGACTAGTGCATGAAAGCATAAAAGCATAGATGTCATTTTATTCAGACCTTGTGATTGTAAAATTATTAACTTTGCCAGGAGCTTTTAAAGTCTGCAAATCAAATTTTAAAATGAAGAAATATGCTAATTTCTCTAAAGTGCCTTGTAAAGCTTTGAAGAGCAAAATGAATTATGGATAATGAATAACAGATACAGATGATTAAGAAGACAGATTAGCATGAACCTGGAATGTTGAATAACTGAAGATGAAACACGGGCTAAGAATTGGA
Source organism: Naja naja (assembly GCA_009733165.1). NCBI lineage: Eukaryota > Metazoa > Chordata > Lepidosauria > Squamata > Elapidae > Naja > Naja naja. Next base: position 91,596,733 of record CM019149.1, on the reverse strand, counting down.
ATCTGGAGCTGTGACTGAATAATCTTAGAGGTCAATTCCTTTTATAACCAATTGGAACACAGCATATCTGTATCCAAATTCTGAGATCTAGCCTGTTTGTGACTTTTCCGTCTACGACAACCTCTTTGCCCGTGTTCAAGGAAAACAATAAGAGTGGGACACAGGTCAGTTGCACAATCCAAGATAGTCAAGTCAATTAATGATGCTCTAATAATATGCTTTAACTTCTTCGCAGGAAAACATCTCCAAACATCCTGTTCATTCTGAGGGAAACTGCCAAAGGATATAACTAGTTGTTTTATATAACACAGAATGTGTCATATTTCAAACGTGCAAGATTTGCATAGGACTTTTTCTCCCTATACTTTTCTTTTTGTTGAGCTTTGCTTTGTTCTCTTCTCTTTTTTGGAGAGAGGGGTAGCATTCAGTTAGGGGCCATCTTAAATCTAGAATTGTGTGTCCTGGATATAAATATGCTTTATTCCTCACAAGCATTAATATCTTTGTAAAGTAAACTGTAGTCATACTTTATTATTACTGCAATATGCAGAAACAGAAGCGGATATGAAACTAAGAAATTGGTGACTTGCCTTGTGCCCCTTGCATGCAAAGCTTAAAATCAAGTTTAACTTTACTAAAAATAAATCATTTATTGTCCTGTTCTACTTAACCTTTTACTTAATCGCAGTTAATGGCATAATCTGGATTAGGATTATCAACCTAGAAAGGGAGAAGACTAAACCTTCTCCCAGAACTCTTTGCTCTTTAAAAAAAATCTTCCCTATGTGGAGCCAGTTTTGAAAACAACATTTTAGATTAAAACTAGTTTATACCTTGCCTATTGTTTATAGATTGATTATAAATCATTTTCCAGAGAGATAGAGGTGTTAGTGCATCAAAACAAAAATAAGGAGAACCTTGAGGCAATTTAGACACCAATAATTTATCTGCACAATCTCTCAGGGATCATAGCCCACTTCATCAATACATAGAATAACTAAGTAAGCAGTAAATAAATTGCATTCATGGAGAGGGAGAACAATCTCCCATATGAATATTTGCATTCCATCATTTTGTAAATGGGAAGCATGTGGTGTTGCTTCCCCAATAATCCCTGCAATGTCACAATTGAACCCAGAATGGAAATCTTCATCTTCCAAAAATAGATTTATTTAAAACAGATTTATTATGCATGCTTTCCTGAGAGTATGTATTTATGAATGTATTTTCAAATACTTGGAGGCTATCCCTCCACACAATGGCAATTCAAGATGGGATCCAAATAAAAAGACTGAAAATGGGTTAAGCACAAAACATACAAGGTTGACTTTTTGAATGATAAAAACAGAGAATATGAAATTGGGAAAAATAGTATTAATGATTAAAGACTACAAGGGAAAAAAATCCATCCACCAGTCAGTTTTTAAAAAATAACCATGTTTAGCATTCCACTATCAGTTAATATATCAGAAATCAGTGTTGTGGCAAGCAGGTCTATCTAGTAGGAAAGCAGGATTTACTAACAATTTCCCTTGTGAATGTTTTAACTTCTTATTCCAGGAATTAGAACACTAGTTTGGTCTAGTGGTTAAGGCACCAAACTAGAAATCCAGAGACCGTGAATTCAAGTCCCAGCTTAGCTATGAAAGCTGTTAGATTTGCATGAAGAGTCAGACGTGGAGTGCTTCAGTGAAGAGTTTATTAGTGACTACAGCTCATAACAGACCCGATTTGGCTGGGCTGCAGCTGCTACTTATAGCCAGCAGCCGCAGTTGCCAGCCAATCAGAGTGCAGGGTTTTCCCGCACTTTTTAAACCAATCATTTCTGACATTTTACAAGAACAGTTCAAACTTAACCAATGACATTCAAACCTGCATACATAACACCCCTCCCCACTAGGTTCAGTCCATACTCAAACCCCAACCTATCTAATGTATTCTTTTAAATAGGTGGGGCTCTTGCGTGTACATTGAGACCTTCGTGGTTCAGAAGTTTTAACGTTCTCACCCAGTGAGAGAGGAAATGTGTCTGCTGACATTTCCCCACTGGGACTTCCTGTGAAAGAAGACCCTGTTTGATTGTTGCAATCTGGTCTCTCCTCCCAACCCATCTCCAGCCCAATGTCAGCACCCAAGTCAGGTAGTGATGTGCAATCTTCCACTTGTAAGGATGGATTTTGGCATTGTGACAGGTTTTGGGATGGTTCCTGTCGTAATGACTCGTTACACATGGGGTTGATTCTTGTTTGCTGATTATCCTCATGTTCCTCCCCCTCCCCCCTAGAAAAGGCATTAGGTATGGGAACTAGAGAGGAACAATTGCATGTTCCTGAGGTAACCTGGATCTAAGCTGATCAATGTGCCTGCTCCAGAGGACTCCATCCTCTGTTTGTACTCTGTAAAAACGAGAGCCTGTGATTTGAGTTATTTCAGCAGGAATCCATGAAGGTTCACCCATAAGGTTTTAGCATAAACAGAATCACCCACACTGAACGTGCGAACTTTGCTAGTGGAATCAAGTGGTGCGTTGGGTGCGTAAGTGGGATGAAGGCGGTCAAGGGGAGACCTAAGTTTCCTACCCATCAACAACTCTGCTGGGGATAAGTTAGTTGATGGGTTAGGAGTGATGTGCTGAACACTAAGAAGTTTTCAACTTTCTCAGTGATGTCCCCAGGACCCAATTGCTGAAGCTTTTCCTTGGTAAAATGTACCATTCGTTCAGCCCGGCCGTTAGCCAAAGGGTGCCCAGTGGCTGTCAGGGCATGTCTGATACCCAGTTGTGCTAGATAGGATTCAAAAGAGTTGGATGTAAATTGAGGGCCATTGTCAGAGACAAGAACATCAGGTAACCCGTGGGTTACAAAAAGTTTTTAAGCTGCTTGATGACAGCATCAGTTGTGGTGGATGCCATAGGGATTACCTCTAGCCATTTGGAATATGCATCTACTATAATAAGGAAGGTGTGCCCTCTGGTAGGGCCAGCAAAATCAATGTGAATCCTAGACCATGGGCCCCTAGGACATTCCCATTCCTGTGTGGGGCAGAGGTGGGGCAGGCCTGACTACCTGACAGTTGGGACAAGATGCAACCCAGTTTTCAACCATTTTGTCAATACCTGGCCACCATACATAACTCCTGGCCAATCCCTTCATCCTTACAATACCAGGATGACCCTCATGTAACATTTCCAAAACCTCTTTGCAGTTTTCAGGAATAACCACCCTGTTACCCCACAAAATACATCCTCTTAATACAGATAATTCAGTTTGCCTGGACTTAAAAGGTTGGGCAAGTGAGGTAGATCTTGAAGAGGCCAACCTTTCTTAATCCAGCCTATAATAGGAGCCAATAAAGTGTCTTTGGCAGTCTCTCTGGCAATTTCAGCAGCGTGTACTGGAAGCTTGGCAACAGTTTCTAGGAAAAAGGTGTGTGCCTCAGGTTCAAAGTCCTCCTTGTGACAAGGAAGTGGGCAACGACTCAAGGCATCAGCATGTCCAATGTCCTTGCCAGGCTTGTGGATAAGTTTGTATGAATAAGCAGCAAGAAATTCAGTCCACCTCAGCATTCTTGGTGACAGGATAGTGGGTGTAGGTTTGTCTCCTGCCACAATGCCTAACAAAGGTTTGTGATCTGTGACAATGGTAAATGTTCTCCCATATAAATACTCATGAAATTTCTTGATAGCTGCAACAATTGCCAATGCTTCCTTGTCCAATTGGCTGTAATTCCTCTCTGCTTTGGTCAAGGTGCAGAGTAAATGCAATAGGGGCTTCCCTCCCGCTGGGAAGCCTGTGGCTCAACCCCGCCCCCCACTCCGAAGAGGGATGCATCACAAGTCAGTACAACAGGTAAATTCTCAGAGAACTGTATGAGTACAGCATCAGACATGCTTACTCTTTTAATACTGTTAAATGCTGATTGTTCCTTCCTCCCCCAGACCCAGACAGACTTTTTGTCAAGTAATCTGTGCAATGGTTCTGCAATGGTTGCCTTCTGAGGTAGGAACATGTGATAAAAGTTAATAAGTCCAAGGAAGGCTTGCAAATCTGTTTGGCATTTTGGTCTAGGGGCTTCTTTGATTGCCTGAACCTTGGCATCTGTAGGGTGGATGCCATGCTTGTCAATCATATAACCCAAGAACTCAACCTTGTCAGTTCTAAGAGTGCATTTTTCTTCCTTGACTTTTAACCCCGCTTTATTGAATCTGGTAAGGACTTCTCTGAGTAATTGAGTGTCATTTTCAGCAGAGATCAAGACATCATCAAAGTAAGGCACTACCCCTGGCAGTCCTTGGAGCATCCTTTCCATAAGGCTTTGGAAGATGCCTGGTGCCATGCTTACTCCAAACTGTAACCTTTTACATTTGAAGGCACCTCTATGAGTCACAATGGTTTGGGCCTCTGCAGTGGCATCATCAACTGTTAATTGTTGATATGCCTGGGCCAGATCCAATTTGGAAAGACTGTACCCCTGCCAAGTGAATGTAATAAATGATGCACCACTGGAACTGGATATGCTCTGTTGAAGTGCATGGTTCAATGTCCCCTTATAGTCCCCACAGATTCTCACTGACCCATCAGTCTTGACTGGTGTGACTATGGGTGTCTCCCATCTGGAGTGGTCAATGGGCTCTAAGACTCCTTGAGCTATTAGTTTATCTAATTGTGCATCAATTTTTTCCTTTAAGGCAAATGGGACCCTTCTGGGCTTTAAGCGAATTGGTGGCACCTTGGGATCTAGGTTGAAAGTGATAGGAGTCCCCATATACTTGCCCAATCCGTCGCTGAAGACCTCTGGAAACTCAGACTTCACGGACTCCTCCCATTCAGTGTTGCTCACATGATTGATGCCAGTCACCTCGATGCCTAGTGGACTGAACCACTCAAGTCCCAGCAAGCGGTCTTTGTCCACGATGGTCAAACGTTTGTGGCCTTTGAACTTCACGTTGAATTCTCTTGTTCCAACTACTGGAATCTTGTTCCCTTGGTAGTCTTTAAGAGTCAGTGCTTGCTTCTGGAAATGCTTCTTCTGAATGTTGGGAAGTAGCCTGTGAATAGTGTCCCATGACACCATAGATAAATAGGAGCCTGAGTCCACTTCCATTTGGCAAGGCCTTCCTTCAATTAGTACCTTCACATGTACTTTTCTGCTTTTAAGGGTGAAGAATGACCAATGGTGACTGTTTGATGAGTTTCATTCTCCCATTTGCTTCTGTGTTTGCCCCATTTTCTCACTGAAGTTGTTATGCCTGAATTCTTTGTCAGGAAACTTCTTTCTGCTTGGTGGAGTTCTGGATGATTTGCAGACTCTTGCTAGGTGACCTCTTTTTTCACAACGGAGGCAGATGGTATCAAAAACTTGCATTCAGTGCGGGGTGCCCCCACAACCTCTGCAATAAAAGTCTTGCCTCTTTCTTCCAAGGTCTTTCCTTTTCTTCTTCATTCTGAGTCTATAAATTCCTTCCTCCACCTCACTACAGTCTGAATCAGAATCTATTTGCTCAGAATGGGTTGTTGTGGATTTTTCCACATCAGGATCGCTTGCAGCCTTGTTAATTTTCTTCATGGCTGCTGCTGAGGACTTGGTAGCTTCCGCTGAAGAAGCTTCTTCTATGGCCTCCTTAAGCGTGATCTTAGGTTTCATTAATAATTTGCTCTGCAAAACCTTGTCTTTTAGGCCTAGAACAAATTGATCGTGCATGGCCTCTTCTAAGTTGATAAATTCACATGCACCCCCCATGTCCCTTAAACTTGCCATGAAGTCATTAACGCTGCTTTCCCTTGATCCCGACGGTAGAATTCATGTCTCTTAATGAGGCACGATACTTGTGGCGCGTAATGGGCTCTTAATAACTTTTCTAAGTCGGGCCAGTCCATTACCTTCATGTCTGCAGCTCCTGCCAATGCCTTCGCCATCTTGAAAACAGCCGGACCGCAGTGGGTGAGAAAGACCGCCCTCTTCTGCTTGTCGGAAATGTCGGTGAGATCATTTCCCTCCAAATACATTTGGAAACGATCTGCATACGAGTCCCAGTCTGCTGCCATCGGATCGAACGGGGCTGGGGTGGTGTTCAGCACAGCCATCTCTCTCAGCTTGTTCTCCGCGTTGTCCTCTCTTCGGGAAGGATCCCACCTTCATCGCCAGTGTTAGATTTGCATGAAGAGACAGACACGGAGTGCTTCAAGCTCTTAGTTTATTAGTGACTACAGCTCATAACAGACCCGATTTGGCTGGGCTGCAGCTGCTACTTATAGCCAGCAGCTGCAGTTGCCAGCCAATCAGAGTGCAGGGTTTTCCCGCACTTTTTAAACCAATCATTTCTGACATTTTATAAGAACAGTTCAAACTTAACCAATGACATTCAAACCTGCATACATAACAAAAGCCATATCAGTGACTTTGAGCCAGTCACACACTCTCAGCCCAGTCCAACTCACAGGGTTGCTGTTGTTTTTGGAGAAAAGAGGAGGAGGAACGTGTATTGAATATATCAGCTGCTTTGAGTCATTTATACAAATAATAAAGGCGGGATATAAATAAACAAACATACAACATTATGTTAATATGGATGAAGTGGACTGTTTACTTCAAAGACCCACTCAGCTTACCTGTGCTGTTTTTTTTAAATCAGATATGATTAATTCTATTTATACACAGTGGTGCTTAAGCTTCTTTGCAATTTTCTACATTCACTGAAACTGTCCCCTTCCTCTGCTGAGATTCCCAAATCCAGGTGAAGGAGGGAGAGATGAAACGACAATGGACATACTGAAGAAGGTAAAAACATGAGAAAAGACACTCTAGACCTCTTGAAAAAAAAAAGACTTAACTAATGGGCTGGGCACTGGCTTTCCGGCTTTCCTACAAATGGATTCTTCTCCTGGTCTCCTGGATCAATCCATCAGAATAGAGCTGGAAGGGACCTTGGAGGTCTGCTAGTCCAACCCCCTGCTTAAGCAGGAGACCCTATACCATTTCAGATAAATGATTGTCCAGTCTCTTCTTAAAAAGCCTCCAGCGATGAAACACTCACAACTTCTGGAGGCAAGTTGTTCCATGGGTTAACTGTCCTCAATGTTGGATTAATTAAGTTTCTCCTTAGCTTTAGGTTGCTTTTCTCCTTGATTAACTTCCAACCATTACCCTTCCTTCCTCCCTCCCTCCCTCCCTCCCTGTCCTTTCTTTCCTTCCCTTCCATAGAATCATAGAATAACAGAGTTGGAAGGGATCTTGGAGGTTTTCTAGTCAAAAACCCTGCTCAGGAAGGTGAACCTATATGCCATTCCAGGCAAATGGCTGTTCAATCCATTGATGAAGCCCCTACAACTTCTGGTGGCAACTGTTCCACTGGTTGATTGTCCTCGCTCTAAGGAAGTTTCTCCTTAATTCCAGATTGCTTCTCTCCTTGAATTTTGAATTTGAAGTTTCTTTTGTCCCCCTCTTGTAGCAGCAACTCCTGCAATCTGCAAGATCAATTTAAAATGCAAGAAGTAGACAGTGGGGATCAGCTGAGGTAGCCATTTTGCACGTGTATGTGAATCACCCAACTCTCTCACTCATGATCCATCTATTTGATCTGCCCTGGAAATTTGCCACTGATCTTCCCCTCCTACCCTTTTCCAAGACTGCCTCCTAGTTCAACCATCTCCTTGGTCTGCCTGGATGTCAGGGCCTCATGAATAAAGTGTTTTATCTGCCCGAGTGGCAGGCCTCTATAATCAAAGAAGGGTGATAGGGGAGGCAGGATTAACCCCAGAGAAGGAAGAAAATCCCTCGACAGCCTCCTGCCAGATGCATCAAAAGTAATTTACCAACTGCTAATCTACTGTATAACGCAATGGTTGAGCACAGGAAAATCATGGCTGACCACTTTGGTGAGAGAGGCCCTGTGACAGCATTGCTGGGTGATCCAAGATAGTTCATTGCTTGATTTTGGTGAAGCCACTTGAGAAAGGAAAACATCACAAACATTCTTCTCTGTCAAAAATGCAATAATAATAAACTGATAACAAAATATTTGAGGGTCTATAGTGATATCCCAATCAACTATGTGATGGTACAATCATGCACAATCACTTAGCCCAGGGGTCTCCAAACTTGGCAACTTGAAGACTTGTGGACTTCAATTCCATAGCTGGCTGGAAAATTCTGGGATTTGAAGTCCACAAGTCTTAAAGTTGCCAAGTTTGGAGACCTCTGACTAACTTTTCTTAACATTGAATATTGCCTACTATTCATATATATCTGCTTTTCGTGTTACAAATATATTATATATGAACAATAGCAAATCAACATTTGAGTGATGCACAGATGTCCCATATTAGCTGAATCATATTATAAAACTCTAGTCTAAGCTGCATAGCAAAACATTACTGCTTATCAAATACTGCCTTGTTGAATATTGCCTCATAAGTTGAGTACAAGTACAAAATATGTTTGGGGAATATGATAGGAAAGTTCACAGAAGAAGACAGTAACTTGAAGGAGAAATATTGATTACATCACTTAAATATTGATTTATATTTAATTAAATAAATTAAAAGAGGAGTTTTACAAATGCGGATTGACAGCCTATCTTATCCAGCATCTCATTTTCCATGTTGATCAATGAGATGCTTAGAAAGAACAAAGGAAGACACGAGGGTTTCCTTTTGCTTGCCTTTCTCTGTAAGTGATACCGGATGATAAATTACAGAGGCATCAAGATTAGTCGTCATTGATAGTTTCTTAAGCAGAAGTTAGAACTTGGATATGTTCCTATGATCAAAGAATGTCAGTCAGACTGGCAACTATCCATCACTGTATCCTGAATTCATGCATGGGCTAAAATTAGACAGTGATATTGCCGATACTGTAAGCGATATATAAGTCTAAGTGCTATTGCTATTGCTACTGTAAGTATATTTTGTATTCAAACACCACAATTTTTCAGGTTAGCACCAAGAGTTTTCTTATGTAAAGCCCAGATGAGTCATGTTAAGTGTTTACTCTCTAAAGGAATAGTATAGCATCCTTGTTTACCTAAGAAGACATTTCTCTTCATTTGGGCAGTGAATATATATCAAACTCAGCAAATGGCTCTTAGGGCTATAGATGTTTTCTATTATTTTTCCTTCCTTCCTTCCTTCCTTCCTTCCTTCCTTCCTTCCTTCCTTCCTTCCTTCCTTCTTTCCTTCCTTCCTTCCTTCCTTCCTCAGCACTCTTCCCAGACAATGTCCCCTAACCGTTCATCTTTATTTGCCTTGTGGTTCCAAGCTCAGAGTAGAGAAAGCTGTCTGATTCAGTCCAATCGTTATAATATAGGTAGTCCTCAACTTACAACAGTTCATTTAGTGACTGTTTGAAATTGCAACGGCATTGAAAAAAGTGACTTATGACCATGTTTCACAATTATGACAATTGCAGCATCCCCGTGGTCATGTGGTCAAAATTCAGACGCTTGACAATTGACTCACATTTATGATGATTGCAGTGTCCTGGAGTCATGTGATCACCTTTTGTGACCTTCTGACAATCAAAGTCAATGTGGAAACCAGATTTATTTATTTATTTATTTATTTATTTATTTATTATTTATTAATTCGACTTATATGCCAACCCCTCTCCCGAAGGACTCGGGGCGGCTCACAGCTAAAATACAATACTAACAATAAATTACCTAAAATTATATTAAACAAATTGTAAGCCAAATTAACATTAAAACCCCAAAATTAAAATAAACTAAAATAACAAACTTAACAACTGCAGTAATTCACTTAACAAATGTGGTAAGAAAGGTCGTAAAATGGGGCAAAACTCATTTAACAAATTTCTCACTTTAACAACATAAATTTTGGGCTCAGTTGTGGTCATACGTCAATGACGACCTGCAACTTCTGCTTTAAATATGGTTGGGATCACTCTGGAAGCACTGAGTCAATATTGCTTCTGATTAATAATCATTGTGATGGGTAACATATTTCTTACCCCATCCCATCATATCTCTACCCTTTTATGAATGCTCATTTTAAATTTTCTTCCTTTGGTCATTGTGTACTAGGGCCATGCAAATTAGTAGCCAGATGATTCAGTTTTAAAATGATACAACTGAATCAAATTGACTGTGGGCCCAGATGGATATGACATAAGATTTTGAACTTAATTATAAAAATCTTCCTGTAGGAAAATGCTGTTGTTTTGAACTCTTAAAAAAACATTACAGGATGGGATTTTGAAGGAACAAGAAAAAAATTTGCAATTAAACAAACAGTTAAATTTGACTTACTAAGACAGAATGGAGCAAAATAACACCAGATATATTGAAGGATACTTGTGATTAGTGGACCCAGACATTAATTTAAAAAATGTCTGACATTATAGATGGACTGTTAAAAGATGTTATGGAAAAGGAACAAGTTTTACCAGACAAGATAGAGGATGATTTGAATGTGGATTTAAAAATGATGGAGTGCAAGAATGATATAGAAAATATGCTATACTAGATATAAAGGTGAAACAGCTGATGTCAATAATTAAAAAGGATATAAAGTAGCAAACCAAGAGTGACCTGGATAACTTTCTTATAGTGGATTTACAAAAGTCTTGTTAAAGTTTTGAAGGATTCTGTGAGAAGGGACAAAGAAAAAATTGAGAAATTGGGTTCTAGAACAGTATGTGAAGGCACTAAAAATCAAGGTTAAAAGTAAAAGGAAGGAATATAAAGTTGATCTATCTATTCAAGGTTAAAATCAATATATTTTTATATCTTGCAATTCTTAATTAACTCTTATTCAGGTCTGATCAACAAGGCTTTAGAAATTTGTTGTATTTTAAGAGAAGGTGATGAGTTATTAAAATTGTTTACACTTATTGTGATGAAAGTAGAACTCATTTTTTATACATTTCTTTTTTATTTACTTTATTTTCTTATTTTTTTCTTTTCTATTTCAATCTAGTAGGCCTGTATAACTATTATCCTTCTCATCTTTCCTATTACCTATTTTCTTAGCTTCTTATGACTATAACTTTGTTGTTGGTATCTTATGATTTATGTTAATTGCTTTTATTTAGCATCCTATTATGATTTATGTTGATTGCTTATTTAGTATCTTATGACTCTCACTGAGTGCTGTATCTTATGATTTATGATTTATGATGTTTCTATTTTATGATTATAATCTTAGTATATCACTTGTTGCATGTATGTACACTGAGAACTTATACACCAGAGACAAATTACTTGTGTGTCCAATCACACTTGGCCAATAAAGAACTCTATTGTATTCTATTTTATATTTTCTTTATATTATTTTTCAAATTGGTATCAATTTTTATCTTTTAACTATAATGTTTAATGAAATTACCATATAAATAACACTGGAGGAATTTAATAATTTTAGCAATATAAAAATTATGCAGCCCTTCTATGTGTGAAAAGTAATAGCAATGGAATTATAGTGCAGCATGATACTGTATTCTTGTTTTATTGCAAAAAATATTCTTGATTATATTTAACTTTAAAAAACCTTTCTGAGAATCTGAGATGACAAGTGAATTATAATCAAGAATAGAGGTTTTTTTTTACATTGCCTCTGAAGCTTTTAAGATAAAGGCACAGAACTGTTGTAAAGCTTTAATTATTATCTCATTTTTATAAAAAGTCCAACCATGGGTATCCCTTCCTTAAAAATAATTAACTGACCCAAAGCTGGCCAATTGTGCCATCTGTTGGTACACTGATGAAGCAGCAGTCTCATACCAGATCTGAAATGAGATTCAAGGCTGTTTCAGATGCCACTGCATTTCTGCATGTTGGAGGGTTTTGTGGGAAGGATATAGTACAAAATGCATTGGTTTCAGTTCTGAAGAATACGTGCAGATGTGATAAGCTACCTATCACTTTCAAAGACACAAGGGAACATAAATTGCTGTCACTCATGGGCCAAACCAACTGGTGTGGTGTTTTTACTATTAGAAGAGAATGCTGTATGTGACCTGAACACAATTAACACTGACTATCCTTTCCCCTAAGATGCTAAAAAGAATTATGTGATGGGACAGTATCAGTTGACCCAAGTGATGATGGGCAGCAGAGAGCACATGGAAACTAGGTTAAGTTAGATTTCCTTTTCTCCTGTTCCTATTTCTTCAGGTTATTTCTCACTCTTCTACTCTTTACATAGCACTGTTTATTCCAGGGATATGTAAAATGTATGCAACTGGTTGAAAGCAGTGCAAGTAAACCAGGAACATCTCACCAATGCAAGAGTTTATTTTACTGATTAGTTTTAAACATTAACTTTCATCTTTAATACTTTGCTTAAGGTTAGACCTTAGGCCATCCATCAATTCAATCCATCCCACTTCTCAGCATATTTGCTGGGAGCAATATGGATTTATCAGCAAAATTATAATCCTACCTTCCAGCATGAAAATAACATTTTAAATGGCTTATTTAATATTTTAATGGTTATATACTCATTTAAAAGTTTCACACTAAACTTCTGGTTGGGTTAAAAATACCACTGAAAAAGAAATTCTGTGCTCCCCTTTTTATTTTTTACATATTTTGCCTTTCATATATAAGCAGGACTATGGGTCATATTCCATAAAGCATTCAGAAGCAAGGATCATGCATGAAATGCAGGAGGACAATGAGCCTTTTAAAAGATTCTAGCCTTGGGAAGAATTTAGAAAGAGGGGTAAAAAACAACTAGGTTCACTTGAAGAAAACATTCTACATATCTTACACATAGGTAAATCCCATTGAGCCCTACTCCTAGATAAATATATCAAAGTGGAATTCCAGATCACAATAGGTCCCCATAAAACATAAAAAGCTGCCAGTATTAAGCTCTAAGTGTTCAGACTGGTAAAATATACCACATAAAAAGTACATATATGAACAAGAAATAACTGCGGTGCCAATAAATAAAACACAGGTCTCACACTGAGACTGTACATCACAAAAATATACTATAAACACAGCAAGGACTTTGGTGGTACAGGCTGCTAAATGCCTAGCACTTAAGTTCCAGCTGCCTGCAATTATTGTAGGCTTGAATCCCACCAGGCCCAAGGTTGACTCAGCCTTCCATCCTCTCGGGGTAGGTAAATTGAGGACCCAAGATTGTTGGGGGCAATAAGCTGACTTTGTAAAAATGCTGCTTAGTAATAAGCAGGCATATACAATGGAATGAAGGCTATTGCTGAGCACACTGGGTTGTATCCCAAAAATTGTAAGCCGCCCTGAGTCTTCGGAGAAGGACGGCATATAAATCTAATTAAAAAAAATTTTTTTTTACAGATTAATAACAGTTGGATAAAAAGAAAACCTGTTGTTTAAATACTAAAAAAAATCTAACCAGATAAGAACAAAGGCCAGTCTGATCCTTTAAAATAATTCCACAGCTCTTCCACCAAAACTGCACCTTCAGCTGGGTTGTATATGGCTGCCTGAATATTTGTTTTATGCCCTGTGTAGGCGTTAGTTCTTTTGGAACGATTCTCTTTGGTTTGTTCTTCAGGGTCTCAAATAACCCCTTGCTGTTCTTTGCATGCATTTTTTAAAAAAAATTGAAGGGAGTGTATGGTATCTCTATTTCCTCACATGAGAACACAGAACCCTCTCCCTGGAACTCCGATAATCTACCAACCTTCCTTCTATAAAGTAAATCTGTAGCTTGGTGATGTCATTCTGATCCATCCTTTAAAAGACACAAAAGACACAAACATTTTCTTCTATAAGTACAATGCAATTCCTAGATTGCAAAGGAGGTAGTTACTGTTATGTATGTAGGTTTGAATGTTATTGGTTTAGTTTGAATTGTTCTTGTAAAATGTCAAATAGGATTGGTTTAAATAGTGCGGGAAAACAGCCAGTCGGGTCCATTCGAGCTGTAGTCACTTAATAAACTCTTCACTTAAGCTCTTTGCGTCTGACTCTTCATGCAAACATAACACTGGCGACGAAGGTGGGATTCCCCTGAAGAAGAGACGACGCAGAAGACAAGCAGAAGAGCAAGATGGCTGCGCTGAACACCCCCCCAGCCCCGTTCGATCCAGCGGCAGAAGACTGGGAATCGTATGCAGATCGCTTCCAAATGTATTTGGAAGGAAACGACCTAGCCAATATCCCCAAGAAGCGGAAGAGGGCGGTATTTCTCACACACTGCGGTCCGGCAGTCTTCAAGATGGCGAAGGCATTGGTGGGAGCTGCAGACTTGAAGGTAATGGAATGGCCTGATTTAGAAAAGCTTTTAAGAGCCCATTACGCCTCACAAGTATCGTGCCTCATTAAGAGACACGAGTTTTATCGTCGGGATCAAGGGGAAAGCGAAAATGTTAACGACTTTGGCAAGTTTAAGGGACATTGGGGGTGCTTGTGAGTTTACCAACTTAGAAGAGGCCATGTGTGATCGGGTTTCTTCTAGGCCTTAAAGATAAGGTCCTACAGAGCAAATTACTAATGAAACCTAAGATCACGTTTAAGGAGGCCATAGAGGAAGCTGTTTCAGCGGAAGCAACCAAGTCCTCAGCAGCAGCCATGAAAAAAATTAACAAGGCCTCAAGCCATTCTGATGTGGAAAAGTCCACAACAACCCATTGCGAGCAAATAGACTCTGATTCAGACTGTAGTGAGGTGGAGGAAGGAATTTATAGACTCAAAATGGAGAAGAAAAGGAAAGACCTTGGAAAAAAGAGGCAAGAATTTTATTGCAGAGGCTGTGGGGGGGGGGGCCACCCCCGCACTGAATGCAAGTTTTTAGACACCATCTGCCTACATTGTGAGAAAAGAGGACACCTAGCAAGAGTCTGCAAATCATCCAGAACTCCACCTAGTAGGAAGAAATTTCCTGAGAAAGAATTCAAGCCCAACAATTTCCAGAAGCAATCACTGACTCTTAAAGACTACCAAGGGAACAAGATTCCAGTAGTTGGAACAAGAGAATTCAATGTGAAGTTCAAAGGCCACACCAAACGTTTGCCCCTGACCATCGTGGACAAGGATCGCCCAAGCTTGCTGGGACTTGAGTGGTTCAAGCCACTAGGCATCGAGGTGACTGGCATCAATCCTCTCTAGTTCCCTCACCTGATGTCAATTCAAGGGGGGAAGGGGAGGAACAGGAGGAAAATCAGCAAGCAGGAATCAACCCCATGTGTAACGAGCCATTATGATAGGAACCCCTCCAAAACCTGTCACAATGCCAAAATCCATCCTTAGAAGTGGAAGATTGTACATCACGACCTGACTTGGGTGCTGACATTGGGCTGGAGATGGGTTGGGAGGAGAGACCAGATTCTAACAATCAAACAGGGTCTTCTTTCACAGGAAGTCCCAGTGGGGAAATGTCAGCAGACACATTTCCTCTCTCACTGGGTGAGAACGTTAAAACTTCTGAACCACGAAGGTCTCAACGTACACGCAAGAGCCCCACCTATTTAAAAGAATACATTAGATAGGTTGGGGTTTGGTATGGACTGAACCTAGTGGGGAGGGGTGTTATGTATGTAGGTTTGAATGTTATTGGTTTAGTTTGAAGTGTTCTTGTAAAATGTCAAATAGGATTGGTTTAAAAAGTGTGGGAAAACCCTGCACTCTGATTGGCAACTACGGCTGCTGGCTATAAGAAGCAGCCGTAGCCCAGCCAAGTGGGGTCCATTCGAGCTGTAGTCACTTAATAAACTCTTCACTGAAGCTCTTCGCATCTGACTCTTCATGCAAACATAACAGTTACTCCATGCTTTGAAGCATTTTGATGTGATTATTTGTAGGCATCTGAAGGCTCAGCCCAACTGCTGAATGCTCCTCCACTAGCACTGGTTCCTGAAAGGATGTTTACAATACAAGACATCTCTGCCTGGCAAATATTGCAGAACCCATTTCAGATCTTCGAAGGAAAAGGTCTGGCATGGATAATATACACCTTCAACCTACCGTTTATTTCTTCTTCCTTGATTAAAGATGCAGTTGTGACATAAAATAGATGTGAAAAGCAATGCTAGGCTTTCTAATAACTTTCCCTTTTACCACAGCCCATTAGATGATTATTTATCCTTTTAAGCAATGTTGAAAAGCTTGCTAAGCTTGAAGGTATATATGCCTTCAGATTTACAGCCCACTTGAATCAACATCAGTCTTGGCACTGAGCAGGGCAAAACAAGTGCAAAGGACAGGTAATTCACAAAAAACAGAATGGGCAAAATGGCATACCTGTATCTGGGATTGTTTAAGATTTAAAAAACATTTTGTAAGTGGTGGGGGTGGGATGTGGTTTCTGGATCTAAGCCCTTTTTCCTCCCTGCTGCAACTGTTTTACAACCCTGCCCAGGACTACAAGCATTCACATCTGGTTTCCATCCCCTAGTGGGCCTTAATTGACAACGATTCTTTAGAAGCCCTTCTCAATTATAAAAATGAAACCAAGGCTTATAAAAAAGAAAACAGCCTGCACTGACAGATCCAGCAGTCAAATGATTTTATGAACTTGCTGGCTGTAAATTTTTTACCAAACAAATAGCAAGTTTTAAGTTTCTCCTTTTTTTGAAACCTTTCCTTTGTTCCTGGCTGCTGAGATTGTTTTCCATGTGCTAATAAGTGCAACCCTAGCCGTGCCACCTTCGGCTTCTCTGCTGAGAGGTTGTCTACATACAGGTAGTCCTCAATTTATGGCCACAATTGAGACCACAAATTTCAGTTGCTAAGTGAGACATTTGTTAGGTGAATTTTGACCCATTTTACAATGTTTCTTGCACCATTGTTAAATGAATCATTGCCGTTGTTAGTAATATGGTTGTTAAGCAGATCTGGCTTTCCCTATTGACTTTGCTTGTCAGAAGGTTGAAAAACGTAATCGTATGACCCCAGGACACTGCAACACGCCGAATTTTGATCACATGACCATGGGGATGCTGCAATGGTTGTAAGTGTGAAAAATGGTCATAAGTCACTTTTTTCAGTGCTGTTGTAACTTTGAATGGTGATTGAATGAATGATTGTAAGTCTATTTTTCAGCAGCACACATACTCCAGGGCATTTTTTTTAATCCTGCGGTCCTATGGAGGAGCATTTGCTGTCTTTGGTCAAGGAAAAATTCACAATCCACATGAAAACCAGCCATATGTCAGGAAAAAGTATAAGTGTAAGATTAAATACCACTAACTCTGCTCTCAGTTTTTCAAGGCCTCCGACACCATTGATATTGTTATGTATGCAGGTTTGAATGTCATTGGTTTAGTTTGAACTGTTCTTGTAAAATGTCAAATATGATTGGTTTTAAAAGTGCGGGAAAAACCCTGCACTCCGATTGGCTGGCAACTGCGGCTGCTGGCTATAAGTAGCAGCCGCAGCCCAGCCAAATCGGGTCTGTTATGAGCTGTAGTCACTAATAAACTCTTCACTGAAGCACCCCACGTCTGACTCTTCATGCAAACTTAACACTGGCGACGAGGATGGGATCCTTCCTGAAGAGAAGATGACGCGGAAAACAAGCTGAGAGAGATGGCTGCGCTGAACACCCCCCCAGCCCCATTCGATCTGACGGCAGAAGACTGGGACTCGTATGCGGATCGTTTCCAAATGTATTTGGAGGGAAACGATCTCGCCGACATTTCCGAGAAGCGGAAGAGAGCGGTCTTTCTCACACACTGCGGTCCAGCAGTTTTCAAGATGGCGAAGCCATTGGCGGGAGCTGCAGACGTGAAGATAATGGAATGGCCTGATTTAGAAAAGCTTTTAAGAGCCCATTACGCCCCACAAGTATCGTGCCTCATTAAGAGACACGAGTTTTACCGTCAGGATCAAGGGGAAGCAGCGTTAACGACTTCGTGGCAAGTTTAAGAGACATTGGGGGTGCATGCGAGTTTAACAACTTGGAAGAGGCCATGTGCAATCGATTTGTTCTAGGCCTCAAAGACAAGGTGCTTCAGAGAAAATTATTATTAAAACCTAAGATCACGTTGAAGGAAGCCATAGAAGAGGCCTCCTCAGCAGAAGCTACCAAGTCCTCAGCAGCAGCCATGAAGAAAATTAACAAGGCCTCAAGCCATCCTGATGTGGAAAAGTCCACAAAAACTCATTGTGAGCAAATAGATTCTGAGTCAGACTGTAGTGAGGTGGAGGAAGGAATTTATAGACTCAGAATGGAGCAGAAAAAGAAAGACCTGGGAAGAAAGAGGCAAGATTTTTACTGCAGAGGTTGTGGGGAAGCCACCCCCAAACTGAATGCAAGTTTCTTGATACCATCTGCCTCCGTTGTGAAAAAAGAGGTCATCTAGCAAGAGTCTGCAAATCATCCAGAACTCCACCACACAGAAGGAAGTTTCCTGACAAAGAATTCAAGTCTAACAACTTCAGTGAGAAAATGGGGCGCAACACAGAAGCAAATGGGAAGAATGAAACTCATCAAACAGTCACCATTGGTCATTCTTCACCCTTAAGAAGCAGAAAAATACATGTGAGGGTACTAACAGAAGGAAGGCCTTGCCAAATGGAAGTGGACTCAGGCTCCTATTTATCTATGGTGTCATGGGACACTATTCACAGGCTACTTCCCAACATTCAGAAGAAACATTTCCAGAAGCAAGCACTGACTCTTAAAGACTACCAAGGGAACAAGATTCCAGTAGTTGGAACAAGAGAACTCAACGTGAAGTTCAGAGGCCACACCAAAGGTTTGCCCCTGACCATCATGGACAAGGACCGCCCAAGCTTGCTGGGACTTGAGTGGTTCAATCCACTAGGCATCGAGGTGACTGGCACAATTAGATAAACTAATAGCTCAAGGAGTTTTAGAGCCCACTGACCACTCCAGATGGGAGACACCCATAGTCACACCAGTCAAGACTGATGGGTCAGTAAGAATCTGTGGAGACTATAAGGGGACATTGAACCATGCGCTTCAGCAGAGCACATATCCAGTTCCTGTGGTGCATCATTTATTACATTCACTTGGCAGGGGCACAGTCTTTGCCAAATTGGATCTGGCCCAGGCATATCAACAACTAACAGTTGATGATGCCACTGCAGAGGCCCAAACCATTGTGACTCATAGAGGTGCCTTCAAATGTAAAAGGTTACAGTTTGGAGTAAGCGTGGCAGCAGGCATCTTCCAAAGCCTTATGGAAAGGATGCTCCAAGGACTGCCAGGGGTAGTGCCTTACTTTGATGATGTGTTAATCTCTGCTGAAAATGACACTCAATTACAAGAGAGACTCAGAGAAGTCCTTACCAGATTCTTCATGCAAACTTAACAGATATATTAGATGTGAATGTGCATGATGGAAGAAAACCATTTTATTTCACAGTTAATGGTGAACCAAAATTTAATAGGGACCCCTTGCTATTCATTTAGGCACTGGCAAAACAAGTTGACAAACAGATGCATTCCTCTCGTTTTTTATCTCATTCCTTTCCCAACGTTTTGCTTCTTTCTACCCTTTTTGTAGATTATTTCACCCCATTTATCTACAACCCAGCTCAGAATCCCTTGTTATCATTTTCTTTTGGCCTAAACAAAGTTTTTTACAAACCCTTCTTTGAGCCTTTATTAGCTCCATACTACATCACCGCAATGTCCTGGCAACTTCAATTTTACTCCTTGGCCTTGGAATGGCCTTGCTGTATTCCAGTGCATGACTTATGCAGCCTTTTCTCACTGTTTTCCATACTGAAAAGTTTGATGTACTGCTAAGGCATCAGGCTAGAAACTGGGAGACTATGAGTTCTAGTTGCACCTTAGGCACAAAGCCAGCTGGGTGACCTTAAGCCAGTCATTCGCTCTCGGCCCCAGGAAGGAGACAATGGCAAAACACTTCTGAAATTTTTGCAGGAAAACTGTGAGGACTAGTTCAGGAAGTCACCAGGTATCAAAACTGACTCAAACACACACACACACACACACACACACACACACGGAGGGAGGGAGGGAGGGAGATGGAGAGGGAGAAGGAGAGGGAGAGGGAGAGGGAGAGGGAGAGGGAGGGAGAGAGGAAGGAAGGAAACAGATAAATATTTTGACAGGTTCCCTATTTTGTTCATTCCAATTTTCTTTTCATTCTTCCTTTCTATTCTATATGGCATGAGGGTCATAGATTTATGTTCCTTGTTCTCAGTTCTTCAGAGTGGCAGAAAATACAGGTAGTCCTCAATTTATGAATACAATTGAGTCCAACATTTCCGTTGCAATTGAATTTTGCCCCATTTTACGACCTTTCTTGCCACAGTTATTAAGTGAATCACTGCAGTTGTTAAATGAGGAGTACGGTTGTTAAATGAGTCCGGCTTCCCCATTAACTTCGTTTGTCAGAAGGTCACAAAAGGGGATCCCATGACCCTAGGACATTGCAGCAGTCATAAATATGAGTCAGTTGCCAAGCATCTGAATTTTGATCACATATTTTGAATTTTGACCATGGGAATGCTGCAATGGCTGTGTGAAAAATGTTCATAACTCGTTTTTTTCAATGCTGTTGTAACTTCAAACAGTCACTAAATGAACTGTTGTAAGTTGAGGACTACCCGTTTCATATATCACTGAAACTGTTCCCTTTATGCAACTCCTATAATCATCCAAGAGCTCTTCCATACAGCCAGCATGCCAATCTGTTCTGAAGCTGTCATAATTCATTCCGACAGAACTTGGACTAAAGAATATGAACTATAATATGGAAAATATGAACCAAAAAGAGCATTCAGGAATCAGTGTTCTTCCTCCAAAGTAGCATGCAAGAAACACTTTTAACAAGTGTCCCACCCAAACCAGGGCCTGGAGTGCCAAAATATTTCACCTCTGTTCAACACAACAAAGAAATGAAATAAATTGTTAGTACACTTCCATTTATCTTTCTAGGTCATATTATATATGTGTGTCCTTTTCCAAGGTGGTGGTGATGGGGGAGGAAACAGCATTTGCTGTAAGGCAGATAAATGCAAGGCCATCATTTATCTATTGCATCTAAGAGCCTATTTGCTGGCTCTAATTGAGGAAATCATGCTAACAATTTTGCAGTAGTCATTTTCTCCAGAAGACCATATAACGATAGTTACATACTGGTATATAGTAGCAGGATAGGATCGTAAAGTGGCTGGAAGTGGAGGGAGGGCTTGCAGTCATATTTTCTTTCATACACGGTAAAAAAACATATTAGTATCTCCTCACCCCAATGTAAAAATCAGAAGACTTTGATAATACTTTCAAGATTAACACAATTTATTGTAGGGCATAAGCTTTCATGGGCTGTAGCTCTAGAATTTCACTAGCATGCTAGCTACTGAAAGAATTCTGAGAGTTGAAGTTCACACAGCTTAAAGTTCCTAAGTTGAGAAACACAGAGTTACACAGGTCTGCAATTCAAAACAGCACAGTTCTGAGGTGAATGGGTAAATATTCCCTCCTGACTTTCACTATCTTTGCACAATGCAGTCATCTCAAGACAGACAGCTGATTCCCAGTCACAGATACTTTTTCATCTAAGCACATGTGAAGCAATGGAAGTTTAAAGAAAAGCCCTCCAGCACCTCCCATTCCCAGGGGAAAAAAAGATGCAGCATTAAAACCAAAAGTTTGAAGAGGGAAAGGAGAAAACAGACAAAAACAGGAAGAAGTAGGGGTTTAGCACTGAGCCCTAAAAAAAAAAAGGCAAATTAAGATAACAATGAATTGGGAAGGGATTTTGGATTGAAGGGACTGTTGTTTGAATACCGTGTTTCCCCGAAAATAAGACAGTGTCTTATTTTTTTTTGGCTCCCAAAAACACACTAGGTCTTATTTTCGGGGTAGGTCTTATATATTTATGGTGCCAAATAGTGGGTGTGAGTGTGTAGGGGGGGGTGTTTCGTGGGTGCACGGTTGCTCCCTGAAAAGTCTTCCTGGAACTGGAGATTTACACTAGGTCTTATTTTCGGGGTAGGTCTTATATTAGGGCAGGTTTAGAAAATAGTGCTAGGTCTTACTTTCGGGGTAGGTCTTATTTTCGGGGAAACACGGTAGTTATAGGTAACCAAGTTGCAAGCTACAACACTGTCAGGAGTTTATCTTTTACTTTAATGTAGCTAAATGCTTTACCATCTCTGAGACTCTACCTTTTTTGTGCCTATTGACTGCAGTTTTATACAGTTTTATATTTCCTAGTGTAACCTTTGACTACTATTAGTGTTATACCTATGATTCTTGATGAATGTATTTTTTCTTCTTCTTATGAACAATGAGAGTATTTGCACCAAAACAAATTCCTCGTGTGTCCAATCACACTTGGCCAATAAAGAATTCTATTCTATTCTCTGCTATCCGATCATACAGCGATTAGCACAGTTCTCTTTATGCCTCTTAGAACCTCTGAGTCCTCCCAAATAAGAGCAAGCCAGCAACGCATCCCATGGGCTGCTCCACGATCTTCTCCTTTGTACCTTTCAACAGGCAAACTACATGTAATCATGATATTAGCAGTGTTATAGGAGCATTTTTTTGCCTCAGACACTCTTATAGTAAGAGGACATTTAAAGCGAAAGGGAACGTTTTATGACATTTTATTTATGATAAAATGTAATTTACACTTAAAGCTTATTATATTGTTTTGATTCCCAAAGGAAGGGGTGTCTTTTTCCTAGGAAATGGTTAAGGAGACATCGCTTTACACCTTTTGGGCCTAGTAGTGACCATTCCAACACAAACCATACAAGCATTTAAAATGGAATCAGCAAGGGGTGTGCATTGGTCCGGTTGTATGAGAAAAGCAAAACACCTAACAAACTCGAGTGATTCCTGTGCATGAGGACTTGTGAAACCATCATGCCACCTTGCCCCTTTGGGGACTCATGAACAGAATTCTACATCAGCTGAACCCTCTAAGATGAGATGAAACTACCATGTTGTAGTGCTATCCTTACATTGGCCTAAAATATACCATCTTGAATTTGCTGTACATAACACTGATCCCTAAACTGACTCTATTACCTTTGTTTCCAGTTAAGATATTCATCTGAACTCCCAAAATAATGTAGGAAATTAGCACCCACCCTTCTCCTAGAAAAATGAAATATCCTGGGTGTTATGTATGCAGGTTTAAAGTCATTGGTTTAGTTTGAACTGTTCTTGTAAAATGTAAGAAATGATTGGTTTAAAAAGTGTGGGAAAACCCTGCACTCTGATTGGCTGGCAGCTGCGGCTGCTGGCTATAAGTAGCAGCCGCAGCCCAGCCAAAGTGGGTTCGTTCTGAGCTGTAGTCACTAATAAACAAAGAGCTTGAAGAACTCCGCATCTGTCTCTTCATGCAAACTTAACACTGGCAATGAAGGTGGGATCTCCCTGAAGAAGAAGGCAATGCGGAACAGAAGAAGAGAGAGATGGCTGCGCTGAACACCCCCCCAGCCCCGTTCGATCCGATGGCAGAAGACTGGGAGACGTATGCAGATCGTTTCCAAATGTATCTGGAAGGAAACGATCTTGCCGACATTTCCGAGAAGTGGAAGAGGGCGGTCTTCCTCATGCACTGCGGTCCGGCAGTTTTCAAGATGGTGAAGGCATTGGCGGGAGCTGCAGACGTGAAGGTAATGGAATGGCCTAACTTAGAAAAGTTGTTAAGAGCCCATTACTGAAGTATCGTGCCTCATTAAGAGACACGAGTTTTACTGTCGGATCAAGGGGAAAGCGCGTAAATGACTTTGTGGCAAGTTTAAGAGACATTGGGGTGCATGTGAATTTAACAATTTAGAAGAGGCCATGCGCGATCGATTTGTTCTGGGCCTTAAAGACAAGGTGCAGAGCAAGTTATTACTAAGACCTAAGATCACGCTGAAGGAAGCAATAGAAGAGGCCTCTTCAGCAGAAGCTACCAAGTCCTCAGCAGCAGCCATGAAGAAAATTAACAAGGCCACAAGCCATCCTGATGTGGAAAAGTCCACAACAACTCATTGTGAGCAAATAGATTCTGAGTCAGACTGTAGTGAGGTGGAGGAAGGAATTTATAGACTCAGAATGGAGCGGAAAAGAAAGACCTGGGAAGAAAGAGGCAAGATTTCTACTGCAGAGGCTGTGGGGAAGCCACCCGCACTGAATGCAAGTTCCTAGATACCATCTGCCTCGTTGTGAAAAAGAGGACACCTAGCAAGAGTCTGCAAATCATCCAGAACTCCACCCAACAGAAGGAAGTTTCCTGACAAAGAATTCAAGCCCAACAACCTCAGTGAAAATGGGGTGCAGCACAGAAGCAAAGGGAAGAATGAAACTCATCAGACAGTAACTATTGATCATTCTTCTTCTATCAATAACAGAAAAGTGCATGTCAAGGTACTAATTGAAGGAAGGCCTTGCCAAATGGAAGTGGACTCAGGCTCATATTTATCTATGGTGTCATGGGACACTATTCACAGACTACTCCCAAACATTCAGAAGAAGCATTTCAAGAAGCAAGCACTGACTCTTAAAGACTACCAAGGGAACAAGATTCCAGTAGTTGGAACAAGATAATTCAATGTGAAGTTCAAAGGCCACACCAAACGCTTGCCCCTGACCATCGTGGACAAGGATCGCCCAAGCTTGCTGGGACTTGAGTGGTTCAATCCACTAGGCATCGAGGTGACTGGCATCAATCACGTGAGCAACACTGAATGGGAGGAGGCCTTGAAGTCTGAGTTTCCAGAGGTCTTCAGCGACGGATTGGGCAAGTATATGGGGACACCTATCACTTTCAATCTAGATCCCAAGGTGCCACCAATTCATTTAAAGCCCAGAAGGGTCCCATTTGCCTTAAAGGAAAAAATTGATGCACAATTGGATAAACTAATAGCTCAAGGGGTTTTAGAGCCCACTGACCACTCCAGGTAGGAGACACCCACAGTCACACCAGTCAAGACTGATGGGTCAGTGAGGATCTGTGGAGACTATAAGGAGACATTGAACCATGCGCAGAGCATATCCAGTTCCAGTGGTGCATCATTTATTACATTCACTTGGCAGGGGCACAGTCTTTGCCAAATTGAATCTGGCCCAGGCATATCAACAATTAACAGTTGATGATGCCACTGCAGAGGCCCAAACCATTGTGACTCATAGAGGTGCTTTCAAATGTAAAGGTTACAGTTTGGAGTGTGGCACCAGGCATCTTCCAAAGCCTTATGGAAAGGATGCTCCAAGGACTGCCAGGGGTGGTACCTTACTTTGATGATGTGTTAATCTCTGCTGAAAATGACACTCAGTTACAAGAGAGACTCAGATAAGTCCTTACAGATTCAAAAAGCGGGGTTAAAAGTCAAGGAAGAAAAATGCACTCTTAGAACTGACAAGGTTGAGTTCTTGGGCTATATGATTGACAAGCATGGTATCCACCCCACAGATGCCAAGGTTCAGGCAATCAAAGAAGCCCCTAGACCAAAATGCAAAACAGATTTGCAAGCCTTCCTTGGACTCATTAACTTTTATCACATGTTCCTACCTCAGAAGGCAACCATTGCAGAACCACTGCACAGATTATTAGACAAAAAGTCTGAGTGGGTCTGGGGCAGAAAAGAACAATCTGCATTTAACAATATTAAAAGACTAATCACGTCTGATGCTGTACTGATACAGTTCTCTGAGAATTTGCCTGTTGTACTGACTTGTGATGCATCCCCTTTTGGAGTGGGAGGGGGGTTTGAGCCACATGCTTCCCAGCGGGAGGGAAGCCCCTATTGCATTTTACTCTCACACCTTTTTTTATTTTTTTTATTTTTAATTACATTTATATGCCGCCCTTCTCCGGAGACTCCGGAGACTCAGGCTTACAATTTTTGGGATACAACCCAATGTGCTCAGCAATAGCCTTCATTCCATTGTATATGCCTGCTTATTACTAAGCGGCATTTTTACAAGGTCAGCTAATTGCCCCCAACAATCTTGGGTCCTCAATTTACCTACCCCGAGAGGATGGAAGGCTGAGTCAACCTTGAGCCTGGTGGGATTTGAGCCTACAGCAGTTGTAGGCAGCTGGAACTAAAGTGCAGGCAATTAACAGCCTGAGCCACCAAGGCCCTTGACCAAAGCAGAGAGGAACTACAGCCAACTGGACAAGGAAGCCTTGGCAATTGTTGCAGCTGTCAAGAAATTCCATGAGTATTTATATGGGAGAACATTTACCATTGTCACAGATCACAAACCTCTGTTAGGCATTGTGGCAGGAGACAAACCTACACCCACTATCCTGTCACCAAGAATGCTGAGGTGGACTGAATTTCTTGCTGCTTATTCATACAAACTCATCCACAGGCCTGGCAAAGACATTGTGCATGCAGATGCTTTGAGTCGCTGCCCACTTCCTTCTCACACTGAGGACTTTGCTCCTGAGACTTACACCTTTTTTTTTTAATTACATTTATATGCTGCCCTTCTCTGGAGACTCAGGGCAGCTTACAATCCCAGGATACAACCCAATGTGCTCAGCAATAGCCTTCATTCCATTGTATATGTCTGCTTATTACAAAGCGGCATTTTTTACAAAGTCAGCTTATTGCCCCCAACAATCTTGGGTCCTCAGTTTACTTACCCCGAGAGGATGGAAGGCTGAGTCAACCTTGAGCCTGGTGGGATTCGAGCCTACAATAATTGTAGGCAGCTGGAACTTAAGTGCAGGCATTTAACAGCCTGAGCCACCAAGGCCCTAGAAACTGTTGCCAAGCTTCCAGTACACGCTGCTGAAATTGCCAGAGAGACTGCCAAAGACACTTTATTGGCTCCTGTTATAGGCTGGATTAAGAAAGGTTGGCCTGTTCAAGATCTACCTCAACTTGCCCAACCTTTTAAATCCAGGCAAACTGAATTATCTGTATTAAGAGGATGTATTTTGTGGGGTAACAGGGTGGTTATTCCTGCAAAACTGCAAAAAGAGGTTTTGGAAATGTTACATGAGGGTCATCCAGGTATTGTCAGAATGAAGGGATTGGCCAGGAGTTATGTATGGTGGCCAGGTATTGACAAAATGGTTGAAAACTGGGTTGCATCTTGTCCCAACTGTCAGGTAGTCAGGCCTGCCCCACCTCTCGCCCCCACACAGGAATGGGAATGTCCTAGGGGCCCATGTTCCAGGATTCACATTGATTTTGCTGGCCCTACCAGAGGGCACACTTTCCTTATTATAGTTGATGCATATTCCAAATGGCTTCATCCCTATGGCATCCACCACAACTGATGCTGTCATCAAACAGCTTAAAAGCTTTTGTAACTCACGGGTTACCTGATGTACTCGTTTCTGACAATGGTCCTCAATTTACATCCAAACTTTTTGAATCATATCTAGCACAACAGGGTATCAGACATGCCCTGACAGCCCCTGGGCATCCTTGCTAACGGCGGGCTGAACATATGGTACGATTTACCAAGGAAAAACTTCAGCAATTGGGTCCTGGGGACATCACTGAGAAAGTTGAAAAACTTCTTAGTGTTCAGCACATCACTCCTAACCCATCAACTAACTTATCCCCAGCAGAGTTGTTGATGGGTAGGAAACTTAGGTCCCCCCTTGACTGCCTTCATCCCACTTACGCACCCAATGCACCATTTGATTCCACTAGCAAAGTTCGCACATTCAGTGTGGGTGATTCTGTTTATGCTAAGAACCTTATGGGTGAACCTTCATGGATTCCTGCTGAAATAATTCAAATAACTGGCCCTCGTTCTTACAGGGTGCAAACAGAGGATGGTGTCCTCTGGAGCAGGCACATTGATCAGTTAAGATCCAGATTACCTCAGGAACATCGCAATTGTTCCTCTCTAGTTCCCATACCTAATGCCTTTTCTAGGGGGGAAGGGGAGGAGCATGAGGATAATCAGCAAGCAAGAATCAACCCCATGTGTAACGAGCCATTACGACAGGAACCATCCCAAAACCTGTCACAATGCCAAAATCCATCCTTAGAAGTGGAAGATTGCACATCACTACCTGACTTGGCTGCTGACATTGGTTTGGAGATGGGTTGGGAAGAGAGACCAGGTTGTAGTAACCAAACAGGTTCTACCATTACTACAGGTCCTAGGAAGGAAATGTCAGCAGACACATTTCCTCCCTCACAAGGTGAGAACCTTAAAACATCTGAACCACGTAGGTCTCAACGCACACGTAAGAGCCCCACCTATTTAAAAGAATACATTAGATAGGCTGGGGTTCGAGTATGGACTGAACCTAGTGGGGAGGGGTGTTATGTATGCAGGTTTAAAGTCATTGGTTTAGTTTGAACTGTTCTTGTAAAATGTAAGAAATGATTGGTTTAAAAAGTGCGGGAAAGCCCTGCACTCTGATTGGCTAGCAACTGCGGCTGCTGGCTATAAGTAGCAGCCACAGCCCAGCCAAATTGGGTCCGTTCTGAGCTGTAGTCACTAATAAACAAAGAGCTTGAAGCACTCCGCGTCTGTCTCTTCATGCAAACTTAACACTGGGAAATATTAAAAAGGCAGAATATTTCCCCTAAAAAGAGTAAAATAGAAACTCAGAGAAGCAGAAACTCAGCTCCCCCCAGCTTTGCTAATGGGCCATTAAGGCCTAGGCCAGAGTATTCTACATAATAAAGAGTATCTCACCACCTGGCCTGGGAAGATTGTATCAGCCAACACTCAGGTGAAGCCATGTGGTCCAGACAAAGCCTACAAAGTTAGCTAAGACCCCCGCCCCTGGGAGTCTGACAGCCAATGGGATACATTTCTTACACAGGAACAGGAAACACTAAGGTGGGGCCCAACAGAGGTTATATAAGGGTCTCTCAGCATCTTGGTCTCTCTTCTTGATCCTCACTTTTCATCTTGGAGCATGTGATCATCCTTTTCACTTTGGAGCTCTAAGCTATGTGGTCCTGTCCACCATTAAACCTTCCAAACAGCCTCCATGTTTCCAGTGTCTTTTTCCCCACTTGGAACTGAACCCAGAAGGATATTTCTTCCAACAGTAACAAGTGACAAGGCTTAATAGAGTTTATCTAAATTGAACCTATCCTTGGATGGTGTTCAGATAAAAAGAAAACACTGCCTTAAACACTGGTACAGTTAAGAATAATTTAAGCTTGTCTCACTTGCAGATTGAGGAATGGCAGAAAAATGGTTGTTACAGCATGTTTGTGCCGTAGTTCGTGTGCTGTCCAGCCAGTTATAGTTAATGGGATTTGGGATAGTTACTTAGGAATTGGGAGCTGTCCCCTTAAAGGAATGCATCATGGTAAATGTAGTTAAGGTATACTGGAAAATATAGTTCATGTCATGTGGCCACATCTGTAACCCTGATTGGTCACTGAATTGAGCCTTGGTGGGTTGGGGGAGGTTTCTTCACTCTTGCCTGAACACAGCCTCATGGTAGCATGTTTACCCCCTGCTTCTACGATATGGGAAGAAAGAGATAACCATCTTTTTACCTATAAAGACAGACATGCAAAGGATTGGACATTAAGAAGAATCTCATCATAACTGTGAGTTAATGAGAATGCCTGATGAACCAATAAAAAAGACTTTGTATGGATGCTTTGTGGAGTTTATCTATCTGTTTTGTACAAGACAGAACAGTTAGGTTCAAGTGGGGAAAAGCCTATAGAAGCACAGCTAAGGACAATTTGGAGGTTTTTTCCCCCATTGCAACATCACTGCACAAACATGCCCTGGCATCTCATTGTTCTCTTCTTACTGTGTTGCCCTACCTCAACCCTTACCTAAAGCAGCTATTCTTAATCATTTCTAGTGTTAAGATAGTGTTTATTTTCCAAGGCAGCAAACAATGTCAGTTTTGTTGTACATGCAATCTGATGTTGAGCCCTGGTTGCACTGTGGTTAAACTGCAGCATTGCAGACATTCTTTGCCCACAGCCTGGAGTTTGATCCTGATGGAGTTCAAGTTTGACTCAGTCTTCCATCCTTCTGAGGTCAGTATTGTTAGGGGCAATATTGTAAACCATGCAGAGAGTGCTGTAAAGCACTATGGGACTTTATATAAGCCTCAATACTATTGTTATTGCTACTGATGTTCTCGCATTAATAAGAGAGGTATCATCAAGCAGGACCAATTGATTGCATTAGGCTGTTATGGCCTGCCTCCCCTTTCTCTGAACTTCTGGGGCTATTCTGCTTTGGGTAGTGGGGCAGCTTGATTCTTTGAAACCTAACTATCTTCTTGTGCCTTCAAAATCTGGAAGTCAAACTCCAGCTTGGAGAACTTGTTCAGCCTGAACAGAAATTGGAAAGTGGCAGTGGTGGTGGGTGAAATACATGGTGAAGCAGATCTTCATGGCACACTGTTTTCATGCCCCTCAGCTGTTATTTGGGCTAAAAAAAAAATTTTAGTTCACTTTTAGAATAGCATTAAACCCATCTCCAAAAAGAACTTGACTATTAGTCTGGAGGAGATGGGAGAATGAAGCAGCAAAGAGAAAACTTTTCCTTCCGTTTCCTTGTGCCTTTACCATCACCATGTATCAGTGACCTAGATCAGACTAATCTGGGTTGAGCCAGAGATCATCTTGGAGATATAGCAGATACAGGAGATAACACCAATAAAATAGCACTATTCTGAAACAGGACTAAAGCGAGGTGCTACTGGATCCCTTGAACATACTCCATGCAAGATATTGTACTTGCAGGAAACCAAGCTAAACCTGCCATGTGTCAAAACTTACTTTCTCCCTATTGCATTCCTGTATTAAGAAGAATGGTTGGGGGATGTTTTCCTACCAGCTAGTAATGTTTGAGGGGAGGAGAGGAAAACAAATTTAGAGGAACCATTAATCCTTGTCCTTAATGTGACTGTACACAGTAAATGAGGGCAACAGCATTTGCTGTCATTGTGCCTGTGGAAGGTAGGAACTACCATTGTGACAGCAAAGCTTATGTGAGTATAATTTTCTGCAGGCTGAAGAACTGGCAGAGAGCAGCTCTAGTTACTAGCTAGGCTCCACTCTTAGAAAAGATGAGCTACATAGCAATTTTTCAACAAAAGGATCACCCTGTTGTGATCCTTACTCTCTCTTCTTGAACAAAAAGGTACCAAAAGCATTCCAACAGGCAGTTCTTGGGGCAGCGGGGGAATCAAACTGAAAACAAACCTTAGCTATACCTAATATCAAGTAGACACAGTCAGTTGCCCTGTTCGAAATTGCTTTGCGCTGACTACAGCTTTAGCCAATTAACTTTCCTGAGGAATTTGGGGACCCCTTCACCCTCACCTAGTAAATGTCAAAACCAGCATTAGGAACAAGCTATTGTTGTGGGGTAATCCCTTCTGAAGCCAGTTTCTCTTTGCCTGTGGCACACACTGTCCCCCACCTGTCTCCCTACCCAGAGGCTGGTGATCAAACCAGGGCTCAGAAAAGGAGGAGGAGGGGAGAGACAGACTGACACAGACATCAAGGAAAACTCACATATGAACTTTCAGATTACTTGAGTTGATCGCTGTCAAATGCGTGGGAAGGAAATGTACTACTGTCTCTGGCCTGAAACTTAAAGCTTTTGGCTTCCTAGAACTACAACCCACGCTCAGAAGATTTCCCATAAATTCTTCAGGTTAGTTTGCTTTAGCAGCAACCAGAGAAGAAGAGAGATATTGAATCAATCAGGCAAATGGCTGATTTTTGACAAGTTATTTTCAATGAGTTATCAGGAAGCAGCACATATATTTCTTTCTTTATTGTCCTTGCAAAATTGAATATATGAAAGAGTTTGAGTTTCTTGCATTCGTAGCAAGCCCACTACCTGATTGATGCATCTCCCCAACCATAACAATTTGAGTTTGAATTAGAATAATGCATGAACCCAGCCATAATTTCTAACTTAATAATGAGATATACATCTATGGATAGGAGCCTATGATTCCAAACAATCAAGAATGAGTTTATAAAGATTCAAGGAGGAAAAGTGCTTTTTTTCCCTGATGGGGAAAAAGCCTAAATAATGTAGAAGATATACAAGAGTCTTCTGAAGATAAATGTCAGGTAATAATCCTCCAAGAGGATGAAATTCAAGGACAGTGAGAGAAAGAAGTGGCACAAGGGTGAAACTGGTGCTTTTGTTCCTGAACTAAAGCAAAATAATGGAGCTACTGTGTTTCCCTGAAAATATGACCTTCCCAAAAACAAGCCCTAGCCCGATTTTCACACCTGCACCTAATATAAGCCCTACCCCAAAATTAAGCCCTAGTTAAGCTCCCCCCACAGTCTGGTTGTACAAGGTGGGGTGAGACACATGTGTAAAAATCAAGTTAGGGCAGGGGTGGGGGGTGGAGCTGTCCCATGCACCCCACACCTGCTTACTTTAGGACCACCATAGCCAGACCTCCCACACCCTGACATCTGTTGTGCTGCAATGTGACTTCTTCTGCAGCCACTTGTGGCCACTTGCAGCTGGACACTAAGTGGTGCATTGCACTGGTGCCACCACTTGCGGCAAGAGGCTAGTGCATTGCATCAGTGCTTCTGCTCACAAAATGTGGCACGCTGGTGCCGCTGCTTGCGGCAGGATGCATGATATATCATGCCGGTGTTGCTGTAAGTGGCAGGACACTGCATGGCTCATCGTGCTGGTGCATCCATTTGCGACAGGATGCCGTGTGGCACGTTGTGTTGATGTCATGAGTGGCCATGAGCAGCCATGAAAGAAGTCGGGCAGCAGCATGACAGGTGCTGGAGCATGGGAGGCCTGGCTGTGGTGATCCTAAGGTAAACAGGTAAGACATCCCCCCAATATAAGACTTGGTGCTTATTTTGGGGGTCCCCAAAAGAAAATAAGACCGAGTCTTATTTATTACCTGTTTCCCTGAAAATAAGACCGGGTCTTATTTTCAGGGAAACAGGTAATAAATAACTATAGCTTTTCTTTCTTTGTTGTTGTCATGGAAGCATATTTATACCAGTTTCTCATTCAGATTTTCCCAGTATGCCAAATAGGAATTTGAAAAGCTAGGCATCTCCTGTATGAGTCTGACATTAGCATGCAAATATAGAAAGATTTCCCTGATCAAGGTAGTGGTGATAATCTTTTTGATGGTCCTACTTTCTATGCAATCCTTCAGTCCAAGCACTGTTTCTTTAAATTGATGCTTAAAGAACACCTGTAGCAGCAGAGTAGAGAGTATCCAAGTTACAGTATTCAATTACCTGCTAGAAAGGCCCCTGAGCACTTCAAGGCTGCTTCTTGCTGCAAAGAAATGTGTTTCAGTCTTCTTATCTGCTGAGAATCAGGCACACAAAGAGAATGACTTTGTGTCAAGACTGATAGAAGTAGAGATGTTGAAGATTATAATCCTTTACCTGCTTTATTTACTAAGCCTCACTGAATTTCATTGTACTAGAACCTCTTGGCTAGTGCCATGATGATTTTAAACCCCAAAGGCTTGAAATTTTACTTAAAGAACTACCCACAAGAAGGTGCAAAATGTGAGCATTCCTTCCTTCCTTCCTTCCTTCCTTCCTTCCTTCCTTCCTTCCTTCCTTCCTTCCTTCCTTCCTCCCTCCCTCCCTCCCTCTTTCTCTAATGAAAGAAATATGGATGCAAAAGCACTTTTTGATACATATTAGAATATTCAGTGAAGAAACTTGAGCTATCCTCAATGAGCAGACAATATTTCTGATCTGATGAAGGAGAGATCATAGCTCCCACACAGAGTATCTGCTTTGTGTGCAAGTTTTGTGCTCAGCCACTAGCACCACATACCCAAAAAATTTTTTAGAGGTAGTGGAGGAATTATTTGAGACAGTATGTCAAGTAGGCTAGATAATAGTTGAATGACTAAATATTCTCATGTGCTATTAGGTAGCTATTGCATGGCTTCTGCATACCAACAAAGTCCTACTTTAAATATGCTTTAAAAATATTATGGACTATATTTCTTTTAGAGGTTGTTTAAGTCTCTATAATAAGGCATTTGCTTTAATTTAGCTAATTAAATGCTATTGCTTTAAATAAAACAACCCTAAGAAGTTTATACCATTGTGGGTGTTATGTATGCAGGTTTAAAGTCATTGGTTTAGTTTGAACTGTTCTTGTAAAATGTCAGAAATGATTGGTTTAAAAAGTGCGGGAAAACCCTGCACTCTGATTGGCTGGCAGCTGTGGCTGCTGGCTATAAGTAGCAGCCGCAGCCCAGCCAAAGTGGGTTCGTTCTGAGCTGTAGTCACTAATAAACAAAGAGCTTGAAGCACTCCGCGTCTGTCTCTTCATGCAAACTTAACAGTGGGTATTTACTCTTAGTAACTCTGTTGTTACATGATTGCAGTCTATCCGTCTATCCATCCAAAATGACATTAACACACAAGTATCCCCCCCAATATATTTCCTGAATTTTATCTCAAGGTTACCCACAATTCCAGTATATGAACGTGCCCTCCATTCATAGCTCATAAATTCACTTGTTATCTTTACTGAATTATCACCCTTTCCCTTCTTTCTTATCTCCCTTATGATGTATCCTGTCCCACTGCATCCCCACCAAGCTTAATCTGCTCTCCAAGATTATTTCGCTCACCAATGCTGCAATCTCATTTATTCTTTCTCTTTTTTAACCTGAGTGGCTGGGCTTCCCATGGATAAAGAAGAATGGTAGCTACAATAGATGGAAACAGATGATGGGCAGCTATACAAGTTTAGGCTGTAACGATAGGTGCTGAGTGCATTCAAAGTGGAGACTGAAGGCATTATGGCACCCACTCACTTTGCATTAGAGAATAATATTTAGTTTTCTCCCTTTCCTTGAAGTTCTCCAAATAGTATTTGTCTTATCTGATTGAAATGCATTTTAATTCTTCTATTTTGGGCTAACTGTGCACATCTTCACCTACCAGAGACAGTCAGAAGTAGAGGGGGATGGAAGATCTGTTTGCCTAGGCCTCAAAAGTGATGAGGCCTCTGAGAGGTATCACACCTGGGCTGCAAAAATTTTGACTGCATCTGGTAGTCCTGTACACAGATAACCACTTTTTAACCCAAATTTGGTAGTCCTATTCTTAATAGTGCAATTTAGCAATAGCCAAAACAAATGGGACCCCCAAAGATGTCATTTTTTGAATGAAAAACATCAGGTTGCTTTCAGGCCAATTAAAATTATGCTCTGCTTTTCTGTTGAGTCATTCCCACTGCTTTAAGAGTCAAGCAGCCCAAAGACCAGGCATGCTATGTTATTTATAATAAAGCATTTTCAATATATAACAGTACCTTAGAGACAGTGCAGGGATGCAGGGTTTTAATCAGTCTGGAGGAATTATGGCTCTTCATATTGTGATATATGACAGAGATGCACATATAAGCAATGTTAATCTTTCAGGATTACTGTGGGAAGATACTTGAATTTTGTTTTTATTTTTCCACTGATGATCTAAGCAGCCAACATTTTTGCTGTGTGCATGCAATCAGTTCTGGTGAATTGACTGATCTCTCTAATAAAAGAATACTGCTGATTAAACAGCATGGAACTCCCTCTTCTAAATCTAATGACAGATGTGCTTCTAGGAAACCCAGCATCAAGGGGGACTACAGCTCTTTGCCCTCCTGGATTACAAAAGATCAACCTAAATGGTGGCCAAGAGAGCGCATGGTTTAAAGACAGAGAAACTCAGCATATTTGCAAGCATGAATTAGGTTTTCAAGCAATGTTTCTCTGAGCATACAGTACTCACATAATTAATCAGAATAGAGCTGGAGGGGGCTGGAAATCCTGGGTGCTACTACAGAACTAGTTGAGCTGATATTTTGACTCATCAGATAATTTGTGTTCCATTTCAATGTGCATAATTTTGAGATGTGGGCTGTTTTTTCAATAGGTTCAAAGTATATACTCTTTGCAAAATTATAGCTGGTCAGAAGTCCTGATCTGCCACCTAGTGGGCAATAAAAGAATATCTCCTGCTATAGTTTAATTCCAGGAAATAAAATCATACAGTAGTTTAGATACACATAAAAGTAGAAGGCAGTTCTTTCGTTAGCAACCATATTTCCTCAAAGAAAAGGCAGGGGCGTTTAATTAAATTGAGGAACGGCTCCTTTTTACTATCCTACTTGAACTGATAAATGTACAAATATCCTCCCCCCCACTCCCCCATAGCTGTATTTATTTGGCTCCGCCTCTTTTTCTCCTCCTTCCTCCACCCATCTCTATGAAATTAAGCCAAAGGTAAAGGCTTAGTAACCTCCGCTTTTCCTGCAAGGATCAGTGAGAGAGGAACAAACTAAGAGGAGTTCATGCAAAGGAATGTGCTTGATGTTTTTGTCGGTAATACTGAGTTGCTTTGCTCCCAGCTGGCCTTTAAGAATTGATGCAAGCCACGTTAGGAGAAAAGTAATTTCACGCTGTGAACAGAGCTGTTCTAGAGCAGTGCTTCGCAAAGTGTGGTCCTGGCACTTTTAGTAGTCCCTCCAAGACCCTCTCAAGAGTCCGCAGGTCAAAATTATTTGCCAGCCTATCTTGCATGATACAGTATTTAAATTTCATCAAAGGATTTTGAGAAACTGCAGCAAATGCATCATTTTAATACACTTAATATAACTGTAACCCATTCAAACAAAAGGGAATCAATCCTCCATATTTTTTTTGAAGTGAGAAGGGATCTGAGAGAAAAAGTTTTAAAAACACTGTTGTAGAGTAAGTTAAACCATTACCCATTCCCACATACCTATTAACCAAAGATTGTCTTAACCATGGTTTGTCAAACCTCAATGGTCTTATTTACTTCTCAGGCATAAATCATATTTTGTCCAGATGTGTGAACTCAACCGATTGGACTAAACGGCTCTTCAGAGACTGAAAATCTTTCTAATCACTACCTTATTTTTTTTCCTTTACACTTTTTGGAAATGGAAATAAGCCTGGACTAAGCCTGGTCTCTCCTCCCTCGGATCTCTTTGTCTCTGGTATCAACCTTCTCTTGGTCATTGCTGTCTGTTAGCAGGAGACATTTACAACTCGGGCCTGTAACAAGGGACTCTGTCTCTGATCTGATCTCCTTTCACTCCCCGCTTTGCTTTCTATAAATCTTCCCCCTCCAAATCTTCTTTCCTCTTTGCCTTTTATTTTAATGATTTTGGGTACTTTAAAATCAGGGCTAAAATCCCTGAATGTTAGAAGGGCAAATGTAATCCCATTATTAAATTAAATTATTAAGTTACATAAATGAAAGCTGTTGAAACTGTCCAGCAACTTTTGGGCATTTGAAAAGATTTCTAACTTCCTTTTGGAGTTCTTCAACACCTAATCTCATCTAGGTATAAAACCACACCTTTTCTGGAGTTTGTTGTGTTCGTGTATGGGGATGTGGCAGTGAGAGGGAAAGGTGGGCTGAGCTTAAGTGAGATTGTCGTTTAGCTGATGATACATGTGTGTCTCTGTGTGTGTTTGTATGTATATGAGTAGTAGGATAAGATGAAAGACCATCCAGATCAGCAACTGATCTGAGACACACCTAAAAGGGTGGCTGTACAGGTATTATGATTTGGATCTACTTATTTCCCCCCCCCCAGGCAGAAATGGAATGTAGGGGTGTCAGCATTGAAGTTGAATGAAGATTTTGTGTTTTTCAAGGATATGAGCTCTTGAGAGCAATGAAGCCATGCTAGTGGTAAAGAAATGCAGACAACTTGGATTTCATATTGGGATTGCAATGGGCAGGGAGACACAGGAAGCCTTCCCTCGATTTTGGAGTTGTTTTGTGGCTTCACTACCTCTTTAACAAAATAATAGAGATAGGATCTGGCTAACATTTGCTGGGATTTATGGATTAGTAGATTTCTTTAAAGTCGTCCTCCACATTCATGGATGGAGCATTAAATGAATTTAAAATATATTGTGCCTGGAGCTGCCTATCCAGATTTACAACATCATAATGCAGACATTTGGCTCAATGTGTGTATGTGTGTGTGTATATGTACATGCTGTATTTACCACATTTGGTATACAGTATATTAAATTACATGTGTATTTTGAGCTAGAACATAGAGAGTTCCTATTTTTTTCTGGGGGGAAATATTGCTGTTGGATGTTTTGCAAACCCAAACCTCCAAAGTTTCAGAACAGCAGCCTTCTTGTCAGTTTAATATTTCAGAGTTAATGAATTCAGTGGAAACATTTCACTGTATATTTACATTACTTTTGTTCATCTATAATTGTAAGTTCAGATGTGCTTTGTATTCAGGATCAGCAGAACTGGACAAAATTAGGGCATTTCAACCTGTACTACATGCTTGTGAGTAGAGTACACTAGGAAGGCAGGTTGCAAAGAACCTGGAGTGATTCCTTGTACAATCTCTTGTTCTTGTTTCTGGATGAATGGTTAAGCTGTGTTTGTTTTCTCTTTTTTGCATTTGACAATCTAATTTGTGGTATACAGAATGAAAATGTCTAGTTTTATAGACATTTTAGATTTATATTTTAATGCAATATTTGTATAATATATGAATGTGAACATTCTATTATATATAAAGCTTAAAGTATTGAAAATAACTAGAAAAAAAGGAAAATTCTATCAATATTAGTAACAATTGAAGATGTCAATGTTGCAAACATAAAATTATATTACTTTTCATCCAAAAGAGCCTTGGTGGTGCAGGCTGTTAAACACCTAGCACTTAGCTCCAGCTGCCTGCAATTAGTGCAGGCTCGAATCCCACCAGGCTCAAGGTTGACTCAGCCTTCCATCCTCCCAGGGTAGGTAAATTGAGGACCCAAGATTGTTGAGGGCAATAAGTTGACTTTGTAAAAATGCCGCTGTGGGGGGCCAAAAGCCCTAGTAATAAGCAGGCACATACAATAGAATGAAGGCTATTGCTGAGCACATTTGATTGTGCTCCAAAGATTGTAGGCTGCCCTGAGTCTCCGGAGAAGGGTGGCATATAAATGTGAATTTTTTAAAAAAAGAGCATAATAATAACTATGTTTTATATGAAGGTAATAGTTCTGACATAATAGTTTCAGTATAAAACTATAATATTAAGATCACCATTTTATTAGTATATATGTTCGTATGTGTGTGTGTGCGTATATGAGAGAGAGAGATGGATGTTGATAAAAGGAAATATTGTAAGAACGGAAGCAAATTTAACAAAAATTAAAATACCTGAAAAATTAGATAAGTGATAATAATAAACCAAACTATTGATTTTTGACTCTCCCCTTTTCCACATATGCTAATTTGTGATGTTTGTAAACATTTGGGGCCCTTAAAAACTATTCTGTAAGTAGTTATATTTATTATGCTGTGTGATGTATGTATGAGAACTATTATTTAAATTTGGTTAAACTTCTATTTTTTTTCTTAATATCCCTCCTTTCTTTTTGAGATTTGATTTTATCCTTCCAGCTATTTGCAAATACATCAACCATGGTGTGTTCCAGCCTTCATTAATTCTTGCTGTGTTTTTAATTTGTTTGCGGAATCTGAGTGAACCATATCTGCATAAATATTACATTTTTCCTGTAATTATCCTAACTTGAAAAAAGCATTTAAGGCAGAAAGTAGGGATTAAGTTGTTGAGTTTATTATTCCTGTTGTGGCAATTCCATATTTTATCAAACTGTCTAATGACGTGCCCTTTTAAGATTTTTATCCTCCTTTGTCCTTCTGTGAAGTATCGA
Source organism: Naja naja (assembly GCA_009733165.1). Taxonomy (NCBI): domain Eukaryota; kingdom Metazoa; phylum Chordata; class Lepidosauria; order Squamata; family Elapidae; genus Naja; species Naja naja. The sequence continues at coordinate 91,557,208 of CM019149.1, read as the reverse complement.
TGATGTCCATTAGCTAAACCAGCCCCTTCCAAAATTGCCATTCTACTATTTGAACCATTTTATCCACTCTCTTATCTATGGCAAGCAACTTGCTTTATGATACAGTTTTAGATTGGAAAGGATGAAACTACTACTCTTTTTGGAATTTTTGTAAAAGAAAATGGTTTATTTCTGGGTCTTTTCCCACTCTGTAGGGATTTACTGACAGGTTTTTTTTGCCATTTTTGTGAGATTTTCTCTGAAATTTTAAGCAGACATCTAGATTTCCAATATGTAGAAAAATCTACTTCCACCTGCTTCTCTTGTATTCTTTCTCTTTTAACCGACATATTCTCTTGGTAAATATTTGGGAGTTATCCTCATGCTGTCCTTCACTGCACTATGAACATGCTCCAGGACCCATTGTCCTCATGACATCATCATGCATAGCTGAGGCAAGTTGGAAGTTATCTTTAACTGTTCCAGGTCTAGATGAATGTTTTCCCTCTTCTCCTGATAATCATCTGGCATTCTTTATGCTCTACTGCCGATGTGATCAGGACTGGGATATGCCCAGCTACTGTGAGCTTGTCCTCTTTTCTCCTGCCCTCAGTAGCTATTTTGGCTGGAACTGTAGAAGAGATTAATACCTGGCTTTCACAGAACCAGCTGCCTGAAAATTCCTGTCAGTATTTTCCAAACAGGCTGATCACCTTCACGTTTCTGATACACAAAGGGTCGGCATTTTTTTGAGCATGCTAGATCTGTGTTTAAAAAACAGGAACAGCAGCCTCTTGAAAGCATGTAGTCCTATGCTCTAGAGAAGGCCCATTTAAATTGGGAAAGAACTGGTTTCTACCCGTTAGCACTCATGAATACATTACTGCTTTTCCACTGCTGACAAAGATGTCCACAAGACCACACTTAAATAAAATACATTTATACTTTTCCAGTTTGTATTACTTTTGTGCAATGGCCAATTTTGCCTGCTCCTATGTCATGGTGCCTTTTCTGGTAGCCACAGCCCTTCTTTGTCATTTTCATGTAGAAGTAGATAGAGATGGAACTTATTGCTTATCACTTCCTCTCATTTCATCCCTTACCTATACCTGGTAGCCTGACTGGCAGGTCAGAAGGGCACAGACTGACCTGTGTATATGCATGCACCTGTGTGTGTGTGTGCTGTTCCAATTCCCCTAGTAGAAGAGCTTCCTCCTGCTTCACCCCATATCCCTCCTCCAAGCTTGCCATCTGCCAGCTCAATTATTTTTGAACATGCATTATTTCAAAATACCCATTTATACTTGCCCAGTCCTGTCCTTCCACCTCTTAAAGATAATGATTGGTGAAAGACGGAACAAACTCAGTGGACTCCACCAATCACTTTCCTTAACTTTTTCCACCTAAAACCTGTAACACAAGTCCCTCTTGCCAGCTTTGTTACTGACACAGAATAGGACTCTTGGGTGAGGCAACTACTTTTATGCTGGCATGCCGTATCCTTCTGCTTACTCAAGGGCTCTTGCTCTTTAACGTGATTGCTTGGACCTGCCCCTTACGACTTGCTGTATTCTACTATAGCCATCAGGTGGCAGCAAAGTCAATATTCATTTGTCTGTTTACAATGTATCTACTTACCCTTGGCTACCATGCCATTTTTGAAATTTGGGGCAAAAGCAATAATTAATCATCCAGGTGTGTAAAGTCTTTTTGGGTGGCAATTCCCGTTTTCCACAACTACCAAGCTCATGATGTGCAAGTATATGGGAATTGTAGTTTGATCTGTGCAAACCACAACAGCCTGCAGAACTCTTTTTTAAAGCATTATTTTCGTGCTCAGTATTGATCACACAGTACAATTGTTTTAGCATTCATACTATTTACCAGTACAGCTGCTCCCTCAATGTGCCATCTTCTGGTGGAAGGCTGTCAATATGTCAAAGAACTTTTTCCCGCGTTCAAACCAACTAGTCTCTTTAGCATTCTCTGACAGACATCAATGGAGCGATGGTAACCAAGTTGCCAATTTCAATCTCTGATTTCTCTGATTAAAAGAGAGCCTACATTTGACCCTTGGCAAACTGTTATCAGTCTGAAAAAGCATGCTACTTCATCACTTTGATCATGTGCTCTACTAAGATTTCAATCAGAATAGAACTGGAAGGTACCTTTGAGGTCTTTTAGTCCAACCCACTGTTCAAGCAAGAGACCCCACATGTATGAAATGTACTTGTCTTACTTCAGACCCAAGAGATGTATACTGGAGTCCATATACTGTAGTATATTTCCATATAATGTAGTATATCTCTCAAAAGAAGTACATGTTTTTTTATGATGTGCATGATACAAATATAAATTCTTGATACCTGATGATCCACCTTTCTGGGGAACACTTGTCATGATGGTTAACTTGATATTACTTTCATTGTAGTTGCTCATGGGTTTAAATCACAGGTGGTATCATGTGAACAGAATACAGAATAGAGTTGGGAGGGACTTCAGAGGTCTTTTAGTCTAACCTCCTGCCCATGGCAAAAGTTCCTACATCGTTCCAGAGAGATGACTATCCAAACTCTTTTTTTAAAAACCCATCAGTGATGGAGAACCCACCACTTCTGGAGGCAATCTGGTCCACTGATTGATTGTTCTCATTGACAAGAGTTTTCTCTTTAATTCTTGGTTGGCTCTATCTTAAGCTTTCATCTGTTCCTTTTTGTCTTGCTATCAGGTGCTTTGGAGAATAATTTGTCCCTCTCTTTTCTGTGACCAATAACAACCAACTTGAATTGATGAGTCTAGATCAGGGATGTCAAACTCATGTCATCATGGCGGTGTCACGTGATGTATCTGGACTTTTTTCCCCTTCACTAAACTGGGCTTGGGCGTGGCCAGCGTGGGCTGGTAGTTTTGACAGCCCTGGTCTAGATGGATGAATTTTGAATATGCCTTCAGTTGCATAGTAACTGTGGATAGTTGAGCATTCCAACTGGGATAAAGCAATCTCTCTCTGCAACTCATTAGAAGTGGAACAGCCTCTCCGCTGTCATGATGTTTTCCTAGAAAACTGATGATGGATGAAGCCATAAAGCAGTAGCCTTCAGCTCTCCAGTCATCTATATTTAAATGGCTCTCTCTGTATATTATGGCAGGAATTTGGTAACTCCTTAAAATTCAGTCCATTTTTTATCAGACCTAGTTGGTCTGATAAAGATCCACCTTTAGCCCTATTGGGTATCCTTTCTCAGTACTTTAGCTACTTATTTATCTTGTAAGACTGTGACTATTCTAGATCAAATTGAATGCAGTAATGGGTACTGGTTCACAAATTGAATATTTTGGAAGATGCCCAGAGATGTACCAAAATATACCTGTTAGAAGAATATTTAATTTTTGGGGGATATTTGAGGTTTATATCCATTGCAGATAACAGCACAAAAGATCTTGGATGCGCAGTTATGGATCAAAAGAAGGGAGCCCTCCTTGGCAATCAGTCTTAATTGCACCCTCTGGGCTGAGTACGTCTTCTTTGATCTCATATTATGAACTCTCTCCACATACTGGGAAGCGAATAATGTTTGCTCACAAAAAGTTTCACTGACGTTATATAATTTATGTTCTGGATCAAAACAGACCAGGCAAAAGATAGTGTTATGTTAATAAATGGCTGCTAATTCTGGTTGGTAACAGCATATGCTGAGCAATGTTCAGTCCCAGGACACTAATCTTCATGTCTTTGTGTGTCTCCGTATGTATTTATTCAAATGTGCATAATAAATTACATATATGAGAGAGAAAGGATTAATTGCACAAGGGTAAACGACAATGAAAACAAAGTCATTTTGAACAACCACATAAACTTGATGTAAGGTCCTTGTTATATATCCTTTCTCTGTAAAGATTTGTGGTAAGAAGAAACGATGTTATTTTCAAATTATTTATTTATTATTTATTTATTTGTTTTGGCTTGTATGCCGCCACTCTCCAGAAAAGACTCAGGGCAGCTCACAGATAAAAACACAGAACAATAAATTAGTTAAAAAGAAATTAAACAAGCCAAAATACAAGTATAAAACCAAATTAAAATCGAATTTAAAACCCACCCTCTCCCCTAGGAGATCAGTCCAGCCCAGCCTGTAAAAACAACCAGGTTTTTAGATCGCGCTGGAAAGAGGAGAGATCGGGAGCCAGCCGGAGCTCAACGGGTAGCTGGTTCCATAAGGCGGGGGCCGATGCAGAATAGGCATCGGCCCCTGCCTTATGGAACCAGCTACCCATTATATTATGAGATTAAATTGCAAGTATATGCAAAATACTGAAGTTAATGGCTCAGGGCAGCATTTCCCCAACATCCTGCCCAGATTCTGAACTTTATGCTCCACGAACCTGATAGTTTTATTCTCTGAGGTTGCCGGGAATGGATGGAAACCATTAGACAATTCCAAAGGTGTTTATTAAGTTTATGCTTTTTCAGACATCCCCTTTTCTGAACTTTTGAAAACTGCCTGCCACATTTGGCTGTTGGCAAAGGCATAGCTTGTCTTCTTTTAAACTTTTCCAGCCTAGTGCATACCATATGAGCTGGACTACTGTTTGACGAATTCTAGGCCTTCGTGGCTACGGATGGGGAAGGCCAACTTATCAACAGAACATTAAGTTGAAAAATATTTGTTATGTGTTCCTCAATACTGGAGCACAGTAAAGGAAGAATTGCTAACTATTTTTTTTGCTTCAAGCACCCCCCTTTTTCTTCATGTATAGGCCTGGAATGCTTCTGTCATATTACTGATGACGGCTGTACCCTTTGGTGGGGAAAGGCATAAATATACAGTTGGCTGTCACTCTTGCAGTTTGGTCATGATTAGGTCTCTGGTGAAAGAGGCCTGCAGTGTGACATTCTTCCAGCTGTATGCACTGTCATTGCTCTCCTCCCAGATCTGCCCTGTCCTGAGCTATCTCACAGTTATTGGATGTTCACTTTCTGTAACCCAACCCAGCCTGATCAGCCTGAGATGAAGTTAACGGTGTCTGTCCCTCGCTGATTATATGCTGAGGTATGAACTTTTGTGAAGCTGATTCTTTATCATGGACTGAGTCCTGCTGTTTCTTCCATTCATTGTTTGTGGAGCTACTTTTAAACATCAATATTCAAAGTGTACAAGGTGGTCTTTATCCTCCCTTAAAAAGCTTAGGTAGAAGCCTGTTTGGGAGACCTGTTTTTCCCCCTTCCTCTGTTGATTTGCCTTCCCAAAACTAGGGCAGTCTTTCTTTTGTTTCCCCTGCATAGCCAACTGGAAATTTTAAGAATTATACTAGAAACATAGTTGGAGAGAGGGGCAGGATGAGTAAAGGTTGCCACAGGATAAGATGAATCCAATTTTAAGTTGGTATTACCTCAGTGAAATTGTGTGCTGTGATGTCATTGTAAAACTGGAGAAAAGTCTTAGGGCAGATTTCACAAATCTAATCCTCATTTAAAGGGATTATATGAAGTTGTAGAATAGGTTGAACATATAATGAACTTAATAATACATAACTAAACATTTAGGAGATTTTTACTCCATGCAACTTAGAAGAGATCTCTTCCACACTAAATGTTCACACCAATCCTGAATTAACTCCCTCTTTCCATTATTCCATGCTGCCATTTGTTTGTAATATTAGAACTAATTTTCTTCAGGGTTAACTGCAGTAAAAGCAGATGTGCTTTGAGGCTGGTTTTCTGAAGTTTTGAAAACTTTGGGAATGTGCTATTCCTGCATTGGAGGGAGCTCTTCTTCTGGCTCCTGAGCTACAACTGACCTGATAGGTCCTTTAAATGGAATGTTGGCTTAATCCCAGTAGACCAAACTAATCAGTGGAGATAAATTTGTAATAAGTTCTGAGAGGATAGTAATGAAATATGTTCAGCTCGTTGGGTTTTTTGTTGTAGTGGTTCTTTGGAGAAGCTATGAGAATTGTTATGGTTGTTGCTGTGGCATACTGGAGCAGTGTGGTGATGTTTGTCCTTGTTCTCAATGTTTTAGGTCTGCAAATTTAAGGCAGTTGCTGTACATTTTTGAATTGCATTTGAGAGACATGAGAGTAGAAGAGATGGCAGTATGGAAGTGCCATTGTCCAAAGTCAAGAAATTATACTAAATGTTGTAGTGTTGCAGTACTATTGGTAAAGAGGCTCTGGAAAATGGTAGGGATTTGGCATTAATGATCATAGTGGTTAACCATACCAGTTCAGCAGGATGTGATATGAGCAATCTACAATGATATGCTTACCACACTTGCTTTTTTCCTTATCTCTCTCTTCATATATAGATTGCCTTAGATATTTTTCTTAAGGCAAAAATAGCACCATATCACTGTAAGGACAGCATTCTTAATGCACTTTGGAAAGTGGAATCTGGTCTTTGAGTTATGAAGCTCTTTGTGGATTTGAAGTTTACCTGCTAGCAGCTGCAAGAAATAGAGAGGCTAATTATGAGAGAGACTAGCCAATTGTTTTATCTAAGCTGGAATTACAGCCACTATTTGTAAAGCAAAAGGAAAAAGGAAGCTTGGGTTAGGGAAGTATTTATAATAGTTACTCCCGCCATCATTACTCTATTTCAAGGCAGGATAGCAATGGCTGTTTCCAGGGAAATATAATCAGAAGGGTAACCATCTTGAATACCCATAGGACACTCTGAGCAACATAAAATCTTAAAATATAAAGATAGTGGATATTTTTCAGGGTGCTAGATTTCATGAAGACCTTTCAAATATGTTATTAAACTATGAAAACCTGTTGGGGAAAATAAGCTGAATGGAAGTAATGTAGTGTGGGAAAATTGACTTGAAACTCCCTCCCTCCCTCCCTTCTCTTCCTTCCTACATACCCTACACCCTATGGAAACTGAAGAAGGAGAGATTTAACCTGGAAATAAGGAGAAACTTTCTGACAGTGAGAACAATCAACCAATGGAACACCTTGCCCTCAGAAGTTGTGGGAGCGCCATCACTTGAGACCTTCAAGAAGAGATTGGACTGCCATCTGTCAGAAATGGTGTAGGATCTCCCGCTTGGGCAGGGGGGTTGGACTAGATGACCTACAAGGTCCCTTCCAACTCTGATTATCTGTTAAACCCAGGGAAAGATGAAGGGAAGAGTTCCAAAATTCCTTCCATCCACCATGGTGTCTAGGTAGCTCACCAAGACTGAATTTTATAGGAGTTCCCAGCAAGATTTGTGAGTAAGTTTGGTACAACTTGATGCATGCTGCCCCTGATAAAACTGAATTTGCATGTTTGCAGATTTTCCCAACATCAAAGATTTCAATTTAGGACAGACATGGCTGAAGCAGTACCACATCCTTCTTGTTTTCCTCTTTTCTTTCCTCCCTAAATTTCAACTGCTTTACCAGAAGAATTATTGGAAAACCTGAAAATTTGAAGTTACTTTGGAAACGTGACCTACTGAAGACATTTGCTCTGATGTAGCATTAACTTTCCCCCTCTCATACCTAAGCCGGCTGATGCAGTGTAACATGTAGTGATGAACCCTGACAAAGCAAAAGATGCAGAGGTTTCCTGAATACCAAACTCAAATTATTGAAGTTGTTTTCCTCTGTCTGTTTCTGAGAAGCCAAGTACAATTGCTGAAGCTGTTTGCTGTCCTCATAAAAGTTCAGGGTAGAAGCCACTATTTCTTTCCTCTCCACATACACTGCCAAGCTTCCTGTTTGTTTGCTTTTGCCGGCTGTCATTGGTCTTTGGCCACATTCAGTTGTGAATAAGCACTACTTGGATAGAATTAATGTATAAAACTGGATGTTCTTTAAGGTCATCAAGTGTGATTCCCCCATATCTTAGAAAAGTTTTTCCCAACCTCATGTTTTCCAGGTGTGACAAACTACCATCCCCATCACCCACTACCTACACATAGAATCTTGAACCTCCACGTGTTATAATTTAAAACTGTATTTGTGTGTTTTCTCATTGAAACAAAAAGCAGCCAGGAGAGTCTGCAGCCTTAACTGGGGACACCCAAGGGTGTTGTTTAACCATTTCTGTACCTGATATGTCCCTCTTTCAATATTCTGTTCTATTTTTCAGTGTGGGAGATAGGCAGTTCCTAAATTTGATAAATAAAAAATGAAATGAATAGAAAACTATGGGAGATGGTTATAGGCTACATGCAGTTTTTTTCTACTATGTTGGTCCTTGACTGCTTTTGATTTCTGAATAATTGATGATGAAAACTTACTCTTAAATGTTAATAGACAGAAACTAGCTAAATAAACTGGATGAATCTGGAAATATTAGGGAAATTCATGGGAATTTGTCAATTGTTGCTCACTTATCACCTCTGTTAGTATGCTTCTAACATCAGATGCTGATAAAAATTAATGCTAATTTGCTATTATGCATAAGTCAGGCTTGGGGAATTCTTGCAGAGATCTGGCTGGCCATGTGAGAAATGGGATACTGAGTGAGACAGGCCTTTGGTATGACCAATTAGGGTTCTTTGCATGTTCGTGAAATTCTGTATGTCATGTGACTGACAATCCTTGAACCAAGCTTTTCCTAAATGATTTGCCAGGGAAAAAGAGAATATTTGGAGTAGTGATGCAGTGAAATTTGCAACTGTCCATATCATAGATCTAGTTTGACTCTTCCAGATAGGTATTCCAGATGTCCTTTCTGACATATTCACAAGGTTTGATGCAACTGGGGAACTTCTGCTTTTAGGCAATAGAGGAAGTGGCGACATTTCATGGCTGGTATTGTCCAAGATACACACACAGACACACAGACACAGACACAGACACACAGACACTCACACACAGAGGGAGGGAGGGAGGGAGGGTGGAGAGAGAGAGAGAGAGAGAGGGAGGGAGGGAGGAATTTGTGCTTTCTCGTGAAAATTAGAGGACAATTGAAGCATTCCATTCTGCTGGCTGCCCACAAAGGGCAAGGTCTGATTGGTTCTCAGTTTTTTATTAGCATTGTAGACTTAAAAAAATAGTATTCCTGTTCTGGTGAGTACAAATAAACAGAACAGTCCATTCAAGGCTTGCTTTATTTTCATTCTGAAATCAGATAGCTTCAGTAACTGGAGGTTTGATTGTCCGGAAGTGCCTCCCTTAACTCTGGCCCACTACAACAGTAGTATTTTTCTTACTAAAGCTAATAGTATATCTCCCCCAGCAATGGTTTGTGGAGATTATATTAACCTGCTCAACTCAACTAGCACCTCAGCCTCAGCAATTAGTACCTCAGCTATAAGTTACTTCCCATCAAGTCTCCTCACTAAGGAGGCAAACATACCACATATTTATTTATTTATTTATTTATTTATTTATTTATTTATTTATTTATTTATTAATGGGACTTGTATGCTGCCCCATCTCCGAAGACTCGGGGCGGCTCACAACTAAAACAGCAGCAACAATAAATAATTAAGAAAAAATTAAACTAAACAAGCCCCAAGAGAATATAAATATCAAAAAATACAAAAAATATGTTCCAAACAAAAGTGAACTTAGTATTTATTTAGGTTATTGTCACACACACACACACACACACACACACACACACAAAAGGTTAGACAGAAAAAATGATATACCTCATCAACACCAGATTTTCAGCTAATGCAATATAATCCTTCCATTTTAAATGTAACTCTTTGGAGAGAGATAGTTTTCTTTGTGAGCAATCTGAAGCTATGGCTCATCTCATTTAATGATGTTCCAGAGAAAAGCAGTAAAGAAACATTGTATTAGGCATGCCCTCTACTCATCATAGATACATTATAAGATTAAATATGAATGTTAAATTCAAAATATGGAAGAGTTCTCTTCTAGGATTTTCATTTGGATAAGTTTGTAAATTACAGTGAACTTTGACTCTCAAAAGGATCAGTAAACCCATCACTAGTCTTAGTATCAAATTTGGGATATATCAAGCCCAACGTAGCAGAGATTTGATGGAAGTCTTGTTCTTGCTGCCTCCTTAGTCAAAAACGAGGGAGATCATCAATTCATGTAGCTTCTGCCAGATCACAATATGTTGCTACCTCATGCATTTGATGAAAAATTGTCTGAACTTATCAAACAGTTATTTCTACTGCTAAAAATATTACGTGTCGGTATAACAATATCTGTAATGATAATTCCAGTATAAATATTAACATGCCAGTATCACCACTCTTTTAAATCTCAACAAAGTTGTGTGACTTGGTTTTTGGTAATTAAATGAGCAGATCCATGCTATTTTTTCCACTGCTTTTTTCTGATTTGATTTATTTATTAATCCTTTTAAAAAGATAATAGAAATAAAAAGAGCAGGCAAGCAAAAGGAGAAAAACAAAAAAAAAATAAAACAAAATATCTAAAAGTGAACAAAAGAATTAGAAAGAAAAGAATTCAGTTAGAATTCAATATATTGTTGATGAAAAATTAACCATAAAAATATGAGTACATTAAATTGCTTTGAAAATGCGAATAAGGATTTAAATCTCTGAGCTAAATGTCAGATTCTCCAGTATTTGTTATTTAAGAATAAAAAAGCTACTAAGAATGCTATAGATAAATATTAGTTTTTTAACTTCCCTTTTGTTGGGGAATACTGACTAATGTACAGTATTTATAGAAATATACATTTTTGTGTTTTTGATTTAGTTCTTTAGTCAGTTCTTTTTCCTGTTAAAAACTGTACTGTAAATATTTATATTTGCTTTCCTGCGAAATAGAAGACATTATTGCTTAAATATGGTTAGTTTTCTGTTTATACAGGCAGTCCCTGGGTTAAGAATGAGCTTTGTCCTAAGTATACACACTTTGTATGTAAGTCTGATTCATACATACCGCCTATTACTAAAAATGACAGATATTGGACCAATGAAGTTGCACAATTTATTGAACTGCTGGAAACAGGCTGTTTATTAAAACCACACAGCTTCAGCAGTTCATAAAAACATTATATAGTTTCATCAGTTCAAAGAGAGAATGCCGTCTGCCGTTTTCAGTAATATGTAATTATTGTAATATGAATTGTCTCTAAATTGGATATTCTTAACCTGTGGGCTGGCTGTATAGGCTATTAATTTCGCCATTAGTGCATATTTTCCAAGTTTAAGTATCTTCAGTATCTTCAATAATATATCTTTCTTCCAATACTCTAGTTTCTCTTCAAATCATTTAAAACTTTTGTCTTTTTATAACTTTCCGGTCTAGCCTGTAGTCTTAGAATTCCCTGGTGATCCCTAATACAGACAAACAGAAACTTTATTTCAGTCATTGAGCCATAGAAGTACATTCAATAAAATGGACAGCACAATGTCTTTATGAACTGCTGGAAACAGGCTGTTTATTAAAACCATGCAGCTTCAGCACTATCTCCTAACAACAAGAACTATTGGCAACTGTTTGTGGGCAAAGTTTACACATAATGTAACAAAATTTTGCTACTTTTAGAAAAAAAATTATCTTGATGGTTTAACAAGTTAGTGCAGATAAAAAATAAAACGAAATAAAAATCTGTCTGTTTGATCCCTAGTATACCAAAACAATTCTTTCAAAGCCTTTCCAGAATCAGTCATGAGCATGTTGAAGAGAAAAAAACCCTTTTGCATCACCCAACATGCAGCTATAAGTAAAGAGAGTTTCTCATGGAAAGAAAAAAAAACTTCTCTTTCATGCAAAGGGGTGGTTGAAAAATGTCAAGATGGCAGCCACAGCCATATATGATTGAAGCTCCACCACTTTTCTTTATGGTCTTGACTTTTTTTTTACTCCTGTGATGCAAACATCTCTATTCTTACTGGAATAGCCCAGAGTCCAAAGATTATTTATATACACATCCTGGACTGATAGGTGATGATTGTCATCACTGCTTCTTTGATTCTGTATATTAATTGCATTTGGGGAATAATGACAGTTTGTATAAGAAAAATATTAAACGGTATTTCACTTCAGAAAGCAGTAGTGGAACTCTTCATAAGTCTCACTGGTACATCCTCTGGAAAAATGCTAGCATTTATAGTTTTCCATTACCATCTCTTAGAACCATGTATGTCAACCTTGGTGACTTTAAGATAGAGGACTTCAAACTTGACAGCTTTAAGACTTGTGGACTTCAACTCCCAGAATTCCTCCTCCAGTCATGATAGCTCAGGAATTCTGGGAGTTGAAGTCCACAAGTCTTAAACTTGCCAAATTTAAGCTATGCAAGCTTCAACTCCCAGAATTCCCAGCCATCAAGATGGAGAAATATGGTTGTAGGAAGAACATCTGGGGACTATACAGGCTTATTAGGAATGGACAAGAAATAGAGGGGAGAATGAAAACGTAGTTTATGTTCTGCACATTGTTTCTCCTCTCCCTATATACAGAGACACTGTGCATTTGGCCAATTTACTGCCAACTAAGTAAAAACAGCCAAGTCAAAGGTTAAAAGTCCAATCTGTTGAAGGAAATACAATTATAACAATATATCTTTTGATTGTTTATCCACAAATCACAGAAAGTACAAAGCATGTTTATGCAAGTGCCTCATCGATCTAGATGTAACAACCCCATGTTGCATACAGATGAAGGCCATTCATACAATAAAGATGCAGCTGTTAGTCATTGAGCAAAACCTTCTTTTGAGGACATCCTTCCCTGACAAGGTGGATAACCTGTTTACTATAATCTGCCTGTGGCTCTTTTTGCACCACAGAAAACATTCTGCTAACTTTTGATCATAAACCAAGAAACATGGTGAGATTATGCATTATTTTGTAAAGTTTCTTACACACACACACACACAAACACGTTCATCTAACCACTCCTGGAAATCCAACAGGTTTCACTTGAGTTATTTTACCATGGAACATTCTGTCCCTTCTGATTCTAGATCTCGCCCTGCAAGGAGGTTGCCCTGATTAGAAAAACTGTGTGCAATCATAGCTGCAAGGATTACAGTACTGAGTTAATTAGATAAAGCACTTTGACATCTTACTGTGAAATATTAACAGTGATTAATGCATCTTCATGTTTGTCAAATGGGAAAGTAATGCTCCTCTATCCCACGTTTCAGTGCTGAAAGCATGAAGGTTGACAGGCAATATTGTTATGGTATATAGCCAGGCTGCATTCACACATCCTGCTCAGTTATAAACCATGGTTTATGCAGCTAAATGGCTATCCTCCCACAACAGGGAAAACCAAGAACAACAGTGCACATTGCAAATTAATTCATGACCCCAGTTCCCAGAATGCATGTATCAAATTGGCAACATCATTTGTAACCTTCCCAATTCTTTTCTAATTTTCGTTAAGAATCCATACTAGTTTTGACTGGAAAAGCTACAAGGGCTTTTTGATTATTGGCCTTAGGAGCAGTTATAGAATTAGGGAGTTGGCAGGGACCATGAGAAAAATATTGTCCTAACATCTGCAACCTGTAGGAAAACCAGTTAAAACTGTCCTTGAGAGATTGCTGTCCAGAAATGGAGAACCCACAGTTTCCATGGGTTGACTACACCATTGTTATACACAATCATGAGCTTTAAATAATAATAATAATAATAACAACAACAACAACAACAAATCTTTGGTTAACTAGGTATTGTCTGCTAGAGAGGATGTGTTCTGGTATTTTTGTTTCCTTCTTAGCTTTATTTTAATCAGGGATTTATACAGGTAGTTCCTTGACTTACAACAATTCATTTAGTGACCATTCAAAGTTACAACATCACTGAAAAAAGTGACTTATGACCATTTTTCACACTTACAACCATTGTAGCAATTTCATGGTCACATGATTTACATTCTGATGCTTGACAACTGACTCACATTTATGACAGTTGCAGTGTCCAGGAGTCATGTAATCGCCTTTTACAACCTTCTAACAAGCAAAGTCCATGGGGAAACCAGATTCACTTAACAACCATGTTATTTAACAACTGCAGTGATTCACTTAACAAACGTGGCAAGAAAAGTCATAAAATGGGGCAGTTATCAAACAGATTTCTCACTTAACAACATAAATTTTGGGCTCAATTGTGGTTGTAAGTTGTGGACTACCTATATGCAGATAAGCAGGGATTGATTCCAGGCAAAAAAGCAGAAAACTCTACCCGAATCAAGGAACTATTAAGGAGAAAACCACATCCCCATCAAAACTGGCAGGGAAAGCTATTGTATAACAGGGAATGTGTTTATTTATTTGCTTGTTTGTTTCTATCCCACCTTTATTATTTTTGCAAACAACTCAAGGTGATCATATTCAACACACCACCCTCCTCCTATTTTCCCCACAACAACCACCATATGAGGTGAGTTGGCCTGAGACAGAGTCTCTGGCCCAAGGTCACCCAACTGGCTTTCATGGCTAAGTCTAACCACACTCACTCTCATTAATGATGTTACCTCCTGCAGTTGGGAATGAAATATCTATAAACAAACAAGCTTGGAGAGCACCACAGTTCAACTCTGAGCTACATAATCCGTTTAAACAAAATTAAACTACTGTAATTTATTTTTGGTCTATCTGAAAATATTATTCAGTTTTGATTTTTGGTGTTGAGATTAATACGATCAGATTGATATCAATTTGTACAAAATTGTACAGAAATCTGAATATTGTCCTTGAATGGCAATGATGCAATATTTGCAATATATACAGTGGGAGACTCTGAGTTCAAGTTCTGCCTTGACCATGAAAACCAGCTGGGTGACTTTGGGTGAGTCACACTCTCTCTCAGCTCAACCTACCTCACAAGATCGTTGTTGTGCGGAAAATAGGAGGAAGAAGATGTGTTGGATATGTTCACTGCCTTGAGTTATTTGCAAAAGTAATAAATGCAGAATATAAACAAATGAATGAATAAATATATAAGAAACTAACAACATTATTCTGAAGCATGAGAACTACTGTATATAAATTCTTCTCTCTTATACACTTCAGAGTAAAGGCGACTGAACTCAATAGGAAACTAAACATGCAGAGTTCTTCAGGACTGAAATTAATGGGATACATTTACAGATAACATAATAAGACTGATTCCCATTAGTCTATTTTGTCCAATTCAAAGCACCTCTAATATTCATACCGTGTTTCCCCGAAAATAAGACCTACCCCGAAAATAAGACCTACCCCAAAAATAAGACCTAGTGTGTTTTTGGGAGCCAAAAAAAAATATAAGACATTGTCTTATGTTAGGGGAAACACGGTATGCGATTTGTTCATGGTTTCGTACATGAATAAATGTACATTGTTCTACATGAATATGGTAAGTGGTTTTTTTCATTATATATATATATATATATGTATATGTATATATATATATATATATATATATATATATATATATATATATATATGTAGGTCTTGGTGTATTCGGGTCTTTTGTCCCGTGTAAGATTGGGAATACCTTGGCAGCGTTTGAAATCTCATCCGTCATCTTCAGGCTGGTGTCTTCAGCTTCGTTCTCCTGGGAGAAGTGTGTGATTGTGGCTGTTTTCCCCTTTTAAACTCTAGAGTTGGCTGTGTTGTTACTTCTTGATTGGTTTGTGGAGTTGATGTATGCAGATTGGATGGCTTTTTCCTGAGACCCTGTGTGGCTGAGGTGCTGGCTGTGTGTCTCTCAGCCTTTGTGTTGTAACGACCTGGGTACAACACAAAGGCTGAGAGACACACAGCCAGCACCTCAACACAGGGTCTCAGAAAAGCCATCCAATCTGCATACATCAACTCCACAAACCAATCAAGAAGTAACAACACAGCCAACTCTAGAGTTTAAAAGGGAAAACAGCCACAATCACACACTTCTCCCAGGAGAACAAGCTGAAGACACCAGCCTGAAGATGACGGATGAGATTTCGTCAAACGCTGCCAAGGTATTCAATCTTACACGGACAAGACCAATACACCAAGACCTACATACCTTTACCCGTGAAAATCTACGAAAACATATATATATATATATATATATATATATATATATATATATATATATATATATATGACCTACCCCGAAAATAAGACCTAGTGTGTTTTTGGGAGCCAAAAAATATATAAGACAGTGTCTTATTTTCGGGGAAACACGGTAGCTATAATATGGTTGTCACCCAAAGCTCCAAAGGCATCTCCAAATGTAATAAACTTAATATCATAACACTACAATTTTAAATATGTGTGTTCAGTAAAAAGCTCCCTTGAGTTCAGTTCACTTCATTTGCTATCATCAAATAATGACAAATAAGATATCCAAACCAGAAAAGAATTCCACCTACAAATGAAACTTGCTTAAATGTTTCATGAGGACCCTATCTAACACAAACAATTCATACCTATGGAAGAACTGCAGATACTGGCTAATGTTGACCAGTTTGATATATGTATGTGTGTGTGTTTACACACACACACAGACACACACACAGTATATAAGCATATATAGTTCCTCTATATTCTGCGTTGATGTAACATCTGACAACTTTTTTTTCTAAAAAGCACACAAAGCGGAATTTTTCATCATTTTCTTGGAATGTTTTGGCATCTGAGAACTTCACTCTCTGTTATATACTAAGCCTTTTAAATTTTTTTAAAAATAAGAAAAATAAAAGTGTCACGCACAGCTGCTTTGCAATCATTTACATAGAATGTACATAATATTAACTTACATTATTGATTGCTGTGAGATTGGACCACCTGACCAAACAAGCTTTTGTATAACATTTTTTTCCACATTTAGGCCAATCCTTTTGATTTATTTCTGCAAAACAAGCTGGTTGCCCTTTAAGGCATATGTAAACAAACTTGATATAGGCCTTTCCTGAAATGATGTTGTGGCTGGAACCCCTATAACTCCTGTAGATGGATATACAGACAGACAAAAAGAAAGAAAAACTTATGTTGCCTATGTTGAAGTCAGTTCTCTATAACTATATGTAGTTTTCTTAACAGAACAAAGGAGGCAGTTAATTACTGCTTCTTGGACTTCTTTTTGACACACGGACACCCATATGAGAATGATCTATTGTATTCTGTCTCTTAAGATTTGTTTAGCCTTCATCTGTTTGGGTCATAGATGAAGACCATATACTGTACATTCTCTTCTCTTTTTTTCCAGCCCTCAGCATGCTTCAGAAAGTTCAGTTTAGTTCTTGTCCTAGAAAACAACAGTGGTGTTGGTGCCATGTGTGACACATAATCAGTGATGCAGTTTGTAATGGGCTAGGAAGCAATTGATGCTGCATGGCATACTACTCAGCATTTTTTGTGGTGCCAGGGCAACTCTTCTCTACTTGTCTACTCCTTCCAACTGTAAAATAGTTCTCGATCTTTCACTGCAACAGTTCCAAAGATTCTATTTATTGTAAAACACAACAGCAAATTAGAGCCTGATATTTCAGCCATTCTTCTTAGTAGAAACAATGGTAATTGCAGCAATCTCATTTATCATTTATCACAGTCTGGTTTATACAGACTTGCACTTGATTTAATATACAGTTCTGAAATGCAACCAGACAGGGTTGCCTGATCCAAGGAGAGAATATAAAGCCACATTTAAAATTGCAGGGTTTTGGATAAAAAGACCAATCTGTGTTATCTCTATCCTATCTCAAGACTGGACAATCTTTGATCTTCACTTGACTCCCTGTCCAGTTACAACGTTTATTGGTGTTTAGATGATTTTAATTAAATGTAAACAGATGCATAATAAATGTTACATCACAAATGAAAATGTCAACTTCCAAATGTCAACTGTATTTATAAGATCCATTATTCCTTGTCTGGCCTACAGGTACTTTGGAAAATAGCCTACACATATATTCTAAACATCTTATAAAAAAGTAATTGGTGAGATGTGAGTGGTTGTGGCCTGATGATTTGTTTATCTGTCTTTTTAAAAAACTGAATCCTGAAATCCTAGGGAGTTGGTTCTGTTCTGTATGTCCTTATATGGGCAATGAGTGGAGTCTAATAGCAGACTCCACTCACTGGTTCAGCCACTGGCGGGAAAATAGAAGTCCCATCAGTGGCTGAAGCTTTGGACAGTGCTGGCTTAAAAGTTGACGCCTGCCGCAGCTGAGCAGCTTTTTGCTATAGAGCTGAATAAAAGTGTTTGCTTGAACTACTGTGTCCTGCCTCTCCTTATTACGCAGTCCCCCTCAAAATACTGATGATGAAAGTGGGATCCTGAACCGTGGAGAGAACAAAGGACACCTCGTGGCAAGCTGACGCCATTAGGAACCACCAGAGAAAGCACATCAGCTGAGCAGAATGACCCAATGCGTAACCAGCATGGCTCACCGACCCATGGCCATCCCGTTCGACCCCACGAAAGAGAAATAGTCATCTTACATGGGCCGCTTCAACTTGCACCTGGTGGTGAACGGACTGCAAGAGCCCCTGATTCACAGAAGAAAGCATTGTTTTTAACGTACTGTGATATCGAGATTTATGAGATGGTGGACGCCTTGGTCGCCGATGATTTACAGTGTCATGGTATGAACCGCAACGCACCCTCAAAGGACACTATGGCCCCTCTCCTTCCTACCTGGCCCGCTATGACTTCTACATGTGGAGCTAGAAGGAAGGGGACATGATCAATTTGTTTGTGGCCCAGTTAAGGAGGCTCGTGAAGAACTGCAAGTTCCTGGACACCAAGGGGATGATCCGAGACTGAATCATCCTCGGGATGAGATACCCCGCACTCCAGAAGAAGCTCCTGGCTCAAGAGGATGTCTCCTTTCAAGAAGCAGTCGATGAGGCAAGGGCTGCCAAATCATCGGACAATTTGGCGGCGTGGATCCGAGGAGCAGGGAAGATCCATGCAACCACCACGGATTGCTACCCATTGCCTCATGTAGCCACATCTGAAGGCAGTGACGATGACGATGGGGAGGTCCATAAACTGCGGTCCAGCAAGCCTGGTGGGAAGGCGGGGAGCCGGGAGTGCGGCGGCTGTGGCGGGCACCACCACCGTTCTGCCTGCCATTTCCGGGATACCGTATGCTGCAGATGCAAATGCCGGGGCCACATCGCAGAGGTTTGCCATGCATCGCAACCCACAAGTAAGCAGGGCAGGTGAGCGTCATCGTCTACCAGGCAATATGGCCACCAGAGTGGAGAGCAGAAAACCCCGGGCAGTGCAAAATTCAAAAGACGAGATGGCGCCAGAGAGGAAGAATCTCACCTCACCTATATAGGCTATGCGCATGCCCGAGTGGTCCGTACGGATGCTTTTGAGGCCAATAAGATCATGGCCTCTGTGAACATAGAGGGCATACCATGCCACATGGAAGTGGACTCGGGGTCCTACATTTCAATGATCTCGTGGGATACCCTAAAGCGGCTCCAGCCCAAGCAATGGCGCAACCAGCTGCAGCCACAAGCAATCACACTGAGAGACTACCAGGGCTCCCGAATTCCCGTCTTGGGGAAAAAGATGGTCCACGTAGAATACGGCACATTCTCCAGAACTTTGCCACTCACAATAGTCGACCGGAACCTTCCCAGCCTGCTCGGAAGAGACTGGTTCAAGCCATTACAGATAGGAGTCACTGGGGTCCATGCAACAGAGACCAACCCACCCAGGCTGGCTGCAGACATCGCGGACCTGAAAAAGGACTTCAGCGATGTGTTCAACGATTCATTGGGCAAGTATAAGAGGACCCCCATCTCCTTCAATTTAGACACAAATGTCGCGCCAATCCACCTAAAACCCTGCCGTGTGCTGTTTGCTCTCCGCCCAAAGGTGGAAGAGCAACTGGACAAATTAATAAACCAACGGGTCCTAGAATTGGTAGACCACGCAAAGTGGGAGACCCCAATCGTCACCCCTATAAAACCAGATGGATTGGTTTGCATCTGTGCTGATTACAAGACCACGTTGAACCAGGCATTACAGCAAAGCACCTACCCAGTGCCCGTGGTACAGCACCTTTTACACTCCCTGGGCCGGTGGACTATTTTTACCAAATTAGACCTGGCCCAGGCCTACCAGCAACTACCCGTTGATGAGGAAACCGCAGAGGCACAGACCATAGTCAAGCACCGGGGGGCATTCAAATGTAAGAGGCTCAAGTTCGGAGTCAACATAGCACCCAGCCTGTTCCAAAGCATTATGGAACGGCTGTTACACAACATACCAGGGGTCGTGCCATACTTCAACGATGTCATCATCTCGGCAGACAATAGAGGCCAACTAATGGAGTGGTTGAGAACAGTCCTGGCCCGGTTCCAGGAAGCAGGGCTTAAACTAAAAAGAAGCAAGTGCCACATAGCAGTGCTGCAAGTGGAATTTTTTGGGTTCCTGATAGATGCTGTGGGCATCCGACCCACGACCGGAAAACTAAAGGCCATCCGGGAAGCCTCCATCCCACAAAATAAGGCAGAGCTACAAGCATTCCTGTGCCTGCTTAATTTTTACAATGTTTTCATACCACAGAAGGCAACCATTGCGGAACCACTCTACAGACTACTGGATAAGATGGCCCTTTGGAATTGGGGGAAACGTGAGGCCAACGCATTTCAGAAGATCAAAAATATCCTAACTTCAAGCAGCGTGTTCATCCAATATAGTGAGACGCTGCCCCTGACACTGACATGCGACGCATCCCCCTATGGCATCAGCGCAGTCCTCAGCCACAGGCTACCCAACAGAACAGAAGCCCCAATTGCATATTTTTCCAAGACCCTCTCCAAAACGCAGCGGAACTATAGTCAAATAGATAAGGAGGCTCTGGCAGCAGTCACAGGAGTCAAACGCTTCCACGAATACCTCTATGGAAGGCATTTCAACTTAATCACAGACCACAAACATCTACTTGGCATCCTCATGGGCGATAAACCCACACCGCATATACTGTTGCTGAGGATGCTAAGATGGACAGTTTTCCTGGCTGCGTATTGCTACTGCATGATCCACGAGCCAGGGAAAAAGATCGCACATGCCGACGGACTTAGCCGCTGCCCCCTGCCAGACCCAGCCGAAGACCCAGCGCCATCCACGGCAGTACTGCTCACGGAAAGCATAATGCTCAGACTGATGACGTCGTCTGAAATCGCAAGACTGACGAGCTGAGACAGAGTCATGGTGCGGATTTTGAACCGGGTGTGGAGGGGATGGCCAGGGACAACCGCAGGGGAGGAATACCAGCCTTACAAGAATAGACAGGTGGAAATGTCAATGCAAAAAGGCTGTTTATTGTGGGGAGACCGGATAGTAATCCCCTCTCACTAAGGAATAAAAAATTGGAACTACTACACGAGGGCCACCCTGGGATAGTTAAGATGAAGGCCCTAGCGAGAAGCTATGTCTGGTGGCCAGGCCTTGACAAGGACATAGAAACCTGGGTCGCCACCTGCACACCCTGCCAAGAAACAAGACCGGCGCCACCAGCAGCCACCCCCAGGAAATGGGAAATACCGACATCACCCTGGGCCAGGGTGCACATTGACTTTGCGGGTCCCTTCCATAGACAAACGTTCCTTATAGTCGTGGATGCATACTCCAAGTGGTTGGAAGTAGCCATAATGAAGTCAACCACTATGGAGGTGACTATAAGGATGCTCCAAAGGATCTTCTCGACTCATGGTCTGTTGGACGTCTTGGTCTTGGACAACGGGCCTCAATTCACATCCCAGCAATTCGAGGGATTCCAGGCTGGGTTGGGAATCCGTCACGCATTGTCAGCCCCCGCACACCCGGCCATGAATGGACAGGCAGAGATCATGGTCCGATCTACTAAGGATACGCTACAGAGGATGGACCGTGGGGACTGGCAGGAAGAGGTGGACCACATGCTACTGGCCCAACACACAACACCAAACACAACAACACACCACAGCACAGCAGAACTGCTGATGGGCCACAGACTGAGGACTATGCTCGACCGAGTCCATCTGAACTGCAGCACCGAGACACCCCCAGATTCAACGGGAAAGTGTAGACAGTTCGCGGCAGGGATCCAGTCTATGCCCACAACTACACGAGCAGCCCTACTTGGCTAAAGTGACTGAAATTACGGGACCCAAGTCTTACCAAGTGGAGACGGCAGAAGGAAGATTCTGGGAATGCCACATCGACCAACTATGAGGCTGGGTCCCAATTTCAGACAACTGGCCTAGCCCCCAACACACAGCAACCGCAACGGAGCAACCAGTGGAACAGACACCAAACCCCATAAGAATAACCCACAGACTCTTTCCATGTGAAGAAGTCCTGCGGTGTACATCTAAGGCCTCAGGCTCGATGGTCCTGGCTGTGCCACAAGCGGAGTTCCAGAGCGTTCCGCGAGCAGGGACCAGAGCAGCGGCAGACCCGTCTGATCGGGCCACCACCCCAGGAACAAGTGAGGTGCGCAGGTCCGGCCACACCCATAAAAGCCCCGCCTACTTATGTGACTACGTACTGTAGGCGAGACCGGATTGGTCGGCACGAACCAAGAGGGGAGGGGTGTTCTGTATGTCCTTAGATGGGCAAGGAGTGGAGTCTAATAGCAGACTCCACTCATTGGTTCAGCCACTGGCGGGAAAATAGAAGTCCCATCAGTGGCTGAAGTTTTGGACAGCACCGGCTTAAAAGCTGGCGCCTCCTATGGCTGAGCAGCTTTTTGCTATAGAACTGAATAAAACTGTTTGCTTGAACTACTGTGTCCTGCCTCTCCTTACCACACGGTCCCCCTCAAAATAGGTTCTACCCAATGAAGCATCGATTTCTAAATGTGGAAGCCTCTCTAAACCACCTATTATATGATGAAAGCCCATAGATATTTCTGTCTTCATTGCCTACAGCTAGATTTGCCATCTTCAGATGCTTCTTTATGTTGTATGATCTTCTGATCACCATCAGTTTCAAAATTGGATTGCAACTCTCTTTGCAATATTCCATAGTACTCTTACATAATGTATTTTTACCTTTAGATATTGCAGCTATTTTCCTTACTTGAACTGGGATTTTGTTGCTTATTTGCCCATTTTCTTTTACTTATCAGTTTCAAGATCATGAAATTAGAGACCTGATTACAAGCAGCTTACTCAGTTTCAATGTTTTCATGCTACTAAACTTGGTTAGCTTCACAATCATGTCAGAGCTATTTCCTTTCTCAAGCTATTTCTAGTCTGGGTTCTTCCCATGTGTCTCTTCATTTTACATTATTTAATTTGGGGGACATCCACAAAGGGTGTGGGAGGACAAACCAGTCTGGAAAGCCCCCAGAATTCCAAAATCACCTGGCCCCATTCCTATTTTAGTGCCCTGTTGAGTGGATATTTTTCTGATGGGTGGTTTGCTGGGGGTTGGGACAGGTAGATATTGCAAAAAATCCAGACATGAACACCAATTACTTTGCATGTAACAATTGGCACAATCACAGATTAAGACAACATTATTACCCACTGACTTGAAATAGAAAGATGTAATAGAATCAAAATATGGATTGGCAATGTGGACAGCTAACTTAATGGTGGCAATATTTTGTGCTGATTCAAGAATGTGGTGGGTGGTAGTTTAAGGCAGTGGTGGAGAAAGGGTGAAATTGGCAAAAAAATCATTGTATAAACATTAAGCAGATATCAAGGCTGGAAGAAATAGCCCAAAGTCCACTCTTAAAAAAAAGCCGTGGTTAGCATACACTCTATCTACAGCTTGATTTCTCTGTGCTGCAGCAAGAAGATATTCCACATAAAGATGACTTTTTTATTTTCTGCAACAAAGCATCTTATCTAGTCATACTGAGCCTGGGAAACTCCTGCTTTCAGATAGATTCTGAATATGCAGCTGAGTTTCTGGAGGAAGATTTATTGCAGTGGCTGTGTGAAGGCTGACAGGCCTTCAGAGCAATGACAGAGCAATAGCCAAAGTCAGGTAAAATAATGCTATATCCCCTGCTGGAACAGAGCTGGATTTTTATTGGAGATGATTTTATCAGTGATCATCACTATGTGAACCTGCTGCCTTTCCCCATGTACTGTTTATATATGCAAGTGCACAATGGACACAGACCGCTTAATCCTTTTTCCCGGTCCCATGAATTGTGCTCAAACAAAAGCTGCCCTTTGTCTATTGCTGGCCTTACAGTTTACTTCGCTACTGAAACCCTTTTATATCAGATCTGCTAACGTTTGCTGATCGGGTGGTTATTGGCAGGGGAAGTGAGTTGTTTTGTTGAGCACGGGAACTATGCAAAATTAATTAAGGCCATCCCCTTATATAGATCTGTTGGGTATCAACACTTAAGAGACCAGTAGTGTAGCGGTTACGTGTCAGTCAGGTGTGGGAAGACCTTGATTCTACTCCATCCTTAGTGAAGGAAGCTGATTGGGTAATTTTGGACCAATCATTTTGTTTTAGCCTGGCCTGTGTCATAGGCCTAGGCTGTGGCAAAAAAAAAAATATGAGGAAGGACTAGTGTGTCTGCCATTTTGAGTTCTTGTACAAAAGGCGGGTTTAAAATAAATTATGGAAATTGGTCTAACACATCTCTTAAAAAAGATCCAGATGGTAAAAATATATTACAAAGGCCAGCACTGAAAACTAGTGAGCTTATACACATGCATGTGTAATCTCCTTAGATATACAAACATTAATATATTTAACATTTTCCCCAGAAAGACATTTTTATGAACAAATAGGACCAATCATGAACTTTCTTGATATAACCATTCTTGAAAAATAGACACTGAATTTCAATAAAGTAACCCTTAATTGAAAAATTCTCAAAACTCTTTTTCATTCTAATTTTTCAATGAATTTTCCCCCTTCGTAAGGAGTCAGAATATTGTGCATTTATTCCAGAAGGAGAATAGACCTTGAAATTATATGGCATCCACACTAGGGATTGCATAAATAAAAATATAATTCTGGTTTACATAACAATAACAAGAATAAAAACAGAGGGATACACTAAAGATTTTAAGGAGGCTGCTTATTTTTGTATTTCCAGCTGAATCTGAAATCTACTAAGTTCTCAATCTGTTCTGGTTCCTTATGAGAAATTAAAGCTAAAACCACTTGTTTTTGTGCAACTGGGATCTGATGCCCTTTCCCCTGAATTCCATCATGAAGTATCACTATTAGTGATGGCATGCTGCATAAAGGTGCTGTGTGCCAGGTTCCAAAAACAGGAGGAGGGATGTGTTTGAAAAACAAGACAGAGCTAAGGGAGAGGACAGCATGGCCAGAAAAATACCAGCTGAAGTCAGAGGAGTTGGAGTAATGGAAATAGGACTGTATCCCCAAGGGTTTCCCTGTTGGAGCAGGAAGTTGGACTAGAAAACCTCCAAGGTTCCTTTCAACTCTGCTATTCTGTTATTCCATGGTGGATTGTAATGTGCTTCCATAATACATATCAGCTACTTTCTCCAGCTGTGCAAAACAGTGAACAGCTAAAATTATGTGTCTCATGAAGCTAATCAAGCCAAGAGCTATAATTGAAATTACTCTTTTGGCAAAGAAATGGAGAGTAGAAAAATTGTGCTCTTTTAATAAGTTAGCCATGTTACTGTTATGGTGATATTCTAAAATGAAATGCTTGCCGTGACCAAGATGGCAGTGCAAGAGAAATAACAATAACAATGAACCCTCAAATATACAATATCTGCTTTAATTTCTGATTCTGTCAGAAGTCC
Organism: Naja naja; assembly: GCA_009733165.1. Taxonomy (NCBI): domain Eukaryota; kingdom Metazoa; phylum Chordata; class Lepidosauria; order Squamata; family Elapidae; genus Naja; species Naja naja. Next base: position 91,531,635 of record CM019149.1, on the reverse strand, counting down.
CTGACAGTTTGAGAACAAGCAAGACTCAAGATGGGAGAATCCTGAAGCTGTTTACCATGGTAACAATAGTATTCCCAGATTAAATAATCTTCAGATTCATCATTTTCTAATACTTTTATTCAATCTGATTTTTTTTCTTATGCCAAATTATTAAAACAAAATATGCCTAACTACAAAAAAGAAATATTACTCCTAATTTTAAACAGTTACTTTATCCGTTTCAGAAAATCAAATAGGAATTATAGATTTCCAAATAATTTTAATTTTAATTGTTTTATCACTTGCATCATTATGGACAAGTCCTCAGCTAACGACTGCTAAAATTCACTTAAGAATGGCAACAGGGATTGCTGGAATTGTGGTCAATAAGCAATGCGGTTACAAATTCTGCTCCCAACTGTAGTCATAAAGTGAGGACTATCTTTTCTTATATTATAAAAACCTAAGGACTTTATATTCCAGAATATTTTATTTTATCCTGGACTATGTTAAATGGTGATTACACAATCATGTAACATTTCCTCGACCCATCCCCAATTAAGACATAGGTTAAGACATTCCAAACTTAGCTGCATTGTTTGAATAATAGTCAAGAACACTCTTACATAAAATATAATAGAAGGGAGGATGCTATGTACATCAGTGATTCACATGTTTTGTTAGCTATCTGAGGTTGGAACAATGTGGTTCAGATTCATGGGGTAGATGAGCTATATGTCCTACACACAACGTAATTACACTAAGATGGTGTCTTTGATTAGACCAAACTATTGGTAAAAGCAAAGTAAGCTTGCCAATTTCACACACTTTCCTATGGGACAAAATAATCAGAACAATATAATGTACAAAGAAGATGGTCTGTGCCAGGTTGTATGGGTTAATTATTAGTAGATCAAAAGTTCTGAAACAAAAGAGAACATTTTCAGTAAGCTGACTTAGCAAAACAATTAGATCAGATGTCTAGGTCGGAGCATCATTGTTAAAAAATCAGGATGCTTGATAACACTATTAAATTTTATAGCAAGAATGCAGCAAGAATCAATGCTTTATATTTTTTGTGGATCACTTCTTAATGCAAGACCAATTTTATGTCTTGTGTTGTAATGACATGTAAAGAAAAATATCCATTATATAATGCCTTTATTTTTAATATTCTGATTCTAATGTTGTATACTGAAACTGTATTTTGCTCAGATTTTATTTATTTATTTATTTATTTATTTATTTATTTATTTATTTATTTGTCAATCGCTTACAAGGTAATAAGTATAAGGATAAACATAGTTGTGAATACATGAAATGAATACATATAAGAAAAATAAAAGAAACAATAGGACAGAGATGGTAGGCACGTTGGTGTGCTTATGCACACCCCCTAAGACCTCTTAGAAAAGGGGTGAGGTCAATACTAGAATGTCTAAGGTTAAAGTTTTGGGGGTTTGGGGAAGAAACCACAGAGTCAAGTAGCGTATTCCAGACATTGACCACTCTGTTGCTGAAGTCGTATTTCCTGCAATCAAGTTTGGTGTGGTTAACCTTGAATTTGTATCTATTGTGTGCTCTTGTATTGTTATGGTTGAAACTGAAGTATTCATTGACCAGTAGGACATTGCAATGTATGATTTTATATACTATACTTAGATTGGACCGAAGACGGTGTAGTTCTAGATTTTCTAGGTCTAGAATTTCAAGTCTGGTGGCATAAGGTATACTGCAATGAGTAGAGGAATGTAGAACTCTTCTTGTGAAATATTTCTGGACTTTCTCAACTGTGTTAATATCAGATACGTGATGCGGGTTCCAGACTGATGAGCTGTATTCGAGTATTGGTCTAGCAAATGTTTTGTATGCCCTAGTTAGTAGTGTGATATTTCCAGAGAAAAAGCTATGTAGGATTAGGTTAACAATTCTTAATGCCTTTTTGGCTATGTAGTTACAGTGGGCTCTAGCACTTAGATCATTAGAGATGAGTATTCCAAGGTCCTTGACGGAGTTTGGATCATCAACAAGGACTTGACTATTCATCTTGTATTTTATTTTCTGATTTTTTTTGCTAATATGTAAGATGGAGCATTTATTTGTTGAGATTTGAAGTTGCCATTTGTTTGACCATTCTGATACATAGTCGAGGTCTTTTTGAAGGGTAGCAGTATTGTCTGTGGTGTTGAATAGCTTTACATCATCATTGAAGAGTACGCAGTTGCTCTTAATATGATCACAGAGGTCATTTATCTAGAGTATGAAGAGAGTTGGTCCTAGAACACCGCCTTGGGGGACACCACTGTTGACAGGTACAGAATTTGATAAGACGCTCCCATTTTTGACCATGTGTTGTCTGTTTGACAGGAATGCTTCTATCCAGTTATGCAGTTGTCCAGAGATACCATAAGATTTTAGTTTTAGTAGTAGTTTGTCATGTACCACTGAATCGAAGGCTTTACAGAAGTCTATGTAGATTGCGTCTATTGCTTTGCCCTGATTGAGTTGTGTAGTCCATATGTTTTGCAGTGTAAGAGTTGCAGATTACAGGATAGTTTTTTTTGAAACCAAATTGTTTATAACTTGAGATAAAAATAATGATAAAAAAGTGACTGAGTCACAGTTTTCAATAGTCTTTACACACGCACTGAATAATTAAACTGCTACCCAGGTACATTTATATCTACTAGGTCTAAACCTTTTCTTTAAGAAAAAGGATTGACATGTTTGTATAGCTTGCTATATGCCTTTAAGAAAACCATCCTGCAAGATATATACCTTTTCCTAATGAAAAGTCCAAAGATTGAGGCTCTACTTAATGCAATTAAGAGTGCTAAAAAGGAAAATGACATATTTTAGTTCATTTATAGGCAACATTCATAGTTCATGCTAAATTATAGTATAGTTCTGTTTTGGTTGCATGCCCTCAGCTATAAAATCATAGCATTGTAGGGCTGGAAGGAACATTGGAGATCTTCTAATCCACCCCTCTGCCCAAGGGAGGAGTCATTATACCATACCAGACAAAAGGTTGCCCAGTCAACCAGTCAACCATTGGTAGCATATTGTATAAACTATATTTAAATAAACCATGGCTTAGTATAATATATGAACTTAGCCATATCATTCAACAATTTTCTTCTAGATTCAGTTGGTTAATTCTCTGTCTGGATTCATACTTTAAGTCATGATTTTGCTGAACATCGTTTGTTGAATAAATCAGATTCATACATCATATTAAGCCATAGCTCACAGCTCATAGTTTACACACAATAATGACTAGGTTCATTTAACAGACAGAGATAAATTTAAATAACCGTATTTATATCTTACTTGATATCCGAACACAATCTCTAATTTGTTCAAAAGGGCTGAAAATTTTACTTATTAATCTGGAAGTAAGCCACATGGAATCTTAAAATTATTTCTACTTTAGTAAATGTTGTCTCTCCTAGCTATTATATAAGGAGTCTGTGGATTAGATACTTTCTGAAAATCCATGTTGATGCAATAATTTCCATACACTGTTTAATCAATAAAACATTATTTTCCAATTGAGGATCAGGATCCATTTTAATTTCCTTAATATTTATTTAACAATTTTTATATTATTTAATGCCAAACTTATATCACTACAAACCACCAGAACTAACAACATAAGAACACAAATGCAGCATGTCTGTTAGCTCTTTCTACAAGTGCCTTATATCTAATAAAATAGTACTATAAATTATCAGCAAGTAACCTTAGTTTTAAAGAAGTTAAACAAGAAGTTAAACAAGTTAAACAAGATATGTCTTTCAAACTCTTCAATAGCATCAGTTGAGCTCTAGGTCACATGGCCTGGAAGGAATGGGCTTAAGAAAGAACCGGTATGGAGTGCTGCTTACCTGACATTAGGCATTAGGGATTTTTTTTAATTCTCTGAATTCCCTGACTAGATCTGCCCATTTTTAAAATGCTTTAAGTCACTTTTTTCAGTGTCATTGTAACTTTGAATGGTCACTAAATGAACTGTTGTAAATCAAGGACTACCTTTTCTTAGCTTTTCCTGCTCTATTTTCATTCCAATGGGTTAGAAAGAATGAAAATAGAGCTATTTTAAATGAGCTGTAGAGATCTGGATGACCACTAGGTGGCAGAAATGAATATACTGGTACCTTTTTCTGGATATGTTTGCTGCTATCTAGTGATAGTTTGGAATTTTGCAGCTTACATCTGGCAGCGCTGAAAAAAAGAAAACTTTAGTATAAAAGATCATGGAAGGAGTAAAGTCACAATAGCTCGGTGAAGACCAGTGAGCATTGAATACCAGCTATTGTGAAATGGAATTGAGTATCATGAAAGAGGAATTAACTAGTTTTTATTAATCCTGTACACTAGTATATTGTGCTACAAATCGTTTTAGATGTCAACTTGTTCTATCATTTCCTATGATCTCAGGCAAATAGGAGTGAAACTTGGCAAAACATTTAGATCATTAAAGCTTGTTGCTAATAAAGCTTATCTTGTGGCTTTATGGCACTGATTTTGATTATGTAATTTTACTAAATCTCAGCCAGGCAGCTTGTTGGAAACTGATAAATATAGAAAGATACTAGATAATGTAAAAAACAGAGGCTGGGCTCAGAATGTAAGTTGCTAACCAAAAAGAGTTTATTTACAATACAGTGCACATTAGCTTCTTATTGGTGGTGTTTCCCTGATAAAGAAGCAGGGCCTGACCAATCCTTGCATTATATCATTATTTTGAAATATAAAAAGTGATACAGTAGTTTAGAAAAGAGACCTTGTTTTGAATTCACAACTAACGTACACATGCTTATCTGGAAATAGAACCAGTTACAATCTGAAAGAATGAAAATTACTTTTAGGATAATGAATATATGCAAACACTTTTTTAGACATGCTGTTAGCTCTTTCAGAGCAGATCTGAAACTGAAATTGGCAACAAATATCATAATGAATCCTTCGGAGAGTTGAAACACCAGCACCTGCTCTAAGCATTGTCTCATATGCCACTCAACCTGTAAATCATGTTATTAATGAATAGAAACTATAAAAGCCTGTGGTCCAATTATTCCAATGTTGAGTTCATGCAGTGCATGTCTGCCAAAGTTTTTTTTTAAATCATGGCTTATGAAATTAACTACACAGAGAGAGCCCACATAATATGCTAAATCAGAAGTATATATTATGGTTTAGCACACTAGGTATGAATATCATCCTTATATTAAAATAATGTATTTTAACCATGATTTGATTTGAACAAACAAGCATGGCCTAGGTCTTATATAAGCTATATAAGATAATTAGATAATTATCTTATATATTTTATTATAATTAGAACTATATATAATTTTTATTATAATTAGAACTGCAGAAAAAACAATTACTACCAACCTGCCTTCCATTGAGGGCCTGTATACTGCACAAGTGAAAAAAAAGGCTGTGAAAATATTTATAGACTCTTCACATCCTGGACATAAACTGTTTCAACTCCTACCCTCAAGACAACTCTATAGAGCACTGCATGCCAGAACAACTAGACCAGTGGTGCTTAACCTTTTTCGGCTCCTATGACAGCACCCAGAAGGCAATGCACGCGCCCCCCATGTCTCTGCGCATGCATGCATGACCCCCTCATGCACCACATGCCTCTGTGCATGCGTGTGAGACCCCATGTGTTTCTGCGCATGTGCGTGTGTCTCTCATGCACCCCGTCCCCACACACGAGATACCCGACAATCAGCTGGCGGGTGGGCAGCGCGCATGCATGTGCAGTGGGGCTCTTCTTGTGTGCACTTCTAGCACATGTGCCATAGGTTCGCCATCATGGAACTAGACACAAGAACAGTTTTTTCCCGAATGCCATCACTCTGCTAAACAAATAATTCCCTCAACACTGTCAAACTATTTACTAAGTCTGCATTACTATTACTATTACTATTACTCCTCCCATTCTTTCTTTCACCCATCTCCTCCCACATATGACTGTAACCTTGTTGCTTGTATTGTAATGATTTTTATTGACTGTTTTCTAGTATGATTTGATTGCTTATTACACCAAGACAAATTCCTTGTGTGTCCAATCACACTTGGCCAATAAAGTATTCTATTCTATTCTATTCTATTCTATTCTATTCTATTCTATTCTATTCTATTCTACCAGAGGTGGTATTCAGCAGGTTCTGACCAGTTCTGGAGAACCAGTAGTGGAAATTTTGAGTAGTTCGGAGAATTAGCAAATACCACCTCTGACTGGAGATTTTACAGTATCCTTCCCTTGCCACGCCCACCAAGCCACACCCACAGAACCAGTAGTAAAATTTTTGAATTCCACCACTGTGTTGTACCCTATGACTATTATTAAGTGATGTACATTACTATTCTTGACTCTTGACAAATGTATCTTTTCTTTTATGTACACTGAGAGCATATGCACCAAGAGAAATTCCTTGTATGTCCAATCACCCTTGGCCAATAAAGAATTCTATATCTATAGGAACTCCCTGCTGATTCTTCACTCCTATGCAGAAATAAATTATCAAAATTTATCTATTTTATATCCCACCTCAAAGTGATGAACATACACAATATTCCTCCTATTTTCCCTACAACAACCCTGTGAGGAAAGTTGGGCTGAGAGAGAATCACCTAGTTGGCTTTAATGCCTCTAAGGCAAGAGTAGAACTGATGATAGTCTCCTGACTTCTACCTTAACCACTAGTCCAAACTAGATCTCAAGAGCTGACTTATTCTTCAAAGTGCTTTTAGTGGGTCTTCATCACACTCTTCCACATGTTAAATAAAAAGAAATACAGGTAGTTCTTGGACTTACAGCCATTCGTTTAAGGACTGTTTGAAGTTATAATGGCACTGAAAGAAGTTATTTATGACTGTTTTTCATACCTATGACCGTTGTAGCCTTCCTGTGGTCATGTGATCAAAATTTGGATGCTTGGGAACTGGCATGTATTTATGATGGTCGAAAGGCCCTGGAGTCATGTGATCACTTTTTCCGAACTTCTGACAAGCAAAGTCAATGGGAAGCCAGATTCACTTAGCTATCATGTCATTAACTTAATACAGGTAGTCCTTGACAGTTCATTTAGTGACCATTCAAAGTTACAATGGCACTGAAAAAAATGACTTATGATAATTTTTCACACTTATGACCATTGCCACATCTCCATAGTCGTGATTTACATTTGGATGCTTGATAACTGATGCACATTTATGATGGTTGCAGTGTTCTGGGGTCACGTGATTCCCTTTTGTGACTTTCTGACAGATTCACTTATTTATTATTTATTTATTTTATTTATAGGACTTGTATGCCGCCCCATCTCTGAAGACTCGGGGCGGCTCACAACTAAAACCACACATCAACAATAAATAATTAAAAGAAAATTAAATAAACACAAGCCCAATATTTGTAACATTAAATTAGAATTAAAATTTAAAAAATCCCTCCCCCCCCAGGAGGTCAGCACAGCCCGGCCTGTTCAAATAACCAGGTCTTCAAGTCGTGATGGAAGGTGCGAAGGTCAGGGGCCAGACGGAGCCCCAGGGGTAGTTAGTTCCACAGTGCGGGAACCGCCACAGAGTAGGCTCGGCCCCGGGGCACTGCCAGCCGACATTGACTTGCCAATGGGACCCCGAAAAGCCCCTGCCTGTGTGCTCACACAGGGCGGTTGGCACTTGATATCGGCAGGAGACGCTCCCATAGATATCCCAGACCCATGTCTTGTAGGACTTTGAATGTTAATACCAGAACCTTGAATCTCACCCAGAGTGCAACCGGCAACCAATGCAGGTCGCGCAGGAGGGGTGTAACATGGGAGAATCAGGAAACTCCCATCACCACCCGCGCAGCCACATTCTGCACCAGCTGCAATCTCCGCAAGGGCAGTCCTAGATAGAGAGCATTGCAGTAGTGGAGTCGGGAAGTAACAAGAGCATGAGTGACTGTACGCAGGGCATCACGGTCCAGAAACGGGCACAGCTGGTGAACCAGCCGGACCTGAGCAAAGGCCCCTCCTGGCCACGGCCCCCACCTGATCCTCCAACCGGAGCCATGCATCAAGGAGGACCCCCAGGTTCTGCGCCCTATCCACAGAGGGCAACACCTCTCCCCCTATGGCCAATGATGGACAGTCCTGACTGGACCGAGATGCCGGTATGTACAGCCACTCAGTCTTGGCCAGGTTGAGTCGAAGCATGTTTCCGTCCATCCAGATCCATACTGCATCCAGACAACAGGTCATCATGGAGAGGGCATCAATGACCTGGTTTGGGGTGGAGATATATAACTGGTATCGTCAGCATACTGGTGATACCTCACCCCAAAACCACGGATGATCTCACCCAGTGGTTTCATGTAGATATTAAACAGGAGGGGTGAGAGGACTGACCCCTGGGGGACCCCACAAGTGAGCACCCTTGGGGCCGACCTCTGCCCCCCATCAACACCGATTGCGAACGCCCCGAGAGGTAGGAGAACCACTGCAGAACAGTGCCCCCCCCAACCCCCCGAGGCACTGCAAAAGGATACCATGGTCGATGGTATCAAAAGCCACTGAGAGATCTAATAGGACTAGGACGAAGGAAAAACCCCTGTCCCAAGCCCTCCAGAGATCATCCATCAGTGCAACCAATGCCGTCTCCGTGCTGTACCCGGGCCGGAAACCCGATTGGTATGGATCCAGGTAGTCCACTTCATCCAGGAAAAGCCGAAACTGCTGAGCCACCACACTCTCAACAACCTTCACCAAGAAGCGAAGGTTGGAGACGGGACGAAAGTTGTCTAACACGGTCGGGTCCAGGGCAGGCTTCTTCAGGAGGAGGGGCCTCACCACCGCCTCTTTCAAGGCAGAGGGAAAGACACCCTCCCTTAATGAAGCATTGACCGCTGCCCGGAGCCAACCGCAGGTGACCTCCCTGGAGGCATATACCAACCAGGAGGGGCACAGGTCCAACAAACATGTGGTGGAACTCAAGCGCCGCATAATCCTGTCCACTTCATCCTCGGAGACAGGATCGAACTCAACCCAGGTCACATTGGCCAGACTACTTGCACCCCGATCATCAGACCACTGCAAATTGGAGCTCAACCTGCCCCGAATCCGAGCGATCTTATCCAACAGATATTGGCCAAATTCCTCAGCCCTAACCCGCAGCGGGTCCACCGCCTCCCCTGGACGTAGGCGAGAGCGGGTGACCCTAAACAGGGCGGCTGGGCGATTATCTGCGGACGCTATGAGAGCGGAGAGATAAGACCTCGCCGCTCTCATAGCTACCAGGTAAGTCCTAATATGGGCTCTTAATTGGGCTCGATCGGGGTCGGAGCGGGTGGCCCTCCACCTGCTCTCTAAGCCCCTCCGACAGCGCTTCATCTCCCAGAGCTCCTCGGTGTACAAAGGAGCCATCCAGGATCCACGACGTGTGAGGGGACGCATGGGGACAACTCTGTCGAAGGCACCCGCAGCAGCCCATTGCCAGGCAGCTGCCAGGTCCTCGGCAGAGTTGTGGACAAGGGAGGTGGGAAAAACCCCCAGCTCTGCCTGGAACCTCTCAGGGTCCATCAGGCATCTGGGGCGGAACCATCTAAGTGGCTCCTCATCCCAGCAGTGTGGGGCAGCTTGTTGGAAGACCAACCGCAGGAGATAATGATCAGACCATGGAACAGGTAGGACTGTAAAGTTGGCCTCCCCTCGATCATTACGCCACTGTTCCGAGACAAAAACTAGGTCAAAAGTGTTACCCCGCTCATGAGTCGGGCCTTGGATTATCTGGGTCAGGTCCATGGCTGCCATGGAGGCCATGAATTCCTGGGCTAAACCTGATGCCTCCCCCAGAGAGGGCAAGTTATAATCACCCAGGACTATAAGCCCTGGGAATTCCACCGCCACCTCCGAAAGGACGTCAAGAAACCCGGGCAGGGCCGCTGCCACACAGCTGTGGGAGAGGTATGTAAGCAGCAGACCCACCCGACCATCGGGCCCCCATCTCAGGAGAAGGGTTGCACTCCTGCCTATCTCAGGAACAGAGACCTCCCTTGGAATCAGGGTCTCCCGAATAACAACAGCCACCCCCCCGCCCCTCCCCAGGGCTCATGACCGGTGCAAAACCCGAAAACCTGGGGGGCATAATTCAACCAGAGGGACTCCACCCTCTGGCCCCACCCAGGTCTCGGTGATGCAGGCCAGGTCCGCAGCCTCCTCCTCGATCACCTCACAGAGGAGGGAAGACTTGTTAGCCACAGACCTAATAACGGTGTTACTAATTTAAGAGCTGCAGTGATTCACTTAACAAATATGGCAAGAAAAATTGTTATATGGGGCAAAACTCACTTAACGAGTTTCTCACTTGGCAACATAAATTTTGGGCTTAATTGTGGTCATAAGGACTACCTGTAACTGCAGTGATTCATTTAAGAACTTTGGCAAGAAAGGTTGTAAAATGAAGCAAAGCTCACTTAACTATCTTGCCTAGCAATGGAAATTTTGGGCTCAATTGTGTTTGTATGTGAAAGATTACCTGTAACAGAGTTCATTATTTCCACAGGGAAGACCTCCTTCCCATTGGATCTTGATTTCAAAAAAGCAGAGACAAGTTTGGTTAAAGAGCTCTTTGGATATTCAGTGGCAATTTATTATAGTCATTTATTAACCTTGTTCTCCCAGGAGTATCTTAACCAATGGAGTAGAATATCAAATGCTTATTTTACTCAAGGAATCTTTAAAAAACAACACACCAACACTATGCAAGAATTTGCAAGATGTTGCCAACTGAATTAAACGGCACTCTCCATCAATCTAGTTACTCTTAGTTTTCACCAGGAGGTTTTTTATTTATGTATTTATTTAGCAGATTCGCTAAATTGTTATTGTTATTAAATGAGGACTACTTGTAGCTGTCCTCCTAATAAATTGTAAAAGTCTCATCTTACGCTGTTGTTAGTTATCACCATTTTGCCCAATTGAATCTCGTGGTGTATTTATGTAATATAAATAATTTAAAATGTCAAAAAAAGGAAGATTGAAACATGCAAAACCATCACAACCGTGACACCAACTAGGAACTGTTTATGTACTAACAACAGCCAGCCACATAAAATCAGCTCAATAAATTTAGCTACATTCCAAAATGTTCCTGGAAAGATAAGGTCAGTGATAATTACATCAAAACATGGAAGGAAGTGGTTTTAAGTTGTAAAAGAATAAGTGCATGTTTCCAAAAGACACCTGATTAACCTACCAAACAAGTTCAGAGGGACAATCTATGTGTATAAACAAATTATCAAATTATTTTGATTCACTGTATTGCCAAATCGTTATATAGAGAAAAATAACGACTGTATAATAACAGCTACTGTGAGATATCAAAAAAAGATATAAAATACTTTGCACTGAGTAACAATCTGAATAATAATAAAGCAAATACACAATAAGCCTTGTCTGAATGTGGGGTATAAGATAACCTCCACACTCTGCCACTCCACCCCCCATGAAGAAACCCCCAACCCAACTTTGCATTGGCTCCTTTATGAAGTCTGTTAGTGAATGTGTGGATATGCATGAAGGGTTCTGTCCATGAAGTCAAGCGTTCTCTCTGAATAAAAAGCCCTGGTATCTGGACAATCAGAAGAGCCAGTCTGGTTTACTAGTTAAGGCATTCAAGCTTAAAAACTGAGTTCTAGTCCTGCCTTAGGGATGAAAACCGGCTGGGTGATTTTGGGCCAATCACTCCCTCTCAGACCATGATATGAATTGGTCACAACCAACCAACTTGATTGATCCCTGCCCCCAAAAGCAGACCCTGCTCTTGCAGGGAGATGTTGGGGGAGGGGGAAGCTGTAAAAGTTCTCTGTCCATGGAGTGCACTATAACACATTTATAATTTCTAGCATAGCAAACGGAGGAAGACCAGGCACAGGGCATCATAGCCATTATGCAATTCTAGATTACCTTCCAAAAACTGCACTGGGGGCAGGGAGGCAAGACAGTATTAACTCCTTTCTCAAAAGGAGCTTTGGTGGCTCAGGCTGTTAAATGCCTGCTCTTAAGATCCAGCTGTCTACAATTACTGTAGGCTCGAATCCCACCAGGCTCAAGGTTGACTCAGCCTTCCATCCTCTCGGGGTAGGTAAATTGAGGACCCAAGATTGTTGGGGGCAATTAGCTGACCTTGTAAAAAATGCCGCTTAGTAATAAGCAGGCATATACAATGGAATGAAGGCTATTGCTGAGCGCATTGGGTTGTGCTCCAAAAATTGTAAGCCGCCCTGAGTCTTCGGAGAAGGGTGGCATATAAATGTAATTTTAAAAAAAAACAGCTTTATAGAAGGTAGCACAAAAAATAATAATTCTGATATATTAAGTACTGTATACCAGTGGCCTCCAACGTTTTGGGAACCAGGGACTGGTTCTGTGGAGTGGAGGGGGCATGGTTTCTCATGCTGCCTGCATCCCATGGATGTGGTTAACTTGTTTGCGTGGCCTGGTTTCTGGCATCCCACGGCCTGGTACTGGTCCATGGACTGGGGTTGGGACTCCTGCTGTATACAGTAATAGCAAATGTGAAGGGACAGATCTCTGTTCAAGGAAAACTATTCAATTTTGGGATATGAGACTTATTATTCAAATAGAAACTGTTCGATGGGCCACGTGGATCACAAAAGAACTCGACTCGGTCTGGTGCAACAGCTTTATTTAAAGTGCAGGAATAACTCTGGCCGCACATGTGGCAGGCGCTGGCTTTTTATAGCCGGAGCTGTCCATCGTTTCAGCCACTGATGGGACTTTATATTTCCCACCAGTGGCTGAGCCAACGAGTGGAGTCTCCAGCCGACTCCACACCTTGGCCATATAAGGGTATACAGAACAGAAACTTTGATTTTACTGATGTATTAAATTAATAGTTTATATGAATGTTTTTCAACTAAATTCCACATATTTTAAAGTTGCCAAGGGCGAGAAATAGTGGTTTATGTGCCTCTCAATCCAATAAGGTTCAATGTGACTTTTTTGTTTTTTGTTTTAAATCTGTGTTAACTGCTAGTGACTGCCTCAAATAGGACCTTTCTTGGAAAGGTTTTTGAGAAGTGGTTTGCTATTGCCTCCTTCCTACAACTAAAGGAGAGTGAGTGGCCCAAAATCACCTAGCTGGTTTTGTGCGTTGAGTCAAGAATAGAACTCCTGGTACCTTAATCATTACACCAGACTGACTCTCCAATGTGAGTTACAAAGGAAAAAACCCAAAACATTAAAATAACCATCACAAAGCATAAGAAAACCAAAATAATGTTAGGGCAGTTCTTTCTCAAAAAACAGCAACCACATCCAGGTCTATAGTAGGAGGGTCCCTCTGGAATAGGACAATTCACCATGGTCAATTCGCTGCAGCCAACCCATCTCAGGACAACTCAACAAATACAAAAGTTGAATTAAGTTTGCCAGAACTGTGGCCAATAATAGTAAAATTAAAAAAAAATCAATCTAGAAATACAAGAATTACAATAATTTTGACAAAAATGTAGTCATCAATAATAAAAGTAGCTGAATGAGATAATTAATACAGCGTTGCATTGTCACGTGGCGAGTTGTCCTGATGCAAGTTGTCCGCAGAAAGTTGTCCGCAGAGCATTGTCCTACCTAGACTCCTCATCACCAGTCTTTCTCCAAGGCTCCATGGAAAAGCCAGGCTTTAATGGCTTTTTTCTTCCTAAAAAGGAAAAGTAGGATGGGAGCTAATCTAATCTTGTGAAGAATGCTTTTCCAAAGAAGGGGACACTGAGTAAGAAGTCCCTGAAGGCAGGGGTGGGATGCTACTGGTTCTCCCTGGCTCTGTAGAACCGGTAGCTCTGAAGAGCAGCAGACACAGAACTGGTTCTGTGTCTGCTGCTGTTTGGCCCACCCCCCGCACCCGGGCTCTTACCTGACCTTTATTTCCTGCTTTTTCAACCTCAGCTGCTTTGCACAGCTGAAGTTGAAAAAGCAATTTAAAAGTGCCTTTTGAAACGCTGCGCAACCTGCGCACAGCACTTATCAACTGTCCGGGCGGCACAGCTTATGGTGTGTTACACGCATGTGCAGTGTGCATCTGGCACAAAACATAATTACCGAACCAATAGTCATGCCGGTTGAATCCCACCCCTGCCTGAAGGAGACATTTCTTAGATAAGGGACTCAAAGAAAACCCACCCTTCCCAAACTTATTGGGTAGAAAGAAGCAACTAAAAAAGGATATCCCATAAATATCCAAGTCTTAAGACATGTAAACCGTTAAATGTGTCAATCTTTAATTTAACTGCACTCAGAAGAAAACACTCCTTAATTTATGATGGTTTGTTTTATTACCATTTGTAGTTGCAATGGCCTTGGAAGGGATGCTTTATGGCCCGTAAAGCACCCCTGGCTGTTGTGAATGGTTGCACTGCTGCTCCTTGTGGTCATGTGACCACATTTAAGGCCCTTGGAACCTGTTCAATTTTACAACCAGTTGTCAAGTGTCCTGCAGTCATGTGATCACCATTTGCAATCTTTTCTGCTGGCTTCCTGAGAAAGTCAATGGGGAAGCTGGCAAGGAAGGCTACAAGCAGAGGGGGCAGAGGATTTGGGGTTCATTTCCTAGTCCACCAGTGGAATTTATCTCCCTTCTTCTTTGCCCAGGAAGGGGAAATTCCCCCCTGCACTAGAGAAACAGACTTCAAATCAGGTGAAAATACCTTCTAAGCCTTTCAGAAAGCTGGCATTTGCTACTGTTTTCTCCCCCCCAAACACTAGGGAAGGCCAGCTTTCTGAAAAGACCAGGTCTAGGGAGGGAAAACTAAGCCTTCCAGAGCATTGGAATTTACTAGTATTTTTGCCAGATTTGATTTCCATTTCTCCAGTAGGCAAATAGACCTCAAACCTGACAAAAAAAAATCCTAGCAAAGACAATTGTTTTTGCTATTGCTTGGAAGGCCCCTTTTCCAAATTGCATGAAGGAACCTTCCAAACCATTGTGAGAATGGGGCCCGCTTGAAGGATGAAGCAAGAGGCCTTGGTAGTCAGCAACTGCAGAACAATGCAAAGGTACAGTAAGTGGATGCAGGTGGGGTGGGGTGAACACAGGGCCCAGCCCATTTTCCTAGTGCTCCTCTTAATGACTCACACGATCAGTTAACAACCGCAATTGGGAGAGTAGTGTTGCAGTTGTTGAGCGAAGCATTCAGTGACATCTCCCTTGGCTCAGCCCCCGAGATTCCGGGCGCAATTGAGGTCATACTTGGAGAACTAACTGTAACCAGTCAGGCTCTTGTACAATTATATGTACTGCTACATTAATCTTTCTATTGCCTTTCAGTATTTCATGATGTTGAGTTCTTTAAAAAGTTTGAAGGGAAGTTTTTGTATAGTTCTGCCATACTCCATTCTGTTAGTACCTCTCTCTTGTGCACAGTAGCAACATAATAAGGGATCTTCTTCCTGTGAAGTTGGAAATGGAACATAAAAGGATAATGATAATACAATTTCTTTCACAATGTGCTTTACTAGTTATTGTTTTTGTCCAATAATAAAAGGATGAGACTTTACAGTAGGAAATTATCTTTCTCCTACTTTTTTAACCAACCCATCATGAATGCATGATAGTAAAATCAAATAGTTTTGCTCATCATTTGTTCCTACAATCTTGCATTATTATATTGTTTAAACTTATTTTTTATTTGTCTGTGGAATTTCTAAGAGGGCTTTTTGGTGGGGCTGGGTTGGTTGGTTTGGTTGCTTTTTTTGGCCATATTCCTTTTCTAACATTAAGCTTTCAGAAAGAAAGGTAAAATAAATTATTTATGAACCTCAATTTGAATAAAAATAGTGGGATAATGTACGTTGCGGTTTAGATCTGATAAATAATTTTGTTATGTTAATTTATTTACTTAGCATGGTTCTTGGATCATTTCACATTCAGTGTGCGAGTTGTTCTTTTACCGTCTTTTGTTAAATATACCTAAATGTTCTAATGGGTCATTCTGTCCTGTTGAATATGCTTTTAAAATGTCTCTGGATATATATTTTTTTCTTCTTTTGCTGCCTATTTCTTTTGGACCCTCTCTTATTTTTACAAAATAAATCTATATAAATTAATAAGTATATTCAGTTCCAATCTAGAATGAGCTGCATTGGAGAGATGTATAAAATTAACTGTGCACAAAGCTTATGTTTATGTATTATATATATTATATTTTATACAGATTATAAAGTTTATAAATATAATCTTTTATAAAGATTATATTTATATCATATGAGTATGTTCTTTACATTCATTTTTTTCTTAAATTTTAAGAGAGAGAGAGGAAGAGATAGAGATCAGTCACAAGAATTCAGACTAACTGTAAAATTTGTATGAAGTTATAATTTAAAGGAAATTTGGTGCAAAATATTTGATACATGATGTACAATTCCATCAATAATATCTGAGACAGATAAATCATATAGTAATAAATGTTGGAAATGCCATGAAACAAAAGAAAATTTTTATTACATGTGGTTGATATATAAGAAGAAATAAAAATACAAGGAAAGAAAAGAAAGGGAGGGAGGGAGGGATGGAACCAATACAGAAAATTTCTAATTTTAAAAAATTAAATTGGAAATGAAACCACAAATTACCTTACTGGGAATAATATCAGAAAAAAATCAGCAAGAAACATCATAATTTAATGAAATTTATGCTTACTGCAAGGATAAATTTCATTCAACACTCGCAGAAAAATAAAATACAAAATTATTAAGGTGTATAAAAATAAAAGGGGAGGGAAAATATAACATAATTAGTGGCATTGTCTTTATAAGTAAGGGACAGATGAAGTGAAACATGTTATAAGATTGGGAAAGTACCCAAGAACAACTTGGAGAATGAATTGGAATATCCCACACAATTTATTAGTTCACTTGAAACCAATGATTTCTCCGCCACAACTTAAAATTTAAATTTAATATTTTTAAGAAACACACTTTCAGCAGAATCACAAATGGAAAATAATGCAAATATTGAATATTGTATGTCTTAAAACTATATGGAAATCCGAAGAGAAATATCTAGTGTAGAGCTTTGTAAATTGGAACTAATTTCTTTAGTTTAATTAATCTCTGGGGAGATGGACAGTATGGAAATAGGAAATATAAATACATTTCATTTTAAAATGCAAAGTTGACAATTTCTTATAAAGTTATTAATAACAGCAAATAAAATAAAGGGACACACTAAATAATGTTAGGTAATATCTGCAACCTAGATTATATCTAGAATTGATAAAGTGCTTTAAAAATATAATTTTGCTAAATAAGGAACATATACTAAAGAGGAAGTAATATATATTTGGATGTAATCTTCAAAGAACTAACAATATGACACATTCATTCCTTAAATTAAAAAAAATGAAGAAAAGATCAAGAATTTTAAAAGCCCAGTTTACAAATAACATATTAATAAATGCAACCATCTCAAAACATTTAAGAAAGCACTCAGAAAAAATACTACTTTTTGTAAGCATTCTCTTAATCAAAAGGTTGCATTCAACACACATAGATGCTGATCAATTCAACTTTTTAGTCGACGGTCTTACCAAAGACCTAGCAGCCTCTATTTCATTTTGCTGCTTCCCATTCCTTGGCTGTCCTCTCTTTTTTGCACCTTATATAACATAGGATTTAGATCATAGGCTCTACTTCTTGTCCATCTGAGGAAAACAAAATGAAATAACCTTTGGGGTTGGGGAAGTCTTGCCAAAACTCCTCATTTTGACAAGAGTCATTCCCCATTTCTTATTGGATGGTTGAAGACAGGTGAGTCCAAGCTAGGGTTGGGCTGAAAGAACAAGAACATGGATATGATATTGACATAATAGAAACAAGTATAGTCCTTGCAAAGATAGAAAGAAATGGAAAGTTACAATAATTGCACTGGTGTAAAGTAGCTTTAGCTGTAATTCTTTTTAAAAAAAAAAAAAAAATCATGCCTTGATTTCTTTGACATACTGTTTTCTGAGCTTGGTATAACATTAGTTGCCAAATGAGAACCACACGATGGCTATTATCTGTATAGTGATGTAATACTCAGGAAGTTATCTTGATATAAGGAGGTTATTACTAGTTTTAGACTACTTTCTAGTTTCCCTTTTCAAATATATATTGTACTTCACTCATCCATATGGAGGGAAGTATGCAATGGGGTACCCCAAGGCCTGTCTTAGGACCTGTACTTTTCAATATTTTCATAAATGATTTAGATGAAGAGATACAGAGGGAATTCATCAAATTTGCAGATGATACCCAGCTGGCAGGAATAGCCAACATTCCAGAAGGCAGGCTCAAGATACAGAAAGAACTCAACAGACTTGAACACTGAACCTTATGTAACAAAATGAAATTCAGTGGTGAGAAAAGTGAAGTTCTACATTTAGGGAAGAAAAACAAAATCCAGAAGTATAGAATACAGCATGTACTATCTGGCTCAATAGTAGTAATGGTGAGAAGGATCTTGGAGTCCTAGTGGATCACTTAAATATGAGCCAGCAGTATGCTGCAGCTACCAAAAAAGCCAATGCAGTACTAAGCTGCATTAACAGAGGGATAGAATTAAGATCATATGAAGTATTAGTACCTCTTTATAATACCGTGGTAAGACTACACTAGGAATATTGCATCCATTTTTTGTTGCTTTGGTATAAAAAAGATGTTCTCTAGAAAGAGTGCAGAGAAGACTAGCAAAAATGATTTAGGGATTGGAGGATAAAACATACAAAGAATGGTCGCAGGAATTTAGTTGAATAAAAAGGATTAGGGCTGACATAATAGTGTTCTAATATCTAAGGCGCTGCCAAAGGAAGGCGGAGGTTGTCAACATATTCTCCAAAGCATTTGAAGGCAGAACAAGAAGCAATGGATGGAAACTAATTAAGGAGAGAACCAATATAGAAAGAAGAAATTTCCTGACAGTTAAAATAATTAATTTAGTGGAACAGCTTCTCTTCAGAAGTTGTGGGTGCTCCATCATTGGAGCTGTTTAAGAAGAGATTGGACAACCATTTGGCTGAAATCTTATGGTTTTTTTCTGCTTAAACGGGGGATTAGACTAGATCTCCAACTTCGTTATTTGAATAACTTTGTTATTCCTATATATACACTCTGTGTGTGTGTGTGTGTTGTGTATATAATTTTATTTGTGATTTCATCCTAGCTTTTGGCCCAAAGCCACATTCAATGGGGTGCATGTGTGAATCTTTTTCTTGACAATGACAGAAGGGCAACATGATTCAATTCATCTTAGTAGGTTGGCTATCTTGTTGGAAATCAAATCAAATCAAACATTTATTGTCAATGCACAACATGTGTACAATGAATATTCAGTGGTTATGATTATGGAAGCAGATCCTTTATATGATTCTTCTGATATTATAAAAAGAGATATTAGGTTGCAAAACCATTTTAACTGACACTTTCCCTATCATGCTAATTAAGGATTATGACTTGACCTTGTACTCAGTTGTTGCCTTTCATGATATATATGTGTGTGTGTATGTATATACACAATACAAGCTACATGTAGTTTCTATGAAAGCAACCTATATTTGTTTTTAAAAAAAAACAAATAGTCTTGCATATTTGTAAATGTTAAAAGTTTCCATATGTTACCATTTATCATTTGTTTTATTTCAGGCATAAGTAATTAGACCCCAAAGTAATTAGAGCGTCCAATGTAAAAACAGTATCACAATGAATAACTCTTTGCATCGGCAGTATACCTGAAGCAAGCATTTGAAGTGCCTGATAATTATTATACCTCAGGAAACAGTGGTTTGATGGCTTTTTTCCCCTGAAGATGGGGTTCTATGGGACATAATTATTCAACATACAACTGACAGATTTTTTTTGTAGTAAGATGTAACATCTTATGTACATGACAGGTAACTATAGATGGACCTGAGCAACTGAGCCCAGAGGGTATACAATAATTTATAGCTTTTTTTTCATAATCATCTGATGGATGTCTTCAATAACAGACAAGTTTTATCCTAATCAGGTTTCAACAAATGAACTATCTGAAAAATAAAATCACAAATGATTTTTAAAGTAATAGTATGTCACAATTTAGAATAAAAAAAATCAGGTCTCAAATTGTTATCTACTCAGGAATTTAATTAATTTGAACTGAAGTGGACAATTCCAGTTCAGATTTCAGTTCCTATAATCCCCAAGGCATGAAACCTATGATTTATGGAGGTTGTAGGCCAGTCTACTTAATTGCCTACCTCTAATTTGCATTTATTTATTTTATTTTATTTTTAAACATATTGTGATGACCCGGGGCGTGGCACAAAGACAACACAGTCACATAAGTAAGAGTCCCTTTAATACCTCCAACTTTGCCCCCAATGTCCAAGTTACCTTTGGCTGGAGAAAAAACTCTCCCAAGAACAGTCTTTAAGTGGAGGAAATTCAGTCTGAAAACAAAGTACATACAAACTGTAAATAAAAATCCACAGAAATCACGCTGCAGTAATTAACTTGACAGACTTGAAAGGCCAGCAAAATGCACACAGTTGGGAAGACGCCAGGAACCCAGATAAGCCTCGACCAATAACAGATAACTCATGATTTGCTTCCAACAAGTTGCTGTGCACAGCTTTCCTTTTTAAACACTGTGTTCCCAACTGCAGCTAATGAAGGGAATCAGGGCCTTTTCCTCCCCCATAAGCCATGCAACTCACGTTGCTCCCTTCTCCCTTCCTCCCTGTGTGCCCTAGGATGAAGAGGGGTTGGGCCTGGATCTTCCTCCAAATTCCCTCTGCCTTGCTCTATCTCTCCCCTGCTCTGCCCAGCCGGACTGTGCCCTTCCCCAGTTTCTTCCACAGCCAACGGAGCCACATTCCCACTCCCTGTCAGCTGCTCGGCCTCCCCCTGGGAATCAGATTCCAACAGGGGCATGACACACATAGGTATTCCAGGCAACCTGGAATTGCGTATTTATTTTTCATACAAAAGTCTTCAAGCCTAGAACATTTAATGATAGGAATTCTCATTTATTATTTTTGTCACTATATTTCAGTTTGATGCCATTCAAGCATTTTAGAACTACTATTCTTACAATTTCCAGTAATGTATGAGAGATAGGATGTAGCACAGAAATCTAAGAACCAATATACAGATAACAGTATTTATATTTGTGGTCAATTTTGTTTTTTATTTTATTTAACTGGTTGTATTGTACACTGCCCAAAGTCATGCTTGTGAGATAGATAGTTATATAACTCAGGGAGGGGAAGTTGGGAAAAACCTGAATTTACATAAACATATTTTTTTCCTGAGGACTACATTCAGCCAGTTGAGCATGTACATAGAAAGCAGCATGGCATACAGCTGTTACATACTGTATTATGTACTGTACTGTACTAGTATATAACAATGGCACTAACAAGCTCTGACAATGTATTTTTTCTGACCACACCAGTACCTTCATATCAGACAGGTTTAACTCATCTCTAGTAGACTTTAAAAAGTGTTTAAAAAGGATTTTCTCCCCTATCTATATACTGTTCAAGGGCATCCTCATGATGTATGAAACTTATCATCCATTGCTTTAGAGCTGTGATGGCGAACCTATGGCACACAGAGCCATTTGTGTGGGCATGTGAGCCTCAGCCAAACTTACCTGCACTGCGCATGTGCGCACCCTCCCAGCTGATTTTTGGCCCGTTTGAGGCTGTTTTCGCCCTCCTGGAGGCTCAAGGGAACCCTCTGCAGCCTCAGGAGGCTGAAAAATGGGCCTTCTGGAAATACTGGAAGTGCCCATTTTCAGCCTCTGGAAGGCCTCTGGAGCCCGGGAGAGGCCATTTTCGCTCTTCCGGAGGCTTGAGGGAAGCCTCTGCAGCCTCAGGAGGCCAAAAAACTGGCCTTCTGGAAATAATGGAAGTGCCAAAACATTTTCAGCCTCCCAAGGCTCCAGAGGCTTCCCTTGAGCCTCTGGGAGGGTGAAAATGGCCTCCCCCAGGCTTCAGGGGCTCCCCGGAGGCTGAAAACTGGCACTTCTGGTATTTCCAGAAGGCCCGTCTTTCGGCCTCCTGAGGCTGCAGAGGCTTCCCTCGAGCCTCTGAGATGGCGAAAACAGCCTCAAATGGGTCAAAAATCAGCTGGGAGGCACACGCATTCGCTGTGCAACTAAGGGGGTGGGGTGGGGGTTTTGTGCATACATGCACAGGGGGGGGCAGGGCGCATTGCATTGTGGGTGCCGGCACACACGCGCTTTCGGCAAACCACAATAAAAAGGTTCACCATAACTGCTTTAGAGAGACATCAAGTAACTGTGATGACTGAGAATAGAAGTCAAAGTAGCAAGAGAAGGATGGGTAATGAGAAGAACAAAAGTTATGTTGGTGTATGACTCACGATAGTGGGTAGCACTTAAATTCAAAGTGGAAAAAGGCCATAATTGAGAGGGGAGTTTTTCTACCTCAGTTGTAACACTCTAGGTTTAGATTTCCTGAGACTTAATTCTTCGTTCCTATTAAGAAACCAAGAGGTATTAAAGAAAAAAAGGGTATGATTTAGGGTTAGGAGCTACTACTATCATTCTTCCTTTTCTGTTTGTGGCTATTTAGGCTTGCACCTAAGTGTAGCATAATCATTCCTTTCCCCATTGCCCTCATGATATTGCCTTCATCTCATCCCATCTATAAAACAGTTTTAAATTGTCGCTAACTGAACTGTGATTTCCCCTTTATTGCAATACTCTCCACTGACAGTGTAGCTTCAAAATCAGCAATGTCCAAAGAAAGGTGTGTCCAAAATCTGCAAGATAGCTGGTGGCTACTATTGTTCTGCCAAAAAAATCATGACAGGCTTAATATTGCCTCAAGCGATGGCTGAATAATACAGGTGAAACTCGAAAAATTAGAATATCATGCAAAAGTTCATTTATTTCAGTAATGCAACTTAAAAGGTGAAGCTAATATATGAGATAGACTCATTACATGCAAACCAAGATAGTTCAAGCCGTGTTTTGTCATAATTGTGATGATTGTGGTTTACAGCTCATAAAAACCCCAAATCCACAATCTCAGAAAAAATAGAATATCTGTAGAATAAAAGGTGCAATATTCTAGCCTCAAAGTGTCCCACTCTAATCAGCTAATTAAGCCATAACATCTGCAAAGGGTTCCTGAGCCTTTAAATGGTCTCTCAGTCTGGTTCAGTAGGAATCACAATCATGGGAAAGACTGCTGACCTGACAGTTGTGCAGAAAACCATCATTGACACCCTCCATAAGGAGGGAAAGCCTCAAAAGGTAATTGCAAAAGAAGTTGGATGTTCCCAAAGTGCTGTATCAAAGCACACTAATAGAAAGTTATGTGGAAGGGAAAAGTGTGGAAGAAAAAAGTGCACAAGCATCAGGGATGACCACAGCCTGGAGAGGATTGTCAGGAAAAGGCCATTCAAAAGTGTTGGGGACTTTCACAAGGAGTGGACTGAGGCTGGAGTCAGTGCATCAAGAGCCACCACACACAGACGGATCCTGGACATGGGCTTCAAATGTCGTATTCCTCTTGTCAAGCCACTCCTGAACAACAAACAACGCCAGAAGCGTCTTACCTGGGCTAAAGAAAAACAGACCTGGTCTGTTGCTCAGTGGTCCAAAGTCTTCTTTTCTGGTGAGAGCAACCAAGGACCCAGAGTCTAGAGGAAGAATGGAGAGGCACAGACTGCAAGATGTTTGAAGTCCAGTATGAAGTTTCCACAGTCTGTGTTGATTTGGGGAGCCATGTCACCTGCCAGTGTTGGTCCACTGTGCTTCATTAAGTCCAGGGTTAACGCAGCTGTCTAACAGGAGATTTTGGAGCACTTCATGCTTCCTTCCACAGACGAGCTTTATGGGGATGCTGACTTCATTTTCCAGCAGGACTTGGCACCTGCCCACACTGCCAAAAGCACCAAAACCTGGTTCAATGACCGTGGGATTACTGTGCTTGATTGGCCAGCAAACTTGCCTGACCTGAACCCCATAGATTCTCTATGGCATTGCCATGAGAGAGCAGAAGAGTGCCAGCAGGCTGCATGCCACAGGCTTCCATGCCACGCCGCATTGAGGCAGTAATTGCTGCAAAAGGGGCCCAAACAAGTACTGAGTACATATGCATGCTTATACTTTTCAGAGGTCTGATATTGTTCTATGTACAATCCTTGTTTTATTGATTGCATGTAATATTCTAATTTTGTGAGATTGTGGATTTGGGGTTTTCATGAGCTGTAAGCCATAATCATCACAATTATGACAAATCACAGCTTGAACTATCTTGCTTTGCATGTAATGAGTCTATCTCATATATTAGTTTCACCTTTTAAGTTGCATTACTGAAATAAATGAATTTTTGCATGATATTCTAATTTTTCGAGTTTCACCTGTACTGTATTTTTCAAGACAGAGTTCTGATGTTCTGGAATCTGTTGGGGGTCTCTCTCTCAGATTAGGAATCACAGCTCTATGTGCTCCTACCATCATTGTGGCCATTTTGATTTTTACCTTCCACTTCCTCTCTAGTTCCTCCTTCTCCATTTCTCCAGCTTTTTACCCTCTTGCTTCCTGATGTTACTGTAACTTGACATTGCTATATCTATCACCACCACTGTCTTCTGGTCCTTGCTTGTTACCACTTTGCCTGGTTGATTGGCCAGTACCTGCCTGTCTATATGGATCTTGAAGTCTCAGAGGATTGTAGTCCTGTTATTATCCATGACTTCCCGTGATATCTTGGACTTGGGAGCTCAGGTGTTAGCTGTAAAGCCAGTTGTTCTTCCAGGTCTTTTTAGTCCAGAATGTAATGTTTAGTTGGTCTACTTAAAACTGTGAGAGTAGCTGCTTGTTCACTACCGTATGTTGATATTGCGTAACTATTTCTCAGTGAATGTGAATGTAGGTCTCCTGGCCATCCATAGGTCCCTCATATTATCTCTCATTAGGTCCACTGTTAGAGTAGCATTCCATCAATTCTACATTTGTTTGTTGTATCCATCTGTGGTTTGTTCCAGTAGCTTGGTTATCATCAGATTATCCTAGATCCCCAAAATCTGATGCAGCCCTTGTTAATCCGGGTGATGGCATGACCCTTCTAGTTCATGTGATTCTCGTATCTGAGGTAGGAAATTTTAAGCATTAGGGGTTCTTTGCCCAAGGATCACTAATGGTAAGATGGGTACCAGCCAGAACCCTGATTTCCCTCATCAAAAGCTGGCACTCTAATCTCCATACTTATCTGGTCACATACACATCAGCAACTAATTGCTACCAACAGATTAGGATGTGCTGTAGGATGTCAAGCTATGGAAAGTGCTCAGAAAAATGGAAATCCAAGAACATCTCATTGTTCTCCTGAGAATCTTATATACAGATCAGAAGCCACAGTATGGACAGAAGATGGTGAAACAGACCAGCTCCAGGTTGGCAAAGGAGTGAGACAAGGCTTTATATAAAGGCAATGCAGCACAGAAGTTAAAGTGTTGGATTACAAGCTGGGAAAGCCATCTTCCAACAATGAACTGTGAATGTTATTGAGTTTGTGTGAATCACAGTATCTCACTTTAAGTTACTTTACAGATGAAGAATCGGCACCTACTTGATGCCATTCAAACAAACCACCCGACCTCAAACAGATTAAATTAATGAAGAAAAATGGAGGTATCTCACCCCTACAAAACGTCTGTCCATTAAGAACCTCACATGAAACTTCCGGGAAAAGCGACGTTGCCCTTTAACAATCACAAATTCAGTGGAACTTACTTTCAAGGTAACAGGTTTATTCAGTTGCACATTTATCCTAATCTTGGTTATTGGGGGGGAACCCTTCATTAATTACAGTTCAGAACTGAAGGAAGATTAGTTCTTCTGGAGACAACAGGCCTCCAACCTTCCGAACGGTGAAACTGGAAAGCGGGGTACCTCCGCGAGAAAACCGCACTTCACTCAGGCCCTTCAGCGTGAAAGTTCGGCGCTCTCCCGAGCTCTGCCCCTTTAAGAACCGTCTCTTCTCGCTAAATTGCATCAGGCACGCGCGCGGCCTCCGTGCTCGAGCCGGTGGCCTTTCTCCCCCCCTTCCCTTTCCGAGGCGCGCTCGCTGCCGAGACGGGCGTGCACGCTCTCGGCTTTTCTAAGGCGGAGCTGGCTGAGGGGCGCGCGCTCGCTGGCCAGTCGCGTGGTCTCCTTGCTTCTCCATATTGCTGCGGCGGCATCAAGAGGAGACGAGGGAGGGGGGACGTCGGGGTTGGGTTTCCAGGGTGGGGGGAGGAAGCCGGCGGCTCGACCCCCCCTCGCTTTGGGTGCAGACTTTACCTGAGCGGAGAATTAGCCGAAGAAAAAAAAAGGGGGGAACAGGGCTGGGCTCGGTGAGGCGGTTCTGGAAAGGGGGAGTCGGCAAAGTTTGGGGCGGGCGCGTGTTGTCCGGGAGAGCCTGGAGGCGGGCGAACGAGGCGGCTCTGCGGGGGTGCAGATGGCTACCCAGGTGGAAGCTCTACCGCCCGCCAACCCACTCCTGCCTGCCGAGGAACACGGGCTGGTTATCAAGAAGCCTCAAGAGAAGGGCGAGCACCTCATGCACCAAGGAGAGAAGGCCAACGCCGACGAGGGCAAGGGGGGCGGCCCCGACAGCTGCAGCAAGGAAGAAGGCGGCGGCGGCAACGTGGGAGACCATCTGCGCCGAAACGGGGCCCTGCTGAAGCCCCCCAGCATCAAACAGCAGAAGGAGGACAGCAACCATCAGGAGAAGGAGAACCTGCTGCACCAAAGGAGCGGCGGCATAATAGAGTCAAACCGGCTGCCCGGAGAAGCCAGCAGCAGCAGTAGCGGCGGCGAGGATGGCGGCGAGCAGGGAGGAGTTGGCCGCAAGGAATTCATCGAGGCCCCTCCACCCAAGGTGAACCCTTGGACTAAAAACCCCACGGCGGCGTTAGTTACTCTCAACGGACAGTCTCCTCCAGGTGGGTAGGTAGGATGAGTCCTTTGGCGCGGCGGAGGTTGGCGGGCCGTGTGTGTGTGTTTTATGGGGGTGGTGGGCTTATTCTGATACGGCAAGCGGGAGCCAGTCATTCGAGGTGGGGAGTCCTCCCTCTGCAATATGGTGACATGCTCTCCCCCCCTTAATAGAACTCCACCCTGTCTTTGTCCATGTACGCCCACCCGGTGTTACTTCACCCGGCAACTCGGTGAGCCTCTTGGCAAAAAATTGATTCGTGGGGGTGGGGGGAAGGCTAATGGAGGTCGGTGAAAGCATGCTACGGGGCATTCAAAACCAAGCGTGAAATATATCCGTAGACCTCGGTGGTTGCAAAACGCGCCCCGTGAACTGTTCCCCGCCCCCAGTAAACCCCTTCTCCCTGTCCGCGTGCTTGGTGGGAATTTGCTTTTTCCTTGTAAAGTTGCGGCCGGGGGTGGGAGGGAGGTGGGGTGCATTGGATTCGCCTCTATTCACTTCCTTTCAGTTCCCGGGCGAACTCCCGGGTATTGCGATGTATATCGGATTTGTAAACGCTTAACTAGCTTGAGACCCCCGCGCCGCTTCCTTTTCCTAAATAGGCCTAGTTGAATAGCGCGGTGCTGGGTGAAGTCTAAGAATATCTGGCAATGAATGTGTAACGCCGTCTAAAGTAGATGTGCCCGAGGTCCTTGGCGTGAAGAGAGAGGGGAGAGAAGAGGAAAAATAAGGGGTGGTAACCGGAGCCTGCCTTTATCCGGGGCACCGAGGACTTTTAAAATGCATGCCGATATTTAAAAAAAAAAACCCTCGGCGTTTTGATTTGCTTGAATTGGGTGTGTGTGTGGTGGGGAGAGGAGAAGTGACCAGTTACCGAGAGCTGAGCCCCCCCCTCCTTGAAACGGAGGAGGAGGGCATCTGAAGCGCGTGTAGCCGAGGAGGGCAGGCCGAGTGCTGACTTAAGCGAGGCCGAGGCGGCGGTGGGTCATGCGGCTCAACCGGGGCGGGGCACTGGGAAAAGTGCTGCATTTCGAAGGTTCCATGGCGTTGTTGCGGCGTTTGTAGGCCCCAGCGCAAACGTGCCTCTGGCGACGGTTTGAGCACTTCGTCGCCTAAACGCCTCGCCGCCCAATGGCTAGGCTTGTGTGTGTCTCTCTGTGTGTGTGTGTCGCCCATTCGGCGTTTCCTCCCTTTCCCAGCATTCCACTGCAGTAAAGGCAACGTGGTTTTTCTTTGGGTTGCGAGCATGTGATTTTCCTGAACTCGCTCCGAAGCCTTTGCTTTTTTGGACTCCCCCTTTCCGGCTGTACGTTTAGCCTGTTTTTTTTTAGCTTTGCGCTCTTGGGGAAAAGCTGCTTTCCAGCCCCTTCGGATAGCTGTCGCGACTTGTAGCGAAAACGCAACCTACGCCTAGGACTTAAGGCAGAAAAATAGGCCTCTCTGCACCTGTACGGTTACTGTAATGTATTGCCATTTATTTATGAAAAGGGCGCTTCCCCTCACGCCTAACGTGGTGCTCACTGTTGGTGCAAGAAGGTCCCTAAAGTATGTGGAGCAAAGGTCTTTGAAATGCCCACGTGTGCTTATTTCTTTCTTTCTACTGTAGTTTATTGAGCACAGATGGGATTTTCTGTTGTAGTGGTAGGCATTTAAGCCTTCGGTTTCATAGCTGAAATCTTATCTAACATTTATCCTGGGAGGAGGCTGAAAAAGAATCATTTCCTTAATGACTTTGGGGATGACAACTTTGTCTCCCTCCTGTGATGTAAATAAATAGCATTAACAAAATTAAAAACAATACTGCTTTGTTGGACAAAACTGAAAAGCTATGTGGTACATTTTCTTTGCAAACATATGGTTGGTTTCAAGTGAGATAAAAGATTTAATATAACTATAGGTTGGTACTTATGAATTTGAAATCTGATATTTTCATCTTTTTGAATAGAGCATAAAGGGCTATTTAGCAGACTGATAATTTGGAGGAAGTATCAAGCCCTAGTGGTAGTTTAAATAGCTTTTGAATATTGACTATTGTTTATTGATGAGTATGCATATGTCATCTAGTATGAATTATTCAGTTTCATTGATGCATAGATTGCACACCATCTGGTTTCTCCCTCCAAAATTGGGGAAAATACAGTTACATTTTATAACATAACAGTACAGTGTAGGTTCAGGTAGACCCTAAGCCATAGAAACTAGAAACACCAATGTCATAGGGTTGCTCTTTGTGGAAATAAAATGGAGATTTCCACAATTTTGTAGCTTTTGGAGGAAAGGCAGAATATCAGGCAAATAAAGTAGACTGCTCTGTAACCTGTTTACATGAACACAGAGATAGGAGATAACTTGGCATGTTGAGCAACTCATGTAAATGTTGGCCTTAATTGAAAATAATTTGTTTTAGTTTTATTCTTTATTTTTTTCTTAAGTCATCCTAAATGCTCCTGCATGTTTTCTTCACAACAACCCTGTAAGATGAGTTGGCCTGAAGAGAGTAATGGCCCCAAAGCCCTTCAGTTGGCTTTCGCGCCTAAGAGAGGACTAGAACTCATTGTCTTTTGATTTTTAACTTGGCATCTGTTCCTACAACAAATATTTAAGTTCCTTGTGGGTATTTTTGTTGAAAAATACATGTTGCTGAGTGCATAGTTAAAACAAAGTGCAATACTATTGATAAACACTTTTCCTCTTAAATAAGAAATACATGTTTCCTTTCTTTTTCTCTATGCCAGGTTCTTTGGGATTCTAGAAGCAAAATCTGAAGAAATTTTGTTTCAATATATTTTTTAGATTTGATTAGGCTTCAAACTTTTAAACACATAAAGGATGATTCATAATGGAAACCTGTTCTATCATCACTGCCACTGCCAGTTTATGTACCCATGGATAGTTACAGAAACACACACTTTCCTTATTCCTTTCCTTCCTTGTCTCATATAGAGTACTCCCAGTACAGCTAATTTAACATTAGAGAGAAAAGAAACATGGCTGTGCTCATACATTCCCAGATTGGATTAAATGATTGCAGATTACCAACATAGATTAAGTGGATTGAATTGATACAGTAACCAAAACTGTTTTTTTAAAGCTTGCTGTGTTAGATTATTTATTTGCTAAAGATGTACGTGGGCAAATGTGATGGGAATGTTTATATTTGTGAGATACTCAAAAGCAAAGGTGTTTATTGTTTAAGAGTTTATTCTCACACTACAAATGGTTGTGTGTGTATGTTATGAGAAAGCATACAATACTGAAATTTTACTTTCTTTAAGAAATGTTTATCAAAGTGGATTGTTGATAAAAGGAGACACCCAGTCGCATGTCAGAGCTAAATCAGATATCTATTGCTTGAGGTACAATGTTCTAATAGAATACTGGACTGAAAATATTGGAAGTGGTGATAGACGTCTCCTAGGTCCATTCCCCTGTCCACTCAGGATTGTTACTGCAACATCTGACAGATGGCCATCAAATCCTGCAGTGAAGGAAATTTTCTACCTCCTGAGGCAGTGTGATTTTGTTGGAAATTAAGAAATTAAAATATGATACAGTAGATGTTTATTCAATGTCTTTCAGAAGAACTGAAGTCACCTAAGGGGAAAAATTACCTTGAGATTTGTTTGATCATCTATTCCTAATGCCTTCCCTAACTGCATTAATACAAGCATGTATAAAAATGGCTTAATTTCTCACTATATGTGACAGAAGTCTTTTCAATGTGCATGAATTACAGCAGTCTTTCATCAAGGCCTTGCTTAATTTCAATAACATTGTTGCTTCATTCTTAAGCTATGCCCTGATTCATGTGTCATATACTAAACCTTGTAATTCTTTGATTGGGCTATTAATAATGTATGGATTCAGCCAATTAAAGAAACTATGACTAAATATAAGGCATGTACGCAGCCTATCTCCTAGTAAAATAACACCAACTCACTGTTTGATGCTGCAATAAAACTTTGTGGGCATGTTTTTTTAATATTTTCCCTTTGGTGCTTTATTCAGTATAATTTCATCCTCTTAAATCTAATGTCCCTGTTAATACAGATTTAGAAACGAATGAATACTATGAAAGAATGAGTTTCCTAAAAACCAGTGTGATATAGTAGTCAGAGTATTTATTTAGAAGTGGGTTAGAAACCAGATTCAGGTCCCATTCAGTTTATTGTTCACCAACAGATGTTAAGTTCATATCTGCCTTGACCTAAAAAAACCAAAATGTTAAAAAGTTCTATTTTTGTAGTTACCTACAAGCACATCTAAATTATATTAAAGTAATATCTTTACAGTCCCCAAGACATGGCACAACTTTTGAGTACCCCTCAAGTTTAGAAATTGAAAGTAGAAAAATTTGACATGCCCTAGAGGTTGCATGACTGTTATGAAAATAATACAGGTAGTCCTTGACTTGCAAACACAATTAAGCCCAAAATTTCCATTTGTTAAGTTAGTTGTGCCCCACTTTATGACCTTTTTGGCCATAGTGGTTAAGCAAATCACTGCAATTGTTAGGTGAATTATATAGTTGTTAATTGGCTTGGCTACACCCAGTGACTTGGCTTGTGGGAAAGAAGGTTACAAGTGGTGAACACATGACTACGAGACACTACAGTTGTCATAAATGCACACCAGTTGCCAAGTGTCTGAAGTTTGGCAATGGCCATAAGTGTGAAAACAGGTCATGAGACATTTTTTTCAGTGCAGTTATAACTTTGAATAGTGACTATAAACAGTTGTTAAATCGAGGACTACCTATATTGGAGCTGGAGGGTGGGAAGAGAAACTTTATAGGATATCTGATGTAACTGGAGAAAAGGCTGGGTATAAATATAATAAACATATGTTTCTTTTTACTTCCGAAGCATTGATTCTTTTTTCTGATCACAGCACAATCTCCAATTCAGTCTCATATGCTTGCAATATCACAACACAGTTGCAACTGATCAAAGTTACACTAATGCTATTTGGTAATGAATTCCATTGACTGAATAAGTAAGATTAGGGTGCATAATTTATAGTGCAGATACTGAAAAAGGTGGTTATCTCTGACAAGCCTACACTAGAATATCTTTTGCCTTACGTTTCTTGAAGAGAAAAGTTAGAGCCCCCCTCATTAAATAAATATGAAAAAATACACATTTCAATGCAGGATAATTATGCCTATTGTTAAGATATCCTTCCTGCACTGTTTTACAGGTAGTCCTCAACTGATGATGGTTCATTCAGTGGCTCTTTGACATTACAATAATGCTGAAAAAAGTAACTTAGGGCATCCTTACACTGATGACCTTTGCAGTATCTCTATGGTTACATGATCAGTTTTTGGGCGCATGGCAACTAGCATATATTTATGATAACTGCAGAATCCTAGGATCTTATGATTGCCATTTGTGACCTTAGAGGTGTTCCCACAAGCAGAATTGACGAGAAACCAGATTTGCTTAATGACCATGGCAAAAATTGTGAAATTGCATGTAACTTAATGACTGCATTGCTTGGCAACAAAAGTTCTGATCCCAATTATTGTAAATCAACACATTTGGGGAAATTAGGCTATATCTTGTCAAGTTAAATCTTAAACATTCCTGTTTCTGCAAAGTAACATTTTGTGTAAGTTAATTCTACAAAAGTGTACTGTGCAATATTTGGAATTCTGTTCTTGAAGGAACCATTAGTTCATCTGATAATATGTGGCACTAGATGTATGAGTCTGTTATACTTGCTTAATCAGTTAGATATTAATTTTAAGATTATCTCATTGTTCTAGTATTGTTTTTCTTATGTTTCAGGAAGAATATTATGGTACAATTATCATTCAGAAGAAACTAGGCCTTCTTTTAATGCTTATAAAGCTCTAGGTGCTGAATAACACCCCCAGTAGTTTTATAGGATAAAGTTCTTTTTCAGAAGATATGCATAGTATTTCAATTTGCCTGAATCTGTTTGCTATGATTATGCAACAGAAAAATGAGAATTGAAGAATAGCTGAATCCTTGTTGCTTTCTGAGCTTGGTTAGCCTAGCACTGATAATGTTACCTAGTTTGGGTAATGAGCCATCTGCAAGAAAACAATCAACTCTGAGCTGCAAATATTCTTTATTGGAAATGTAGGTGCTTCAATTTCTAACTTATACTTCAGTTTTGAAAGAAAGGTAACAATATCATAGCAGTCCCTTTGCTGAATTCTGTATTAGAGGGCTGCAAAATATTCCAAGATTGGAACAAAATAATGCTGAGGCATTTTGTTTCATGTTTAAATGAATCCAGCATTCTTCTGTTGTCCTTTAAAGAAACTCTACAACCTATGAATAGTATAATAGGCAATAAAACAACAGGTTGCTAGTGGTAGAAGTGAATTGGAGGAGAGAAAGATAGGATTGAAAAAGAGTTAACCGTATACTGCTGCTTGCCTGGTATGTAATTTTTTATGTGTTTAAATTATTTCATTTAGGGAATATATAATTATTTTCTATTTTTCAAAGGTTATAATGCATGAATTCTACTTTCACGATTTGAAGCAATTTTAGGCAAGTTGCCAAATGTGTAAAAATAAAAACCTATTGTGCTTGTGCATTAAGAAGAAGCTTAGAAATAATAGCCAGAAAAGTCTTTTCACTGTTTGGTTACTGATTATGGGCTATTTGTATCTGTTGTTGCTGGAATTAGCTTTTTGTGCAGTAGGGATATTTAAAACATTTTAATTCCTTTTAAGGAGTCATATTTAGGCTAGTTTTTCTGCAAGCCAGGTGATAAATATCATTAGCATGTACTACTATAGCTACTTAGAACAGAAAGTAGGGGAATGAGTTTGTTTCAAATTCACATTGTTTTAATGATGGAACACTGAAAATACTTTGAATTATGTTTTGCTGGAAGAGAACCCTTTTGGAATGTACTGATTGAGGGTTTTGTTCCAAGTTTGGAACTAATCATTTCCCCCTCTTCATACTTGTTAACTACAGTTTCATCTCCTTTTGGTACAAAGAGGATGATGCTTCTGAAAAAATAGTTTTATATTATTATCTTTTTAATTCATCATTGTCTAAGTAAACAGTTGTTGGCTTAAGGCCAGATATACTTCAGAGTTTGGAGTGATTCACATAGGAGAGTTTATTATATTTTGCTGTTTTTGCAAAAGCTTTTGAGGTATGTAACAAACTGATAATACCTGTTTTACATTTTTCTTAATTCTTATTTTATTAAATATAAAAATATTTGTTTAAATTATTGAGTAATATTTAGGCTTCTAGAATATATGAGTAAAGAGTAGATAATAAATAAGTTCCATATTTTAAATGCTTCCCTAATTGATCCATGAAATGCTCATGAAACTATTCTAATTTAAGCTTAATTTGTTTTAAATGAGTTGATTTTTTTATTTAGTCAACAGAAAAAATCAAGTTGCTTAATATTTGACACAAATTCAGAATCAGTTGTTATTTCCCTTCCATTTTCCCCTTAACTTTCAGATTCATTTTATATACTTTCTGTGGGCATTGCTTGTTCATAAAAAAATTGAATAAAGTAATATTAAAAGATTAATAGGATATTGTTTTGGGGGGGTTGTATTTTTTTTTCAAATTATACAGCATTTATCTGTTAACATACACCTTTCTATTTGTGTTGTATTCTTGTTTTGATAGTAAAACTGGCTTAACGTTTATATGCCAAGTTCAACATGCATATAAAAAAGAGAAGAATGTGATTGCAGCTGCTATATTAAAGTTGTGATTCTTATAAAAGAATAGACTTTATGGACATTCCATGCTTTCAGGAAGGATTTGAAGACTGCATAGCTGTTCTGATAGATTTTATGAATTAAAAGGAAACAATAGGTAGTTGTAGAGAACCAGAAATGTTTGGTAAAGTTGCAGGTATAAACAGTTGGGTATAAGAAGAATATACTAAGTTGAAATTGGTATATTAGAATAAGTTTACTATAACATGATAAATCTGTTCATTCTTACTGTCAAGCTGTCATTTTTATAAAATGATGTGAAAATGCGGAGTAGTTTTAACACTTGCTAATCCTTTGATCGGAATCCAGGCTTTTCTGATTTTTCAGTTTAAACACTTGGGCACAACAAAATTAATTTGCTAACTTGGAATGTATAGTATATCTAATATAATTTAAATTGAGAAATAGTAAATATATTTAAAATGATCAGTGCTGTTGATTAATTAATGCATATTAAAGAAGCCAATATTTAAAATAAAAAAAGGAAAAAGAAGCACTTCTAGTGGTCTTGTCATTTTCCTAGAGGCATATGATTGACTATGATGGGAGCAGAACACTGGACTATATAAGCTTTAAGTATGAATTTTGACATTTGGGAAATAATTGTGAAAGAATTGCAAATTAACTGACTTAAAAATCCAGGTATTTAAATCATTTTTTTCTTGCCTATGTAGAGATAATAGTTGGTTAAAAACTAGGATCTAAAAATCAGTTTTGAATGAATCTGTTAGCTTGTTCTTATGGGTTCCTGGAAATAATATTCATGTAGAAGGGTATAGAATGACAGTCTTTATCAAGGAAGAAAGAATTAAACTGCAACCACTTTCAAGATTTAT
Organism: Naja naja; assembly: GCA_009733165.1. Taxonomy (NCBI): domain Eukaryota; kingdom Metazoa; phylum Chordata; class Lepidosauria; order Squamata; family Elapidae; genus Naja; species Naja naja. The sequence continues at coordinate 91,496,078 of CM019149.1, read as the reverse complement.
TGAAAGCTTTCTTATTCTGTGGCAGTTTATTGGCTGATTTGTAATGAACACGCTTAAAGGTACTTTGAATCAGAAGACATTTTTTATTTAGTAATGCCTAACATTATAATGTTAATAAATAAAGCCAGGCATACATAATGCATTTTTTGAGGTAGAAAATTAGTTTAGATCACTAAAGGGTTTTGCGGAAATCAATTTTTAGCATGTAGTTTAGTTTTCAGATTTTTTTTCTGAAAACATCTTAAACATTCCTCCTGTGGGTTTTCAAATTCCTGGAAAGTTTACACTTGGATATTTTACTGGGCTGGGCTAGGGATCAGAAGAAGGGACAGAACCAGTGGTGGGATTCAGCTAGGATTGCCTGGCTTGGGCGAACCGGTAGTAAAAATTCTGGCTGGCCCCGACCACCCACCACTACTTTTTTTAATTCCTATTTATATCCCGCCCTTCTCTGGAGACTCAGGGTGGCTTACAATTTTTGGGATACAACCCAATGCGCTCAGCAATAGCCTTCCTTCCATTGTATATGCCTGCTTATTACTAAGTGGCATTTTTACAAAGTCAGCTTATTGCCCCCAACAATCTTGGGTCCTCAGTTTACCTACCCCGAGAGGATGGAAGGCTGAGTCAACCTTGAGCCTGGTGGGATTCGAGCCTGCAATAATTATAGGCAGCTGGAACCAAGTGCTAGGCTATTAACAGCCTGCACCACCAAGGCCCATGGGTCTTGCATGCCTTGACTGGTGCCTTAGAATTATACTGCGGCATAGCTGTAGCTGCTCTTCAGCTCCCTTGCTTTGACCACGAGGCCCAGCCTACTTGCCTGCCTTTGCCAGGGCCTATGGCACGGCAGCCTCTTGTCGTGATGTGGCCTGCTGCCTACCACTTCAGCAGCAGAACAGCCAGGTAAGCACAGTTGGGTACCCCTTTGGAGAAGCCAGACTGGGAAGGGTGATTGGCCGCGGCCTCACTCTGCAGCCTGCCCCTAGTGCAGCACCTTTAAACTTAGCGTGCTTCACAAATGAGGCAGCACCAGTGTCCTCTCCCCATTTGTGAAGCGTGCTAAGTTTAAAAGTGCTGGGCAGCGCAAGGCAGACTGCTCCCATCAAGAGGAATTTGGGGGGGGGGGGAGAGATGAATGCAATGGACATTTTTAACCAGAAACCAGAAGGAATTGTTGGAAACTGGCAAAAAACATAGAAAGCCTCAGACCATAGCTGCATGGATGGATGGATACATGAAGGGAGGGAGGAAGGAAGGAAGGGAGAGAGAAAAAAAGGAGAGGAAGAAAGGATCACAAACCCTGGCACTAGACATGGCTTCAGAAGATGCTTTGAAACATCACAGCAATCTAGGGCTGGAAGGGACCTTGGAGGCCATCTAGTCCAACCCCCTGCTCCAGCAGGAAACCTTATATCCTCTGGATTATTTTGGTGCCTCTAAGAGCACAATTGCCAGAAAAGAGAAGTTTACTAGGACAAGGATGCCATGCAGAAGAAGCCAGAGATAGTCCTTGACTTATGACCATAATTGAGCCCAAAATTTTGGTTGTTAAACAAGAGCGTTGTTAAGTGAGTTTCACCACATTTTACTCAATCCATGACATCTGGCTCTTAACAGTCATGTGCAGGCTAGGGAAGAACATCTGAAGATGTATGTAATGTTCTAATATACAGAAGTTATAGTTAAATGCGTAGCAGAAAGTGGACTTGGTGTGTTTTTCCGAACACAGTGAGGTTGAATGTATATAGTTTTAGAAAAGCTGTGTGTGGTGTGTGTGTATCTGTGTGTGTGTACGTACAGTATATATACAGTATATTATATATACCATGTTTTTCTCACAATATGCCCCCCCAGTAGGAAGGTCCAGTATGTTTTCTAGGCATGAGGTGAAATTAAGCCCCTCCCCCAAAATGTAGGCCTATAAAATAAAATGTAGGCATATAAAATAAAAATAAATAAATTTAAACATGCGAAATTAGGGGGGAAGGGCGAGGGGAACTTGCCATTAGGAGCGGCCCATGGGCAGCCACGCCTTGCCACCAGCCACTCCTAACGGCGATCATGACATACTCGCAATCGGTATTGGCCGGGGGGGCTGCGGTCAACCCCGAGGGTGCTCTCTTGCGGGGTCCCTCAGGGGTCGGTCCTCTCCCCCCTGCTATTTAACATCTATATGAAGCCGCTGGGTGAGATCATCCGTGGTTTCGGGGTGAGATTCCATCAGTACGCGGATGACACCCAGCTGTACATCTCCACCCCGAACCAAATCAGCGATGTCCTCTCCCTGATGACCCAGTGTTTGGATGCGGTACGGATTTGGATGAACGGGAACATGCTTCGACTCAACCCAGCCAAGACTGAGTGGCTGTGCATACCGGCATCTCTGCCCAGTCAGGATTATCCATCTTTGGCCATAGGGGGAGCGGTGTTGCCCCCTGTGGATAGGGCGCGGAACCTGGGAGTCCTCCTGGACGTACGGCTCCGTTTGGAGGAGCAGGTGGGAGCTGTCGACATGGGGGCCTTTGCCCAGCTCCGCCTTGTTTGTCAACTACGCCCTTTTCTGGACCGAGATGCCCTGCGCACAGTCACTCATGCCCTTGTTACCTCTAGACTCGACTACTGCAACACTCTCTATTTAGGACTGCCCTTGCATACCATCCGGAGATTGCAACTGGTGCAGAATCGGCGCGCGGTGGTGATGGAGTTACCGGTTCTCCCATGTTACCCCCTCCTGCGCTGCCTGCATTGGTTGCCGGTTATGCGCTCGGTGAGATTCAAGGTTTTAGTTTTAACATACAAAGTCCTTCATGACATGGGTCCTCAATATTTAAGGGAGCGACTCCTGCCGACATCGAATGCTTAACCGCCCTGTGCGAGCACATAGGCAAGGACTCCTTGGGTCCCGTCCGCCGCCAATGCCGGCTGGCGGTTCCCGACGACGAGCCTTTTCTGTCGTGGCCCCTGACCTCTGGAACCAACTACCCTTGGGGCTCCGCTTGGCCCCTGATTTCCGCACCTTCCGCCATGATCTGAAGACCTGGTTATTGGGCGATCCTTTTTAATCTTTTGGGCTTGTTAGTTTAATCTTGGAGATGGGGCGGACATACAAGTCCAAAAATAAATAAATAAATAAATAAATAAATGACAGAGCTCGGAGGGCTCCTTACCCCAGCCAAGTGCTTTTGCTGCAGACTTGGGTATGGTGCTGGCTGCAGGCCAGGTCAGCGGGCGGTGACGTGGATGTTGGCGTTGGCGTCGGGGCACTTTGTGCTGCTGCTGCTTTCTCTGCCGCCACCGCTTTCCCTTCTGCCCTCGCTGCGGCTTATGCCGTGTTTGGACTGTTGCATTGGCCAAGATGCAGAGGCTGGAGTCCGTGCTGGACATTGTGGCACAGCAGTAGCGGAGAAGTGGCCCTTCCAGCAGGTGGAGGAACGGTTCGAGTGCATTCCTCCGCCAGCAGCATTTCAGCCACTTCTCGGGCAGGGGAGCCGCCTCTGTAGCTTCCATGGTTCCTGCCGGCGGTGGCGCCTCTTTCACCAGCGCCATCTCCAACAACGGCAGCAGTGGTGGGACAGACCCCCGCTGCCAACGAGAACCGCCTGCCCTCCCACAGGGGCATTGCTTTGGTTGACGGCGGCTGTGTCAATAACGTCCTGCAAGTTGGTGAATCATTCGGGCTTTGGTGGGTGGAAGCGGCGGCAGGAGGGTGATGCTATCATTTCTCTCCCCCCCCCACCTCGCTTTGCTTCCCTTCCTAGAGCTTTGGGTCAGGGTCTCGTCCCTGTACGGTCGGACACTCTCTTCTTACTCCAGCCGCCTTTATTCTCATTTTCTTCATCAGTTCCCTAAGAATACAGACTGTTTGGGCAGCTTCCTCTCCTCCCTTCTGTTAGTTTTAAAAAGGGAACCATTTATCCATTTTGCCCTTCGAGCAGAGGCAAACCTTCCAATCCAAGCATAAGAGAAAGGAATCATCCTACAGACCCTTAGCACCCCCTTAGAAGTATGAATGAATGAATGAATCAGCAGGAGAATCCTCTGGGAAGATTGGCAGGGAAAGAAGGAGGGAGAGGGAAGAGTGTCTTTGGGATTTTCCAGGAGGTGGATTTCCATCCTATTTCTGTCCTTCAAGGAGATGAAGGCGGGGAGTGCATTTAAGGGGGTGCTATCCTCCCTCCCTCCTTCTTTCTCTGCCAAGCTTCCCAGAGTATTCTCCCAAAGGATTCACCCAAAAGGAGAAAATAAAGAAAACTTAAAAAAGGGGAAAAGGTCCATGGGGGAGTTTCGGGCGACTGGAGCAAGAGGAGAGCGCCCGACCGTACAGGGGACGAGACCCTGACCCGAAGCTCTGGGGCAGGAAGCAAAGCGAGGCATGGGGAGAGAAATGATGGCATCACCCTTCCACCGCCGCTTCCACTCACTGAAGCCTGAATGACTCACCGACTTGCAGGACGTTGGTTGTGTCCCGCCACTGCTGCCGTTGTTGGAGACCTTGCTGGTGAGAGAGGCACCACTGTGTGCGGGAACCGTGGAAGCTATGGAGGCGGCTCCCCATCTGAGAAGCGGCTGAAACGCTGCTAGCAGAGGAATGCGCTTGAACCGTTCCTCCACCCGCTGGAAAGGCCACTTTTCCACTATCGCTGCGGAGTCCAGCATGGACTCCGGCCTCTGCGTCTTGGCCAATGGCAGCAGTCCGAACGTGGCAGAAGCCGCAGCGAGGGCAGAAGGGAAAACGGCAGTGGAGAAAGCAGGAGCGGTGCAAAGTGCCCCGCTGAGGCCGATATCCACGTCACTGCCGCCCGCCTGCTGACCCGGCCTGCAGCCAGCACCATACCCGGGTCTGCAGCAAAGGCGCTTGGCTGGGATAGGGAGCCCTCCTTGCTCCACCATAATTGTTGTTAGGAGCGGCTGGTGGCAAGGCGTGGCTGCCTGAGGGATGCTCTAGGTGAGGGTGCCCGGGGGGAGCAATTAAGTCACCCCTGAAAAGACGGCCTACCTGTTTTTTCGGGGGTCAAAAGAAAATAAGGCCCAGCCTTATTTTCTGAGAAACACGGTAGTAGATAATGATCTTTTTGTGTGCCTATACCAGGGTGGGATTCAAAAATCAACTGGCTTGCTGCCCGGTTGCTGGATGGTTGTGGCCTACCAGAGCTTCTTGTTTCCGGCTTCAGGTGGAAGCCCGGGGGAGGCCATTTGTGCCCTTCCAAAGGTCCAGAGTCCCCCCGGCCTCTGGAGGCCCACCGGAAGGTGGAAACAGGCCCATTTCCGGACTTCCAGAAGGCCCAGTTTCCCCCCTCCCAGAGCCTCTGCGCGGACCCTGCACTTAACCTCCATCGAAAATGGGCCGCGTGGAGGCTTTGACCATGAAATCCATTGTAAGTATAAGCCATAGTTTACTATCCATGTGTTGCATTCATACATGACATTAAATCAAAGTCAGGACTTCTGATACAGGCATGGCAAACCAAACACATATCCATGGAGAGTGAAGATAACCACAGCAAAAACCAAAGAACTTGAGTAGACCACTTCTTTGAAACCTCTCAGGACAAGGAAAAGGATGGGAGATCATATGTGCTCCAGATCAGGGGTCCCCAACCGTTCGGACCTCAGGGACCACTAAATTCATAATTTTAAATGCCGCGGACCAATAATATGATCTGCCTAATTACCGGCTGGGTGAGCGTGGATAGGTGGTCGTGACTGGGTGGGTATAGCCAACTCAATGTCACTCATGTTGAGGGGTGCCTCTCTGGCCTCGCCCCTCCCCTCCCACCACTTCTCCCCTCCCTGCTTGCACCCCTTAGGGTCCCAATAGGAAGCAGTTGTTGGAGCTAAGCAGCCACCACAAGAAAGAGTTGGCAAAACAACTGGGTCAGTTCAAATTGGATCTGAACAAGAAGGAGGCTCAGCAGAAGCACCTCAATGAGGACTACGAGCATAGGCTTTCCAAGCAGAGGGAAGACCTGTGGGAGTGCAAGGCCAGGTGCCGGTGCCTGGATGCTCAGAAGGCTGAGATGGTCAGTCAGTTCCAGGCCATGATGCAGTCCCACTGGAACAAGGCCCTTTGGCTCTTTGCCACCAGTGGCACTTACCTTCAGCCTTTGCCCAAAGGCCTGCCCCAGGAAGCTGAAGCAGGCTCCAAGTTGGAATTTCTGCCCCCCTCTGACCTGCACAAAAAGACCCCAAAGGGGGAGAGACTCTCTGCAGCAATGCAAACATTCATTGTACACATCTGGCCCGAGGACCATAGTTAGAGGACCTCTAATTTAGTGCAATATGAAAAGTGCAAATAATTTTTCTACGGACCACCAGTTGGTGATTGCTGCTCCAGATGACTGCTCTCCATGAGGAGATAGAGCGTTAGTCTTACATGATACGCTTCTTCTCAGTGTGCTGAAGGAGAATCCAATTGTGTGGGTACAGACTCATCTTCAGCTTGGAGGCTGAGTCAATCTGATTCCTGGTCACTGGCTCTGTGTGTAGCCACTCACACGCTGCAAGAGGATATTAGTTTTCTGTGTGGTGGAGCTGCATTAGGGCAGCTTGTTACTCTTTTGGGGGTGGCACACTCCTAGAGGGATGCTGCATTGTAGCTTATATAGGATTCTGATAGGTTGTTGAGCGATAGCACAGAAAAATAACTGCAGCGTGTTGTGTAGTTTAGTTATATAAAGACAATTGTGTTCTTTAGCTACTATTGTAGTTCCAGAACATTCCAGGTATTCATTAAATGAAGTCTTGAAATACTTGCAGTCATGAACACATAGAGGAATTCAGAATTCTCAAACAGTACTGATGTATTCCTCCTCCTCCTCCTGCTTCTCCTCCTCCTCCTCGCCATTGTCTACCCACTGCGGGTTGAAGGCCTCTTCCATGTGTTTCCAATCAATATGGTCTTCAGCTTTCCTTTGCCAGTTGGGCCCGCAATACTTGATATTATCATTCCATCTTGTTTTAGGTCTCTTTTGTGGATGCTTTTTATTAAGTGGAATCCATTTTATGACTACCTTAGTCCATTAGTAGTTCTTGCTATATGACCATCCCATTTCCATTTCAATTCTTTTACTCTTTTGATGGCATCATATATTTTCATTTGTTCTCTAATCCATGTGCAGGTCTTTTTCCCTTGTAAGACATTGACAGGTCAGGATGGGTAGTTCTCTTCCTTGGTTGCTTAGGACTGAGCCTGCGCAAAAGGCTAATTAGCCTAGCTTCGCCCACTGTGGGAGGCTCCTCCCCAGTTTATGCTCAGTCCTTCACAGCTAAGGACGTGGGTTTTGCCTCTCCTGCCTTTGGAGTTTTTTAACTCCAAAGGCAACCTTTTAGTGTGGATTTCCCTTTAAGAGAAAAAGAGCCTCCGTTTGTCCTTTTACTTTCAACTTTGAAGCTTTGCTTCTCAACTGGGGATTGGAGCCACCAAACAGCTGAGGGCTGCTCTGGGAGCTGCCTGTAAAAATCAGGGAGGCTGGTTTTCAGCCCTCTGGGCCGAAGATTGACCTTCCAACAACCCGAGGGTCATTTTTGAAGAGAGGAGGTTTCCTCCTGTTCCAGGAGCCTTGAAGCCGCTTTTTTTGCTGATTGTGGAGAAGATAAGGAGTTTGTTTAACCAGCAATTTTTTTGTTGAGAGCGTGGGCATTGACCAAGCTTCTCTTGCTGCAGGGCGGGAAGCTTTCCCCCTCTAGTGAAGCAGGCAGCCACATAGCCGCTGGCTGCTATAGTCTTCTCCTTACTCAGCCTGCTGAAAATCTTAAAAGAATTCAGGAAAGCGCTGTTACTCCCTGGATGAAGATACAAGCCTCATGATAGGTGGCCATTTTGAAGACCCCTTGTGGCTGGCAGCCATTTTGGACACCACAAGCGGCCCTTTTGAAGATTCAGCGGCCATTTACAACTGGCTTCTTCATCTTCTTCATCTTCCCACCACTCTGTGTCTTTGGTCATCATCAGTTGCTGTGACAGCGGCGGACTACATCAAAGGGTAGGCGCTAAAAATCTATTGATTTCCCAGTAGGCATTGGTTTTCCTATTCTGGGGCAGACCAGGACCCTTGGGTCCCCGGCAGGGTCTGGTCTATTCATATTGCCCTAACTGACCCAGGAGGGTTTGAGTCCTAGTAAGAAGAGAAATCTTTCTACTGAAGTGCGTTAGAGCAGAAGAAAGTGGTGGTTGGTGTGGGGATAGAGAGTTTTACCCTGAAGAAAATCTCATAAATCCCTTCGTGTGTTCTCCACCTGCCACAGATTGGCCTTGCTGATCATGATGTCTGAAGCCCCAAGGGAGACCAGAGCTTCTAAAGCAGCCAAGCCTCAAAAGGTGGCTCCAGCTGCTTCCACCAAGGGGAAACAACCGGTGAAGAAGGCCTCAAGGGCAGAGGAAAAAGATGCTTCCAGGGGCCATCTAGCCATTGAGAAGCACATTGCCAAAGTGCATCAAGCCTCTTCTCGGGCAACTTCAGCATGCCCTTCTTCTCCTGCTTTCAGTGAAGTAGATTTGGAGGAAGCGGGACCTTCTTCCAGACCTGAGTTCCAAACTTGGTCCCCTAATGTATCCAGGCAGGGTGCATCTCCAATCCATTCTGAAGGTGACAGTCATGCTGAGGATTTTCAGGGTGATGCAGCACCTTGGCAGGTGCATGGATGTAGTGGTCAGGGGGTGGAATTCCCATTCACTTCTACTGCATCAACATCCCCGCCTATGGGCCCTTCTGAGACTGATGTTGCTATGCATCTTCAACTCCTGATAGACAGGGCAACCAGGAGGGGCATATCAGAGGGTTTACAGAGGGCAACCTTTCACTCTTCAGCTGCCTCTGATCTTTCAGAGAGAAGATCTAGGGTGCGGGATGATCTGTTGTCAGGACGTGGTTCTTTTACCCAAGGACCTGTATCTGCATTGGTTGAGGGCCTAGCTCCTGCAGAATCAGTGGCTCCTTCATTGGTGGGGGATCCCGATCGACCTGAATCCAATATATCTGCGGATGAAGGTCCTTCACAGGAAATTCCTGTTTTTTCTGGTTGTTTTAAACATGCTCTCTTTAGTCCCTTGTTGTTCAAGGTTTGAAACACCGCCAATTTAAAGAATGTGGATGATGAGGCCGTCCCCATTCTTCCTCCTGAGGAGTCAGATGTGCTGTTTGATCAACCAGAAGGCAGGAAGGAGATGGTTCCCTCGCTCAAGCTGTTTCTAAAGGTATTTAAGAAGCAGCTCGAAGCCCCTGCCACAGGGCCTAATCGTTTGGCCACTGATCGCAGATTCTTCAGTGTGGGACCTGAGCTTACCAAGACTCTTCAGGTCCCTACAGTGGATGCTCTGATCGCAGCTTTGGCCTCATCCTCATCTGCCCCTTCAGATCCAGAGGAAGTCCTCAAGGCAGAGGAAAAGAAGGTGGAACAGTCACTGCAGCAATCCCATCTAGCTGCTGCCTGGGCTGTCAAGGCTTCCTCAGCGGCTTCCTTCTTCACGAGGACCTCGATAAAATGGCTGAAGCAACTGTGACAAAGAATTCCTCCATCGGATGTCCGGGCCCACCAAGACTTTAACAAAATCATGACGGCAGCAGAGTTTACTGCTGATGCCACCCTTCACAGCGCGCCTCAAAAGCTATTGCTGCCTCCCTAGCAGCCAGGAGAATGTGCTGGCTTCGCAACTGGCAGGCAGATGGCAGGTGCAAGTGGAAATTAGCACCTGTCCCGGTTCCAGGGGAGATGCTTTTTGGGGAAGTCCTTGATTCCCTTTTGATTGAGACCAAGGACAAAAGGAAAATCCTGCTTTCCCTTCTGAAGAGGGCGGAACATCGGGCTGCGCCCTATTTCAAGCGTCCTCAGCCCAGAGGAGAGTCCTTTTCCATCGTCAGTTGAGACCTGTTTATCAGCGTCAAGATCTCCCTCCTGATCGCTCAGGCAAGGGCAGGCAGTAGTTTGCTTCTAAACGGCCCTTTCCAGGAAGAGGAAGGCGCCCGTACCGTCGCCAGCGCTAGTGCTCTCTCCGTTCCCATTGTTGGTCGTTTAGCGTGGTTTGCTGACCAATGGGAGGGTATTACTTCAGACGCCTGGGTTCGATCTACTATTAGATCTGGTCTTTCACTCGAGTTCTATTCCACTCCTCCGAGGTTCTTTATTTCCTGTCCAGTATCTAGAGATGCTGGGAGGCGGAGTTTGATGGAGTCAGCCATCCAGCACTTGCTGGACCTAGAAGCCATTCAGGAGGTTTCCCATGATCAGCAGAGGTTGGGATTATACTCCAGAATTTTTGTAATCCCTAAGGCCTCGGGGGTGGGGTGGGGTGGGGGGTGGAGGACCATCCTCGATTTGAAAAGACTGAATAAATACGTGGCTTACAGGTGTTTCAAAATGCACACTCTTTTTTCCATTCTGGAGAGCGTTTGGCAGGGGGACTTCCTCACATCTATAGACTTGACAGAAGTCTATTTACATGTTCCTGTTTGTTCCTCCCACAGGAGATTTCTTTGGTTCTGTTATCAGGATAAACATTTCCAGTACAGGGCCCTTCCCTTTGGATTACTTTTTCCCCCAGGATGTTTATCAAAATTCTTGCCCCTTTGGCAGCGCACCTGTGCACCTTTCCGGTGCATCTTCAGTGTTATCTGGATGACATATTAATAATGTCCTCTTCTTTTCAGAGTGCTCAACAGGATCTGCAGGCTACTATAGCAATGCTGCAGAACTTGGGGTTTTCCATCAACCAGAAAAAGAGTCATTTCTCTCCCATGAGACTTCTCCTTCATTTGGGGACAATTATTGACACTGGGGTGTGTCAGGTATTCCTATCCCAAGAGCGGCTGTCTAGCCTTCACGGGATGATTAGGCACGTTCAGACGAAAAGTTCGGTCCCCTTGGACCTTCTTTCTCAATTGTTGGGCAATATGATTTCCTGTATTGGTATTGTTCCCTGGGCCAGGTTTCATGCCAGAGCCCTTCAGTGGTTTCTGCTTCCGTTTCAGAAGCAGGGTCTAGTCACTCCCAGAAGAAAGTCAAGTTGCCTAGCCAAGTATTAATTTCCTTTCATTGGTGGCTGTCCAAGGCCATGTCTAGAGGTCAGTCTTTCAAGCTGGAATCCTGCCTGATTCTTACTACAGATGCTTCCCTATCTGGTTGGGGGGGTCCATCTAGGTTCCCTATGGGTCCAGGGGTTATGGTCTCCCCAGGAACAGGCTCACAGCATTAACTGGCTAGAGCTCAGAGCTGTTTGTTTGGCCTTGAGAAAATTCCTTGGCCAGGTGGCGGAGTCCAATGACTTGGTTATGACAGACAATGTGGCCACTAAGGCTCACATCAACAGGCAGGTTGGTACCAGATCCCGGTCCCTTATGACAGAGGCGGAATCTCTGGTTAGGTGGGTGGAATGTCATCTCTCGATCAGGGCTGAGCACATTTCTGGGTCTGATAATACACAGGCAGATTTGCTCAGCAGGATGACCATTGATCATGCAGAATGGCAATTGCATCCTTCCCTTTTTCGCCAGATCTCCCGGATTTTTGGTTCCCCTGAGGTAGATTTATTTGCCTCATCCCTTAATGCCCAACTGCCCAGATATTATACAAGGTTTTTCTCCCAGGGTGCGGAAGGCACTAATGCATTACGTTGCAGCTGGCCCTCGGGGCTTCTCTACGCCTTTCAGCCATTACCACTAATCCCAACGGTGATTCATAAGCTCCTGTTCGAACAGGCTGAGATCATATTGGTGGCTCCCTATTGGCCTCGCAGGCATTGGTTTGCCGATTTGATGGGCTTTTCTGTGAATCCCCCTTGGCCGATTCCTGAGGAAGATGTCTCTCTTCTCCAGGGGTCCCTGTTTCACCCGGAGCCACAGTTGTTGCAACTGGCAGTGTGGAAATTGAGTGGGGCATCTTAAAGAGCGCCCACCTTTCCAACAAGGTTATTCTTACAATCCAGGCTTTCAGGCGACCATCTACCATTCGCACTTATGAAGCTACTTGGCAAGCTTTTTCAAATTGGTGTGCAAGTCCAACATCTTACCTCAACAAGCCTCGGTGGCTGCAGTCTTGGAATTTCTACAGGCAGGCCTGGACAAGGGTCTTTCTTCCAACACCCTCCGAAGGCAGTTGGCAGCCATTTCATCTGTCTTGTCGTGTGGGAAACTGGAAACTCTGGCTCAGCATCCTACGGTTTGTAGGTTCCTTGGGGGGGCTTCCAACCTTTGTCCTCCTATGGTTCATAGGTACCCCACATGGAACTTGCCCAAGGTGTTACAATCCCTCACCAGGTCTCTGTTTGAGCCACTTCGACAGGCCAGTCTTCATCTTCTTACTCTGAAGGTAGTTTTCCTGGTGGCAATCACCTCTGTGAGGAGGTTCTCGGAATTGGTGGCACTCTTGGTTCGACCCAACCTTTGCATTTTCTGTCCTCATCGGGTGGTTTTAAGGTTCGATCCAGCCTTCATTCCAAAGGTCAACACATTCTTTCACAGGGCTCAGAAGCTGGTGCTTCCAGATTTCTGTCCTCATCCAGTCCATGAGCTAGAAAAGACTTGGCACACTCTGGACATATGCAGAGCCTTAAAAATTTACATTAAGCATACTGTTGACTTCAGACGGACGGAGTCCTTGTTTTGTTCTTTCCAGTCTTCCTCGTTGGGGGGTAAGGTTACTCCATCTGCAGTGAGCAGATGGATCAAAGCGTGTATAGCCAGGGCCTATTCCAGCAGGGCTCTGCCAGTTCCAAGAGGGATTATGGCCCATTCCACTTGTAGTGCTGCTACAATTGCGGCATGGGCTACACAAATGTCGGTGGAGGAGATCTGCAGGGTGGCTACCTGGACTTCACCGTCGCCTTTCATCCTTCATTATTGCCTGGATTCCTTTGCGTCGGCGGATGCGGTCTTTGGGAGATGGATCCTCCATCAAGTCGTTTCGGAACGTGCCAGTCAGGACTAGTCTTAAACCTCCCAAGGACAACCCTGCTTTGGTATGTCCCATCCTGACCTGTCGATGCCTTACAAGGGCATTGGTTGCCTGAATGCCACTTTTCCTTGTAGGCGGGAATGTTCAGCCCCACCCTTGGACTGGTTCCCTTCCTAGGACCATGGGAGGGGTCTACTAACTTTTCGTCTTTTTTCCTTCATTAAAGGCAACCCGGTCTGTCGCACAGTCTTCGCATAAACTGGGGAGGAGCCACCCGGAGTGGGCGAAGCTAGGCTAATTAGCCTTTTGTGCAGGCTCAGTCCTAAGCAATCAAGGAAGAGAAATACCCATCCTGACCTGTCTTGCCTACAAGGAAAAGTGGCATTCAGGCAACCAACGCCCATTCTATCTTGTCTTGTGATATTAATATGTATCTTTCAATGGCTCTTTGCACCATTCGTAGCTTTTGTATTGATTGTTGGGTTAGTGTCCATTTTTCACTGGCATATATTAGAGCAGGTACACACACTGATAAAAAAACTCCAGGCATAGGGAGAGGTTCTTGAAAATTACACAACTTGCCAAATGCCTATGTATTTATACTAGAATAAAACCATGTTTCTCTCAAGAGTTAATATCTTAGAGTCACAACAATGTAATTCTATAAAGTCTATCAAAGTATGTTTATATCTTTGCTGAAAGGTGTGCAAAATATTTTGTGCTTGAATTGTCCTTACATACTTGAATGAAAAAGTGGATGTTTCTGGTGTTTTTGTAATACATGTGCTTATTCCAGATACAGAATGAAATAACTATTGTTCCAGGTAGATGTCATAAGGGTGAGAAGGGGATAAAGTCAAGCTGAGAAGTTTCCTGATAGTGATATATACAGATACATTAGTGACAGAGGAAGTGGTTCTGGGAAGATTAGGGGAAAGTGAGAGCCAATGGGATATATCTTGCTTTGAATTTAGGACATGCTATTTCAAGGAGATGTGAGGACTGAAATGTAGTAAAAATTGGAGGATGTTGGGATAGCCACGCAGAGAAGGTCCGATGGGCCTCCAGTTTTATCTTTAGTCATATAATGATTTCTGGGTTCTTCTGGATATTGTTTTGGCCAAAACCTGGAACAACTAAATATGCTCGGTTTTGTTTTGGACTGATCCAAAGTAGCTGAGCAAAACTTTTGAACCCAGTATATTGAGAAACCATGCTTTATGTTTTGTGTATGTTTCTAGAAAAATTGGTTTAGAAGTAATCCTCACTGAATGACCACTTCTCCAGTGACCATTTGAAGTTACAATGGCATTGACTGAGGGGGACTTACAGCCTTTCTCATAATTGAGGCTGGTGGAGCACCCCTATGATCCCATGATTGCAATTCAGGTGCTTGTCAACCAGCTTGCAGTTATGATGGTTACAATGTCCTGTAATCATATTAGGTTCAGACAAAGGCAGTGGAGAAGCCGGTCAGAAATAATGATTGCATGACCATGAGACTCTGCAATCTTGCTGGATTTGCCTAACAGCAACCAGGACTGCCACAACCATTGACATAAGTCAGCATAATCACATGCCGTAACATTTTATGACAGAACAAAGGAGGGGGGAAAGTTTCCCTAGAGAGGAAATGGTTGAAATTCCCCGTGCTTTACCGGCCTAGCAGTTTAAGACATCCAGTCGATGTAAAGCAACAGATTCCACTGTGCTCTTAGGTCGGGTCGCCAGATGGTGCCAGATAGCAATCCTCTCAGCCATCCGTTTCATCAGAAAGCAATTGGGTTTTTATTGTTCCACACTTGAATCTGTTGCCAGCAGAAGGGCAATGGGAGCCACTGCCAAAGTGGATGACGGTGGCACCAGAGGCCACCTTTACACCCACGGCAGTAGGACTTCGCCCACAGGAGAGTCAGGGGCCTGAAATTACTGACCAGATGAAAATTCTGATATCGGAGGCCATAACATGGCATCGCGCAGGCCTACAACAGAGACCGTCAGGCTGCCCCTGTGGCACCGGAAACTTCCCTACATCAAGACCAATATATGACATCCCAGCATCAAACAGATTTGGTGGCCAAAGGTCTCACCCCCTTCTTCCATGCAGAGTGGGGCATTGCTCTTAGGAGATGAGGACCAGAGAGAGATGGAGCTTTAGGAGAATGAGGGGATGGCTCCACAGGGCTCTTTCGCCCAGCCCTCTTTAAATCTTCATTATTTAATGCCAAAGCCACAGCACACTTGACCCAGCTACAACGGAGTCAGCTTTGGACCTGGTGGACCAGAGTGAGTTGCTCTTTTCAGAGCCAACTGCAGAGAGTGAGGAAATTCCCTCACCTAAATTATTCCGGGATGTGATCCAAAGACAATGGGCCCAAGCGAGAGTGACAAGGTTTTATAATGTGGCCCTGGATCTCTCCAAGGCACTGCAATCACCAACTATAGATGGCCCTGTGGTGGCCTTAACATCCTCCACCATCCTGTCTAACGACGCAGAGGATGCTCTGAAGACAGAAGATAGGAAGGTGGAACTGACCCTCCGCAAGGTGAATCAGGTGGCTGCCTGGGCGGTCAAAGCAGCTACAGCTGCTTCATTCTTCAACCAGGCCTCATTGCTCTGGCTCCACCAGATGCAATTGAGGGAGCCCCCTGGTGACCTCCGCTTACACCAGCACATTAACAAACTGGTAGTAGCTACGGAATTCTTAGCGGATGCTACATTTAATGCTGCCAAGTTTGCTTCCAGGGCCATTGCCTCTTCGATGGTGGCCCGTCGACTACTGTGGCTTCACCATTGGCAGGCGGACTTGAAGTATAAATGGAAACTAGCCTTTGCTCCCTTCAAGGGTAGCAAGCTATTTGCAGTGGCCCTAGCGTCCATTCTGGTGGGGACTAAGGGCAGAAGAAAGGTCTTGCCTTCTCTATATAGACGAGCTGACTGCCATTCCTCACCTTATTTCTGTAGGCCTTTCGGCCCACAGACATGGGGTTGACACCCCTCAACCACAGAGGGTGTATGCCCACAGACAAGACTGACAACGGACACATCCGGGTTCAGAGACAGAAATAGACAACACTTCCAAAGCAAGTGACCATTTCGTGGCACAGGCAGTCACCTCTTTTGCCGCTCAAAGTGACAACTGGTCCAATCCTCCCATTGGCAGGAGCTTAAGCCTATTCGCTGATCAATGGGAAGCAACCATGACGGATACCTGGGTCCTGAATATGGTGAGACTAGGTCTCACTGTCAAAGTCCTCTCCACACCCCTGAGTTTCTACATTGCCCCATATCAAGAGACAAGAGAAAAAGAAGTCTCATGGAGACAGCAGTCCAACACTTGTTGGGCATCCAAGCCATTTAACCGTTCCCAAAGGGCTAACAGGGACAGGGGTTCTCCTCCATCCTGTTTGTAGTTCTAAAGACCTTGGGATGGGATGGGGGTGGAGAGCAATTCTGGACCTGAAAAGATTGAACATACATCTAATTTATATGAGATTCAAGATGCAGTCCCTCCAGTCAATACTGGGGAGCATCCAAGAAGGCGACTTCCTAACATCAATAGACCTGACGGAGGCATACCTCCACGTACTTAACCTGCCATCCCACTGGCGGTTCCTGCAGTTTCACTATGTGGGCCGACATTATCAGTACAGGGCCCTAGCATTTGGCCTATCCTCAGTACCCAGGACTTTCACCAAATTGCTGGCGGCACTATTGGCACACCTCAGAGCGATTCCAGTGCATGTCCAATGTTACCTTGATGATACACTGATATGGTTTTCCTCTCTCCTCTGGGTGGCAGAGGATCTGCAGATCACAATCCGGGCCCTACAGGATCACGGATTTTCCGCCAATTTTGACAAGAGCCATCTAGCTCCTGCTACACCTGGGTGCAGTCATAGATAACAGGCATATGAGGTCTCCCTATCCCAGGAGCGTCAGGTCAGTATAAGGACCTTGGTGAATTGGATCCGAGTGGACCCAACAGTGCCCCGCACCCTCCTCTTGCAACTTCTGGGCAAAATGGTATCCTGCATATTGATCATATCTTGGGCATGCCTGCACGCCAGAACCTTGCAGTGGTTCCTACTGCCCTACCAATGTTCTGGCAGGAGCAATTCGAATGCCAGGGTTCAGGTCCCACAAAGGGTACTTCAATCCTTCCAGTGGTGGATGCTGCAGGCCATAACCAAGGGATGTGTTTTCAAGAAACCCAGATGCTGGGGTGTCCACTTCCAGTCCCAGATGGCACAAGGGCAGTGGTCTCAGGCAGACCTGAGGAACATCAACTGGCTGGAGCTCAAGGCAGCCCACTTGGCCATCAAACGGTTCCAGGACACAGTCTCTGGATGCCATGTACTCATTCTGATGGACAATGTGGCCAGCAAGGCCCATATCAACCGCCACGGGGATACCCACTCCAGATCCCTCATGCGAGAGGCTGAACAATTGGGCCTCTGGGCAGAGATATTTTCTCTCCATCAGAGTGGAGCATATCTTGGGGACAGCGAATTTATAGGCGGACTGGCTCAGCAGAACCACGGTTGACCAGTTAGTGGCGCCTGTAACCAGACATATTCAGAGAACTGTCAGAAAGGTTCGGGCCCCCAATCCTGGATCTGTTCACCTCCCCATCAAACACCCAGCTACCCAGGTTTTACACCAGGTTTACCAGCACCAGGGCGGAAGGGCCCAATGCACTCTGCAGTTTGTGGCCCTGAGGGCTACTATATGCCTTTCCTCCTGCCCCCTCATTCCAAGGGTAATCAAAAAGGTGCTGGTGGAGAAGGCAGAGATCCTGCTTCCAGCTCCTCAATGGCCCAGACGTCTGTGGTACGCAGATCTGGTCAGCTTGTCGGTATCCAGTCTCTGGAGGATCTCTCAGGACAGAATCTCCCTCAGTCAGGGGGCCTTAGTTCATCCAGAATCATAATGGCTCCAACTGACCATCTGGCATTTGAGTGGAGAGTTCTGAGACAGCTCGATTTCTCCAACAAAGTGTTATAAATGATCCAGGCCTCTAGGAGGCCTTTGACCAATAGAATCTATGACTCAACTTGGAGGGCCTTCTCTGACTGCTGCTACAAGGGTCACATTGATCCCACCTCTGCATCAGTGGCCCAGATCCTGGAATTCCTTCAGCTGGACAAGAGTAATTCCCCTAATATCATACACACAGACAGGTAGCAGCTCTGGCTTCAGTGTCATCCAGTGAGGATCTGGAGTCCCTCGCTCTATACCTGATGGTGCACAGTTTTATTAGAGGCGCAACTAGCCTGAAGCCTCCTGTAGCACACAGATAACCCTCCTGGGACCTGCCTAAAGTACTACAAGCTCTCATCTCAGCGCCATTTGAGCTGTTATGATAGGCAGCCTGCACTTCCTCACTTTCAAGGTGGCCTTCCTCGTGGCTATCACTTTGGCCATGAATATCTGAACTGGCGGCCCTCTCCATAAGAGACGACCTTTGCATATTCCATCCAAACAAGGTGGTTCCCTCCTTCCTCTCCAAGGTGAATTCCTCATTCCACAGGTCACAGGAAATAATCTTGCCAGACTTCTGCCTGAGCCCAACCCACGCTCTGGAGAAGAAATGGCACACCTTGGATGTTAGGAGTGCCCTCTGTACCTACATCAAGAGGACAGCCTCTCTTAAAAGGACAGAATCCCTTTTTGTATCTTTAAAGTCCTCTACGCTGGGTAACAAAGTTACACCATCAACCATAGGCAGGTGAATACAGGCATGCATCACCAAGGGTTATGAGTTTCAAGCTCTTCCATTGCCCAAGCAAGTGGCAGCCCATTCCACCAGAAGTACAGCCATGATTGCTGCATGGACGACACAGGCCTCTATCGAGGACATCTGTAGGGCAACAACATGGTCTTCTTCATCCCCGTTCATAAAACACTACAAACTGGAGGCCTTCGCTTCAGCTGAAGTGGCTTTCGGCAGGCGGGTGCTTCAGAAGGTGCACATAGACTTGGGGATTTGGGACCAGACTGCTACCCACCCTTAGTAAGCCGGCTTTGGTATGTCCCATTCTTTGGATTTTCTATTCAGCACACTGGAGAAGGGGTGTTTGTCTTACCTGATACGCTCCTTTTCAGTGTGCTGAGATAGAATCCAACCCCACACCAGAATCAGCACTGGAAATATGTTAAGTAAATTGCTGTGCCTTCATCAAAACAGGGCATGGGCAGGCAAAGGAGATGTGACCAAAAGATTGATTGACTTCATCTTACGAGCAGAAGAGCAGAGTTAACCCATTCTTTGGATTCTCTCTCAGCACATCGAGAAGGAACATATCAGGTAAGTCACACGCCCTTCTATATCAAATTCTGTGATATAGAACGATATGTATTAAATGACCTTTTTTGCCACAGTTGTTAAGTGAATCACTGCAATTGTTAAGTGAATCGTGGTTGCTAAGTTAATCTAGCTCCCCCATTGACTTGGCTTGTCAGAAGCTGGCTGGGAAGATTGCTAATAGTGATCACATGACCCCGTGACAGTGCAAGCATCATAAATACATATCAGGGCCAAGTGCCTGAATTTTGATCAAGTGACCATGGGGATGCTACAATTGTTGTAAATATGCAAACTGGTCATAAGTCACTTTTTTTCAGTGCTGTGTTAACTTTGAATGGTCACTAAACGAATGTTTGTAAGGAGAGGACTATGGTACTATAAATATATTCCTCCAAAAGATTTTACTTACATTTGTAAGTAAATTTCAAGGATTCTCCCTGAGTTTCCCTCTGTTTGCTTTTCTATTTATCCATTAGTTATGATAGATCTAAGAGAAAGTGCTATCTCATATAGAATATTGCAGTTGTTGACACTTGGGAAACTAATTTTATAATCTTATGCTTGCAGCGGTTGTTTTGTGAAGGTGTGTCCTAGTTTTTTGAAAAAGAAGAAAACTGTTCGGGCTATATTTATGAAATGGAAATATCTTATTAACTTTAGCTTAATATCACTGGATTCTAGACTTGGACTTGTTTATTTCTGTAGCATTTTCCAAGACTTCAGTTCAAACATAAAATGAAACAATATTTTAAATTCTAAGTACTATTTAATTCTGGACAAACACTATATATAAAATAATTATCCTTAAGTTCTGAAGAGTTCTTTCTGTAATTCTAGTACAGTATCTATATTATACTCAAGAGAGAGAAAAATGAACATTGTTGAATTGCTTTTTGATCTTGCATAGTATGAACAGACAACTTTTTGGCTCCAATGATGTACAAGTCGCTGGAGAAGGAAAAGTGTATGTATATGTAGCTTTTGCTTGATTGAAATAAAATATACAGCTAGAATCACAATTATTTAAACCAAAAAACCAAAACACAAGAGGTATATTTTAATATAGAAAGACATGGTTTATACCTTTTGCCAAGCCATGATATGTCTTATTTCATTTCGTCTTAGATATGTGAAAGTAGTCAGTGGTCAATAAAGTATAACTTATGAAATCACAAGTTGGGAATTGAGCCAACTGCAGCTTATTCAACATTTATTGCTTAGCATAATTGGTGAACCATAATGTTCTAAAATTTGTAATTAGCCACTATATTATTTTGATGCATCACTATATTTGTTGGTCAGTTGGTTTTTCCACAGATAACTTGCTGCAAGCAGCAGAATAATAGAAACAGTTAAGTTACAAATTACAATTTGAAAAAAAAGCTGTGCAATAACAGTGGAAGTATAATAAATATTAGGGATTAAGGAAATAAAGTTTCACTCCCCTGTAATTTTACCATGAACAATATTAAATTAAGTTTCCTTTTTTGACTATAGTAAATGATAAGAACTGATGCTCTCAGTCAAATTCAACAGTCCAGAATTTTTTCTTCAACTGTGGGGTGGATACATTATATTGATCATACATGCACCCAAATGCCTTCACATTTCTGAAGTTTTTTTTTCCATCCCAGTGATCCATTGTAGATTACTGGATTTTACTGTCAGTTGGAACAGAAAGCTTAGTAGCAAGATATTAGCTTTCTGTTCCAACTGACAGTAAAATTCAGTAATCTACAATGGATCACTGGGATGGAAAAAAAAACCTAGCTGAACAGGTTCTTTGTGTTCAGGCACAAATTTTCTGCCAAACATCTGATTTTGCTGATAAATGAGTAAGGGAGATTACCAATATGCATTGTTTAAGAATATTTAAATATATTCTGCTATATAAAAGTTTAGAAAATACAGTGTATAAGAAAATTTGGTCTGTACAAAAGGACCTTCATCTTTACAGGTTCCATCCTTGACGACAACTTGGGCTGCTTATAAATTCAAATAAAATATTCTCTTGAAGAGATTGTTACTATTGTTAAAAAGATGTAGGAGATGACCAGGCTGAGCCTGAGGGAGGGTGAAGAGCATAATCAGTTTGAAGTTTCTTTGCACCCACAAGAGATCTAAATCCAGCCCTCTTAAATTCCTTTGACTCTTATCTACCTAGTATTTAGATTATTGTTTAGAAGTAAACGTCATTTGAATAATCCAGATTCCTGATCTGTTGCGCCTGACAAAAGCAATGACAATATAGTTCGATATGGTTTTAGCAATGTTAACAGACTTACTTGTTATACTGCTGTCTTTAAACATTCCTAGTAAATATTGGATATAGAATGTGAAATAGAATGCATTAACCGAGTTGATTATGCATTTTGAATTTGATGAAAAACCTGAAACTGCTTTGATTTCTTCAAATGCCCACTGAGTTACATAGAATAAAAATTAAATAGTAGGGAGGGATTAAAATATGTCTGAGTTTTCAGTTACATGATAAAAATCCAGGTGTAAGTAATGATGGTCCTTGGAGGTATGTTTAAGTTAAATTAATGTGTATCTTTCAAAATCAGTGCTATTAAAGCAGGTAAGATGAATGTTATGAAGTGCCTTACTGATTTTAGACAGTGAAAAAATGAGTACTTTTTAAACAAATTCTAAAAGTTGCATTAATTTAGCCATCCCTTTTTATTTTTAGTACATGTAAAAATGTAATTGATAAATAATGTATGTCTCAGCATAAATTAAACCAGAAGGATAGATCTCTTAGTCCATAACAACAATATTCTTATGGACTTAACATATCTATTCTGGAATATGGCTTTTTGGACAATGTGCAAGTAATATTGTAATTCAAGCAATTATTAATTGATATTAAGGCAAGATAGTTTGGTTCTCTCCTGAGATTGTTGCAGTGAAAACAGATTTTGAAATCCATTTTTCAGAAAAATATTACTGAATATATATTGTTTATTGTTTAAGCTGAATGGTAGCAAATCTAAGGCAAAATATCTGGGCAGCATTTTTAGATACATTACTTGAAATCAGGAGTATATAATTATTTTTTGACAAGGATATGTAATTTGTCTTTAGTGATGACACCAAACTTCAAAGGCTATTTCATTTACTTGCATTTTTTGAAAAAAACTTTTGAGTGCCAAATATAAGATAGTGACTATGAATAGTTTTGAGATCCCAGGTTGTGTGTTATACTCCTTTAACTATTTTTTATTTTTGGTTATTGTTCAGAACCATTGACCGAGACCAAAAAAGAAAGAAGAGAAGATAACCTTTATTGTCACTTTTTTCTGTGAATACACTAACACACATTAATATATATATATGCACACACAAACACAAATATAAACACACATATTAATCACAATCTATACTGTGTACATAGCAGAAAAAGAGTCTTGAGAGAGTTAACAAGGTTGACACTATATGGTACAAAGCTATTACTGAATTTAATTGTTCTGCTTCGGATACCACGAAGCCTCCTCCCAGGAGGTAACAAAGAAAACCAGTCATAGAGCCTGACAATACTATGTATCCTGGTCAAGCATTACCTTTATGTCATGTCCTAGATAGAAGGAAGTGGACTTCCAATAATTTAATCCACATACTTTATTAAATCACCAATTTTACTAAAGTTTTCTGTGGTCTGTGTCTATGGCTTATTTAAAATTTGCAATTCCCTATTTTTTGGGCTGCTTCTTAAACTTGTCAGCTGAAGGATTTTTGTGGCTATATTCATATGGACAGCTTAATTGTAGCTTTATTACAATGTGGGATAACTAGCTTATTCTCCGTTGTGCTGGTTGGAGAATCCAATGCGTGGTTATTGGCTCTGCTTCTTTGCTTGAAGACAGAGTCAATCATCTCTTTAGTCCCACCTCCTACTGCGCATGCCCAGTTTTGACTCGGTCTTCATGCAAGGAGGACCCATGGAGAGGTGCTCAGAGCAGAAAGATAAGAGATACTCGCATTGGATTCTTCAGAACTGTAAGCTAGTAGTACTGTGGAGGCGATTTAAGACCAGCCTGACGCTGCCCAACAGGCAAAACAGCGTGTGGGGGGGGCATGCTGGAACAGCTCACTACAGCTGATTGGCACTCTCTAAGTAAACCACCGTGGCACAAAACTCAGGTGTTGACTGAGTGACTGGCAGTACAGCCCTTAATACCACTCGCTATCCACAATAAATTAAAAAGACAAAAGAACAGCCCAGGCCGAGGCAGGGGCCACAGCAAGGGCAGAAAACATTGGCTGGAGTCCAGCATGGCTGGCAAGCAGCCTATTCTGGGTAAGAGAGGAAGCCGGGCCTCAGATGTTCAGTGGAGCAGAAAGGGGGCTAGAATCACAATCCGGCTGAGCATACTCTTAGATGGCCAGAAACCTAAAAGCCATGGCAGCAGGACTCCAGCGTGGGCAAGACTGCCTGTCCCACTGAAACAAATGGGACAAACATGGTGAATCACACAGGGGCAAGTGGGGAGGATCAGGAATTTCCTAACTTAAGCCCAGTCCAAGAGACTGATCTGAAAGGGCCGAAATCGACGCCTAGAGCAGCAGTAAGTGGAATTAAAGAAAAGCCTCTGCTGCCAGGCAAGATTTCCAAGACGGAAAAGAGGGATGCCATGAAGAGGCAGAAAGCTATTGATAAGTGCTTTGCAAGAGCTGAAAGGGAGGTAGAACGAAGTGGAAATTCCCACATTCCAACGAATCAGCCAATGAGGATAAGACAGCAGGGACTTAGTGCCTGAGCTGAACCACCAGAGGGGGCT
This sequence comes from Naja naja, assembly GCA_009733165.1. Classification (NCBI taxonomy): domain Eukaryota; kingdom Metazoa; phylum Chordata; class Lepidosauria; order Squamata; family Elapidae; genus Naja; species Naja naja. Next base: position 91,472,098 of record CM019149.1, on the reverse strand, counting down.
GGTGAGTAATCATCCCAAATGGTTCTTTACTTGGAGGATGAGGATACCTTGGCTGAGTTGCAGGAAAATTTCCACGACTTTGAAAATCAGTGGGAGCCTCAGCCAAAAAGGAGGAGGCTGGCACCAGAAGCCACATTAATCCATACAGCAGCAGGACTCTGATCACCTGCAATTATGGATCAGATGAAAGCCCTTATGTCAGAAGCCTTAATGCTCATTATGGCTGAGCAAGGACACCAAACTAGTCCGGGTAACATAGAGAGGGTATCAGACAGTGATCAGTTCCTGGCACCAAGGACAACAGGGGAGGGCTGACCCTTCGTAGGCCTTAACTCAACCTTCTCATCCACACAAAGTGAGGCTTCAGCCTCGGGAGAAAGAACAAAAGGAAACTCAGTTCTCTGATGAAGAAGTAGTGGTGGCTGATACCCCAGCATTCACAGGCCTGTTCCAGACAAACCTGTTTAAACCTGTTTTACTAAGCAAAGTCAAAGCAGCAACAAACGTGGGAACTGATCCAGTGACAACGGAAGCAACACCAAACTTGACAGATCCCAACGAGCAACGGTGGAGTGTGAGTCAGTTCCCTCACCTGAACTATTTAGAGAGGTAGTGCATGGACAATGGACCCAGCCGGTGATATTCCCAACTCCAGGCATGAATGAAAAGATTTATAGCATAGACCCAAAATTTGCTGAGACCTTACAACCCCCAACAATAGATGGGCCGGTGGCAGCCTCAACATCCTCAACCGTCCTGGCCAACGAGGCAGAGGAAGGCTTAAAAGGAGAGGACAAGAAGGCAGAACAGACCCTTCGCAAGGTTCACGAGGCAGCACCATGGTCAGTCAAGGCAACCACAACTGCCTTCTTTTTTAGCAAGGCAGTCTTGGTCTGGCTTCACCAGATGCAGGACAGAGCACCACCTGGAGATCTGCGTTCACAACAGAATCTCAACAAAGTGATAGCAATGGTGGAACTGATAACTGACCCTACCCTCAATGGCACCAAACACGCTTCCAAAGCCATAGCAGCCTCAGTAGCAGTAAGACGCCTGGTTTAGCTCTGCCATTGGCAGGCAGATTTAAAACAAAAATGGAAGCTAGCTTCTGCCCTGGTCAAAGGGAACAAGCAATTTGGTGATGCTATAGAATCCATGTTTGTGGAAACCAAGGACAAGAGAAAAATTTTGCCTAAAATATATGAGCAAGTTGAGTGGTACCCCTCATACATGCAGGATGCCCTTTCTAGCCACAGAGGCGGGGTTTGGTTATCAACAACCCCAGTGGACATACATACGCAGCCATGCCCACCAACAGGACAGAACCGGTATTAGAGACAGGAACGGACAATGATTTTCAGGGAAAACGGCCCTTCAGGGGCTCAACATCAAACACCGATTGCCCTGTGTGTGCCCACAGATGGGGACTCCTCGGGGTACCGTCGGCTAGACAATGTCGGCTAGCGGTGCCTCGGGGGAGGGCCTACTCTGTTGCGGCCCCCGCCTTGTGGAATCAACTTCCTTTGGAGCTCCGTTTGGCCCCTGATCTTTGCTCCTTCCGCCACGGACTGAAGACTTGGCTATTTGAACAGGCTGGGCTGGACTGACCTGGGGGAGGGGTTTAACGTATTTTTAACCGTTTTATTGATTGGGCTTGTCAAATTGAATTGTTTTTTATATATTGTGCGGTGTTTTTATTGTGAGCCGCCCCGAGTCCTCGCGGAGAGGGAGCGGCATACAAGTCCAATAAAATAAATAAATAAATAAAATAAACCAAGTAGGCCTTTCCACTGCACCAAGTGACAGCAGGAACATTGGCAGAAGACTAGGACTATTTGCCGACCGATGGAAAGCAACAACAACTGACACCTGGGTCCTGAACACAGTAAAACAAGGTCTGGAACTAAAATTCCTCTCCTCATCCCTGAACTCTTTCAGAAGGTGCCCATTCTCAAGAGACAGAGCAAAAAGAAGCATCATGGAGACAGCAGTTCAACATCTGCTGGACATCCAAGCTATTCAATTAGTGCCTTAGGGTGAACAGGGACAGGTGTTACTCAATCCTGTTCATAGTTCCAACGACATCGGGGTGGGGTGGGGGTGGAAAGCAATTCTAGACCTTAAAAGATTCAACAGACACATAGTGTACAAAAGATTCAAGATGCAGTCCCTTCAGTCAATACTGGGGAACATATGAGAGGGTGATATCTTAACATCAGTAGACCTCACAAAGGTCTATTTACACATCTCCATACAGCAAACTTCTCAAAGGTTCCTGTGATTCTGCTACGCCAGCAAGCATAACCAATACAAAGCCCTGCCATTGCGTCAGTGCCCAGAACATTCACCAAAGTACTAGCAGTGGTAGCAGCACAGCTCAGAACCCCAGTGCACGTCCAATGCTACCTGGATGACATATTGATACAGTCCTCTTCCCCCCTCAGGGCAAGGGAGGACTTTAGGATAGTGATCCAAACGTTACAGAAGCACGGGTTCTCCGTGAACTTTGACGAGAGTCACCTGACCCTGACCAATCAACTACTGCAACTGAGTGCAGTCATAGACACAAACTCATGCGTGGTGTACCTGTCACAGAAATGCTGAGTCAGTTTAATGGTGCTGGCGAATCAGGTTATAACAGCCCTAACATGTTCTGACCCAAACCTTGTGCCAAGGAAACAGAAAACAGAGGTAACAGCAAAACCTTTTAATGATTCTTTATGAATTCCCTTCCTTCATGGTTAAAAGGCTGTTTTAAACTAACTGTCTCTGATAAGAACGAGCCTTGCCAAGGTTGTGCAAAGCTGCCAAGAACACTGGATAAAGTTACTAAGAAATATTTCAAACACAAAGAGTCTTCAAACAGCAACCAAGATATTCCGAATGTCCACCAGGCTTGAGTGCAAAAACTTCTTTGCTTCCTGCAGAGAACTGTGGTTTCTCAGCTGGCTTTTATCTCTTAAGGGAGGGGCCATTATCTTACAGCCTTACTCTCGAGTTGCCCATGCTGCTGCAGCTGCTTTTTCCTTTGAGCAGCCCTGTGCGCACGCACACTGGGCACAGTCTCAGGGACCTCTTCATCACTGCTGCCAGCCTCCACAATCTCTGAAGGCAGCATTCTACTCCCTGATGGTCCTGGCCCCATCCCTACATCACACGCAGGCCCCTCATCTTGAGTCCTCGCTCTTCGAGACTTCAGCCATCCGCACCTGTTGCCGGCAAATCACAACAGAACAGTAACTCTGGACCTGCTCTCACAGCTCCTGGGCAAGATGGTGTCCTACATAGTGATTGTGCCTTGGGCATGCCTCCGCATAAAAACATTGCAGTGATTTCTCTTACCATAGATCAGGCAAGAGCAATGCAAAAGCCAGGATGTGAGTTCCACCAAAGGTGAGGCAGTCCCTCCAGTGGTGGAGATCGTATGCCATAGCCAAGGGATGCGGTTTCAAGAATCCCAACAGATGCCAGCCTATTTGGCTGGGGGGGGCATTGCCAGCCCCAGATCGCACAAAGACAATGGTCCCTAGCAGAACTCAAGAAAAATGTCAACTGGCTAGAACTCAGGGCGACCCATCTGGCCCCAAGGAGGTTTCAACATTTTTCTGTAAGAAGAAGATCAGACGGTCTGGCTCAGTAGAGCAAGAGTCAACTACTCAGAGTGGTGCCTAGACCCAAATATGTTCAGGGACTTGTCAAGCAGGTTCAGGAACCCAGTCCTGGATCTCTTTGAAACTCCAGCGAACACAGAGATACCAAGATTCTATTCAAAGGGCCTTGGTGGCTCAGGCTGTTAAATGCCTGCACTTAAGTTCCAGCTGCCTACAATTACTGTAGGCTCGAATCCCACCAGGCTCAGGGTTGACTCAGCCTTTGGCAGAATACTTCAAAGAGTGCATACGGAGGTGGGGGCTCAGAACACGACCCTCCCTTTAGGACAGCCAGCTTTGGTATGTCTTATGCATTGGATTCTCCAACCAGCACAGTGGAGAAAGAGCATTGGTCTTACCTGACACGCTTATTCTCGTTGTGCTGGAGGAGAGTCCAATCCCACCCTGGTGACAGTTGGGTTCTAAGTCCAGGAGTGACCAGAAGCAGCACCAAGAAAGTCTCCAGGTAAATCACTTAGCCTCATCAAAACTGGGCATGCGCAGTAGGAGGAGGCAGGACTAAAGAAATGATTGACTTGGTCTTCAAGCAAGGAAGCAGCCAGCCACGCATTGGATTCTTCTCCAGCACGAGAATAAGCATGTCAGGTAAGACCAATGCTCTATTAATCTGATGTCAATTTTAGATACATTTATATTATTCCAGATTATATATTTAAAATAGATTTGTGTAACCATTTAAATCAGCTAACAAGTTAACTATTACAATCAGCTAACAAGTTAACTAGGCTATTGCTGAGCGCATTGTAAGCCACCCTGAGTCTCTGGAGAAGGGCGGGATATAAATATGAATTAAAAAAAAAACTAAAAATATACTGAAAAATATTGCACATTAAATTCAGTTACATTAGAAGTATAAATTGTTTTTGTCATATGGCTTTTTTGCCGATAAGAAATTATTCTTTAAAGGATTTTTTATTTTATGTCATCTGAAAGACAATTGCAATTCAAAATAATTGTTTCAGTCTGGAGCCTATTTGGAATGTATCTGTTTTGCTGAAATTTAGCCTGTGAACAATCACTTATTTACCAGAAGAAAATCTTTCTTTCTTACTTTTACGCAAGGAATATGTTGTATAATATGCAAAGTAAATGCCCCTTGTCATTTTTCTTTCCTAGAAAACAGAACAGTGCCAATACCAGCTTAACTAATAACTGGTTTAAGTATACTTTTAATCCTCTTAGAAAAAGTACCTTGTTTATATACAGATGAACTGATCAGTCAGTTATATTAGAAATTATGTGTTTTTTTAAAAAACATGCACTTTCTTATTCCTAAATCTTTTTTCTCCACTTCCTTTAGCATACATCAAAATTAACTTGAACTTTGTAGGTTTCAGTAACTATGTTTTATTCAATTCGAATTTTCGGTTAACACTGAAAGAAAATGCTGTTCAAAAATTGCAAGTTTATAATAGCTGCAGTGAACTGTTTTTCTTCAGCTGGTCGTATTAAGCAGTATTTTGAAAGTTCAGAGTAAATGGATTCTGGTTAATATCACCCTAAAATTTCTGCCACTTTGTATAGCAATTTGTCTGCTGCCTTTTAAACTAGCTCAGTGTAGTGATTAACTTGGATTGGGACAACGTTCAAATTCTTACTGCACTACAAAACTCACCTGGAGACTTTGGACCAATGGTGCTCTCTCAGCCCAATGTAATTCACAAAGTGTGGTATAATAGTTTATCATAGTTAATTAGTAAAAAAAAATAGTTTTCATTGAGTTAAATCCCAGTCCAAGCTACAATTTGCACACTTCCTGGAAAATTAAGAAAGTAAACAGTAATGGGATTTGAATTTCCTTTAAGAAAAAAATATAATTTGGGTTAGAAGAAAAACAGATTGTGAGGGGTTTTTTTTTGCTTATTTTAAAACGGAGCATTTTTGTCTTGATACCAGTAGAAATTAAATTATCAGTGGAAAACAGCCTAACTAGGACATAGCTTGTTGCTAAGACCGAAAATTCTTGTTGTTCCAAGATCCAAATGGTTGGAAAAGTTTAGAAAATGAGTAGCTGTGGAACTGCTTAGTAGAGAAAGAAACTTACAGAAGTTAATCATCCCTAGTCAAAATAAAATAACCAGATACATTGCATTTTGACAAAGAGATTTTGACATTTTATTTTTCAAGAATTTTACTTGAAAACTGGGGAAGAATTGGACCATTTGTAGATTGACTGCAACTGTATGTGCATATTGCTTTAATGCAGAGTTTCCCAATGTTTCTGGCTTTGTGGACCGGCGGGGGGAGGAGATGGCTCACAAGTGGCCAGCAAGTGTACATGCGCACAGCTTCATTTGTGTGAGCAGCGTGCAAGTGCCCCTGCCACTCATGCAAATGATGCACACATGCGCGCTCGCACAAGTGAGTGACATGCTTGCCGGCTGTTTCCATGGTCCTGTTGCAAACTCTTCACAGCCCACTAGTTGGCCCACAGATTGGGGACCCTTGCTTTAATGCATTCTTTAGCTTTTAGTTTTGAATCAGAAATATTATTATTATTATTATTAATCATTATCATTATTATTGTTGTTATTATTATTATTGTTGTTGTTATTATTATTATTATTATTATTATTATTATTATTATTAATTGGATTTCTATGCCGCCCTATCTCCTGAAGGACTCAGGGCGGCTCACAATGATAAAAGATGTAATACAAATATTAAGGTTCTAACTTTAACATACAAAGTCCTTCACAACATGGGTCCCTATTATTTAAGGGAGCGACTGCTGCCGACATCAAACACTAACCGCCCTGTACGATCTCACAGACAGGGGCTCCTTGGGGTCCCGTCGGCCGGACAGTGCCGGCTGGTGGTCCCCCGACGACGGGCCTACTCTGTTGCGCCCCAGACCTCTGGAATCAACTTCCCTGGAGCCTGGCCCCTGACCTCCGCACTTTCCGTCGCGACCTGAAGACCTGGTTGTTTAATCAATCCGGGCTGTGACCCTGGGGTGGGGTGGTTTTTTAGAGTTTTAATACTGTGATTTTAGTGTTAATTCGGCTTGATTGTTTAATTTGGTTTTATCTAATTTATTGTTGTGTGATTTTATTTTGTAAGCCGCCCCGAGTCCTTTGGAGAGGGGGCGGCATATAAGTCGAATTAATAAATAAATAAATAAATAAAAAACAATTAAATACGAAATCCCAATAACCGATTAAAATTAATAAAAAACTGTTCACTAAAACCCCCAGAAATACTTAGTGGAGTTGATCATAACTGACACAGAAATGGTGACATAACACATTTATTTTTAGTTGCACTATAAGAGTTAACGGATGGAAAAAAGGATCAAGAAAGAATTTACTTTCTAACTTTGCGTTTATTCTAGTTTCTGTATTTGCTCCTATTGATCAAATTGATACAATGTAATATTTGCTCTTATTTTTTTCAACTTCTCAATTTCAACTGTTCTGAAACAAATATAGCCTGGTTGCCATACTACTCAAACAAGTCTAAATGCAATAATTATTATTCAAGGAATTACATGGCCTTGATTTTATGAATTTTAGGATTCTGTAGAATCTTAGTACAATGGTAATTTATATCTGTTACCTTGAATTCTATATCAGGTTCCTTATGTAATATAATCTTCATTGGCTTGTGTGTACTTTTTCTGAGGTTTGCATTTACTTAGTTGAAGATATTTGGATTCTGGTTATGCATGCTTGACCTGATGTTTGTAGGCAGTATTGTTGAATCTAAACATTTTCTTCAGCGTGGAATAGCAAGTGTTTTGGTTGTGCTTTATAATTTGGGTTTCTAAGTGTAGAAGCATTTCTCTTTATTTTAATTTGCCCTTTTAAAAGTACAGGTAGACCACGAGTTAAGACCACAGTTGAGCCCAAAATTTATGTTGCTAATTTAAACATTTGTTATGTGAGTTTGCCCCATTTTATGACCTTTTCGTGCCACAGTTAAGTGAACCATTGCATTTGTTAAGTGAAACTGGATTCTCCATTGACTTTGCTTGTCAGAAGGTTGCAAAAGCAGATCACATGATCGCTATAAATGTGAACCAGTTGCCAGACATCTGAATTTTGATCATATGACCATGAGGATGCTGCAATAGTCGTGTAAAAAACAGTCATGTCATTTTTTTCAGTGCCTTTGTAACTTTGAATGGTCACTAAATGAACTGTTGTAAATCGAGGACTACCTGTATTGTATAAAATATGTAACAAATTGATCTTCTAAATGCCCCAAGATAAAATATTGATACTGTGGTGAAACAATGGGCATACTTAACTTTGAATTAGTATTTGAATGCAGTTTTTGCTTGCAGACATTTCATTATCCAACTGGGTAACAGCATGTTATGCAATTGGGGAACATAATATCTGCCAGCAAACAGCCAAGTGACCCCACAGTTTAGCCCTCTTCTATTGAAAAAATAAAATCCTCACCTTTTTAGTCTATTTGAAATTTGAAATTCCCAGAAACACTGGACATTTATAATCGATTGAAATTAAAGCCCAAAACATTTCACGATCACTAGGTAAAAAATATGGATATCGAATTATTATTATGTACAGATACGTCTTCAACTTAAAACGCGACCATGGTATGCTGCAAACATTTGTAAATTTGGACCACTTGCTGAGTGCACAAAATGTGATCATGTGACTGGGGAGGCTGCTGCCGGAATTTCAAATCAAGTTCATAAGTACCTTTTGGAGGGTCCATTAGGACTTCGAATGGCTGTCCAACTCAGATTGATACTGGACAATGCAATGCCCAAATTAGTTGGTTAAAATACATATCAAATCATAGGATGAACAGGTTCTGAACAGAATTTTTATGAATGAAATTTTGTATTCACTTCTACTCACATTCATGCACGCATGCACACATACACATACACGTATACATACTCATATGCATGTTGTTCTCAGAATGGTCTCCTGCAGAACACATTGCTCTGATTTCCATTGTGATTTGTCACTCAATTGAAGCTTTGCTTTTTCTGCACAGCTGTGCACCTTAGTAAAGAGATTCAAGAAGTCTAGTGAAAGGAAGATTTCCTTTCTCTGGTAGAGATCGGTGGTTGTTATGGAAGAAAGAGCAGAGATGAAGCATTATTGGCATTGTGATATAGTTGATTCTGCTTTAATAGGGAAAGATCATTCTTGGCTTTCCTTGGTTGCCAGTCTGTGCAGAGATCATGTATTTGAATAGCTAATAATTAACTGTTAACAAGTTTTTCATTAGAGGCCAAGCTCCATATGTGCATGAAAACAGACCCAGGATTGTAGAAGATATTTTGTTCTTTCTTGTCTTAAAACAATAGTGCTTTTAGGCAGTAGTCATTTCTTTTGAATATTTTAGAACTGATTCTATCAACAAATGGTATTGATTCAGTTACTCCTGTATTGCAGCAATGTTCGAAGTACTGCACTAGTATAGCAATTAATGACAGCGTTCTTTTTTTCCTTATTAGTAATCTGAGGAGAAATGCTAATTTGCATACTTTGCATGCAAAATGCTTCAGTCCCTCCTTGTTTCAGGTAGCATAGGCATTGCAAACACAATGTGCTGTCAATTATTTTGCAGACTACTAAACCAGATGGAACAGTTTTTGTGGCTTTATTTGATGCCTTAAATTGAGATATTGCTCAACTGACATATAAATAAAGTTTTGACAAATATTTTAAGTTCTTTTGGGGGTGGCAAGGTGGTGTAACAATTACAATGTTCAAAATACTAGAGCTGTGTATTTCTCTGCATGGCACCAAGGAAAGATATTTCTTTAAGAAGCTACAGACAAGTACAAAGTTTATATTTCTGCATGCTTTGAAGCAACTATTTGGAAATGAGCTGGATAGTTCAACTTCCATCTTTGCTTAAAGTTCTGGGCAGATGCTTCTATAAGGTTAAAAATGTAGAAGGTGGTTGTTTTCTGTTCATGGAGGTGCCTCGTGACAGCTGAAAAAAATATGTAGATTTTCTCAAAAGAGTTCTAATCCAAGGTTATGATAGACAAACACAGGTGGAAGGATTAACATGGCATTCAGCTGGGAACTCTTTTCAGAAACCAACCCACTCCCGAGTGTACTTTTCCTCCTCCCCCTTTCTTCTGTTAATAATTCTTTTACTTTTGACTGTATGCTTGAGATTGGATTAGAAACTTGGACACTTCAAACTAGGTGTTCATCTGATCTGCCAACTGATTAATTTACATCTAACCTTCTTAAAAGGCAGTCAATTTTTGGGTTTTCCGGAGAATCTCTTTCTTCAGTTTCACATACTGCAAATGAGGAGGTACAGTTAATCTTTATTTTGTTTTCTCTCTATTCACTTGTCTTTGGAGCAGTTGGAAAGACAGAGTGACCTAACTTTGTGTTTCTTTAAAACGGGGACTGGGATGCCCTTTGAATTAGAATTAGAAGTATAATCTTTTAAACAAATGACCTTGAACATGTAAATCATTACCTTGCTCTTTTCCCTAGCCAGCACAAGAATTTATATGTGTACAATATTGGATGTGTACTGTACTATTTATGTTAATGCCAAATTTATAGAGAAAATTGACTATTCTTCGTCTTTTTAAAAAAAAATTGTGACATGTTAACATGGGATTTATATAGGAATAAGAAGGCTAATAGCAGATATTTTTCAGTTGGTTGATAAATTCTTTATTGAAAGATTGTATTTTAACTGCATGCTAAAGTTTTAAAATGGTGGTAATACAGCAATACTTTAAAAAAAAAGAATTCTCATTTTGCAGAGACCTGACAATAGAGTTACTGATATTGCAGGATAAATAACTTTCAACTTCTTAAACAAAATGCCCTCTTACTTGCAGTTTAGACCTCTATAGATATTCTGTATGTATATTCTTCTATACTAGAATTCCGTAAGCTTTGATCCTCCAAACATACTGGAATTACAACTCCAGCATTCTATAGGACTCCCATCAAGATGGTTTTTCCAACACATGCTGCAAGTCAGCAGTGGGATTCTGAGACTGGAACAAAATAGGAATCTTAATTATAATTAGCTCTATGTCTTGTTTCTGTTTGTGGTTGCATTTGATACCTTATGAAGCATCTTTTTTATATTTTTATGTAATTTTATATATAATAAAATATGCACTGTATCTTGAGGCTTAATTTTTCTTTAAAAAATGAGTAACTTTTCATGGGAAAAAGCAAATGAAATTTACTGTTACAGAAACATGTATTATAGAATTAAAAGATAGATTGCAATTAAAATGATAAAAACTAATGAAAACTAAAAAGTAGGTGCAAAAAAACCAAGAATATGACATATATACATACATACCATCTGTTCTTCCCATACCTCATCTTGTATCTATAAACAAATCCTTAAAACTTTATCATTCAATCCAGATCAGTAAATGTCCATTAAAGATTGCCAGAGGTAGTAAATGTGTTTTAACATTTATCAAATAAACCAACTCTATAGTTTTCTCTTTTTACTTTTAGCAAACTTGATGTCTTAGAACTTGATTTCATTTCATTTTATCTTTGTTTCTTCTCACAAATTCCTAAAGCTTTAAGAAGTGTCTTTTATAAATGCAGTTGCACATGAGCAATTTGAGATGTGTTCTACAGTCAGTGCCTGGTTATCTCTTTGCTGTTACAAAGATATGTATGTATGTATATATGTATGTATGAATGTATGATGTATATGTATATGTACATACAGTGTGTGTGTGCACACACCCACACACACACACACACATATTTGTTAAGTTTTCACAGGTATTTATATGTATGGTATTCAGCTTTGTTTGGGTATTTTCCCACATCATTGTAGTTGTGCTTTTAAAGTTGTAGAGACGTTTCGGCAGAATCTCATCTGCCATCATCAGGCTTGTGTATTGGGTTGACACACAGATGAACCCAATACACAAGCCTGATGATGGCAGATGAGATTCTGCCGAAAAGTCACTACAACTTTAAAAGCACAACTATAATGACGTGGGAAAATACCCGAACAAAGCTGAATACCACACACACACACACAGTGTACACATACATACATACACACATATATGTGTGTGCACAGTGTACACACACACACTGTACATTATAGTCAGTTTGACTTTTGTGTACTCCATGTGGTAATATAATCATATTAGTTTTTGAAGATTGTTAAAATGGAGAAATCATTTAATTGGCAGAAATAATTCATTCTTCCGCTTCACTTGGTTTCCATAAAATCTTAACTACATTTTTCTCCTTAATTCCAACTTTCACGTTTCAGTCTCCAACCTCAAGTAACACATCTTGATTGCAGTTCTGTTGATTTCAAGTTGCACCTGATCATTTCTAAATGTGATATATGAATAAATAATTATAAAATGCAACCACCTCCTCTCCTGCATCAATAGTTGGAGCATAAACTTCTATATTTTTTATTATTAAAAGGTTGTCCACAAAATCTAATTGATATAATTCGGTCATTAAATGCATAAAGTGTATTGTTTTTGTTATCCTTCCTAACTAAAGAAAGCAGCATTGTTCCTTTTTTGTTCCATTTTGTTTTCCATGTTTTAAGCAATAGATAGCATTATCTTTAACTGAAAGTATCCAATTCCAGTCTACTGAATGTGCTAATGCCTAATATGTTCTTCTTCCAATATGTTGAGCTTTCCAACATTCACATTTCTTATGTTCCATGGTCCCACTATAATTGTCTTTTCAGCTTCAGATTTTATTTTCCTGTATAGTAACGTCAACGAATTAGGTGTTCCAAGGCTTTATCTACTTTTGTAATAAACACTAAGAACTTCCTCAGTAGTATGTTGAGTGCCATCTAACCTGGAGGCCCTTCATCTGGACTGTATCATCAGTTATGTTATACTTTCTTTCCTGCAGTTTTCTTGGTAAAGTGCAGAGTGGTTTACTGTTGCCTTCTCCCATGTAAAATGAAATGATGCCTTTGTCGTTGTTACTAAAGTGACTGTCCACCTCAAGCATCTTCCTGCATCATGGATAAATACCTGGTTGTTTTAGCTGTTGTCAGCTGAGCTGGGATGGCCTTTTTGCCTTAGGTGACCCTACTGTGATTATAAATTCTTGGCATACACTCCCAGTCTTCTTTGCCCCTCCTCCTACAACATGATGAGGTAGGAAGCAGAACTGGGGAGGTGAAGCAGATCTGTTATTAATATTAGACTACCTATTATTTTTCTATTTCCTTGTGTAGAGTTCTGCCTTTATGGTATTACCCAAAATTGAGACAGCACTAATGGTAGTTAGTCTTCTACTTATAAATGCCTTTATACTGAGTTTTAGTGAGAAATGTTTTATTGATTGGCCCCAAATTAGACAATCATCAACAAACTTTAGTAAATAAACAGAGGAACCGGGGGAAGATAGCAAAAACCACCACCTATTGTTTTAGCACACAAATAAGAGGTTTCTGCTTTTCTGGAATCCTAGAGAGACTTGCATGCTTATAACTAACCTGGGGCTGTTGTGCTGTGTTGCTAGGTAAAAAGTACTGTAACGTAGACATTCTATGGCAATTCTGTTTTTCACTTGCCCCTTTGTTCATCTAATTCTAGATTTATCACATTAGTTGTTTGCCGTTTTCTGTAGTTTGATCTCCTTTGGGTGTTGATGTTACTAGCCTTATTTGAAAAAAAAATTGTAAGCATTTAGCAGAATATATTCTATTTTCTAGATTTATTTTCTAAAATTCAGTTTATATTAATACTATAAGACACAAAAACACAAAAATAAATAATAGGAAAAATAGGGGAAAAGTGTAGAAAAGAAGGGAAAAAGAATGGAAAGTCATTGACTTCCAACTCCCTTTGGTGCAGTACAATAAGGTAATAACATCAAATCTCAACTTTTTAGTTTTACAAAATAGTATAAACTAGCCATTTCTATAACAACAATCTTATCTAATTGGTGAAACCCAAAATGAAAGTTTCATTTTTTTCCACTTCGGACACAAAGTTTAGAAGCGGCTTCCAAGTAGAAAAAAAAGTAGTTATATGGGTAGTCCTCAAGTTATGAATGTAATGGAGCCTGCCCCTTTCCATTTGTAACCCAAGGATTCGTGGCAGAGAATCTTGTACCTTGAACGGGATCACTCCCTCCTTTCCCCCACACATTTGCTAATCGAATGGAAGGCTCATTAAGTGCACATGAGGTATTTCATGGTGGGGAATGTCATGGGGACCAAGTGATGGAATAGGCCACCTGCTTAAACCACCCAAGGCCTACCCGACCCACTGAAATATCTCATGTTCCCCACAATTGCTTCCCCCCCAACCTGACGCATCAGATCACTTACAGTGCGAAGATCTAGCAAGCTGTCTCCTCTCAGCCACGTGTGCCCCTCCACAGCTCCATTTTGGTGTGTGCAGGCCTCGCCCGGCACTTTGGTGACCAAAATTGAGGTATTTGAGAGGCGGATCTGCTCCCCAAGACTCCGTTTTGGCCAGCAAAGTGTGGAGCGGAGAAGAATAGGCAGGACAAATGTTGCAGAGCCTCTGCAATTGTTTGCAAGGGTGAACAACTGCTGTGGTGCTGCAACATTTGTAGTTTTGGGACTTATTTGTAAATTCTAGGGGGTGCTTATCGCGTAACTTCGAACATTCACTAAGGGAACACTTATAACCCGGGAATTACTTGTATTTTTGTCTTTAATCAGAGCAGTCAGTTTAGCCATCTCGGCTAACTCCATCAACTTCTGCAGCCATTCATCCATTATGGAAATAAAAGTGACCTTCCATTTTTGTGCATAAAGTAATCTTATTGCCATCAGAATATATAGCATCAAAGTTAAACAAAAAAGCATTTTAGCAGAAGATTCTGACACATGTTGAGTATGTGTTTATGAAGTAGATGGCCACAAAAATTGTATCACAGATTATTAGGACTGCAGAAAAATCCTGATTAGATTTATTAATATTCATTATATGATTTTCCTAAGCAGAAGTAAGACAGCATGAAGGTTATAGTATCTATAGTGTGGAACAGCTTTGTACCGCCCAGAATTGCTGAAGAGCAACAAGCAGACTTGTGACCCAGAATTGGATTGGGTTATATTTTAAGATGCACAGTTGCCTGCTGCAAAGCAGATTTTAGACATGCTTCACATCAAGAGCTGTCCTCAGCTTCTGCCATTTAGATACAGTAAAGTTGCCTCCATCTCTTGTGAGATAATATATTTTGTAACATGATTCCAAGGGGTGATTATAAAATTGCTGTGAAGTTGTGTGAGTGTGAGTGAAAAGGTTGGGTGGGGAAAGAGAGATTGAAGTAATTTATATGTGAGAAATTAGACGGACAGACACCCACAAACTTTTTATTTTGCAGACTCCGTTTTTTGTTACCTCACCTAATGGTGTCATCCATGATATTATTTTATTTCTCTGCTCATTGAAAACAACTTGTTCCCAAACTTGAAACAAATCCCTTCAAAACTGCATGGCATTTCTATAATGCATTTTTCCAAAATAGATCATGTGTTGGGCATATTCCACACTTGTTTTCATTAAAAGAAGACAGAGGAAGTTCAATAACTATTGGATAAAATGAATTCATGTACTCTTAGCATTACTTGAAGTTCTGTTAGTTTGGAGAGCACCTACTATTTGATTCTATCAGGAATTTTTCTTCAGAATTCTGTTGAATGTAGTGTACTTGCTTAGGGTTTTGAATATTGTGAGGCTTAAATCTAACCTTTGGAACATGAGCAACTGACAGGGAGAGGCGAGATAATATTAGCAATGAACATGTTAGTGAATTTTGAGTTACTAGTGTATGGGCATATGTTAAGTGGCACTTGAGTTTTTATCTATCTGAACTCCATATAAACAAGCAGTAGAAGAAAATAATACTGCTAAAACTCATGATCTGTTGAGAATATTGTTACAATATAAATGCCTTAATTATACAGGTTTAAACTGACATGTTTTGCAGTAAAAACAACAGAAGCTTGTACTCAAGCTCATTATCTTTGGAAACTACTACATTTCTCAGTTAATGGCTTTGAATGTAACTGATTTGGATTTGTAAGTAGAGATTACTAATTTGAATGTGTTACCTTAGCTATCTGGCTGGAATTGATGGAAAAATAGAAATGTTTCAAATACATTACTTTATAGGTGATTCAAACATATATCGAAATATAGTTAAAATTGAATAGTCTCTGCCCTTTCTATGCAAACTTGCTCATTAGTTCAGGTATAGTGTATTTGAGATTCTTACTCTCAGTACAGTACAGAGAAGTTAGGAAGAAAATGATATCTTGTAGATGGCATTCTAAATCAAGAAATCTATGAAAAATATTATGGGTGTTTTCTAAAACTCTACTATGACATTATATGCTGTAGCATATAATTTGTAAGCCATTTCATTCTGATCATATATCATCTCCCAAGTTTTTGGAACACTTATTATTCTAAATTGACAGCCAAATATGAAAATTATAGCATATGCAACTGCTTTTGTGTTATCACATCTGAAATCATATGATAGCTGTTTTACAATTTTATTAACAGTTTTGAACTATGTTCAGGACCTTCTATTCTCTTTTGAAGAATAGAACAAAGTATATTGTTCAATTTTTTCTTGCATAATACAGTATACTATAACAATGCTTTTGAAAATGAGAAAAAAACTTAAGAAAATATTCTGAAATTTGCAACATGATTTGATTTTGGATTTTGTTTAGTTTGGTGGGGACTGCATAGATCTAGATATATATTAAAAATTCTAATAACTGTTTCAGTATTTAATATCCGTAGAGGGTCAAATTATTAGCTTCACTGGCAGTTTCTGCAAAGAAAGGATGGTAGATAAAGGATGATTCTATCACTGCCCATGAATTCAGACTTTGGAGCCCCCCCTCTTTTTTTCCAGTGAACAGATGCAGTTTATAGCCTGGACATTCTATCCAATCCTGGTGAATCTGCAGTTCTACACATTCAATTTTGTATAAATTGAAGCATGACATTAAGTTTTCTTATTTTGCGGTGGTCTAAAGAAGAGAGAAACATTGCACCAATTGTGAAATGTGGTTAGGTGTAATGATTCAATCAGAAATGGAAATTGCATTTTCTGTACAGGAATCTATTTTTTTCAGTAATGAGCATACCATTCTAATGTTTGACTTTCCTCCATTTTTATTAGAACATTCAACTCCAGCCAAAGTGGTGAAAGCAGCAAACCTAAGGCAACGAAAAGGAAGCAAGGTATGTTTTATCCACTAATATCTACATGAGGGAATGGGGAATGGAGGCATGGTACATCATAATGAACTGGTTAGTTCTAGAGAGAACTTAATGTGATATTAGGATCCTTAATGCATCACTTTACATTTGCTCAAACGTAATCGCTTTCTCAAAGCCCATTTGCAATTTAACAATCACTTTTAATTTTCAAAATCTTGACTTATTTTAGAATAATCCATAAAGATTATTTACCCCTGAGTCATTTAGAACAGGGGTCGCCAACCTTTTGGACCTCAGGGATCACCAAACTCATAATTTTTAATTCCGCGGACCAGAAACCCTGGGAAAATCCCCCAAAAAGTCTGCAGGAAAATTCCCCACCCCGTTTTCCTACTGATCAATCATTCTTTATTTGGGATCGCAGGATACCGTCTCCAGTTCTGTTCTCAGCGGGGGGGGGGGGGAGAGGGAGAGAGAGTGTCTTTTGGCTTCATGCAAAGAAAGCAGCAGAAGCAGCAGAAGTCTTTCTTTCTCTCCCCCAAACTCCATCAGAATGGTGCAGCCTCTTGGAGCAGGATGCCTTGCAGGGTCCCAAAGACTCATTTCTGGCTGAGTTTGGGGGAGAAAAAGAAAGACTTTTGCTGCTTTCCTTGCATCCAGCCAAAAGCAGAAGAAGAAAGAAAGAAGCAGAAAGAAGCAGCCAGGTGGACAGGCAAGGCCTGTGGGCGAGTGGGGCAAGTTGCCCCCCTCCGCCCTTTCCTCCCTCCCCTCACTACCTCGTGCAATGCAAGCGACACAAGCCTTGTGTTCCCAAGGGCCATGTGGGCAGTGCAGCCTTGTGTTCCCACACAGCCTGGATTAATTGCTTTGGGGGATGCTTTGGGGATGACATTTCTCTGCAGACCACCAAAATTTTCTCGTGGACCACCAGTGGTCCCTGGCCCATTGGTTGGTGGCCACGGATTTAGAAACGTTGTGGCTTGGTTCTTCAAAGGACTCCAATTTTTTCTTCATTGATAAAATTGCCCATTTATTCTTACTTTTGTGCTTTCTGTCTTTTTAACTCTTTAGGAATTGGTAACAGAACAGATCTTATCACATGCTCACCATTTACTCAAAAATAGTCAAAAAGAACTTTTTCAAAAAAAATTTAAAAATCCAAATATGCAATGTCAATAGATTCTTGATGCTCTGAAAAATCTCTAGAAGATTGGTGAAACAGTATTTACTCTTCCAGAATCTCTGCTAATTTTCTATGGTGTGTTTTATTATTAGTTTTTTTTAAAATTACTATTTCTAACAACTGATTTGGAATAGACATTGTTGATAGACATATAACTTCATGAATCTCCCCCAGTCCTTTGTAAAAACTTGGTGTTGCATTTTTCTATTCACAATTTAGTTTTAATAACTTTGGTAAACACCACCCAGAACCCCTCTACACTCCCTAGAGTCCCTCTCGGAAGGAGATGGGCAGTTAAGTAATCTGAATATAAGTAAATAAATCAGTGTCTGAAGATTTGTTTCTCAAGATATCCAAGAATCTCTTTGTTATTTACAGTTTTCTTAGTTAATTAGATACCTTCCCTGAGTAAGTCAGTATGGGTACAGACATTTATCCTGTTTCTGTTACAATGAAGACCAAATGGAAAAAAAATTCCACGGGCTTCATCTGTAATCTCCATATCCTCCTTGAATATTTCTTACCCTTTTGGATATCCAACAATCCAGCCTGGCCAGGATCTTGCTCCACTTAATTTTTAAATATATTGTTGCTGCCTTCCCCTACTTTTTGCTTTGCTTTCCTCAAAGGTTCACAATGATGTTCCTTTTTTTTCTTCATTGCTTATTAAAACTTGACACTGTTTGTGCTTTTCCATTCTCTTTCTTGAAAAAGGATTTTTATTTCTTGAAGTTTTGTCATTGTCTGGGTAGTACTAGAGAGCAATGCTGGCTTCTTTTTATCTTTAGATGACCTTTTCTTACATTGTTGGATGCTTTCCAGTTAAATCCTAATCATTGTGCTTTTGAAAAACGTCCAAACATTATGAAGAGATTTAGCCTTCTTGGCTTTTCCTTTCAGTGTCTCTCAGAATTACCCTAATTCAGCAAAAGTTTCCTTTTCATACTCAAATGTGATTGATGGACACTGTTTCCTGTTGGCATTTATGCTAAATGTAAATGGTATTTTGATTATTTTCAATTATATTTTGTTTTATCAAAGATTGTACATCAGATGACGGAATGAAATCATAGATTAAGATTAAATTGTTTTCACTTCTGGATCTTCCAGGACTATCTAAAATATTTAGGAATTCGGACTTGTTGTGGCCTGAACATGAATTGTTATAAAAATGTAGCTTTTGTTATTATAAAACTATATCCTTTGTATGACTGATTTTTCCCATCTAACAGTTATCTAAGAGTGACCAAATTCTTTTCATTAGCTTCATTCTACCAGTTTCTTTTTAAATGCCTGCTGTAAAGTAGATACACTTGTTAGTTTCTTAAAATCTCTATCCTTTTTTTGCTAATGAATTCATGATAAGTATGGCACATAGTTTCTTTTAAGGCCTGGTGAGTAATCAGATCACTCTGTGAGTGAGATGGGCAGTCTCTAAATTTAAAATATAAATAAATAATATAGCATTAGAATAAAGGCAGGAAGCTTGTAGGAACAAGGTCTGTGCTTTTTGTGTTAGAGAAATACTAGGATTTGATTGATTAAACCCTAAAATTTCCAGCAACTGTATCTGATAATGATATAGTATTCTCTTATTTAGCCAAACTAGGTTGTACAACTGCACTTCTTTTATTTCAACTGTGAGGACTTGCCCATTCAGCTTCCCTCTCTAATTCTAATCATTACTTCTGTAAATTTAGTTCTCTCTTGCAACACAACAGGACCTATATATATGGAAGCCATCTTTGAGAGACACCACCTACTATGGATCCAGTGTTTAGCCGGGAGGATATTTTTCAGAATTACTATTTTTTCATCTGATGAAGAGAACAGTGGTTCAGATTTACAGAGGACATAGTGCTTTACCTTCTGTATATTTATTAATTTATAGATTTATATGGCCTCCCAATCAAAATGCAACTCTTAAGTGGCTGATATCAATAAAAATAAATTGAAAAAGAATAAAAGAAAATGCAGTGCACTTTCCACCCAGCCTCTTAAAAAATGCAATAACCGTAATTCAGAATGTCATGGGTCCATTGCTCAAGGAAAAATCTGGATATTTAACACTCCACAAAAGGCCATCAAGGTCAGGGCCACCCCAATTTTGTAGGATATGCTGTTCCCTAAGCCAGGTACTATGACCAAAAAAGAGAGCACACTTTACTAGTCCCATTAGATGACATAGTTTAATAGAACTGGATCATGGCCACATTGCTAGATGGGACGAAGATAAGACATTGGAGACTGGTCTTGCAAATAAAAAGAGGGAGGGAAAGAGAAAGGGAGAAAAGAAGAAAGAGAGAGAAAGGGGAAAGGGAGAGGGGGGAGGGAAAGAGAGAAAGAAAGAGGGAGAAAAGGAGGGGGAGGGAAAGAGAGAGAGATAAGAGATCCTGGTGTTTTGTTTTCTGTGGGAAAAGAGTCCAAATGACTCTGAGTATTTAAGGTTGCAGAAACAGGCAGCCAAGCT
Source organism: Naja naja (assembly GCA_009733165.1). Classification (NCBI taxonomy): domain Eukaryota; kingdom Metazoa; phylum Chordata; class Lepidosauria; order Squamata; family Elapidae; genus Naja; species Naja naja. The sequence goes on along the minus strand of CM019149.1, from coordinate 91,451,606 downwards.
AAGTGCCTGAAGGACCCCATCCCTTCAGCGGGAGTCCAGGTGCTTCAGCGACCGGCATGCTGGATTCTTATTAGTGGTCTGCGGGATTTAAAATTATGAGTTTGGTGGTCCCTGAGGTCCAAAAGGTTGGCAACCTGTGCTCTTGAGTGAGGTCATCTGACATCAAGGGGCCAGGTACCAACCATATTCTGATGAGACTCAACTATACATCCCCGAATCAATAAAGTGATGTATCAAGATGCTTTCTCAGTGTCTGGAAGATGTGCAAGCCTGGATGAAAAGGAATAGTTACAAGTTCAACTCTGGTAAAACCAAACTAAGCACTTCACCTTTGGCTCTGATCAAGGTAGCACCCCCTGACATAACTAGTCCTCTTACACTCTTGCTCAAGAAATAGGTGACAACTATGGCCAAGAGAACCTTTGCACAAATCCATCTTGTGTGCCAACTGCTCCTCTTAAATTAGGAGGCCCTATTTACTATCACTCGTACTTTGATTGTTTCCATTTGGACTATTGCATGGGATTACCTTTAAAAACTATTCCAAAGCTGCAACTGTTCCAGAATTCAGCAGCATAGGTAGTTATAGGTTTGCCTCAGTTTACCCACCTATCATCTCTACTCTGTGAGCTGCACTGGCTCCTAGTGGACTTCCAGGAACAATTCAAGCTGCTGGTTAACAGCTATAACTCTCTTCACAGCAAATGGCCATTTTCTCCCTCTTTCTCTTTCTCTCTCTCCCCCCTCCTCTCTGTCTGTGGCGGTGGGGGGAAAGGAACCTCTGAACTGGTGCTGGGTGGTGGGAATCTGATGTCTTGAGGCCAATGAGCCATGTGCTGAAGACCAGATGGCTGGCGGCGAGGTGGGGCAATAGGGTGGGGCAATAGGGGTGATACTGTCAGCGGATGGACTTGATACACACAGGAGATCATGGCATTGGAGCCCTTCCGGGTGTTCCCTGGCCTGCGAAGGGAAGGCGCAATCTCCCGTGCCCCTCCCCTCAGGAGCTTCTCTTCCTGCTTGCCGGAAGCGCTCACACGCAAAGTGCTCACCACCCCTCTGGCACCCGCCAAGCCGCCTCCTTCCCACTGGGCATGTGAATGCTTCTGGCGAGGGGGAAGAGAAGCTCCTGAGGGGAGGAGTTGAGCCTCCCACTTGCAACATCTTCACCTGAGGGCATCGCTGGCAGCTGCTTCCTGCAGCTCAGGAGGTCTACTCTTCCTGCTTCTGCTTGGCCTCAATGCGCGGAGGCAGCAGCCACAACATGGATTTGCTAAGGAGACTGCAGGATTGCCCCACCAGCCATCTGGTCTTCAGCACGTGGCTTGTCAGCCTCCGGACGTCATATTCCCACCACCCAGCACCAGTTCAGAGGTTTCTCCCCCCCCCCAGCAGGCCAGGGAACACCAGGAAGAGCTCTGATGCCGTGATCTCCCGCATGGTACCCTCCCCACGTGCATTAGTCCATCCACTGCCGGTATCACCCCTGTTGCAGATATGGGTGTGCTACGGCCCACCAAAAATTTTTCGCGGACCACCAGTGGGCCGCAGCCCACCGGTTGGTGGCACTGCTCAAGAGCATATCGGTTGTATTGTAAGCTGCTGGGAGATCAAGGAGCACTTCTTTGAAAGCTACAGTCAGCTCCACTGGACTTGAACATCTGGAGTGCAGCTCAGAGTTGATTCAAATGATTTTATTTGACAGGTGCCTAAAACATTCCTTGCAGCAGTTTTGCCGGGGTTTATCCAGTCTCCCTCTCCCCAAGAGGAGGTATCTGACTTTAATAGCGCCACTGTTCGGCAATTTTCAGATATGATGCAAGCAAATAAGTACTTACATTTTGTCATTCTTGGCACCCTTGGCTAATCTTTAATAAAATTCATGTTCAGTCAGATGTACTCCTTATGTTCCTCCAACAGTACTCTAGGTGTTTCTTTTGTTTTATTTCCCAAAGGGCTATCTAGGATCTACAAGCAGGAAGCAGCCACAGAGTACAATCTGATCCAAAGCCCATTGCTTTGTTCCAGCTTATGAATATTCAAAGTTTTAAGACCTCAGTCAACTCAAGTACTAGAATGTTAGGGAAACCCCAGGATCCCCTGAAACCCATCTGCAAAGGACTGATGAAATAGATCCTACTGCTTAAGTTAGGAGACAGCCCAGAAATACTCCGACACAGAAAGTGATGTCCACTATGACAAGGAATTATATCCATTTACCCCATAATCAGACTGCGTCACATCACCTCTGCCCCCAGACAAAAAAACAGATTCATGATCACAGCTGTAGGTCAATCTTATTGTCATTGCGTTGGCCATGAATTGTAAGCCATGTTCAATTTACACCTAGAAAAGTCAGATTGAAGTGTCTCAAGTCTATGAATTTAGAAAATTCTGCTCCCAACTTGGCCATAGGGTCAAACAACTGTATCAGGGAAGCAGTAAACCAAAATGATCCTTCAGGTCCAATTTTACAAGCAGGGTTTTTCATCCAGATGCCTATGGTGCAGCATCCCTGAAAGCCATAGAATTCTCTCTGATACTGATAGTCACTCTTCCATCCATACCATGGGATCACATCTGATTTCATACTTGAACCTCACAAGGCTTAATTTCTGAGTTTGGAGGAATCCCCCTCCATGCTCAGTCAGGTTTTGATTATACATGCTTTAGCTTGGCTCTTTTACGATTGAATTGTGTCAGGGGAGAGAAGTCTTATTACAGGCATTATTAATCACAATGCTTGTGATTACCATTCTTGTGCTCTTGCGTCCTTTGCCACTATTTCTTCCCTGCATTCCCATTTCCTGATGCACTGGAAACTTTTGGAGTGTTCTGTAGGGCAAGGTTCATTCTTCTTCAGTAATCTTTTTTTGTGATGCTGTCATCTTAAGGATCCACTTAATTTTTTGCATTTTTGAAAATTTGCTTTGCTCCTGATATGCAAGTCATGAAGTATTTGTAAATAAACTGGTGGATCCCATTAAACTCTCCCTACCATTCTGTGTATGGAAAAATATTCAGAGGGGAAAAAGTAGATGAATCAGGCAAGAAAACATACTGGATTTAAACTATTCTATATATTCAGGAAGCTGGTCTCAGTTTTGTGGTCTGCTGCATTGGCTTTGAGTAATGGACAGGAGCAGTGGGATCTTCTCTCTTTGTGTATACATAGTAATGATACAGAATCTGTCACTGATGATTAGTCAATTTATAATTACATATAAACCACATGATTTTTCCTAGTCTATGGAAAATAATTAAGCTTCTCTTGTTTTGCAATGTAACTCAAAATAACTTAGAAAATTTTCTATTGGTATTGTGTAAATATCATCATGCTCACCAGGTGGCACTGTGTCTGGAAAAAAAATCTTGAATTTATTAAATGTATTTTACGTTATTTCCCATGGAGTCATCGGTTAGTTGTGCACAAATACTAGAACAAAAAATTAAAATACAGCATTACTGTATTTTTTTAAAAAAAACTTTTAATAAAAAAGTCTGCCATAAAGTGGAAACCCCTCTACACATAGAAACATAGGCATATAGAGAGGCATCAATAATGATCATAAAGGGGAAACTGGTTTTGCCTTCACTCACTTTTTCTAAATAATCAGCTAAGTGACATCTCACAAAAAAGGAAATTAAAATTAGAAACTTATGAAGGAGAAGTTACATACATTTTAGGTAATGAAAGTTGAAAAACAGATAAGGTCTACTGAAGCAGAAATGTAAAGATAGTAAAGTAGATATTGCTTGATTTACTACCTGCCCTAAAGCAGAAAGACATTTGTGGAGGGGCTGAGGTCTTGTGGAGGGATGGGGAGATATTTTCATAATTTTAGAATTAAAAATTCTGGCTTTCTGTATCACAGAGTGCCAAACAAAGGTGTCTGTACCTGGTTGGAATGCTCTATAATAATATTACACATCTGAAATGCCACTAGAAGGATTAAAATACGTATTAATAAGTGTTTAAATCTGGACTTGTGTAGACGTCAAAATTCACTTTACAGAAGGTAACTTGATTCTGTATTCTCTGTATCAGGTTGGTGACTTTGGGGATGCCACAAATTGGCCAACACCAGGAGAAATAGCTCACAAGAGTATACAGGTAAGAACATATTATGATTCCAGGGGGGGGAGGGGGGCGGGCTCCACATCTGTTTGGCCTGTTTGTGAACTGAATGAAGAATATTCTCCAACTCAATAAATTCTCTTGTTTAGGAGGGGTGTTTCTTACCCGTGAAGCGTCTTGTTAAAATGTCAGCAGTCTTATTTCATTTTCATATTTTTGTGCTTATTGGTTGATGCTATTTGATAAAAATAAAATCTGAGTATATTCTAGAAGATATTTCTCTATTATGTTGGATGTGTGGATTTTGTTTTATTTTTGTCTTTTTGTTACTATTATTGATAATTGTAACATCTACTACTACAGATACTTAAGAATTACAATTCTTCAAAGCAGCAAATATTCCAAAAACTACAATAAAATAATCTTCAAGTAGCTTCTGCTGCTCTTACACTATATTATTCAGTACAGCTTACATCCAGTAGTTTTTCATTTCATTCTAGGACAGAGGATGCCCAGAACTGGCTATTGTTCTTGGAGCTTTTGCTGTTAGATGTACATACGGGTAAATTATAATAGAGGTGCAAATGGAAAAATATACAAATACATACATATACATACACATCTATGTATGTATTTATGTATTTAAAAAATTTATATGACAACCGTGGGCAGTTAACATCAATCAAACCCCTATAATAATGTAAACAGTTCTCTTCACACATACCCAAATTAAAAGCAATCATTCTAAGCAGGCAGCATAACAATTACAAAGCACTATATATATGCTGAACTCAACTCCTTTCTGGGTTGACTCTTGGATGAAGCACAGGTTCTTATAGCTTTCTGGAAGGCTAAGAGGCTTCTACATGCTCACACAATATAAAACTTGAAATGAAGAGGCCTATCATCCTGTGTACCATCCTTTCTTCAATATTTTTTTTTCTTTCCCTTGATTATTTTTTTCTTTAAAATAAATAACACTTTTTACTTACATTTTCCTGTTTTTTTATTATAAACTTTTGGGTGATGACTGTGCTAAGCCTGTTTTCTTGTAGTATATGTAAGCACTCATCATTCACATATCCAAAAAAAGAAATCATCACTAGAGGTCCTCACTACTTGAATAACTTTTATCCACCAAGTTTCTTTGTTCATATAATTTGGATGTATTTGGATCATATTCCCATCTTTCATTTGCATATTTCCTATATGGACATTCCTTGTTATATAAAAGCCTTCAATGTTCTTTCCAAACATGTCAGAAAGGAAGATAACCAGTTGAACTTAAAAAAAACTTATATTAAAATTACTTTGAAGAGAAGTTGGGATTTAGAAAACTGTACAGATGTGAGTGCATATATATGCATTGACAGAAGAGGAACAAAATAGCTACATTTCACATTTTACTGATCTTCATGTATGCATCATTATATCAAAAGTAGCATAATTATATAATGAAGAAAAATTATCCATTTAAATATAGTCAGAGATTACCTGGGCATGGTTGAGTGAAGGGAGGAGAGAATGAAGGGAGACTGCAGGAATCTCTCTTCATGCATCAATATAGACACTATTTTTTCCCCATTACAGAACTTAAAAGTTCAGTTTGAGCAACACTTTTGGGGGGTGCTAACTCTGTGCTTAGGAGAAGGCCAGGAATAGCTCATTACAGGTTCCAGGCAGAGGATTTCCTTTTAGGGTTTCCCTGCCCACCATCATCCCTAGCTCAGCAATGCTATTTTGGGACAGGAGTCTGGAACTCATTCTAAAACCTAGCCAAAGTGAAGAGAAGATGATATACTTACTATGTGGCAATGTTAAGATTGCTGTCAAAAAAGTGGGTTAAGAAACGAACTTCTTAATCTGGCAATATGCTCTTGGCTCCCTTTAGATGCAACAAATACTCAGAAGTAGAACATACAGGTGAAACTCGAAAAATTAGAATATCGTGCAAAAGTTCATTTATTTCAGTAATGCAACTTAAAAGGTGAAGCTAATATATGAGATAGACTCATTACATGCAAAGCAAGATAGTTCAAGCCGTGATTTGCCATAATTGTGATGATTATGGTTTACAGCTCATGAAAACCCCAAATCCACAATCTCAGAAAATTAGAATATTGTGAAAAGGTGCAATATTCTAGGCTCAAAGTGTCCCACCTAATCAGCTAATAACATAACATCTGCAAAGGGTTCCTGAGCCTTAAATGGTCTCTCAGTCTGGTTCAGTAGGAATCACAATCATGGGAAAGACTGCTGACCTGACAGTTGCAGTGCAGAAACCATCATGGCACCTTCCATAAGGAGGGAAAGCCTCAAACGGTAATTGCAAAAGAAGTTGGATGTTTTATTTATTTATTTTATTCATATTTATATGCTGCCCTTCTCCTGGAGACTCAGGGTGGCTTACAATTTTTGGAGCACAACCCAATGCCAGCAAACTTCATCCTTGTATATGCCTGCTTACATTGCTTTGCATTTTTACAAGTCAGCTCATGCCTCAACAATCTTGGGTCCTCAATTTACCTACCCCGAGAGGATGGAAGAGTCAACCTTGAGCCTGGTGGGATTCGGTTGTACTAATTGCAGGCAGCTGGAATTAAGTGCTAGGCGTTTAACAGCCTGCACCACCAAGGCTCTTCCCAATTAGATGTTCCCAAAGTGCCGTATCAAAGCACATTAATAGAAAGTTATGTGGTGTGGAAGAAAAAGGTGCACAAAGCAGCAGGGATGACCATAGCCTGGAGAGGATTGTCAGAAAAAGGCCATTCAAAAGTGTTGGGGACTTTCACAAGGAGTGGACTGAGGCTGGAGTCAGTGCATCAAGAGCCACCACACACAGATGGATCCTGGACATGGGCTTCAAATGTCGTATTCCTCTTGTCAAGCCGCTCCTGAACAACAAACAACGCCAGAAGCGTCTTACCTGGACTAAAGAAAAACAGACCTGGTCTGTTGCTCAGTGGTCCAAAGTCCTCTTTTCTGATGAAAGCAACTTTGCATCTCATTTGGAAACCAAGGACCCAGAGTCTGGAGGAAGAATGGAGAGGCACAGACTGCAAGATGCTTGAAGTCCAGTGTGAAGTTTCCACAGTCTGTGTTGATTTGGGGAGCCATGTCATCTGCTGGTGTTGGTCCACTGTGCTTCATTAAGTCCAGGGTCAACGCAGCCGTCTACCAGGAGATTTTGGAGCACTTCATGCTTCCTTCTGCAGATGAGCTTTATGGGGATGCTGACTTCATTTTCCAGCAGGACTTGGCACCTGCCCACACTGCCAAAAGCACCAAAACCTGGTTCAATGACCGTGGGATTACTGTGCTTGATTGGCCAGCAAACTCGCCTAACCTGAACCCCATAGAGAATCTATGGGGCATTGCGAAGAGAAAGATGAGAGACATGAGACCGAACAATTCAGAAGAGCTGAAGGCCACTATTGAAGCATCCTGGTCTTCCATAACACCTCAGCAGTGCCACAGGCTGATAGCTTCCATGCCACACCGCATGAGGCAGTAATTGCTGCAAAAAGGGCCCAAACAAGTACTGAGTACATATGCATACTTATACTTTTCAGAGGTCCGATATTGTTCTATGTACAATCCTTCTTTTATTGATTGCATGTCATATTCTAATTTTCTGAGATTGTGTATTTGGGGTTTTCATGAGCTGTAAGCCATAATCATCACAATTATGGCAAATCATGGCTTGAACTATCTTGCTTTGCATGTAATGAGTCTATCTCGTATATTAGTTTCACCTTTTAAGTTGCATTACTGAAATAAATGAACTTTTGCACAATATTCTGATTTTTCGAGTTTCACCTGTACTTGACTTCAAGCCAAGCTATATGATATTATTTAAGGTGTTAATGGCTCCACATAGGAATAAATAAATAAAAATCAATATCTTGAGGTGAGATATAGGATTGCTACTTTGCTAAGTTATTTATGATTATCTTTTCCTGCACCTCTATCATTTTCAGCAGTTGTCACAAAAATCCCAATCTCTACGGAAACTTCATATTAAGAAAAATATGAGGGAGCAGGAGAAAGGGGAAGGAAGTGATGGCAAAGAGAACATGAAAACTCGATCGGATGAATCAGGAGAAGAGAAAAATGGAGATGATGACAACCAGAAATTGGCTCAGAAGAAAAAGGGTGAGAAAAGACTGTCTTTGGGCTCGTAGCAGATGAGTTAGTAAGGCAACTCTAGACTTTCTATTAACATTGCTGTTGGCAGGGCTCTGTATTGATAAAGAGGACTGTAGTTCCAGTGCATTAGCAATTAATGATTACATACTTCTTTGACTGTGGACATTAACATGAGGGAAAATGTTTAATAATGAGAGGAGGAATCTTCTTCCCCAAGTGTTTGTGTTTTGGGAAAAATATAAGTTTCTTAAATCAGAAATAAAGCTGTGGTTGTTAAGATAACATTAATGAACACTAACATTACAACAACAACATTCTGAAATATATTAGAATGAACTAATAACAGGCTTATGGTCATCTAATAAAAATTGAGAGCTAAAAAGGGTTTGAATCTGACTAGAAAAGAAAACATACTAAATTACATGCTATTAGAGTGATCTATAAATCCAGGATTCAACAAAAAATGCTTTATGTAAGCATCAGAAGAAGTAATTCTCATACTGAAGCAATCCAATTTTAAGTACAGCTTCTTCAGATTCTGGAAAAAAAATTAAACTTACGTATCAGATGTTACCTAGAAATCACAAAAATGTCTATTTCTTTGAAGTGGAATTCCCAAAGAATTAACAGAGATTAAAATCAGCAGAGAAAAATGTTCATGCAAAAATGAAGTCTAAAAGCAAGCTGCCTTCCTTCTGTGCCTTTAAGAACAGTACCAGCATGAAAAGATTGCAGGAATAACCTGAGAGTTCAAAAAACCAATTATGATAAGGACATCAGAATGCTGGCCTAGCAACAACGTGATCTGTTACTCCTGTTCTACTCTGTTGAGTCCTGCAGACCAGACCCACTGAGGAATGTATTAAAATGAAAGACTGAACCAGAATATTGTTCCTACTTCAATTCATAAAGCATGCCTTTTCTGATGGCAGATATTTACTTTTGTCCTATATCTTTGCTTACTATGAGAAAAAATAATAAATGGTTGCTATTGTAAAGATATGCTATAGGATGCAGATAATAGGTGCAAGATAATGGATCAGCATGGGGGGAAAGTGGCCAAGTTATATATTTCTAGTAGACTGTACTTTGAACATACTTCGATAAGATTTTAAATTTTATTGTTTCAAGGTAATAGAAAACTGTTTCTCAGTATTACAGGTGATCCTCGATTAATAACCACTTACTCAGTGACTGACTGTTTTTACAATAGCATTGAATGAATGGTGCTTATGTTTGGTCCTCAAAAGTTCCAACCATTGCAGCATCCTTGTGGTCATATGATTGCACTCTGGGCACTTAATCTATTGCAAATGTTGCAGCATCCTGTGGTTACCATTTGCAACCTTCTTTGCCTGACTTCCTGCAACCAAAGTCAATGGGGATTCTGGCAAGAGGTATAAATGGTGACAAGATAGCCTTGCTTAAGGATGGCAACCAGAAAATGCAGCAACTGTCATAGCTAAGCTACATAACTATGTGATGCCGATTAGAAAGCAACCAGGATGTTGGAAACAGAACACCTTTTTTACCCAGACTCAAACTTTGCTCCATTTTATTTTCATGTGTGTGAAAGTATTATTCATTGCTGTTCCGGCAGTCTGAAATATTTTGACAGTTTGTGTCACGCATTTTTCATATTTACTTCCTTAGAAGATTAGTCCCAGGCAATAATTTTTGTATTGCAGGCAGTAGACACAAATGGGTACCCCTGCAAATAGATATGAAGTCTGAAGTGCCAAGGGATAAAACTGCGTCTCGTAACAACAGACAGAATGAGCAGCACCGGCATCCTTCCAACAATCGAAGTGAATCAAAAGGTACGAGTTGAATATCTTTGAAATCAGTTAAATGAACACACACACACGCACATGCACACGTTTTCTATTGTTTAGATTATCATATCCTTTCACCTTCTCTGTACACAAATGAGCAAAACATTTCAAGCTTGAAATGGGCACTTTGACTATTCTGATAAAGCTTTCCACTTCAGTAGTAGTGACTTGGAAAAGTCATTACAGGTTACCAACTGCCTTTTTTTAAAGTGACCATTCAAAGTTACAACAGTTGGAAAAACTGGACCTCATATTTACAGCCATCATACGGGCATGTGACCATTTGCAACCATCACAAGTTGCATTAATAGAGAATGTGGTTGCATAACATGCTGCCTCATTTATTACTGTGATGATTCACTTAATGTCAGAAGTGGAAGTGTTGTAAGGCCAACAGTCACATGATTACTCATTTAATGACTGTTGATTCACTTAACAGTGGAAATGGAAATGACATTGTAAGGTCATCACTGTCATAGGGTTTTTGGCTGTGACAGAATTGCCAGTACCAATTACAGTTAATATGCAACGACTGCCTATAGCCAGTAAAGTAGCAGATATGGGTTTTTATTTTACTCCCATTGGCTGAAATTAGCTGAAGGGAAATAAGTTTGAGGTAAAATTGATTAAGCATATGCTAGAGTCAATTTTGATCTAAAAGCCTATAAGACTGTTTGATAAGAGAGCTTATTGCTGGATTTAAAGTGCTGTGGGGAGAAGTTGTAGTAGCAGTGTTGCTGTTCTTGTGTTTTAATATTTCAGATTGTAAATCAAAATGCATTGCTTTCTTTGTTGAGCCTTACAGACATATTGCCTAATGCCAGCATATATTTTGCTTATTCATTAAACACAAGCTTAAGCTAATAGCTAACTACTTAGATTTTTATGCTTGTTTTTGCTAGTAATGAGGATTTTATAGGGAAAAATTAATGGTTGATCTGTTGGTTCTTCAACTCAGTTCAGTGGGTATTTTTATGAAGACGAAGCTACAAGAATGTTGCTTTATTTGTTTGTTTGTTTGTTTGTTTGTTTGACTTGTATGCCGCCCTTCTCCCTAAGGACTCAGGGCGGCTAACATTAAACAACACACAAAAATTTACATAAAAACAATTAAACATAGCAAGTCAGAATAAATACAATAAAACATTAAAACATTAAAATAAATAATCAAAATAGTAAAAACCCAACCGGGTCATTCCAGGCCGCCTGTTGAAACAACCAAGTCTTCAGGTCCCAGCGAAGGAGCGGAGATCAGGGCCAAACGGAGATCCCGGGAGATGGTTCCAGGGTGGGGCTCCCACGGAGAAGGCCCTAGCCCTGGGAACCGCCAGCCGACAATGTCTGACCGACAGTATTGCAAGGAGGCCCCTCCTGTGGGAGCGAACAGGGCGATCGGCATAAAATGATACTGGCAGGAGGCATTCCCACAAGTACCCCGGACCCAAGCCATTTAGGGCCTTATAAGTTGTTACCAGCACCTTGAAGCTAACTCGGAAGGCAATCGGCAACCAATGCAGGTCACGCAGGAGGGGTGTAACATGGGAGTATCGGGATACTCCCATCACAGCCTGCGCGGCCGCATTCTGCACCAGCAGTAACTTCCGGGTAATCCACAAGGGCAGCCCCAACTAGAGAGCGTTGCAGTAGTCAATTCTAGAGGTGACAAGTGCATGAGTGACTGTTCGAAGAGCATCTCGGCTCAGGTAAAGGAGCTGGCGAACCAGCCGAACCTGGGCAAAAGCCCCCCTGGCCACAGCCCCTACCTGCTCTTCCAAAACGAGCTGTGGGTCCAGGAGGACGCCCAGGTTCCTTGCCCTATCCACGGGGGGCAACACCTCTCCCCCCATGGCCAAAGTTGGAACATCACCAGACAACCGAGATGCCGGTAAGAACAGCCACTCCGTCTTGGTCGGGTTGAGTTGGAGCCTATTTCTTCCCATCCAGACCCGTACCGCCTCCGGGCACCGGGACATCACAGAGAGGGCATCACTGATCTGGCCTAAGGTGGATATATAAAGCTGGGGATCATCTGCATATTGATGATACCTCACCCCAAAACCTCGGATGATCTCACCCAGTGGTTTCATGTAGATATTAAACATTGCTGGTTCCATGTTTTGCTATGGTCATTATACATATGTTTTACTCTAGGTTAATTTTTTAAATCATTCCTTTTGAACATGGATTCCCTTCTTCCATGTTTTTGTAAACCTGTTCCTTATTGCTGACCAATTGAAATGTTTTGGCAAGTCTTTTGGAATATAAAACATCAAGACACTTTGAGTTTTTTTCTGACTTTCAGAAAAAAAAAATTCTCCATTTAACGTACCCCTGTCCCCATAGACTATTCTAAACCCTCACATGGTTTATAGTATAGTCTAAATAACTAGCTGGTTAGGATATTACTTTTTATATGGCAAAGCCTCCTTCAAACATTGTTGCTATATCTAGCTAAGCCTCCTTCATCAGTTATATAGTAAGGATAGAAGTAGATTGATTCTTTCAACCTCCCTGATTACCTGAACATATCAGTTCTCAGTCGTTTTAGTGTTTTCATCTCAGTCATGTTTTCTCTTTCTATTTATTTTGTTGCAGGATGGCATTTAGATAACAAGCATGAACGGAATTGGCCTGACCATGATGAAACTTCTAGTGTTAAAAGTGATGGGGCAACTGTTCGTGGTGCTTTCAGGGGCAGAGGACGTGGCCGGGGACGAGGGAGAGGGAGAGGAAGAGGAGGTACTCGCTGTACGTATTTTCATAACCACTTTCCCATGTTTAGAATATTGGTGATGCTGTGGATAAAGAACTGGCAAGCAACATTTTATTTCCACTATGAATATCAGTAATTGAGGACACCTGATTTGTTTGTGTTAAACTATGACTGAGTATGGTTGGAATCAGTACACCAAGATGAAAGAATTTAAAGTCTTTTCCAAAACCAAGGTCTTTTTATTGATTTTTAAGTCCCCTTTTAACCAAAGAATAATGTAAGTAAAAAAATAAATGAATATTAAGACAGTAAAACATAATTACACAAAGTATAATTAAATATTAAATAATTAAATTCCTGGGTGTTGATTAAATATTAGAGTAGGGCTGGGGAGACCCAGATTCAATTCTGCTGTCACCTAGAAGCTCACTAGGTGACTGGGCTAGTCATTAACATCAGTGTCTCTTAATTACAAAAGGAAAGCTTAAGATGATTGATTCTGACATCTTTTTTGAAAAATCAAGACAAGTGAGCAGTTCTAGAATAAACTTCCATTGTGAGGAAAAAAAAATTCTTATAGTATCTCAAAAGAGTGCCAGTCTTTACAATGCTTCAAGAATCTGTCAGTTTTATTACAAATGACTAATAATTAAAAGTAAAGCGTGCTACAGGGGTTGCATAAGAAGATATACTGTAAAAGGACTTTTGAAATCTAGTTTTGTAATAAGAGAGGTCCTTCCGCAGATAGTAAACCTTTGATCCTTGGGCAGCAAGCTTTTGATCCATGTGGTCAGAAGAGTTGTGAATTAGATAAAAGATAGCTTTGTTTGGGTGTGATGTGGCACTGGTTAACAGCTTATCTGCCATGTTTTATATCACTCGACATCCTCCAGTACCTTTCAAGAGTTTCTACAAATTAAGTACATTGCCATTTGACCAATACATGGGGGACTGTTGGCAGATACAGCTGATTCAGAAATAGTTACAGCTGGCACACTGAACATAAATGTGCAAATTTGGTTTATTATTGCATTGTTGAATTTGGGAGTGCAGGTATTCCCAAACAATACATCTGATTTTTCAGAGGTTTAACTTTCTACTGACTAGCAACACATTTGTCCTTATTCTCACCTCAACATTATTGAATTCTTGTAACGTTATGAGTATGTGCCATATTCTTGGAGTTATGTGATAGCGTATTAGCAGAATGTCGGGAAGGCCCTGTTCTAGAGATAGACGGGTGTGAGTCCCTCCTTCTGAAATTGGACCTAGGGATTCAGGTGGGCCTGTTGTTAACGTACCTGCCTCCCAGCTGCATTGCAAAGGCTCTGCCTGAGCTGCTCAAGGTAGTAGCCGGGTTGGCGGTTGAGTTCCCCAGGCTGATGGTACTTGGGGACTTCAATCTGCCATCCCTTGGTGAATCCTCGAGTGTGGCCCAGGAATTCATGGCCTCCATAGCAACCCTGGACCTGACCCAAGTAGTTCAGGGTCCGACTCATCCCGGGGGGCGGGGGGGCGGCGGCACACGCTCGATCTGGCTTTTACCTCTGAACAATGGTGCCGTGATCTGAAATTGGGGGAAATAGTCATTCAGCCCTTGTCATGGTCAGATCATTCCCTTGTAAGATTGGACTTCCTGATGACCACTCCATGCTGCGGGGAGGCGGGACCGATTAGGTGGTTCCGCCTCAGGCGCCTAATGGACCCAGTTGGGTTTCAGAGGAGCTTGGGAGTTTCCGGCTTCCCAGCCCACAGCTCGACTGAGGCCCTGGTGGAAGCCTGGAATAGTGGCCACCGGGCCATAGATCATGCCTTTGGACTCGTGGACCTCGGAGATCTCCTTGGTTTACTGAGGAACTCTGGGGGATGAAATGGCGGAAGAGATGCCTAGAGCCGCTGGAAGAAAAGTCGGGCTGAATCTGACCGGACACTGTTAGGACATCATATTGACGCATATCTAGTGGCGATAAGAGTAGCACAATGATTATATTGGGCCAGTCTTATCGCGTCTGCAGACTGCCACCGCCCCTGTTTAGTGACACGCTCCCTCTTAAGATCTGAGGAAGCGGAGGAACCCCTGCAGGGTAGGGGCGAGGAATTTATTCAGTTTCTGGCAGATAAAGTCGCTTAGATCCGGTCGGACTTGGACTCTGGCTGGGCAGAATCCACTGAGGTGCTAGGGACAGGTCTTAGTCTGGTTATCTGGGGGCCTTTGCACAGGTTCGCCTGTTGCACCAGTTGCGACCCTTCCTGGACCGGGGGGGTCTACACATGGTTGCTCATGCCCTTATCGCCTCTCGATTGGATTACTGCAATGCGCTGTACATGGGGCTGCCCTTGAAGAGCACTCGGAGACTTCAGCTGGTGCAAAATGCGGCTGCACAAGTGATTATGGGTGCACCTAGGTGTGCCCATATAACATCTATCCTTCGCGAGCTGCATTGGTTACCAGTGGTCTTCTTCCGGGTGCAATTCAAGGTGCTAGTGACAACTTTTAAAGCCCTTCATGGCTTAGGAGCGGGATACTTGCAAGACCGCCTACTGCTACCTTATGCCTCCCAGCGCCCGGTTAGATCTCACAGGGCGGGCTTGCTCTGGATACTGTCGGCCAGGCAATGTTGGCTGGCGGGTCCACGGGCTAGGGCCTTCTCTGTAGCAGCACCGTCCCTTTGGAATATGCTCCCCGCGGAGATCAGAACCATCCCTAATCTACTTGCCTTCCACAAAGCCGTTAAGACCTGGCTTTGTCGGAGGGCATGGTATTGAGATCTTGTTCTTCCCCCATGTACGTCTGAATTGATATGAATGATTTTTTGTTTTTACACTGTATAGGAATTGTTTTTATCTTTTTGTACGCCTCCTCGAGTTCCCCGTTAGGGGGAAGTGAGGCAGGATATAAATTTAATAAATAAATAAAATAAATAAAATGTCATATTGGTGACACCTTATTCCAAACCTCAGGGTAACCTTTCCCAATCCTTTAGTTTTGATGAAGAAATGAATATGGGAGAAAATATAGAACCATGTAGATCAACACAGGTCAGTGGCCATAGTAGTCCCCTGCCTGGCTATTATATTTTATCTTGGTTGTGTTTGACCGGTGCAATACAGATTTTGTTTGAGAAGAAAAGGTTTTAAAAATGATTCTTTTTCTCTTTTTCCTTCTGCAGCTCATTTTGATTATCATTATGGATATCGGAAATTTGATGCTTCTGATGGCACACGTACACAGAAATACACTAGTAATATCACTTATTACTTTGATAACATCAGTAGCACTGAGCTCTACAGTGTTGACCAAGAACTGCTCAAAGACTACATCAAACGACAGATGTATGTATTAGTTTTGGTTCTAGGAGTAGTTTTTCAATCTTTTAAAAGCCTTGTTAGATATTTGGCAAACCACTTTATTTGGCAGAAAACTGATTTTATCCATTAAGAAACTGCTAAATAGTCTCTTATTTAGATATATTTTGCTGCCCTTTCCAAAACAAGTAAAATGGCAATTATTGCAACAGGATCACAGCCTATAATAATAAGCCCTTTCTATAAAATGGTTTAGGAGTAGGCAACTGAAAACGTTCAAAATAATGGCTGGTCTTTAAAGTGGTGATAGCAGCAGAAGACAAGGTTATGTCCAAATGCCAACTGAGAATATAGAAGGAAAAATAAGCAATGTGTAATATAAGATATCTCCTTAGAAACGTATCAGCATATATGTGCCAATTATGTCACCTGCAGGAAAAAGGGTGGAATAGGAGAATTTACTTCTTTTTATATTTCTTTCTTTACTTTCAGTAGCAGCAAGTTTACTAATAATAAAGAGAAATGAATGGCAAATTTAAGAAATTGGTACTCTCTGGCACAGAGTACTGCAGTGCAACAGGAACAATTCTGATACAATTAATGAGATTATTTTAGGGTAGACATATCTTCTGTTATTATCAAAAAGTATTTCTGTAACCCATATAATATATTTAAATGTAAGTCTGTTTTAGATTGGGACCAGTTTTGAAAACGGTGGATATGATATTACTCTTATACTTGAGAGAAACTTTTCTGAAGTGATACTAGTGCAATTTAGCATGTGACACAAATAACTATTTCAGTTTCCATTACTTGCTATTTTCAGAGAATACTACTTCAGTGTTGACAACTTGGAAAGAGATTTTTTCTTGAGACGGAAAATGGACACTGAAGGTTTCCTTCCCATCACTCTCATTGCCAGTTTCCATCGGGTACAGGCCCTAACCACAGATGTTGGCCTTATCATTAAGGTAAGGGATAATCTGCCCACCTGGCTACCTATGTATTTAGACTTGTGTTGTCATTTCACTTTTGGTTATACCATACTATCTCATTCAGACTTGCACTAAAAACCTATTCCATTGTGATGAAACCTGCAGGAGCAGTGAGGAGGATTTTAACTTTAAGACAGAGCTTTCTCAGAAAAATGCTTGGATTAAGAGACTGCACAGTCCCAAACTGGGGGTGGGGGAGGCTGAGGGGATAAAAGGTTCAGGGTAGCCACACCCTAAACTCTCAGGATATATGTAGTAAGAAAGTTACAACTTTAGTTTGGCAAGATTCTGTCAATTGGGTGTTAGTAAAGGAGTGGATTGGATCTCACTGTGTTGTCTCTGGGCTTGGGCCTAACATCCACTGATAAAAAGAATGCTTGTCACTTTATGAGTTCGAGTTCCTTAAAGCTGTTAAAGCTGCCATGTTCATGGTTCTTGAGAGAGATAATCATAGATGTTTTAGATCTCCCATTCACATACTGGCTAAGTGAGCAAATGGAAATATTTGCAGGTCATATCTGTGTCTCTTCATTACCTGGATGTGCTTGGGAGTAGGAAAGCAAGTATACCAATGCTAAAGTTGGCTTTAAGTTAAGTTGCCTTTGTAATGAATGGGATGAGAACATTTAAGAAGGACAGGAAAAGGCCAGAAATGTTTAGCGAAAAAAAAAGCAACAATTTCCTCAATTTCAGCTATGTTCATATGGCACTGTAAAACTTAATTTCTTCATATAAAAATAATAATTTACTTCCTGACTCCTAAATGACTGCAGTATATCTGATAATTTTTAAATTATTTAGTGTTTAATGTTCTTTTAGATTTTTTAAGACTCCCATTTCGCTATCAGATAAGAGGTATCTGAGGAATATTTGCACTACCACTCCTTGCCTTGTTTCAATATATTAATGCTGAAAATGAGGAGTTGTTTTCTAGGCATTAAAAGACAGCAAAGTGGTGGAGATTGTGGACCAGAAAATCAGGAGAAAAGAAGAACCAGAGAAGTGGCCTTTGCCTGGCCCTCCCATGACAGACTATACACAAACAGACTTCTCTCAGCTAATCAACTGCCCAGAATTTGTGCCCAGGCAGAACTTCCAAAAAGAGACAGGTCAGTACAGATGGAAAATATGAAAATCAAATATGTTCCACAAAATACGTTGATTTTTGTTGTTGCTACATAATTTGAGATCAAGCCAAGTATTTATTTTACAAAACAGCAGCATTACAAAATGTTAACATTTCATTATTTTATCCAGAGTCTCTGGATTATTAAAGATAATAATTTACCTTATATGGGCATATGTAGTTGCTCAAGCTCAGCCTCTAATAAATCCCTCTAATATGGGATTTGATCCTGTATGACAAGGTAAACCTGGCATATATTTCTGAGAACCCTGCAGGGCAAGGAGGAAGAGGAAATGCCTTTCTTGGAAATACGCCCAGTGGGATTTTGGTTGTGGCACCAGCCACAACTTCATGTGTATGTGTGCGCTATTGTCTCTCAGGGGACTTTGAAG
This sequence comes from Naja naja, assembly GCA_009733165.1. Lineage (NCBI taxonomy): Eukaryota > Metazoa > Chordata > Lepidosauria > Squamata > Elapidae > Naja > Naja naja. The sequence goes on along the minus strand of CM019149.1, from coordinate 91,433,012 downwards.
ATTGCCAGAGGCACTATCTCAGATAACCACATGTGATACCTTACTTATAAGGTTGGACCTAAAAATCAGTTGGGAATTCAGCTATTGTACCAGTCTTTCTGCTGCATAGCAGTTTCCTTGCCTGTTTGCGTTTGTCTTTGGCCTGGCAGTAGAATTTCCAAGATTTATGATTCTGGGGGAACTTCAATCTGTCATCTTTGGGGAGCAGACTCAAACACTGTATGGAAGTTCATGGTCAGCATGACAACCACGAACCTGACCCAGTTTGTTGCAGGTCTGATCTGTGGGAGGGGGTGACACCTGATAGACTTGGCTTTTGTTTTGGGGACTGGCTGTGTGATTTGGACGTGGGCGATATTATATGCCTTGTTATTGTCAGCCCACTGCTTTGTGATTCTGGAGTTAGTCTTAGCTCTGAAAGAAGTGGTGGTGTGCCCTACATCAAGCAATCTGGAGGTGCTCCTGCTCAAAGAGCTGAGGGCAGTTGTGGCCAGGGTACTTTTTTTGCTTATTCTTGGGCTGGGAGGTCCTGTCCTTGGTCACCTCCCAATTGGACTGTTACACACAGTTGTACAAGGGGCTGCCCTTGAAAATCATGTGGAAGCTTCCATTGGTCCAGAAGGCAGCAGATGGATATCTGATGGTATATCTCATTACGCCCATATAACACCGCTGCTTTGCAAGCTGATAGATTTCCAATTGCAATTCAAGTTGCTGGTGATTATCTTTAAAATCCTACATTACATAGTACTAGGTTACTTGAGGGACCACCTTATCCAAAGGCTGACTACATGCTCCACATGCTCCCACAGGGAATGCATGTAAGTTTCTTTTATTTAACTCTTGTTATCTTATGGGAACTAGGACCTTTTCTGTGGTTGCCTATGGTCTCTGGAATAATTTCCCCCTCCCTGACAAGATAGGCCCCAAATCTTGCCTGAGCCTAATGTCTCTATGTATCTTGAAATAAATAAATTTTGATTACTTCATAGCAGATGTGTCTGAACATTCTATGAAACCTCTTAGAATAAAATTTTGTGCATTGAGTAGCAGTAGACTGGGAGTACAACTAGCTTGCCTTGCTCATGCCAGTTATTGTTCCATTTGGCTTCAGTTATCGGTTGCCAACACCTAAGCATGTAATCTGGATAAAGCATATCTCAGGTGCATTTTTGTTTGTCTTTAAAAGCTCCCCATTTTGAAATCCTGATATTGTGATGTACAAACTTGCTCCTTATGCTCATGTTATGAGTATGTTGCGAACACATTTTGTAGTGATCAAACAGGTTTCTGTCTGTTTCATAATATGTCTTCCACTTGTATTTTTCTGATGATAATACCTAAGCATTCAGACAGGGTTGGACAGGTACTGTATGATGTGTCAGGGGATTATGTTAGAAAACTGGATAAGAAAAAAGATTAAGTAGCCAAGAGCAGGATAGAAATGGGGTGAAAATTTAAATAACTATTTAGAGTATTAATTCACCTTACTGTAAGGAATTTGACATCCCAGTTGGCAACAAGTAAAGTTGGGTTGGTTTTATAAAAATGAAAGGCCAAGTAAAAATTCTGACAAAAATTACATGACACAGTCTACATGTTTTATACATAGTTAATGCAAATTAGAATTAAAATATATAAATGACATCTTGTTCATTTGTCTTAAAACTAAAAGTTGACTCTCCGGTAGGCGTGCTACTTCTTTATTTCCTTTTCTTCCAAGGCTAATTTATATTATTGAGTTATTTTTGTTGATATTTTGTAAAACAAGTAATTTGCATGTACAGATACTTTATTTAAATACATGTTACAGAATCTGCTCCTGGTTCTCCCCGCTCTGCCAGTCCCATGCTAAGCAAGACAGAGGAAGTTAGTAATTTGAAGACAATGCCTAAAGGTCTTTCTGCCAGCCTGCCTGACTTGGACTCAGAGGCGTGGATTGAAGTGAAGAAGAGGCCTAGGCCATCTCCCATCAGACCCAAGGTAACCAGTGAATCACATTGGAGGCCAGACTTTCTACAGGATTTAATGACAGATGTAGTAGATTGATGCAGAAGACAGACTTAAAAGTCAGTCACAACTAGCAGGGTAAAACCTGCAGGGATACCTTTACCTTTTTTTTTTTACCTTGCAGAAGATTTTCAAGAGATTGAGTAATATAACACTCTAACCTTAATTGCATTAAGTATGTTAGATATCTCCGCACTTGGAGATCAGGATTGAATTCAAAACGGAATAGCTCTGTGCTTGAAATTTGAACCATTTGTGCAACTCCAATGGTGGACATTTTTTTTTACTCCAGTCAGGATCTTCTTTCATACTATCTTCTAATATGGCAGCGGTCACCAACCGGTGTGAGCCGCAAGAAAATTTTGGTGGGCCACAGAGAAATCTCACCTGCAGAGCACTCCCCCAAAGCAATTAATCCAGGCTGCGCAGAAACACAAGGCTCGCTGCCCACATGGCCCGCGGGAACCGTCCCCGCCCACTCACTCCTTACCTGGCAAACTTGCCTGCTAAATTGCTGTTTTTCCTTTTTCCGACCATCATCTGTTCTGCTGTGCCGGGAGATTTAGATTAGCTAGGAAGCAGGAAATGGTTGGATTTCTTGCTTTCTAGCTAGTCTTTAGATCTTCCGCTCTGCTTTTAAGCACAGCTGAACCTCCCTTAGGACTGAAGGTTCTATGATTCAGTGCAGACTCACGGCAAGCAAATTTGAGAGACTGAGCTAGCCGATGGGAGATAGAAAGATCACTGAATGATTGTGTGAGCAACTCAATCTGCCTGCTTTCTTTGCCTGATTTTGGGTAAAAGTTGCTCTTTTTAATAAAAAATTCAATATTTACATACAGAGTGAGTTAATTTTGTGTTTGCTTGCAAGCAAATTTTATGAGTTTGCTTAGAGCAAATTTTATGTGACAGACTGAGCTAGCCAATGGCAGATAAATAGATTTCTGAATTAATCTGTGATTCTGTGAGCAACTCAATCTGCCTGCCTGCTTTGCCTGATTTTGGGTAAAAGTTTCTCTTTTTTTATAAAAAAAATCAATATTTATATAAATATTTATAATATTTACATACAAGCCATGCCCAGCCAGTCATATGACCACCAAGCCACACCCACAAATTAGGCCACGCCCACAGAACCGGTTAGTGGTCCCTGGGATTTAAAATTAGGAGTTTGGTAGTCCCTTAGGTCCAAAAGATTGGCAACCCCTGTTCTATGGCACTTCACTTGGGGCTTCCCTCACACCCTGCCCTGGGCTTCTGTTTGTTCACCAGCGAGACCCTTTGTTCATGCTTCACCCAGGGCCTTCTTTCGTACAAAAAAGGGCTCTGGATAGGACACAAAATAAACCCCAGCTGCAATGGCACGACTGCGTTTGATGGGAGCAACTAGTGGCAGTAGGTAGATAAGTGGCCAAAGGTGTTCATAAACCTGAAATGGCCCTGAATTTTGTTCATGAGACCACAAGGGCACTACAGTGACCAAAACTTTGAAGATCAGTCATAAGTCCCTTCGTCACTACTGTCATCACTTTGAACAGTTGTTGAATGAGTAGACATTAAGTAAGGACCACCTGTGTAGTTCTGCCCTTCCCTTAGTTTTCCTGTGTCGGCTGGAATGTCGTGTGATGCAGTATTAAATGAAATGGACTTTGTTTTCAAGCCATCTATTGCAGGTTAAGGTTTTGAGTTATTTATCTTGAGGACAAAACTGAGAATTCATTGCAGTTTTCCTGTGAGTGTTGTAGCACAGCTTAGTGCTCCACCATCTCCTATTTTAACATTATCTCACTTTTTACCAGAAATCAGAAGAGTCTAGAACACCACTGAAGCAGAAGGATCAGGATGAACCAGAGGAGTTGGACTTCCTTTTTGATGAGGAAATGGAACAAATGGATGGTCGTAAAAACACCTTCACTGATTGGTCAGATGAGGATTCAGACTATGAGATTGATGACAGGGACGTGAATAAAATTTTGATTGTAACACAGACACCCCCCTATCTACGCCGTCATCCAGGGGGAGACAGAACAGGCAACCACACTTCCAGGGCAAAGATGAGCTCAGAATTGGCCAAAGTGATCAATGATGGACTATATTACTATGAACAGGACCTATGGACAGAACAGTTTGAACCGGAATATTCTCAGATAAAGGTGAGAATTGGGTTTTATTATCCTATTCAACATGAAATGAATATAGTGTAGATGGGACTAAGCAAAGATCTCGAGGCGATTATTAAAACCTGAATCAATATACTAGTACAAAACCATTTTCCCCACCCACCTATATGAATATGCATATCAAGAAAACTTAACCAAGGGTAGATTCAGAAAGCAGATGTTTACCCTATCAGGCATTTCTTTGGTGGGGCTCCTTTAATCATCAGTTAACTTTCTTGCTTCTTAATACTTTGGAATGCTTTACGTTTCTTCTTATATCATGGGTGAGGAATTGATTACAAATGGATTTATGAATGCCAGATTGTCTGCAGTTACGCTTCTATTTTGGCTGCAATTTACTTTTGATTAGAACACTTTTCTGTAAAAACCAGTATACTCTCAGATACTGCAATGGCTCAGTGGTTAAAGATGCTGATCTTGTCAGCTGGAAACCTGACAGTCCAGGTTCCCGATCCGGAACATTACACAATGGGGTGAATTTCTGTCCTTGTCCCGGCTGCTGCCCACCAAGCGGTTCAAAAGCATGCAAATGTGATTAGATAGATAGTTAGCCCCAAAGGTGTTTTTCAAAAGGACTTTGTTTCCCCCTGAAGACATTTCGCTTCTCATCCAAGAAGTTTCTTCAGTTCTGAACTGAAGAAGCTTCTTGGATGAGAAGCAGAATGTCTTCAGGGAAAACAAAGCCCAGTTGCCTTTTGAAAAGCACCTTTGGGGCAACCTTGACCTTGATGAATGAGAATCTCCATAGACAGATAAATAAGTACCACTTCAGTGGGAAGGTTAACAGTGTTCTGTGCCTGTGTGACTCGGCATATAGTCATTCAGGCCACATGACCATGGAAATGTCTTTGGACAACACTGGCTCCCTTGGCTAAGAAATGGAGATGAGCACTGCCTCCTAGAGTTGGAAAAGACGGGAAACCTTTACCTTTATACTCTCAGACATGTGCATGTGTTTTTTGGCCATACTGTCTTGACAAATTAGCTGTTAACTATATTAGCAGAGTGCTTTGGAGAGGAAGTTTTGCCAGTTGTTTGCTAGTACCATATAGATTATGATCTCAAGCACTGGCCACCTGATTATTCTTGGTTAAAGAATACTTTTCCTATCTTTTTTAGGCATGAATATCAAAGGCTTTTTATCAGCATAGCATATTAGTGGGCAAAATATTTCTTTGGGTTTGTTTCAGTGCCTTCTTTGTTTTCATGTAGTTATTATGACTTATTTCAGCTTATATGGTGACTTTATTGCACACCTACTAGAATTATTATATGAAGTGTTATAGAAATATAGATAACATGCTGATTTTTGGAGAACAGTTTTCCATCCCTAGTAAGATTCTATATTCTGATCCTGAAAATGTGAGGACACTGTTGCTACATTTATATCATGTCACCAGAGGATGAAATCAGCCAGCTTTTGGTTATAGATTTTAAATAACAAAAGTTACCATCGTCTTTGTTCTATAATAGAATGCTATTAGCTTAAATCGATCCCTTTCAATCAAAGAGCATGTCAAACACATATCTTTCCTTTTTGTCACTTAGGCTTTTAAAATAAGATATATAGTTTGTTGATATATAATTTGTATTGGTATAAATTTCCATCACCTTCACCTATTCCCTACAATCTAGACCAGGGGTGTCAAACACAAGGCCCTTGGGGCTGCCCTGGAAACAACAAAGGACCGGCCCACGATGCCTCTGCCAGCAAAAACGAAGTTCGGGAGGGTTACGGGCAGCCCTCTTGAGCTCAGTTTTCGCTGGCAGAGGGTTACAGGAGGCTGTCATAGGCAAAAATGGAGCTCAGCATCCTGTTTTCATTGATAGAGGGTTGCGGGAGGCCATTGCAGGCAAAAATGGAACTTGGAAGCCCATTTTTGCTGGCAAAGGGTTTGGGCCAGCACAGGCACCCCCAGCATGAGTTATGTTGAGCTGGCCATGTCCCCCCTCCTGAGGTCAGACATAACCCAGATTTGATCCTCAATAAAAACAAGTTTGACACCCCTGATCTAAACATGACGTTTGTTCTTATATATACCAGCATTCTAACACATTTTAACAGAAGTTATACAGTGCATTCAGAAAGTATTCTGACCCACTTCAGTTTTGTCAATTTTGTTATGCTGCAGCCTGATTCTACAGTTGTTGAAATTCACTTTTTCCCCATCATTAATTTACACTCAGTACCCCATAATGACAAAGTGAAAACAGAATTTTAGAAATGTTTATAAATTTATTAAATAGAAAAAATTAAAATATCACATTGGCATAAGTATTCAGAACTTTCACTCAGTACTTTGCTGAAGCACCTTTGGCAGCAGTTGCAGCCTTGAGTCTTTTTGGGTATGGCACAACAAGCTTTGCACATCTAGATTGGGAGATTTTCTGCCATTCTGCAAATCCTCTCAAGCTCATTCAGGTTAGAATGTGACCGTCGGTGGACAGCCATTTTCAGGTCCCTCCGGAGATGTCCCATAGGATTCAAGTCAGGGCTCTGGCTTGGCCACTCTAGGACATTCACAGAGTTGTCCCTAAGCCACTCCTATGTGGTCTTGGCTGTGTGCTTAGGATCGTTATCATGTTGGAAAGCAAACCTTTGGCCCAGTCTGAGGTCTGAACGCTGTGAAACAGATTTTCATTGAGGATATCACTGTACATTGCTCCACTCAGCTTTCCCTCAACCCTGACCAGTCTCCCAATCCCTGTTGCTGAAAAACACCTCCACAGCATGATGCTGCTACCATCATGCTTCACTGTTAGGATGATATTGGGCAGATGATGACCACTGCCTGATTTCCTCCAGACATAACGTTTAGAATTGAGGCCAAACAATTCAATCTTTATTTCATCAGACCAGAGAATCTTGTTCCTCACTGTCTGAGAGTCCTTCAGGTGCCAGCCTCCCAAGTGGGCTTTCATGTGTTTTGCACTGAGGAGGGGCTTCTGTCTAGCCTCTCTGTCATAAAGCCCATAAATTGGGGGATGGTTGCAGTGAGGGATATCCTTCCAGAACTCTGTCCTCTCTTCACACAGGATCTCTGAAGCTCAGTCAGAGTGACCATTGGGTTCTTGATCACCTCTCTTACTAAGGTTTTACTCCCCCAATTGCTCCATTTAATCAGATGGCCAGCTTTTGGAAGAGTGCTGGTTGTGCAAAACTTCCATTGGAGAATTATGGAGGCCCCTGTACTCTTAGGAAACTTTAGTGCAGAAATTTTATTGTTGCTCCAGATCTGTGCCTTGCAATAATCTTGTCTCTGAACTCGGCAGGCAGCTCCTTTGACCCCATGGCTTTTGCTCTGCTACAGTGTACAGACCCTGTGAGGCCTTTTATAGAGAAGCTTGTGCCTTTCTAAATCATGTCCAATCAATGTAATTTACAACAGGTGGACTCTAAGGTGTAGAAACATGTCAATAACTATCAAGAGAAATGGGAGGCACCTTAGCTAAACTTTAAGTGTTGCAAAGGGTCTGAATACTCAAGCCAATTGATATTTCAGTTTTTTTCTTTTTAATAAATTTACAGACATTTCTAAAATTCTGTTTTCACTTTGGGATACTGAGTATAGATTAATGAGAAAAAAATGAATATAGAATCAGGCTGAAGCATAACAAAATTGACAAAAGTGAAGGGGGTCTGAACACTTCCCAAATGCACTGTATGTGACTCTAAGCATGCCTATTTCTATATAGAAATTACATTCAGGAATTTGTTTTTTCAGATTTATCTGCTATCCTTGAACTTGCAGCCCTATGCTGCTTTATACAGCCTTTTTTCAGTCCTTTTCTGTAAAGCAGATTCTTATATCATTCTGTTGCTGTGTTATTTGCCCCTCTAATTTTTGGTTGGAGAAGGGACTCTGCCCCTCACATGGAGAAATCAGTCTGATGGGCAGCCCTTTCGCTTTCAAAGAGGCTGGCTGAAAAAGTTATTTCCAAAATCTAAGCAGGATTTGGCTCCTTGTCTGCAGCCAGTCTGCAGAAATGAGAGAATTCCTGTTCAGCCATGTTGTAATTTTGAATGGTTCCAGAACCATTGATTGTTTAAAAAAAGGTCTAACTGTAATTGGTGTAAATCCTAATGCTAACGAAAGTACTTTCTGCTTGTACTTTGGAAATATGGGAGAAGATGCTAAATTAAAAGTCCAAGGTACCATTTTCTGTAGTAGAGCTGGAATCATCATCATACCTTTGGTGATATCTTTTGACTATATCTTCATGTTAGTCTGCACAAAGATCAATCTGCACAGTTTCAGTCAGCTATTCTCTAAAATTGTAATGGTTTGCCTTATTGAGTCAACTTTGCTGTTTCTGTGGTAATTTCTTCCTGCAAGAATGTCTCAGATATGTTTGAGCTTGCTGGGATAAAGGGATTGGGCAACCAAAATTCTGATGGGCGTAGTTAATTTATTTCATAATAGGTATTGAACCATTTTCAAAATTAGGAATGTAAAATGAAGATGATTTTTGCTAGCCACAATATTGATTGGCTAAAACACGTGGCACTAAATTGGGTTGGTAAATAAAGCTCTTACAATATTTCTGGGCTTAAAAGAGATTGGATCTATAATTAAAATTTATGGTGCTTAATAGATTTCATTTGGGTTTTCTGGTGGTCACTCAAGTTACTAATTTGGAGCAGATCACAGTAGTTCGTTAAAGTTGTTCTTGGGTTACAACAGCAATTTGAACCAGAGTTTCTGTCACAAAGCAATGCAGTTGTGAAGTGCAATGTTATCGCTTAGTGATGGCATTCCAACTTGCTATCCCTAATACCAGGACTACATGAGTTGTTAAGTGGGAAGAGGTAAGAATCCCAGAGAAGGAATGTGGGTGTTGCGTGGTTGTATGTGTTTGCCATGAGCAGGTGTTACAGAGTGCTCAGGTGCTACACAGTGTAGGCAAGCCAGCAGGGGTTGCAGGCAATGAGGTGCTAGGAGGGAGGGCAGAAGGGGCTGCTGTGGAAGACGAGATTCTTGGGATCTTGTCTCTGTTGCAGGCTCCTTGGGAGAAAAAGTAGCTAGAGCAAGTCATGGGAGCAACTTGTGACTTTCCCTGCCAACTACCCAATTCTGTTTGCTGAGGACAGCTGGCAGGAAAGGCCACAAATAATGATCACTTAACTGCAGGATGTTGCAACCATCATATGTGCGAGCTGGTTGCCATATCCCTGAATGTGACACAGCCAGTTGGACACCTGTGCTATATACTTTCAGTGCCTTTGTAACTTTGAACTGAAAAAGTGGTTGTAACCTGAGGACTACCTATATTGCTTACCAGAGATAGCAGTAAGATGCTTAGAATAAATAGCAGACTTTTGCATTACTTCACTATTACTTCTAGCTTGATAAAAGGAAATTCAGTAATGAATACAGGAAGATTTGTAGAGTACTTTGTGGCATATTATCTGAGGATGTTTATACTAAAATGTAATACAGAATCATTAGATAGTTGTGGGTTCAATAAAACATAATTGGATAATTGTATTTGAGCTGTTCATACATAGAGTAGGTAAGAGAAAGGCATTAAACTGTCCGTTTTGTATGTCATCTTCCCATAGTCGGTTGCTCCTGAAATTTCTCAGTTCCTAAATGTGACTCTGAAGATGAGCTGTCTAAACATGGAAAAAAATAGTTAAAATAATGTGAAGAGGAAGTCAGAATGTTACTTTAATGAACTCCTTTTATTAATTTTTTAACCTGTCTCTGATATATGTGAATGGGAGGCAGATATCCAAAAATGAACATTTGTCACAATTTCATTGATTTTAGTCTTGTGGAATTCCTTAGCTAAACTACACAGAAGCTTTGTTTTGAAATTCTGATGATTTGTCTTACACTGAGATGGTGAGATACATCACTGTTGATACTTTGAAACTCCATGTGCAGTTATTCTTGATAGTCACCTGTTTAGGGACCCACTTTCTATGCCCCAAATTTACTGAGATTCTAGTGAGGTTTTCACCTCACTAGATTTGATTTGACAGACATAAAGTGTAAATCTCTTCTAGTTGTGTATTTAAATTTTCATTTGTGATTTTTGAAATGTAGCAAGAAGTAGAAAACTTCAAGAAGGTGAATATGATCAGCAGAGAGCAGTTTGACACACTTACCCCTGAGCCTCCTGTTGATCCAAATCAAGAAGTTCCCCCAGGACCACCCAGGTTCCAGCAAGGTATGGGTTTGCATAGATTTGGCTATTAAACAAATTTCAGTAGGTGTCTTCTACATAGGATCTTTTGACAGTCAGTCTGCACTGCTGTATTTTTAAGCTGTTGCTCTCTGGTTTTCTGGGGTTATTTATTATATTTTATTTTTTGTTCGTAAAGCATCTAGAAAGTCTTCCTATTTTTATTGTTTACCAAATTGATACATCTGCCTATCTTACACAAGGTGATCTTGAGCAGTATACATTAAAAATGTTATATATATTTCAGGGTGCAAATCCATCATTTTATGCTGCTTTTCAAAACTTAGTTCTTAAAGGAAATTGAAAAACAGTTTCTGAGCATGGATGCTGATGTTTTTATTTTTTTCTGTATAAACAACATAGTTCAATCATTACTAATTTTTTTCATTGTAGTTCCAACAGATGCTCTGGCAAATAAACTCTTTGGTGTGCCCGAACCTTCAACCATTGCCCGATCTCTGCCAACAACAGTGCCAGAATCTCCCAACTACCGCAATGCAAGAACTCCCCGGACCCCTCGTACACCTCAGCTGAAAGACCCCACACAGACTCCTCGGTTTTACCCAGTGGTTAAGGAAGGCAGATTGATAGATGCCAAGGTAAGGCCTGTGCATCAGCTATATGCCTATAGATATTGGGTATCTCTTGACTCAACTAGAATGTTTTTGAACTTTTAGTGTTCATACAGAATCTGTCATGTGCTTCTTCTTACAGACACCCCGGAAAAGAAAAACACGGCACAGTTCAAATCCCCCAATGGAATGTCACGTTGGTTGGGTGATGGATTCTCGGGAGCATAGACCTCGAACAGCATCCATCAGGTACTAAAAGGCATAATGATTTTCACTGAAGTTGAAGAACAAAAGATTGGGAGATCCTACTGAAGAAACTGTATGAGTTCTCTTCATCCTCATAAGTCAATGCCCTCTTTACTCAAAATAATTCCTTAATTAGCAATTAAGACTTGTTCAGAAAAAGCTTGTCAGATTAAAGTCTGATTGACTGTAAAGTGTCTATATTTGCTTCTGAACATTTGAGCAGTTGGTTCTTATATTGATACAATTTTTTTTCAAAATTATCTAGTTCCAGTCCATCAGAAGGCACCCCAGCTATAGGCAGCTATGGCTGTACCCCACAGTCATTGCCTAAGTTCCAGCATCCTTCCCATGAACTCCTGAAAGAAAATGGCTTCACACAACATGTCTACCACAAGTATCGCCGGCGCTGCCTTAATGGTAAATTGTGTAGATACTACTGAACTTGTCATGTGTTTGAATTTTGTGCAGGTTATAATGAATAGAGCAGGCAGTTTGCCTGTGTCTTGGCCAAATTCAGCTTCTTGGCTATATTCTTTGCAAGTCTTCATTATTGTTTGAAGTAATAATCTGTAGACCAAATCTGCATGTAGTGCAATGAGCATGGCTTATTGTGAATTGGAGGGGGAAAAACCTTCTCTGTTCTGCATGGTTATCTGTTCACTTGTACAAAGCAATGGGCGAGCATGTAGTTTAATCATTTCAAATTGGTGTGGGTCGTTTTGAAGATAAAGCTTCCATTCATTTAAAGCCAGTCTTCTTCCATTCACTATATAATGTCATTTAAGATTACAATCCTTTGGCTGCTTTATAAATGACATTGCTACAGAAATTTTCTCTATCTGGCTTCAAGATCCAAAGGCTCAGGCATTCAGCAGATTTTGTGTATAACAGAAATATAATAATGGGGATTGTGTGTGTTTTGTCTTTAGAATGAAATGAAATATTTTAATTGGCTTGCACTTTAAGTGTTTCCTTCTTTGTTTTTATCCAGAACGGAAACGACTGGGCATTGGCCAGTCCCAGGAAATGAATACTCTCTTTAGATTCTGGTCATTTTTCCTTCGGGATCACTTTAACAAGAAAATGTATGAGGAATTTAAACAACTGGCTCTGGAGGATGCAAAGGAAGGGTACAGGTAGGTCCAAACCTGTTTATTGCATCATTATAGTTGGCATTTTAAATATAGAAAGGGGGACACATGGATTGATCTTGGATTTAGTAACAATATGGTGATAGCCCTTTTAAAGGGATATTAGATGGATAATTTGACTTGATCAAATAAACTCTTGTAAGAAAAATTAGAGCATCTAAAGGAAGTAGTGGTGTTACAAATAGTATGGTCTTGCAGGTATGGACTGGAGTGCCTCTTCAGATATTACAGTTATGGACTGGAGAAAAAATTCCGGCCTGACATATTTAAAGATTTCCAGGAAGAAACTATAAAAGATTTTGAGGCTGGTAAGTGATATTTTTTCTGGTAGCACATACAGTGGCTGATATTTCAGGGAATTTTTATGCAAATAAATTGTGAGACATTTTTCCATAACTATGTAATCTTTCTTTAGAATAAATAGTTGGAGTTTTAATTACTCTGTGATTCCAAAGCTTTAGTATGAGAAGCTCCTGACTTCTGAGGCCAAGATTACCTTTAGCTTTATGCTCTTTTGTCTTAAGTAAAGAGAAGGCCAGCTGCTTTCTTGTCCCCTTTGTCTGTTTCCTCCCCACCCCACACGCCCCCTGGTGTGTGTGTGTAGCTAATAAAAAGTCTGTTTTCATGTGTTGCTAAGTTGCCAATTTTTGTCACTCTTAATATTTGCTGAAATGAAATTGTTGTGGCTTCCTATGTGAGATGAGACTTATTCTTAGTTTTTTGTCCCTTGTTAATAGGCCAGCTTTATGGGTTAGAAAAATTTTGGGCCTTCTTAAAATATTCCAAAGCCAAAAACTTGGACATTGACAGCAAATTGCAAGAATACCTCAGCAAATTCCGCCGCCTTGAAGACTTCAGAGTTGATGTGGGTACAAATTACTGTTTCTTCATTGTAATGTAAATATTTCTAATGTTTGTGTTTACTCCAAAGTTTATGGCTATATCAGGCATAGTGTGCACAAAGTCGGTTAATGTGTTTGAAATAATATGAAGTGATAGGGAAATTCTGCTTGTAAATTAATTGCAATCACTGGCTTGAGTGACTTTGGGCCTGACACACTCTCAGCCAACCCACTTTATAAGATTGTTGCTATGAGGGAAAAAAGGCAAAATTGGGTTTTACAGGGAGTCATGGATACATGATATCTGCCTTAACAGTGATTCACTTAACAACTGGAAAAAATGCGGTCACATGATGTCTCACATAAGTGCCACACTACTTAACAACAATTTTTCCAGTCCTATTGTGCTTGTAAGCCAAGGATTAGGTATGTATGTAAAGAGCAAGATAAAAATATATTAATAAATATATTAATAAAAACACTACCAAACAACAATATCTATCTTTGGGAAGAATTCGGTGGGGATAAAAATGCTAAATCCAATCTAAACATCTGGTTGACTGTGCATTAAACTATAGTAATAGTAATAAATAACAGCCAGTTTGGTATAGTGGTTAAAGCATCAGGCTAGAGATTATGAGTTCTAGTCCCATTTTAGGCTTGAAAACCAGTCCGGTGGCTTTGGACCAGTCACTTCTCAGCCCACGACACCAGGCTCAGAAAACAAGCCAGAATTGGTCAATTCCTGTCCAGCCAATGGATTGAAATTTGATTTAGAAAAAAAAAAGTCAACCCTACACTTGCCTGAAAGTGCTAAGCAGAAAAAAATAATAAAAATAATTATTTAAGAAATAATAGCCCACTCATATATGAAAATCTTCAGATAATTTTGAATGAAGGTATAGATATCAAGACTTTAGAAACTAGAATTGGAAACCATATTTTGAAGTGGACTAACATTACTGAGGGCTCATTCTAGTTTATCCAGTTCAGACATGACAAAATTGAGTGCTGCAGGTCACTATCCACTTCGATTTTCTCCTAAAAAAAATTTTTTTTTTGCTAAATGACTATAAAATCCCTTACCATTTCAAAGTAGAATGAAAAGATTTTAAGACCTCAGTTGGTGTGGGCCAAGCAATAAGTACTAAAGAAAGGTGGGGCTCTGAAGTGCTATTACTTTTTTAAAACACTGTAACAAAACTATATATTTCTCTTTCTCTCCCTCCCTCCTCTCTCTTTGTAGTCATGAATCTTGGATGCAGTATTGAGATGCTACATAAATTGATCTAATGGTTTTTCTCATTTCAGCCTCCTATAGGGGAAGAAAGTAGCCACAAGAGATATGCTGCAACCATAGGAGTGGATGGAAGGAAGCGATACCCATCTCAGTCTTCTAGCAAGACTGTTGGCCATACTCCATCCAATCAAATGTCTGCCTCATCCAGCCAAGTCCCCAACTCATCAAGCCAGGAAGATGCCAAAAACCTGAGCCAGCCACATGCAGTTTCCACAGCCACGGTGGAAACCCAAACAGTGGGGAAGTAGACATACTAGAACTACCAGTGGAAAAGGGGGCAGGGAGTTGGAATGTCAAAGTCCAAGACCAGGCTGCTTTCGGGAGGTGGGGCTAAACAGTGCATATGATTTCTCTTGTTGGCTGGAAAAACAAGATGATCCAAGCTGAATGCATCTTTTTCCTCGCTGTGATTAAGTCATTGATTGGAGCCAGACCATCACATTTTCATGTCTTAGCGCCTTTCAGGGGTTAGGTTGGGTTGGGAAAGGGGAGATTTTTATAAATATAAATATTATATATATATTATATATATATATATATATATATATCAAGTTTTAAATTATTGATAGAAGTTTGTTTGGATAAACCAAAATTACTCTGCATCATGCAGCCTCACAGTCCAGCTCCTTCTTCTCCCTCTGAACACTTAACAACTATGCAGCCCACTTGGTAAGCTGGAAGTTTGGACCGAACAATGTAGTGTTATTTGGAGAACTAGCCTTTGGCTTTCCAAGTTCAGCAGGCATCGCCCCTTCTGGATATAGCAATGCACAAGAGGAGTCTACTACTATCACCACCACTTCTGTTGTGGCTTCCTCTATGTTGCTCATCTTTTCCATCAGACACCTACGAGTGGAAATGAACCAAAGGACCCTGGCTGAAAGTGGGCCCACTTACATTGGGCTTGCCCAGTTCTTTTGCGTGATGGGTAGAACATAAACTTGCACAGTGTCTCCCCTCGCATAGGAATGCTAAGACTTGGCTAAAACAGCTTTCACTTTAAAAAAAAAAAACACAAAACACAAAAAACTTGTTTAAAAAAAATCTGTTTCTTTTGCTTCCTTCCTTCAAAATTAATAAGTTGCCTTATTGTGGAGTTGGGAACTTGTAGGCATCCCTGACTTGAGCATTTTGGGAAAATGGCATCTCCTTGGGAATCAGCCAGACTGTGATATATTTCTGTTTCCTGTTCAGTGACTCTTGTCTGCAGTAGCTGATGACTGTCTTCCCTTTAACCCAGCTGTGATCCGCATCAACTGGAACAATATTGTTGAGATCTAGCTGAATGTTGGTTCACACCACACGAACAGCTTCTCTCCAGAGCAGGGGGGATACTGGGGCACTTCAGCCTGCAACTTCTGCTATTGTGTAGTTGATGCTGATGTATGTGTATCAACTGTTTTAGTGTCCTTTCTGCTACAACTGCATCTGCCATTGCTTCACTTAGACTTCCAGGTGCACCGCCATTTTTCTCTCCCTCCCACCAGGACAGGTCAGGATCTCATTTGTTGTTTCAGGATAGGCAGGCAGTTGCACCAGGAAAAGAGTAATACACAGAGTGAGGGTCTAAATACATACGTCCTTGCTTTTCATCCATGTGGTTGAAGAATGTGTGCACAGGAAAACAGCTTTACCCTAAACAAAGTAGGATTTTTATGTCCAATCATTTCTGAATTTGAGGTAGCTTACCCGTTTTGATTACTTGCAGAGGATTCCCTTTCTGTATTCTTTCTAACAATAGCTATGATAATCTGCCTCCCTTCCCTGGAATGACCATGTAGCCAAGGATGCTGCTGTGTAGACTGTTGGCTAGTTGCAGGCATCACACGTACAGACAAAAAAAAAATCACTTCATGAATTGGAACCATATCTGCTGTGTCACACCACTTTATACAAAGCACCAAGCTTATCTTGGCTGCTATTGGGCTAACTGCTGGAACTTTCAGAGGCTATTCGCATGGCTGAAATTATGTAGAAAACAGCTGTGCTGAACTATTGGTGTGAACAGCAGAGAAGGAAATACATGCTATATCATGTTTTTGACAACCTGGTTTGTTTCTCCCTGCATTTTGTTAACTTTCCTAATGTAGTATTGATGTTCTGCAGAAAGATCAGCAGGGGGAGGAAGTTCATTATGTCACCCCTGCTTACCATATAGCTCCAAAAGGGGATAAACGGTAGTAAAAGGGTGCAATAATGTTTATGTGGTCCTATGTACTATGGCTTAAGTTAAAACAGTCCTCTTCTTTCCCCCTCCTTGGTAAAGCATGTGCAGAGGACCTTTCTGTAATGTTGAGAATTGGTATCCTCCATTCCCTACACCTCATACACTTAGAAAAAGTGGGCAAGGCATACTGCATCTTTTCTGTGAATTCTTCTGCCAGAACTGTCATTATATCTTGGCTATTTCCACATTTTAGACTCCATGTTTCAGGTGTATCCTTGATATTAACGTGCTGGAAAGTACTTTTGTGAGACAATAACAGACCTTAAGTCCTGCAGTTAGTCGTTTGGAGCAGATAAGCGTTAATTTAGTGTTTCAAGGAGTGTGATATTAGGGCGGTTCATTGATTTATAACCTTTTGTGGATGGTTTGGTACTAAATATGTAGATAACTAAGGAGATGGGACTTTCTGCCTAGGGTTAGTGCTGTCTGATGTTACTGTTTCTAGCTGTATCAAGCTTGCTTTAATGGGAGTTTGCCACAGAGTATTCATGAGTGATAGTGCAACGGCCACATAAAGCACACCCTGTGGTTCTAGCATGATTGAATAGCATCAGGGTATTGCTTGCTTTCTTTGCTGTGTCACTAGTTATAGCA
This sequence comes from Naja naja, assembly GCA_009733165.1. Lineage (NCBI taxonomy): Eukaryota > Metazoa > Chordata > Lepidosauria > Squamata > Elapidae > Naja > Naja naja. Next base: position 91,415,698 of record CM019149.1, on the reverse strand, counting down.
AACCTTCATCTTGTCATTAAGGCATGAGAAGATGAAAATGAGCATTCCACTGTTTTCACCAGGTGCAATTACATTGTGATATTGCGGAGTATGCTGCATTATGAGAACCATGCTAAAATGGAACTAACAGTTGGGAGAAACGTGGCCATTTCATGAATTGGCTGAAATCCTTACTATCCCCGGATTTCAATGGACAGTTAGGCAGATGGATTGGAATGCCTGTATTTTCATTAGGACTATTGCAGTTACAAGATATGCTGCCATGTAGTGTTCATCAGTAATTTTTGCTATGCAAACCTTGTAAACCTAAGTATCATAGTTGCAAAATGAAATAAACCATACCTTTGGGAACTATGAGATAGAAGCAAATGCTTATGTGTCAAAACCAATGGACACTTGTTCAAAAGCATTCTTAGAAGAAATTCTGGACATTTGTTCTGGCTAACACTGAAGAATTGGGCTCTTCTGAATGCAAACGCTGCTATGTGTGGTTATACAAAAGTCACTTTTGCAAATTTAGGATGAGCACTAAGAAGGCAGTAGTAGATTGTAGGGGAAGAAAAATAACATGATTAAAAACCTGTGATACCTGTAGGAATGAAAGAACCTGTAAGAATGCCACATGATTTTTTTTATCAATCTGACAATGTTACAGGTTGGACTGTATAAAAGTTTACTTGTTGAGAGAAGTTATTTATCACTGAAAGAAGGTTTGGGAAGATTTATTGATGACAGACTCTTGCACCAGCTTAGAAAGACATTGGTAGAATATGTTGTAGTCATGTAATTATAGGCTTACCCGTAAGTCAGAAGGCATCACACCAATCCTATAAATAGAAGAGATTTCTTTGGCAAAAATAGGCTCGAATACCTTGTTGGGAAGTGAGTGGATGTTAATAAAATTGTGAGTATCCTATGCTCTCATAACGTGTGAAAGTACCTTCTGGGAACAGAAGCTTTCAGTTGGGATTTAGAAGCTTTCTGTGGTTTGCTAATGCCTGAGATTACTAAATCTGAGAAAGTTTCTGTTCCCCAGTGCAAAGCAAAAGGCATTTTAAAAATAACTTCAGTCATTCTGGATAGGTCTAAACGTTTATGGTCGGGTAGAAGGGGAAGTTGAAATCTGGCTTAGAATAGACAGGAAAGTAAGTAACCTTTATTACGTGTTGGTGCTGTCATGTCTCTCTACCCCTTTTTGTTCCTCCTCACAATTTTCCAGTTATAGTGCAAAGATTTGTATTTGCCTTTCTTGCTCCTGGTAGCTTGATTGTACTATTAATACACAACATCAAAACCTTTGAGTGCTGCCATGCATTTTTGTTCATTTATTTACTTGTTTAAACAGGGCTGGGCTGGGAGTTATTTATGCCTTGCTTATTTTCTTTTGTTAAACAATCAAATGTGTTAATACAACAAATTCTGGTGGTATCTGTCTATCCATATCAATCTTCTAAAACTTGGATTTGTCGAACGATTAGAAAGGCTTATGAGGGAATGTATAGTTAGTATTGTTAGATGCCTCCATCTTTAAAAAAATCAGTTTCAAATGAGTGGTTTATTGGGGGTGGGAGAGTTCATCTCAGCAACATGGGTTTGGACACTTTAAAAAAAATCTAGATACCTTTTCTGCTAGTTTACATTTTCACTTTCTGAAGACACTTGAACATAGGACCGACTTATCTGTGATGAGCATATTCTATGACTGGATACATGAAAAGGGCATGGGCTTAACCATTCCTGTTTGGTTTTACAGATTTCGTTCTTCCAAGTCTGGCCCTCTAAAACCCTCCTTTTCTTTGGTGACATTATTTTTGCATGTATTCATGTTCACAGAAATGACTTCATATTTTTTGGTTATTATTGTTCTTTTTTCCACATTCTGTATCATGGTACAACAAAATGGCTTGGGCCATTGAGATCTCACAGCTAAGGATATGATATCCTTGGTTTGAGCTTTTGCCCTCCAAGACCACTTCCTGATAATAGCATTTATGTGACATGCCTGGAACAGGCATGGCCAAATCTTTCCCCTCAAAATTGTTGGATTGATTCCTGCAGCAGTGCACAACTATGATATTTGGAGTTTCATTGGTGTGACGTCTGTATTAAGCTGCTGAAAATGTTGGATGAACAATCTGGAAAATGTGCCATGATTGTTTTGTACACAGGTGAAACTCTTCACAGTAGAAAAGAAAATTTGGTATACTTGCTTTCCATGAGCAGGATGCATATGTGTGTGTGCTTGCTGCTAAAGACAAACCAAATAGGAGTTTGTATTCACTTTCAGCTATATTTATTCTTGGGGGGAAAAATCTTTAAAAGCAACTGTTACCATATATCACCTGGGAGGAAAAGATCTTAATATAGCCTACCATGCACAATCCCATCTCCTGTTAATAGTATATAATTCTTGACCCATGTGCTAGGATCATCACATTGGGGAGGGGGGAAAGGAAGAGGAAAAATTGTAAAATACTTGAATGAGAGCCTGTATTATAAACAGTAATATTATTCAGAGTATCTGCTTTATAGGCTGATGTGACTCATTATTCTAGTAGTGCTTTTAGTCCTTTGTAATTTGTGGTAATTATGCTTTTTCCTTTTTAATACAAAAATGTATAAAAATAAAAAGCTCAAAAGACCATGTAGTTTCATTTCATTGCTTTGATTGCATTCACTGTTCCATGCCCACTGTGGAAATCCAATCCTCCTATCCTGTTCAGAACTTCCATAGGAAAGGACCACTTGATACAGTGTTGTCAGGTAAGAAATTACACTTAATATTCTCGATTTTACTAGTTCTGGGTTGAATGTCCCTGTGTACCCTCGCTGCAGAATGAATCTTGACTGCCAGAAGCTACTTCAATTATCTTCAAAATGGCCAAAACTTGTGGCAAGCCAGACACTCAAACTTCTTAGAAATGTTGGTGAAAAGTACTAACAAGAAAGAGCATACTTAAGATAATTCAGAATAAAAGACATCTCAGTATATCAGGTTCTCTGTGAGTCCTAGTAACAACGCACGCACGCACAGCTACAGATTTGATTCTGTGCACAACAAGCAAGAATAAATTCAACCAGGCTCCATTAGTTGCCTAGAGTATGATAATCTAATAGGCCCAAATTCTTTGCAAAAAATTGACAGCATTAGTCAGCTGAAAAGCAGTCTGAACAATCTGACCATAAGAAAGGACTGATGGTAATTTTCAGGTTAGTCATCTGTCCTGAAACACAAAACTTCTAATGTCTGAACCTAAGTATAGGTCAGGTGGCAGGCTCTCAACACAGGTAGTCCTCAATTTACAATCAATCATTTAGTGATCAATAGAAATTATAAAATTTCTGAAGACTTACGTTTTTCCAGAAGGTTTGCAGTATCCCCATGGTCATGTGATCAAAATTCAGATGGCAACTGGCATGTGTTTGACTAGCAATGTGTCTGGGGTCATGTGATCATCTTGCAACCTGACAAGCAACATCAATGAGAGATTAACTCACAACTGCGGTGATTCACTTAACTGGCAAGACAGGTCGTAAAATGGGACAAAACTTGCTTGGCCTCAATTGTGATCATAAGTTGAAGGCTACCTGTAATATGGTATATATCCAAAGTTGCTATGAATTGAGCCACTCCAGATTTATGGCTCTACAATCTTGCAGCAGTGGAATCAAGCAATTTAAGGCAGGAATGTTCTTGAGCAGCAGGGAAGCCAATGCAATTAACTGGCCCTAGAGACCAACTTCAACCACAGGGTCTCCAAATTATTTGATTGTATATTAACATGTGCTTCTTCAATTGTTTAATCTGCTATGACTCCATCTACAGATGGCGTAGTCCAGCTTGCATTTTCCCATCTTCTCTACTGGACTCATAAGAGGATTTATTAGTGTCAAAGTACACTGTTCATTGCATTCCTGTGGTCAACTGAATAGCTCAATCTGTATGAAACTGGTTTGGCAAGATTTACTGTTGATAAATCCATGCTGGCTGTTGCAAGTAATCTATTTTGTAAATGCTTACAAATCAAAGTATTCTACTGATGTGCTGTGGATAATGAGCTGATTGATATTTAGTTACCCAATTCCTCTTAAAAGTAAGAATATTTGCTGTTCTCAATCTGGTAATCCACCTGATTATCCCACTTACAGATCAGGGATCAAGTTGAAAAGGTTACTTTACATATGTTATACATTGATTGTAAGCTTTTATAATAGGTTGAGAGCTTTGTTGATTGTAATTAAAATAGTATCTGTTGCTAAGTTGTTTTCTTGGGAAGAATGCATTTGCTCAGGGAATTTTTCTATTTTCTATAGGTAACTTTATTTTCCTCCCTTGGAAGATTTGTTTACAGAAATGCTACATTCTGAAACATTTTCACCTTTTAGCATTGCAAAGCACTGCATGGGTCAATCTGTATCAGTTATTTGAAAGTGTACCCACATAGTTAAAAAGTAAATTGGAGTAATACAGAATGACTGGGGAGGGGGGAATAGAAGGGACAGCAGGTCTCTTTAAATTGATGCTCTGTTAACGGCACATCCCCCAGTACACCTACTTTATGAACCAGCAAGGCCCACCACCCAGACATTGTTTTGTGAGCATGACAACACTGTGCTCAAAATTGCTGATCACCAGCCCCCAAAATCTGAGGGCTCTGCGTAGAATTTCTATTTTTCCCAATAATCATATTAAAAATTATATTAAACAGGTAAAATACAAGAACCTAATACAAAAATATTAAGCGTGGAAGAATCTTTCAAAGGGAGATAGTAAGAAAAACAAACTCCTTCATAGCAAATATATTTAACATTACCTTATCACTGTCTCTTAAAACACATCTTCATTCCATGCAATACATTTGCTATAAACTGATCTCTAAATCTTCAGGTTTCTATTAACCAGCAAAGGTTCAGTAAAAATGAACAGAAATACCTAACAATGGAAGAAGCATATAACCCCTCTCTCCATTTAATCTACATCCTACTCATCCCTCCCTTAATGTGTAGAAATTTTAGGAACCTGAAATAAAACCCATTAGGTTTCAAAAGGGCTTGTTTCATAGTTGATAACTTTTTTGCATGCCATCAAATCAGATTTTTCGTAAGTGAATTATCACTGACTGCTTTGCAGAGCTAAGAGAGTGACTGACCCAAAATCATTCACGTGTTCCGTGCCTAAAGTGGGGCTGGAACTTAAGTCACTGTTTTTCACTTGATTCCTTAAACACACCAAACTGGCTTTTAGGGCTGATGTAATTCTATGCAATTATTTTATTTATTTATTTAGTCAAGCGATTATAAGATTACAGGTATAAGTATAGACATAGTTATGAGTACATGAAATGGATACATATAAGAAAAATAAACAATAGGATAGGGACAGTAGGCACATTGGTGCGCTTATGCACGCCCCCTACAGACCTCTTTGGAAAGGGGTGAGGTCAATAGTAGCCTCTAAGGTTAAAGTTTTGGGGTTTGGGGAAGAAACCACAGTCAAGTAGAGTATTCCAGACATTGACCACTCTGTTGCTGAAGTCATATTTCCTGCAATCAAGTTTAGTGCGGTTTACCTTGAGTTTGTATCTATTGTGTGCTCTTGTTATGGTTGAAGCTGAAGTGTTCATTGACAGGTAGGACATTGCAATATATAATTTTATATACTATACTTAGATTGGACCGAAGGTGGCGTAGTTCTAGGTTTTCTAGGTCTAGAATTTCAAGTCTGGTGGCATAAGGCAGTGGTTCTTAACCTTTTTGAAAGAATCGCCCCCTTGAGCCATTGAGGAAGTTGTCATCGCCTCCCCTCCCCCAACATAACTGTCCCCCTGCCACCTCTTAGCATCCCAAGGGGGCCAGCAGAGGGGCCCTAAGAGGCAGCAGGGGGGCGGCACGTCGAACGCGGTCGCGGCAGCACGTAACGTGCCACTGCTTCCGCATTGGAGGCGCCGGCTCCGGAGCAGTGCTAGTCAATGGGTGAACCTGCAGGGCCGGCCGGCACCTCGAACGCCCCCGTCATCTCTTAGCACCCCTCTGCTGACCACCTTGGGGATGATAAGAGGCAGCAGGGGGGCGTTCGAGGCGCTGGCCCTGCAGGCTCACCCCATTGACTGTTGTACCGTACCTGAACTGGCGCCTGTCCATCCATCCATCCAAAAGGTCTGTTTGCCTGCCTGCCTTCCTGCCTATCTACCTACCTGTCTGTCTTTTTGTCTACCTACCTACCTACCAATATAGATCTCTCTCTCTCTCCCAATATATCTCGCTCCATCGCCCCCATATTGCCCCCCTTCCGTTCCTTTGCCCCCATGTCGCCCCTTTTCATTCCATTGCCCCCCTGAAAAACAAAATCGCCCCTTGGGGGGCAATATCGCCCAGGTTAAGAACCACTGGCATAAGGTATTCTGCAACGAGTAGAGGAGTGGAGAACTCTCCTTGTGGAATATTTCTGGACTCTCAACTGTGTTAATATTAGATACGTAATGCGGGTTCCAGACTGATGAGCTGTATTCAAGTATTGGTCTAGCAAATGTTTTGTATGCCCTAGGTAGTAGTGTGATATTACCAGAGAAAAAGCTACGTAGGATTAGGTTAACAACTCTTAATGCCTTTTTGGCTATGTAGTTACAGTGGGCTCTAGCACTTAGGTCATTAGAGATGAGTACTCCAAGGTCTTTTACAGAGTTTTATTTTCTGATTTTTTTTGCTAATATGTAAGACGGAGCATTTATTTGTTGAGATTTGAAGTTGCCATTTGTTTGACCATTCTGATACATAGTCAAGGTCTTTTTGAAGGGTAGCAGTATTGTCGGTGGTGTTGAATAGTTTCACATCATCAGCAAACAGAACGCAGTTGCTCTTAATACGATCACAGAGGTCATTTGTGTAGAGAATGAAGAGAGTTGGTCCTAGAACACTGCCTTGGATTTTTAAATTAACTCACAGTTATGACAAGATTCTTCTCAATGTCCAATTCTTTGCATATCTGTCTTTCTGGGTAGAAAGATGGTTATCTCTTATCCTTTTCATCCCATATCGTAGAAGCAGGGGTAGAGATGCTAGCACGAGGCTGGGTTCAGGCAAGAGTGAAGAAACCTCCCCCAACCCACCAAGGGTCAATTCAGTGACCAGTTAGGATTACTGATGTGGCCACATGACATGGACTACATTTCCCGGGATACCTTAACTACATTTACTATGATGCATTCCCTTAAGGGGACAGCTCCCAATTACTAACTAGCAATTCCCATTGACTATAACTGGCTGGACACCACACTCCCCCCGCCTGGAATTATAAATTCCACTACTAACTAAAAAGCAAGTAACTGTATAACTAAGATAAACAGTAAAGAGTAATACTAACTGAATATCAGTTAACTATATAACTAAGATAAACAGTAAACATTAATAAAGCATCAAACAAAGCAAAGTATGCAAAGCTTGAGGTTCAATCTTCAAGTTCAGCCTTTCTCTTCAGCAACACTAGGTCGGTGACTGGTCTGGTGTAGAGCTTCTTGGTGAAAGTCTGCTGGTCGCTGGAGGGATCTGTCGACCTCACTATCAGGACCTCGACTTGGCAGACTAGGCCATCAGAGCTGGGCAGGATTTGATGCACAAGTCCTTTTAAATTTTTTTTATTTAATTTAAAAATTAATTTTTAAAATTACTTTTAGCCTAGATAGGATTGGCTCCTAAGTCAAGAGTTTTAAATAGACTTTTAATTTACTAGGGTTTACACTTAGGGAAACATGAAATGACAGCTAGATAAGGAATCCAGTTGTGTGTTTAATATGAGCACAGATCACAACCTTCTCTTCCAGAGGATATGGCCCCGCAATTCAATGGATCTTGTAAATGGATCTTTAACCTCGCAAACTTGGGGTAAAGTCAGCTTTATCTGCTGCCCTAATATTATTATTATTATTATTAGACTTGTATGCCGCCCTTCTCCCGAAGGACTCAGGGCGGCGAACATATAAAAAAGAACATATATACAATAAAAAAAATAAATAAAGACAAGTCTAAATTACAAGAAACATTAAATATACTAGAAGGGGACACCGTTCACTTCTATGGATGCGAACTAGGTTGCCTTCATTGCTGCGGCGTACTAGCTTAAGGTTACCAGGCACGCGTTAGCAAAACCCGAGGGATATTAAGTGCAAAGGCCAAACCGCCTTGCATTAGCCATATATGAGATTCACGCAACATACAAACGTGACCATAATTGGCGCTTTTCACTGGTTAACAAACACAAGTCAGAGCCGGGTTCGCAGTAGTCATTGGGCGGCCACGCTGGCCATGCGCATGAGCAATACTGCAGCCTTTTCGTCTTTCCGGGATTTTCCGAAGCGCCCGGAAGTTTTCTGCCTGAAAAGGGTCAGCAGGCTCTATTGCAAAGCGCATGCGTGCAAGGAAGGTAGAAAGCGGGAAAAAATTATATATCCCTCAAACCATCGAGCGATGTAAAAAAAAAAGGCCAGGCTAGAGCGGCTTCTAACCGAGACCACGAAGGCGGCGGGGAAAGGGGGCGATAACGGTCCGGTGCTCGATTCGCCCGGTGAGGCGGCGTGCGCGCGCGCAGCGGATGGGGTGGGGGCTTCCTTTTCGAGCGCAGGCCCGGAGCGGAGGCTCAAGGCAGGGCGGAAGGGCCCGAAAGTCCGGGGCGGAGCAGATCTTTTGTTTTTGCAGACCGGATGTCCTGGGTCTTCGGGAAGGCGTTTCGGTTCGCTCGCTCTCGTAGTTCGACTTCCCAGAGGCGTCGACGTCGGGGGGGGGAGGGGCTGCTGCTGTTGCTGCGGGGGAGGAAGCCGAGCATCCCCGGGAGCCGGTCCCCACGGTGATTTGCCTGCCTCCTCCCTACTGAGCCCTCAGCGAGCCAGGGCAGAAATTCAGAAGCCAGATCCTCTTTGTAACGCTGGGAAGCCTTAAAATGGAAGGCTCCGTTTTTGAAAGGGGAGATCGAAACGGCCTGGCAGATGCTTCTTGCTTGAGGAGAAACAAACAGTGCCTCACGGGGCCGTATTCCATCGGACAGATATCGCTGGCTGAGGTGACGGGGATTGCCGTAACAGCAGTTAACACCCGATCCCTCAGTGTGGCCCCGGGTTAAATTCCCCCAATCCGTCCCTGGGAAACTGATCCTTGGAGAGGCGGAGTTTCCTGGGCCCAATCGTGTTTGGGATAAAAGAAGGAAGCTTTGTTGTTGAGGTTGAGGTTGCGGCCGATTGTCCAGGGAAGGTGGATTCAAAAGCCTTTGCTGGTTTGCGTTGGGCGAGCTGGATTGGCGGCCGTCGCTCAGAAATAGGAGATGAAGTGCTTGGGAGGGGGAGAAAAGTTTGTCTCATAGTTTAAGGAATTTTTTTAAGGGTGCCTGCTGAAAACATTGTGTGTGTGTGTACAGGTGTGTGTTTTTTAACAGGATACACAAAGTTCGAGGAAAAATATGTGTATTACTTTACACAGTCTACATCCCATTTTTCTGCTCAGAAGAGCAGGGATGGGGGATTAACAAAATTTAAAAAATATACTGAAAATTAAAAATTAAAATAAATTTATAATTGGTGAAAGATGTACCTTTATTTTAATTTATTAAATATTTAATCTGCATAGTTTTAATATGTTTATTTCTAGTTATCTTTTTATAATAAAGTAAGCCTTCTGTAGTCACCTAAAAAATTTAATAACATAATAATATAATGTAATATAATTTATATCATATATGTAATCCTCAACTTATGATTATAACTGAGCCCAGAATTTATATTGAGAAATTTGTTAAGTGAGTTTTGCCCCATTTTATGACTTTTATTTTGCCACATTTGTTATAATTGAATCACTGCAGTTGTTAAATCAGTAGCATGGTTGTTAAGTGAATCTGGCTTCCCCATTGATTTTGCTTGTCAGAAGGTCACAAAAATTATCACATGACCTCTGGACACTGCAATCATTATAAACATGAAACAGGTGTCAACCATCCAAATGTAAACTAGGATGCTGCAATGGTCATAAAGTGAAAAATGATCGTAAGTCACATTTTAGTGCCATTGTAAACTTCAAATGGTCACTAAATGAGCTGTTGTAAGTTGAGGACTACCTGTATATATAGTAATTTAATGTTGAGAGGTTAGAATCAAATACACCTCTAGAGAAGTTGTATTCTAATGCCTGGGAGCAATATAAGAAAGGTGTTTTCCTGTCAGATACATGACATTCTTGCAGAGGAGATATCTTTAAAATGAGTGTTTTCCCTGATATTCAGATTCCATGTCATTAAATGTTAATGCCAGCAACTTAGTTTCTACCAGATTAACACTTATCTTCTGGTGCAGATGTTTCAGTGCAGGCATCATGTGGTCTGTATATCTTACATTAATTAACAGCTTAATTATTGCATTTTTCTACTTGCAATTTTTACACATCTTGTGTATTTATTGTTTATTGTATTGTGGCTGACACACAATATTGGAGAGGCATCTAGCAACTAAATATCTCTTTGAGGAGGAGTGGGTACTTGGTTCTCTCTGAGCTTGCTTGTTTTTTTTTGCAGATGTTTGATGTCCTCAGTATATCCTTATATTTTAGTGGCTTGCCCTGTCAGTGTTGGTGGGAGTGAAGATTCTTAGAGATTCTTGGATTGGGCTGTTTACTGTGGGGCTTCTTTGACAGTTTCTTGATTGGGGAATTGTTTACTTGATTGTTGATCTGATGTTAATCTTGGAGTGAATGTATGCTGATCTGGGTGCTGATTGCTGGTGGAGAGGTGCTTGGGTCTTTTTGTTCCTTTTTGGCTAGTTGATTGTCTCTTTACATAGATATTGTTAATATCTGTGTCTAATGTCTATTGATGGCTAATTTGTCAGAGTGGCAGGCTTCTGGAAATTCCCTGGAGTGTTTGGATTTCTTCAGAATACAGAATACTTGAATTTGTAAACCTGAGTAAACAGGCAAACACAAACATAACCAAAGATTAACCTTTCCAAACATTAATTTATGCTCAGAATTAATATTTGATATCTTCAAAAGAATTGGGCTTTTAAAATAAGTGTATAGAGTAAATGCTTACTAAATATTTTTCCATATTGGCTCAGTAACATTCTTGTCAAGAATTAAAATGTCTATGATAGTGGACAGATTTTGAACTTTAATTGTTAGGAAGGTTCCACCTTCTGAATTGTTATTTCTGCTATTCCCCCCTCCCCCAAATATTTTTACCAAGATGGATCTCAGGAGAACTTACCACATTATTTACATAAAGGAGGAGCATGAATACATTGTTTTTGTCATGTGCTATGTAATATTTTGAGTCCATAATCATACCTTATGGTTTGGTAAATGCTTCTTCAAACTTTATTACATTTTAAAGATGATACGTTTTTTGTAACAGTTTGGAGCCTAATTTCATTATCTATTTAGATTCAGCTTCCCACGCTGAACACGTCCAGACTACGTTTGAGTAGCTTTGCCAACACAACTTAAGCTTTAGATGAGAACTGTGCTTTAGCTCTATCTGTTTTTGGATCCTGCAGCTTTTTGAGGGCTTCTAAGGGCCTGCCAAAGAGAGTTCACTTGTGCTGGTAAAGCTTTGGGTAATTTTTAACTTTTATCAGCACTTAGTATCTGATTTTGCACCTTGCAGAAGAATGTTAAGGACTCTGCTGAGAAGCGAGTCCTTTTCAAGAGTAATTCTGATCAGCATTTCTGTTATTAAAACAGGCTTTCACCTCCCAGCTCATCTTTGCCATACATACCCCTTTTTGATGCCTTTGTTATGAAAGTGATTCTTGTCCAGGCAGTTGAGAGCTTTTAACAAGAATTTTTGCCTTGCTCCATTTATACAGCCATTCCCTGGATCAGCACAGATTAACTCAATTGCTGCCACACTGGAGCGAGGGAGGGGGGATTAGAGAGAGCTGGGTTGCATAGTCAAAATAAAAATATTTTCTCTTGCTAATCAAGGACGCACCTGGCCGGAGGAAAGAGGAGTGATGTCACCAGACCAGCTTTGATTGGGCCATGTGACAGATTGTTTGGGGTTGAGGGAAAAACTTTTACTTTTAATTAGGTGAAAACCAGGGGCTCCCGTAGAGTCGGTTTTCATCAGATATGTGCAAATGAGATATTCTAATAAAGCTATCCTTTGAGGAATTCACCTGCCTTGAGTTCTTGCTTGCAATAGATCTATTACTTGGAACCCTGACAATTATGTTGTCTTTTTTTCTTTTATCAACAATTATTAGATATTTTGAGATATTGGAGCACCGGTTTTCCATTGCAATTGTATACAAATCCTTCAAGATGCCAGCAGCACTTGCTGAAAATAGTCAAGTGATCTGTGAAGTATGGGCAAACAATCTAGAGGAAGAGATGAGAAAAATTCGGGAAATTGTTCTCAGCTACAGCTACATTGCGATGGTAAATTTATGCTTTCTGTACAGCTTTAATTCTGATATATGTTTTTTTAAGATAAGTCAATTATTGTAGTTTAAATCTGTGTTCAGTCTCGAATCCACTTGATATTTTAATGAAGCTTCTTTCAGCATTTTTAGTTCTATTAAATATTTCATTTAAGTGAGTTATGGAATTCAAATCTGCAAAGTTTGCATTAGATCATAATACTATTCCTGTATAATCCCCATTTAATTTAAAAGTAGATTTTTGTATAAACATTGATGTATTTGACATTTCTGTAGTAATATTCAGGGCTTCGTTATATACAGCTTATTTGTAAAATCTTGGACCATTTGGCTAGATGTTTTAGAATGTGCCGGATTATGTAGATTTGCCATTCTCTGACAAATAAATTTTAGTTATACAGTGGTACCTCAGTATTCATTGTTAATTGGTTCCAGGAGGTGTGATGAGTATGAAAAATGATGAATACCAAACAATTTTTTCCCATAAGGAGTAATGTAGTGGGTCACAAGGCAGCCAACATGACAAGTTCTTGCTTGTGTATTGAATACCAAACAAACAATAAGTACTGGGACAAAATTTTCATGTCAAAATGAAATTAGTTGAGTTTCAAAGCAGTTGAGTACTAAAATACCACTGTATCAGAATGGGTTCTGATAAATTAATTCTAGATTAATTATTCCATTAATTTTTATTCTGTGTTATTAGTATATTTGCTTTCCCAAAACACTTTAAATATACGCAAAAATATTGTAAGACTAAACCTTAAAACATCTTGTTCCAAATTCATCAAAAATATTTCAACACATGACTAAACTGTTCCTGATTGCCTTTAAAGCAATTGCATGATTCCAGTAAAATAAATTGAATGCAGTGAGAGTGTGTTATTGAAGAAGAGTCTGTGGCAGATAAGAAGGGACTCATGCATATACTTCCCATTCCTTTTGGGAGATCAAAATACAAAGTAACATAAAGGAAAAAGGGTAAAGGAATAACAAGACAAATTATAAAGTGTCAAAAATATACATCAAATGAATATATAACAAAATTATCTCTGACTTTTTATAGTACAGAGATAGTAATAAAATACAGGAACTTCTTTCTAGGTTTAAATAATACCAGTATTTAAAATATCTTAAATTACTAAACTCAAGATTCTATAAAAATGTTTATATTTTTCTTTTAATACATAATAGAGTGTCACTTATGAATAATCGTACATTTGAAAAACTACAATATTTGTATAGAAATAATATCCAGATTTTATTTTTGCTTGAGTTTAATGTTTTCTTATGTTCCTTTATAGGACACAGAGTTTCCTGGGGTGGTTGTTCGACCAATTGGTGAATTTCGCAGTTCTATAGATTATCAATATCAACTGCTCCGATGTAACGTTGACCTGCTTAAAATTATCCAGTTAGGCCTGACCTTCACAAATGAAAAAGGAGAATATCCTGTAGGAATCAATACTTGGCAGTTTAATTTTAAGTTCAATCTTACGTAAGTCTGGCTAACTGGCAGAATAATTTCTGTAACTTGAGTTTATGGCCACAGAGAACCAAGATATTGTTGTCAATTTTCCATTCTCTTGTAAAAAAAATTGTGTGTTTCAAAGACTGCACAGTAGAAGCTGTTAATCTCTTTAAAAGATGTGTTACTTTGTAAAAGAATATTTTTGAAAATAACATGTTGATTTCAAATAAAACAGGCCATTTTCAGATAAACAAGATAAGGTGTGTATCCACACTTTACTGTAATAAAAATATAATATAAACTGGACCTTTTGTAAGTGTTGGACAGAAGGGTTCCATAAACTTACCTAAACCATGTCATGGTAGATAATGAATTGGAAGTAGTAACATAAATAAATGATACCCGGTGATTGTTTAGGAAAAATCAAACTAGTTTTAACATTTATTTGTCTTTCTCATTAGGGAAGATATGTATTCTCAGGATTCAATAGACCTCCTTGCAAGCTCGGGATTACAATTTCAGAAACACGAGGAGGAAGGGATTGATACTTTACATTTTGCGGAACTTCTAATGACCTCTGGTGTGGTGCTCAGTGACAATGTCAAATGGCTTTCATTTCATAGGTTAGTCTGTTTTTTCAATATGTCGGTAAACTTTATTTGCCTTTTTTATTTGATCTAGCATAAAACAGGTATAGCTTGTATGTTGGAATTGCTTGGAAAAAAAGGTGAATGCCTGGGCGAATGGCCTTGGTGAACAGTTGGTGTATATGACTCTGAGAATGATCCTCAGTGGCAGAAAAACTGGAATTCTAAATGGTTTGTAGATTATTTTTTTAATAGAATTTATTTAATACTCATAGTTAAAACATACAAATAAACATATATATATATATATATATACACATACATATATACATTTTATAGTACATGTTGAGCAATGGTTACATTTGTTTTTTCTCTATCATTGACGTGTTCTACCTTGTTATAATAACTTCTTTGTCCTTTTAATGTTTTAAGTTCTCTACATACTTTATAATTAAACGCACGTCTCCCTTATTTTCAAAATGTATCCAATTATCAGATGTTACCTTTTCTTTAGCCTTTTTGGATTGTCTCATTGTGAATGGTGCTTTTGTGAAAGTTTTATCAACATTTTAAACTGTTCCATAATTCACCTCACCTATCCCCAAATCTAGTAAATATCAAATGATGATGAAGGCAATTCATATGTTACTGGTTTTACTTTTTGCAGGCATCAACTTTTAGCTGTTTATTTGTTGCTGGAATTGAACATGTGACTCATTATATGACACAGCTTTTTTCCTTGTTTTGTTGTTGCATTTTCCACTCAATTTCTTACTAAATTCCTGTAATCAGGGAGGTGCATTTAACAACTACTTTTTGTTCTCAGCATTTATTTGTATATTCCATTTAATTCTGCTTGCTGAGGACCTATCTCCAGTTCAATTTCCACTGTCAACAGTTATGAGCTGAATTGGAAAAGATTGACTTAAAATAGATCATAATAGTACATTCTGCTATATCTAGTCATATTGCTGTTAACTAACATGTGCCATTTTACTATTACCTCATCAGTGGCTATGACTTTGGTTATATGGTGAAACTGCTGACAGATTCTAGGCTTCCAGAAGAAGAACATGAGTTCTTTCATATCCTGAATCTTTTCTTTCCATCTATATATGATGTTAAGTATTTAATGAAGAGCTGCAAAAACCTGAAGGTACATTTTATCATTGCAAATCATGAAGTGTAAAAGAAAATGAGGAATTTTTGTAGATATCATTTAAAAGATATAATTAACATAAGTTATATATTTAAGCACATGAGGGCTTTATTCAATGGTTGCTTTTAATTTTATTATAGTTACAAATTCTCTGCAAATTAAATGCCATTTGGGAAAGCAGGATCCAACTTTTGTATCATGGCACCCTATGATTGCTTGGCAAGAGTTTATCAATCACATTTATATGACCGCCTATCTCACAAAAAGCAATTCTGGTCAGTGCAACACTCCAAAATCAAATACATTCAAATATACACAGATCCCCAATTATAAAAATATAAAAGTCATATACTTTCAGGAGCATTGCTTATTCAAAACAGTCATTTGTAAATACCAAGTTATTGCTGGAGATTAATTATATATGTAAGTTCGAAGTGCAGCTTTGACAATTTCTAAATTCTTTTAAAATTCTGGTCTCTACTAACTCCAATAGCCCCCATTAACCAGTCAAAAAGGTCAGATGGAACATTGGCTCTGCTGTTTCAGACTTCTTCCTTTATTGCAGGGAGGGCTTCAGGAAGTTGCTGACCAGCTAGATTTGCAGCGTATTGGCCGGCAGCACCAAGCAGGGTCAGATTCTTTACTTACAGGGATGGCATTCTTCAGAATGAAAGAGGTAGGGTCATTTGGCTTCTTTCCAAATCTTTGGCTTGTGGGTTTGATGTTATTCTTGATACCCTGTTCAACATCTTTTGCAATATGCTATATTATTATTAATGTTTTGGGTTCCACAAGGGTCAGCCACTGTTGAATTGACTGTCTTAAATCTTAAAAGATATATTCCAAAACGTTAGATGAAATGTATAACCACTTGTATATTTTTTTCCTAGTTGTTCTTTGAGGATACAATTGATGATGCAAAGTATTGTGGGAGACTATATGGCCTTGGCACAGGAGTAGCTCAGAAACAGACCGAAGATGTAGAAACAGCCCAAGAGAAAATGAGTATTTTGGCTATTATCAACAATATGCCCCAGTGACGAGATTGCTACTTTAGGATATTAACATGGGTCCACAGAGGTAAAGCTTCCTTCTTGAAACTGTTTCACATCTTTCCAAGACATGGCGAAAGCACGAGTGTTTTTTTAAAGAGGGAAAAAGCATCTTTACTTTGAATCTTGGTAGATTCCAATTAAGCGATTTCATAATGGCTGGAGTTGGTCTTGTATGTAAAACAAAAAATATCAGACTCGAGCTACATACTATGTATATAACTCCTTTTTATTTTAAACTTTACTGAATTTGCAAGTAGTTCTTTCAGAATTTTCAGCAGAGCTGAAGTTCTTTCTTGCACTTGCAGATTTAGTTTTGACTGCTTATTTTAAATTTTTATTTTGCTCTCTGTGAGGGTGATGCATTTCTAAGCCCTCTGCTAGTTTTTATCTTTTGTGTCAGTCTGTGAAAGTGATCCATTCAGCCCTGGTGGTGGAGACTGCATGAACATAATGTAACTATATGCTAGAAGTCACCATAATGGTGGTCCTGGATGGTATTATCACTAGTTCTTCCTTCCTTTAGCTTGCTGGGCCATGATATCATATTGGCAATTTTCATCTTAATAACTTTAGAATAGAATAAAACTGTCAGCATGCTTGAGACTGCAGTAATAATTGGGACCAAAAATAGTTTCATGTTGAGTGAAATACTTTAACCCTTTTGTGAATAGGACAGTAATTGGGTAAAACCACAAATATCTAGTAATAATGGGCTATTAAAACTTTTAGATTACCATTTTATACTACTTTGAAGAGGAACTCTACATTGTTCAATAGATGTAGACTAAAAGTTCATTTAATAGTTTTGCAAGTGTCATCATCCTGAAAACAAAAATCCTGTTTGGGGACAGAGGGGATCTTGACAAGTGTGAAATTTTAATAAATTCCCCATTATGTAAAATATTACAAGCTGCTGTTAAATGCATCTGTGTATATAATTGGTTCTTAATTTTGTAAAATAAAGACTTTTCTTAAAGCATGAGACTTGGAGTTCTATTTTTTTAAAAAGAATGTCCGTTAATTGTTTTTGTGTCAAAAAAAACTGTCAGCAAAAGGAACTTAGTCACTAGATAGAGATAAAACCTCCCAGATGCAACACTTAAGTTTTACAGAGGCTAGTTTTAATCCTCCTGCTTATACAAATTTTCATTAAGGTTCCTGAGTCTGTTTTACTTTTTATGTAGTAAAAATCCTGTGTGCATGTGTGTATGTATAATCCAGACTTGAAAAGTGAGGGTTTCAGCATCATTCAAATTTTAACAATTAGTAGTTTACTCTAAAAAAATTTCATGTCCGCATGAGTTCTCTCCTCTTTTATGTACAAAATATTTTAAATGTTGCAAGCATGACATGCAATATATAGGAAGTCCCATTCCATTCCCGTCTTTAACTTTTTAAATTAACTTTTTAACTTAAAAACTAATTTTATAATTAAAACTTTTTAATTATAAGTCAGAGCTCATTCAGATACTCGTCTTACAACAGTTCGTTTAGTGATTGAAGTTAAAATGGCAATGAAAAAAGTGACAGACCATTTTCCATTTCCGAAAATGGGACAAAAGTCACTTAACAACTGTCACTTAACAACAACAAAAATTGTATATTTTGTAAGTTGAGGACTATATTGTAGTTACAAACTATTAAAAATACTGGATGGTAATTGTTCTTCGAGTTGGCAAACCACTGGAAGCCATGCAATATTTTTACAAACCTCTGAAAATAGGCTGTATATTAAAAATTTGCGGCTTCAGTGGTCCATCAAAACATTGTGGCTTCAGCAGTTCATCAATTGAAGGAAGAGCAATGTTGTGTACCATTTTTAGTAATAAGCAACCTATTCATAAGTATGGCTGTCCCTAAGTATTTAATCTGGGGACTTCTATATCTAATATTTCCTCAGATCTATAATTTTCTTAAGTGTGAGTATCTTCAAATACTGGAAGAATTTTAGATCAGGGAGAGTATTTCAATGGGTTTAGAATGTATATGTATATATGCTTAGAAGATATTCATAGAACACCTATCTTTTAAAAGGAGAGATGATCAGATAGTTCATATAGCATGTTTATTAGAGGGGTGCTTTTGACGTTTCCTTTTGAAGTAGAAAATATTTTCAGCAGTGCTTGCAAAAAATAGGTATTTGTTTTTCCCCACATTCCACATTATTTGATTACACTCAATAATTGTCCAGTATGACTGTATAACAGTAGTCTTCTAATCATTCATTGTAGAATGAAACATATTTCATAACCATCCTTAACACCCAGGAGAAAAAGATAAGAATTTCATATAAAGAATTTCTTGGAAGCTTCTTTATATATGTGTTTTCTTCCATATTTCCCAAGTAGATTTAATGACTGCTCTTGCAATTCTGGAATCAGATCCACTTGGCACTGTGCACCCATGTGAAGCACAATAAGGCAGCATTCTAACACATCAGGGAAAGGGGAAACCTATAAATAAATAAGTAAATAAATGAAAAAAACTAGAAGCCCAAATAGGTATATTATCCTTTAGTTTATAATATTTAAATTAGCAATGGTTTAACATATATAACTCTCATATTTGAGTAAAAATAAAATTAGCCATGTGCCATTCAAACAGCATCAGTTTTAACAATTTAAAAATAGTTTAAACTATTAAATTAGAATTAGAGAAACATCATCCTCATCAGCTATTTAAAATTGGAAAGTTATCACACCTGTCTATATTCTAAGAATTTTCAATTATACTACTATTCATTTGGGTTGGAAGTTATTTTTCATTTTACAGCTTGGAGTGCAAGCACATTGCTTTCTACAAGCTAGATCTTTGCTAATTGCAGAACAATCATAGATTTACTCTCTGGAGGAAGAATTTGGAAGAACATAATGAACATAATTGATGGCAAGCAGAGAAACACACTGCTGAAAAAAAATCTTAAGTCTTACCTTCATACTTTCTGGAAATTCTGCAAGTTTCTGATTTGCTTCTGTAAGTTGCTTTGTCAGATCTGGCAGACAAATTAGTTCCTTCCTTTGATCTTTACTGTAAAGAAATTAAAAGATCTCATTTCCAATAATATAGTCATAATGAATTATTTACAATATATATTTTGGCAGTGAAACTGGAAGAAATTAAATAGTTCTGTCATATAGAGAAGTTATTTCAATTTTTTAAATAAAAAACCATACAAAAGCAATCCAAATGATGTTATGTTTGAAATAGGGCATTTGTATGTCCTTTAAATAATAATAATAATCACAAAAATAATCACAAATTTTAAGGGCTTTTTTGGAGTTAGAATAATACATATTTAAAGCTAAAGCTCCCCTTGAAAATGTATGAATTCAGGACCACAGCAGTTCGGCTATCAACCATTAATTCCTTACATGTTCCTAGCAATATTCCTGCAGTATGGCAAAGTCTGCTAAAAAAGTCCATTTTACAACCCTGCATCCCTTAATTTAAGGGGGAAGAATCCTTCCTGACATCATGCAGAGTTCGTAGCAGTTATTTTTTTCTTTGCCCCCAGGAGAGAAACAACTGCCACTTGACTGAACGCTCAAACCTTCCGAATGGAACCACTAGGCTATCATGCTGCTCATTAATGCATATTCCCTAGATCTATCTCAATTAAATTCACCCTATGGTGAAAAAACAGATAATTAGATAAATAGGTAGGTAGAAAAGGAATCTCAACAGGCAGCTAAATAAGCAAGGAATCTCAACCATGCCATAAAGCTAATGTACTCTAAATTATAAGTTATGAGTCAAATCCAGCAGAGTGGGTTTCTGCTTCTTTTGAACATGATCCTTTCTACAGAAATTATTTAGCAAACCTTACTTCAGATCCTGCTTTATTGCAGACTTAGCCTCTAATTCCTGCCCCTCAGCACTTTGATGGAAGTTGGTTTTCTGATGCTCATGAATCATTTCTGCAAAAATTTGTTGAATTCTAGAAATATCCCTCTGTAAACTCTGGACTTCAGCATGTTCTTCTGAAAGGAGCACTCTACATCCCCTCAGTTTCATCTGTCTGTCCTCTGAACTTAAATGGTCTGCTAAATCAGTTTCTGAGGCAACTCCATTGGAATCCACATAAAAAGGATATTCAGTCTTGGTGGGCTTGAATACAGTTTCTTTAGTCAAACAAACTGTAATGCTGTTCTGTTCAAGAGTAGTAGGAGAATGAGCTTCGGTGGTTTGTTTCAGGGACTCTAAGCCAGTATTCCCAGGGGAATTCCACCACAAGTTGTATAGCTGTCCATACGCCACAAATGCTTCTAAACTTCTGAAAGCTGTCATGCTCTCGGGATTTCTGCTGTCCAGGTGGTCTCTCACATGATTGCAGCCTACTGAACAAGACAAACATAACTGAGAATACTGTGCTTTTAAATCTTTTCCCAAAACCCAATGTTTAGAATTTCATTGTTATGAATTTTTGCTACTACAAGGAAAACAGGTCAGTTTTAATTTATAAAATAGATTCAATATTAAACATAGAATTTCCGGTGAAATTCATTATTACTAGAAATGGCAGGCATAACTGGACTTTAGAAAGGGTGTGAGTACATTCATGGAGGATAGGTTCCTGAAGGCCTATTGATCATGAAGCTTCAAATTTTTCTTTTGGGTTGGGGGCAGCCTGCTGAATGCCGGTGGCAGGAGAACAACAGCGTGGTTGAGTTGCATCTCTCTTTTTTACTTGTGACCGTAGAAGCATCTAGCCATACTAGTTTATGTTTTTATGCAATCTTGCCTGCAGGTAGAAAATGAGATCAAAAACGTCTCATTAGACTTGTTTAAAAAATGACAATGTGAATTGCATCTTCACCTCTTTCTTCTCAAAAAGCAGAATGAAGATTTTCTCTCAAAATGAACTGTTAAAAAGTGGGGGGTCAGAATTCTTATCAAAGGAGAAAAATAGCTCTGTGCCATGATAGGAGTGCAGTCCTCAGAATCTCTGTTCTCATACAATTCTACAGTATGATAACTCTTTTGATGGCATCTGATAGGCCTCTGAGGAAAACATTATCCTAGGGAGTTGGAATCTACAACATAGTGATGTAGACATCAATAAATCCAAAATTATGTTTATTGTTGCCTTCTGGGCCGTCTCAATTCCTGAATTCATTTTCTTTTTCCCATTTAACAAAAGCAATTCAAATAATTTTTTCACAGCTCAGTAGTACGGGGAAAGTTAATCAGAAAAGCTACCATACCATTGCCTCCTACCCATCAAGATTTTGAAGGAAACTAAATACAGATTATGAAAACTGGAGGCTGTACTCTTAGACCTATGGAAATACTGAGACCAAGGAAAAATTAGCCATCACCTGTAGGGAAGCAGAGGTTGCATATCTCTTGCATAAGACTGAAGTTTCCAGCCTCATAACTGCGCATCACAGCCTGTAAAGTAGCTTTCACAGTTTCCTCCCAGGAAGACATCTGAAGGCTAAGAAATGCTAGTGTCAACTCATGGGAAATATGGAACACCAGCTAGAAAAAGAAAGAAAATAAAGGTAGATTTTAAAGATCTCAATACATGGGAGTGGATGGAACAGCAAAAACATATGGGCAATTATCAGTTGGCTTCCATTATAACAGTTTTAACGTGTTGTTACAAAGGAGCTTGAATAGGTGTCAGGAACTTGAGGAAAGAAACCTATAGGATAGGCAGAAGGAACCTGGGATGTTTAGTAAGAAAAAGAAGACAACATTATGGGAGACTCTCTGTTCAGGTATCTTAAGGAAAACTATAGGGAATATGTTGAAACATTTTTCATAGCCATGTATACTTGGAGTGGAAACAGTAGGTTAAGATCTGTAAAATAATTGAAACAGTCTACTTTATAAAGTTTGTAGTTCTCTATTCTTGGAGGTTTTTAAAAAGAGGCTAGATGATCATCTCCTATGGTTGGTTTAGTTGATTTTTCTGCACATTGCAGAAGGCCAAATTAAATCCTTTGTCCTTTGCTCAAATGTACAATTCTATGATTCTAGACAGGCTTTTAATTTGTCAGGAATTGTTGTGAATATAGTACAAGTACTTTGTGGTCGCCTCATAGCAAACTACCATTTGAAAATTATACTCACAAAATTCATAAACAAATTACCTGCTTGAGAGGCGTATTGCTAGTAGCAGGAGGGTACTCAAGAGTTCTTAGCTGCTCAAATATGTTCTGAAACTGTTCAGGTGTGTTCACACCCAACGCACTCTGCCATACATCAATAACCATTTCTATGAAACTCAGATCTTGATTGGTGGTCCAGCTATTGTAACAAGGTGTGGATAGGCATCGAGTTCCCACTGGATTCCGTTGACTGAGGCACTTGTGAAGCAATTCATGAAGACAGAATACCAACCGTTGCCCCTTTAAGTGGAAAAAAAGTTTTAATCTCAGCTTGAGAAAATATTTTTCTCAAAACTTGATAAAAATATAACCTACATATGCATATTTATTTGTATCCCATCTTTATTATTTGTAGAAATAACTGAAGGTGGTAAACATATCCAACATACCGTCCTATTTTCCCCACAATAATAAAGTGAATTGGGCTGAGAGAGAGAGTGGCCTAAGGTCACTCAGCCAGCTTTCATGGCTAAAATGGGAGTAGAACTCACGGTCTTCAGCTTTCTAGCCTGATGCCTTAACCAGGAGACCAAACTGTTTCTCATATGGTTGAAAATAGGTATAAGATTGTAAACAAAATAAAGAGATAAAGAATGAATCACTCTAGAAGCAACAAAAGATACTGATCAGCAAACTCTTGTTGCAATAGAAACTAGATGGAGCGATAGAAATTTGATTTATATACAAATAAAAGCCTGTATTTTTATACTGATAATATGTACTATTCAGTAATATGACAAATGTTTATTTTAACTCAAGCTTTTACACATACAGGGTCATTATCCAAACCTTTAACCCAAACCAGCCTATTTGCAGAATTGTATGTTCACTGTTTTGTGGCTGGCAGACAGCATCAATTTCAAGATCTGTACTGTCCTAAATCCAATGTATGACTGTTTCATGTTAACGATGACTGACATAATACAAATAATGCTCACTGACCAACAAACTCTCATGCTGCTGGAGAACCTCCTGTGCCCCAACCCAATTCTTAGATGAAAGAAGCTCCTGGGCACATCTCAAGGAGAAGGACAGAGATAAATCGTTCTCTCCAACTATAAGAGCCAATTCGGCAGCAGTTTTAAGTGATGTAATATCTCCTTTTTTAGCCAGTACTTTGGCAGCATCATAGGGAGAAGTAGCTCCAAGGTAACTGAAATGAAACCATTTATACAAAGAATTAAATTTTAATTTGCATCAAATTTAACCATTAAGCATATTTATTTAATGCAGTTATAGTTGTGCTCACAGGTTTATATTCTCACAAAATCTGTAAGATACCAACAATTTTGTAAGTAAACTTGAGTGATCCGAAAAAAAAACATTTTTAAAAATTTGTAATGTGATTCAAATTAAAGTGTCAGGCCACATAAAATAGCACAATCATTATACAAAGCATGACAATAAAGGAAAGAATAAAATGTTAAAAACTTTGTATATTCTTGAATATTTGGGCTAATAATCCAGTATACACTAAAGCTGACATACACAGGTTGAGATGGAAATGAAGGGTAACTATCCATACCTGTGCCTTAACAGTAATTAGTATCTGTGCCTTCTTCTCTGTGGTAGCCCTCCAAGAAAGATTGCTATCATATCTGAGATCACTCATGTTCATGTTTACTTACAAAAGGATTCACATTTTGCAAATTCTGCAAGGGTTAGGTGAACATATGAGCACATCTATAATTGCAGATAGATCCTAAGTTCTATTTCTTCATTTCTTCTCTTGGAAATATGTACTTTGTCCATTAATGTATACTAAAGAGGAATTGAGAGGTTACCAAGTATTCTTTGCAATTCAATCTTAAATGGAAATACAAGAACTAAGGTTATATTTTGGTTGTATTGTTTCCAGGACTGTGAATTTCAGTTGATAGAATGTACAAAGCACAATCAAGTCCAGAAAAAAGTTAATGGTAACTTATTATGTATTGGGAATATTATTAACTCAATTAATTCAAGGAAGAGTGGCGTTAGGTTTGACATTACAAAATTCCTTAGAAAGACAAATCTGGACATTTATAGCCTGATTGAAGTCATAAACAACGAGTGCACATTATCCTTCTAAAGGTCATGGCACAGTAATTTGTATCATTTATTTCTTCCTGTATTTTATGTTGCCTATTTGAAGACTCCCACAGAAAAATACACTTTCTCTCTGTCTCTGTATTTAGAGAGAGATTGAGAGAGAGATTATCTTGCTTAGTAGAAAGGTAACAACAACATATTGAAGAGATAATATTTTCTAGCAACTCATACCATTTGGCTGCCATAGAATAATGGCCATCCTTCTCTAGCACTGCTGCCCAGCAGATGTACAGATCTTTTAGAACTGGATCTTCAGGATGTAATCTAGCTTTGGCAATTACAGTGGCTTCTCTGAGACAGAAGAAGAGAGATGACTAGTTTGAAATAAATCACAGTTTAACATTAGCATACTGATCTCTTTCATGTGAAAATCAAGTTAAATTCAAAATAATTATTGTGATTATTTCCCCAATAAGATACTGAGAGAATCAGCAAGGCAGGACCCAACCTCTGCTTATAAAGACAAATTCATGCCCAATTTATTCTTGCAACAAGTAAGCGAGCTGGTACTTTATAATTTAAATTAACAGATTATGACTTTTAGCTGAATATGAGAGTGAAAGGAATTGTATGTGGCAACTCAATCACAACAGCTTATGCATATATAGAAATATCTGCTTGATGAATATACATACTTGAATTAGCCTGAGCCATGCAAAATGGGAGAATTCTTATTCTCAGTAAAACTAAGGATTAGAGAAAGCTAATGACTTTATTTTATTAAATGCGATAAAAGGAATTGCATCAACGCTTTATAAAACACAACTGCAAACATTTCTCACATCCCTCACCTAAAATATAATCACACGCTATCAGCTGCCATTAAAATGTTTTTACTAACAGACATGAACTATATATCTTTGAAGTATTCCTACTCATTGATTTACTTTACAACTATATTTTCCTATTTTTAACATAATTCCTATTACCCTTTCTTTTTACAACCATTGTGCTCTTGGTTTTGGATTAATGGAAATTTATAAACAAACACCTCCACAAGCATTACTGGATATGGGGAAGATGGGATCAAATTATCTAATGTTGATTCCCATATAAAAACAGTTGGAATAAAGAGAAATATTAGACCGTTAATACAAAATAACTAGATACACACATTTTAATGTTAAATAATAGACTACAGGAGAAATTAATAACATTAAACATGATAGTAAATTGATATAAAATAATCCCTTTATAATGCTAACTATGCTGTTCTGGTTCTTCTGATTTACATGAAAAGCTACAGTAGAAGATAATCATTTCTTTCTCCAAAAAGAAAGAATCTCAATTCTATACCAAAACTAATTGAAACAATAGCACTTTAATGACCTGAAAAAATTATGAGACTTCAGTAGTTCCACAGCTTCATACACTTTATGAAGAGAAAGGAGATAGGAGGCAGCCTTGACATACTGCTCTTGAAAACACAACTGCTTTGCAAAGGCTTCTACAGTAGAGGCCCAGGCCTGGTAGCCAGCTGAAGGGAAGAGGGGAATAACAATAAATAAAGTAACATGAAGAGAAATAAACACATTATTTGTTATTTGTTGCATTTACATCCTACTTTTTGTTGTTGTTGTTGAAACATGGGTAGGAGGACCCTTCCCAAATTTCATCTCACTGAACCCATAAGATGTTTGATTGGGAGAGAATGACTACAGAACACCCAGGGTCAAATCCACACTTGAACTTGAATTTCCCCAATCCTAGCCTGACACTTCTGACTACTTCCACTGCAGCTACTTTGGCCGGGAGTATAAAACAAATGTAAAATTATTAAATTAAGGAAGGGAAGTACTTTAGAACAGGGGTGTCAAACTTGCATCATCATGGTGTCATCACGTGATGTATCACAACTTTTTCCCCTTCGCTAAACCAGGTGTGGGCGTGTCCAGCGCGTGCCGTGGGCTGCGAGTTTAACAACCCTGCTTTAGAACAATGCATCGGTTTTGCAGTACTGCCTAGTATTGGGTGCAAAATAGCAGATTTTCTCCAGTGTCATTCATACCCATTGGTGAGATGGCCACTAGTTGATCTGTCAGTTCTCCCCTTTCTGCAGCTGATTGAAGAGCACCTCTAAGGTCTCCTTTCCACAACATGAGTTGTTGAAATAGCTCAGGGTGTCCATTTCCTAAATGACTTTTTCCTGTGGGTATAAGCATTATGTACAATATGCTCTGAACAATGTGTACAGTAGCAGCATCAAAAAGCAACAAGACAATCCATATACACCTATACTTTGCAACTTACTCTGTGCTATTATTTCTTGCCTGTTTAATAATGCTTTTGAATCCAAATGACTATAGTTTTTATTTGCTAGACTGTTCTGTAAGTTTTAGATTTCTCTCCTAACTCAACTCTTTTCGTCATTTCAGTTCTCTTTTCCTGATAAAATTAAATCCTCCCTTTTTCCTCACAGTAACAACCCTATCAATTAGTTGAACTGAGAGTTATTTCTCTTTCTTTATATTTCATATTTCTAAACTGTTCATCTCCCCACTGTCTTTATTATGTTTATAAATAACTCAAGGTGTAGAACATACCCAACACACCTTCCTCCTCCTATTTTCCCCACCACAACACCCTTGTGAGGTGGGTTGGGCTGAAAGAGAGTGACTGGCCCCAAGTCATCTGCTGGCTTTCAAGGTGTGATGACCCGGGTGGGATACCAAATAAACACAGTCACAAAAAACAGGTGAAACCTCTTTTATTCCTTCACTTTGCTTCCAAGCTCCAAATATCCTTGATGGAAGACAAAAAAAACTTCCACACAAGCAGTTACAAGAAGGAGGGAAAAAACAACACAAACCAGGTAAGATAAGGGCTGGAGAACGTCCACAGATAACAGAACATACACTGGGAAGGACGCCAAACTCAGAGAGGAACCATAAACTAGAGATATTTCCACGCTTTGTTTCCAGTGCTAGCCTGTATGCATGTCCGTCCTCTTATTCAGTTGTCACAGCTGCAGCCCATGAAGAGGATCAAGGCCCTCTCCTCCCAAGTAGACCATGTCTCTCCCTTATCTTCTCCTCCCTGCATGCCCTAGGATGGAGAGGGGATGGACCTGGGTCCTCCTCTGACTGCTCAGCCAGCCTCTGCCCTTCCCCAGCCTTCTCCACAACCTCCGGAGCCACACTTCCACTCCCTGTCGGCTGTTCCTCCTCTCCCTCAGAGTCAGTCTCCACCAGGGGCATGACACAAGGTTAAGGCAGGACTAGAACTCATCTGCCACTTTCTAGCCTGGTGCCTTCACTGGTTCTCAAGAGTTAATTGTATTAAATAGTTAATTATTAAAGATTAATTAATTAAATAGTTAATTGTACAAAGGCACCAGTGTATTTCTGTGGTTGAGACTGGATTAGAACCTGAGTCTCCCCAGTGCCAGCCTACTTTCTTAACAATTACAGGACACTCTCAGTGTGGTATTAATTGCCTTTTGAAAAATTAGAACACAATCATTATCTAATCAGAGGTCATTCATACGTGGTAATTCAGCTGAGTTATTCAAAGAATAAAACAGTTATAATCCAAACAGTACCCCCCCCCAAATGTAGGAATTGCAATTTTAAATATTTGATTACCCACTATAATCACCAACATTCAAATAAAATTAAAAGCAGAATCTATGGTATGTAAAAAATCCAATTCTACCTGAATATGACTTTTAATTCCTTTCCATGATCACCAAAATAACTGAACTTTATGGAAACAGAAATCTATATGATGGTAACCTATTGCCAGGATTACTTCAGAGCCAATACTGAGGAAGTTTTAGAGATGGAAGAAAAAGGAAACAAAGAAGGGTATGTTGGGCAACTCCAAAAAATAACTGAGAATTCAGTGAAGATTTCTGAGGCCACAATGAAATCCTTCAGAAACAAGGACTAGAGACCGGAAGGCCAAAGAAACTGTAATATTTGGTTAAGGAAGTTGTGAGAATGGTTAGCAATAAAGTATGCTTTAAATTAGCAAATAATTTGAAACTGTTTCAGTTGGTTTGCTGACCACACAACTACAGCTTAGTATTGTATACTAATAGAAAGTCTGGTTATGTTTTCCTAGTTTATTGTTAGTGTTTGTCCTAAGCCACTAACTAATCCATGTTCAAGGCAAGAACAACTGAAACAGAGAGAGAAAACAATCCATAAACAAATGATTGTTTTATCTGGAAAGTGATCCTGGATTGTTCCAACAATCCATGGTTATAAGCCATAACTTAACAACTCATTTTTACATACAAATATTACATCCTATACTATTCATACTTACCAAAACCAAGAGAAGTGATTAATGATTCAAATACTAACCTTCTGCTTCCATCATCTTATATAGGGCAGGTCTATCAGTGAACAGACCCAAATGGACAGGATCTTTTGAAGAAGAGGTCAAATCTTCATTCAACTCTACCAGGAAAGTAACAAAAGTTTTATCACATTTATGATCTTTGTGATAAAAGAAAAGTGCTTCCTGTAGCTTATATAATTCTCAACATATGTTAACATGTTTATTTCTTCTTATTGCAAGAATTAGCAGCATTGTGTACCCTGTTCTGAGCCTACTGCTTCTCTGGCTGCTTCAGAGTTCCTCTCCCAGGCTTCTGAGTATGTACTGCCACTAAATCAAAATGTTTTCTATGTACAGGTGCTCATATAACTAGATTGCAATGGCTTCAAAGCAGCTGTACCAAGCTTCAAGAGTCCTGGCTATGCTGACCACATGGTGTGAACAGATCTTCATATATTGTTCTAAAAAGGAAACTTATGCATACCCAGATAATTGAGACCCCCATCTTTGGTCATGGGGGGAGAGGTGTTGCCCCCCGTGGACAAGGCATGGAACTTGGGTGTCCTCCTGGATTCACGGCTCAGGATGGAGGAGCAGGTAGGGGCCGTGGTCAGGGGGGCATTTGCCCAGGTTCGGCTGGCTCGCCAGCTGTGCCCTTATCTGGACCAAGATGCCCTGCGCACTGTCACTCAGGCACTTGTTACCTCCCAGCTCGACTACTGCAATGCTATCTATTTAGGACTGCCCTTGCATACCATCCGGAGGCTTCAGCTGGTGCAGAATGCGCGCTGGTTGTGATGGGAGCATCCCGGTACTCCCATGTTACACCCCTCCTGCACGAGCTGCATTGCCTACCGGTTGCCCTCCGGATGAGATTCAAGGTCTTAGAATTAACATTCAAAGTCCTACGAGACATGGGTCCGAGTTATTTACAGGAGCGTCTACTGCCAGCATCAAATACCAACCGCCCTGTATGAACGCACAGGCAGGAACTCCTCGGGGTGCCGTCTGCGACTCAGTGTTGGCTGGCGGCGTCCCGGGAAGGGCCTACTCTGTAGCGGCTCCCACTCTCTGGAACCAACTGCCTCTGGGGCTCCGCCTGGGCCCTGATCTCTGCACCTTCCGTCGCGACCTGAAAACTTGGCTGTTTGAACAGGCTGGGCTGTGCTGACTCCTCGGGGGAAGGGTTTTATATGTATTATGGGATTTTTAGTTTAATTTGGCTTGCTGTAATTTAATTCTATTTTAGTTAACTTAATTTATTGTATCGTTTTATCTGAGAGCCTCAGTCCTTTTGGAGAGGGGGCGGCATACAAGTCGAATTAATAAATAAATGAATAAATAAATATGTTCTTCCAGTTGAAATGAAATCAAAGTGACATCATGCTTGGGGGGAGGAAACCATGCTCTGTTTAGTTTCCCAAACAGGGTAGACTGAAAAGAACAAGAGGTATCTAGGGATGAGACTGCTGGGGATGTGGCATTAAAGCCTTCCCAATTAAGATGACTCTTTTCCTCCTGAACTGCAGCTAAAAAGCAGTTTTGATAAATATCACTTGGTAAAAAGCAGAGATTTTTGTACTCTTCTCCTCTAGCAATCGTTCCAAGATCCCTGTTTTTGTTGCAAGTTCAGTCCAGCCACTGGGTCAGAAGGTTTCCAGCCCCAGTTATACACTGCCATTTATTTTTGTGATATACAATCGTCTCATATTACTAATGTCAATAATATGGGACTATGGAACAAACGTGTTAATATATTCTGCTATATATTGCTTGAAAAAGCCACAAAGTCAGGCTAAGATATGAAGTTATCTAAAAAGTTATCGTTCTATGGCGCATAGTTCCTGTCTTACCTTTGGAATGAAAGAAATGTGCTAATTTCAGACAATCTTGGTGCAGCTCCTCCTTCGACCTGTGGTCCATAGATGTGCTCAGAGGCAGCATCGACCGAGGCTTTTTTCTCTTCACAGAAATATCCGCTCCTGAAAAGAGAGTTGCTACAAACTCATATCCTGACTACAGCTGATGGTCCCTATGCCAAGACTTTAAGGGATTATATGTAAATAATTCTATATTTAAAAATAATGTGTACAAACCTGGCTTAACTGGATCCTTCCTTATGGGTGGAGTTTTAACCAAAACAGCAGGTTTCAGGCTATCTGGGCCATGGACAGATGGTGGACAAGTTGTTGAATCACTGTCAACTGCGGTGAAAGAACAAATTACATTTGTGTAATGCCTACGGTAATGATTCTTCTACAAACTGCCACAGAAAAACTATATGAGGATAAAATAGATATGCAGTATATCTTTGTCTATCTAAATTAATTAGCTCTAGCTGTCAATGTAATTGAAAACAAGGAAACCTGCATGAGAGGTAAGAAAAGGCTATCCCCTCAGTGACTCAGCTAATCAAGCAAGGTTTGTTTGTTTGTTTATTTATTTATTTATTTTATTAGACTTGTATGCCGCCCTCTCTCCCTAAGGACTCAGGGCGGCAAACAATAAAAAACCAATACAAATTACAATAAAAAACCATTAAACAGATACAAGCCTAATCAGTGTTATAAAATTTAAAAAGAATTAAAACAAAGACTAAAAAACCAACCCACACCCCCCGAAGTCAGTCCAGACCGGCCTGTTGAAACAACCAGGTCTTCAGGTCCCAGCGGAAGGAGCAGAGATCAGGGGCCAAACGGAGGTCTATGGGGAGTTGGTTCCACAGGGCGGGTGCTCCCACAGAGAAGGCCCTACCCCTGGGCACCGCCAGTTGACAAAGCCTAACCGACGGTACCCCAAGGAGGCCCTGCCTATGGGAGCATACCGAGCGATCGGAATGTGATGCTGGCAGGAGGCGTTCCCGCAAGTACCCCGGACCCAAGCCATGTAGGACTTTGTAAGTTGTTACTAACACCTTGAAGCATTAAGAAAGAAAAACTTGATAATGTGATGGTACCTCATTTGCTTTTCTTCATCTCTGGCCCCATTAGACAAAGAACAGTGTTTATTTAAAAAAACAAACATTATGATTCAAAGGAACCAAGAGATTCTACTCTGGTTGAATGTCAATTATTAGCCTTTCTAGAGGTGAGCAATAAAATAGTCATCTCTCATAATCATGTTAAGTTTCTACAGCTTAAACCAAGGGTCTTCAAACTTGACAAGTTTAAGACTTGTGGACTTCAACTCCCAGAATTCCTGAGCTAACATGACAGGAGGAGGAATTCTGGGAGTTGAAGTCCACAAGTCTTAAAGCTGCTAAGTTTGAAGATCCCTGGCACTATTCTTCAGTTTATTAAGACATTTTTTAATTATGAGATTAATTAATTAACATATGGGATTAATTAATTAACATAGCTATGATTAGAGATGCAAACTGTTATGTACCTTCTGTGGAAATTTTCTCAGCTGACTCTTGCTCATGCTGTTCCTTTTCTCCTTCTGGGTCAGAAACCCCATTTTCTTCCAAGGGAGATTCTTTCATATTTTCACCAACATTCATCCAGTCATTTATATTCTGTGCAGAAGGCAACTTCCCCAAAGGTTTCTTCTTTTTCTTCACCTTCTGTTTAATCTGAGTGCTTCTTTTTTTCTCTAACTCAATACTCTTCTTGCCTAATAAACAGAAATGCTTTTAAAGGCTTTAGAGATTCCTCTTAATCCTTTTCTTTCTTCTATGTACTTTTTGATTCTTGCCAACTGCAAGGATGAGTCCCTGCAGTTTTCTAACAAGGTTTCAAAACTGCCGTTGTCCACTTCCTAGAACTGAGAAAAAGTGATAGCCCCAAGGTCACCCAGGTGGCTTTATGCCTATACAGGGCTAGAACCCATGATCACCTGGTTTCTAGCTTGATGCTTTAACCATTGCACCAAACTGGTTCCTTTGAAAGGATTACAAAAAAAATGAAATGCATTACAAGAGACAGTACACTAATTTTCTGCTTTTTAAATTTTATCTCTGAAGTTTGGGGGAAGACAATATTTTGGAGGCCAGAGGGCACACTTAAACTTGGGAAAGGGCAAGGCAAGGGGAGCAGACAGGACAGTGATGCAAAATGACAGTGGTTGCATCACATAGGAAGGGAATGAGATTTTCTGTTCCTTTGTTTGAATCAGAAATTTCTTAGTCTTTCTATTTGTCAAGCCCTATTCTACAATCAACTATCCTGCTGGTTTTCAGGAATCATGGTTAGATGAGGCTTGAAGAGAAATTTATTTATTTATTTAGCTTCCCCTATCACCAAAGTGACTCTGGGCCACAAGCAAAATAAAAATAAAATAAAAAACCCCAATAAAAATAATTGTAGATACAATATGGTTTCCTCAAATGAAGGAAACGTCATGAGAAAGAAAATGGTTTGTGCACCTGCAGACACATTAGGGGATTTATTTCCTTTTAATCAAAAGAGCTGCAGTGGGAATATGCTCTCTGTTCTCCCTGCCTCTTTCCTTGGATCTTAGTCCAACATTCAATCTATGAATATTGCATTTTTAGGAAGCTTTTGTTCCTACTAATTCTGGAATAAATATACTAAAGAATGGCTAAATAAAAGAACAATTATATATAATCTTATAAAGGAAGGTTTATAACATCATTATAAATCTTGGGAATTTTTTTATTCTTCTTCCCATGTCAAAGTATGAATTAATAATTTACTGACCTTGGGGAGGGCGAATGTGCTCTTGCTTTAAAGCTACCCATTTATGAACAGAGAAGTCATCACCCCCAGTGTAAATGGACTCTGTTTCCACAGGTGACCACTGTGTGCAGAGCAGACGGCCTCGGTGTCCCCTGTAATTGTGCAAAGGCTCTTCTCTGAGAGCATCCCAGACCTGTAAACAAATGTCTCATCAGTCCCACATAGTCTTCCTACTAAAATAATCTCCATTTCAAAAGACGTGATATTAAATTAAAATTAAGATAATACTTACCGGTACCTGTATTTTTCTGTATAATGTTCTAACTTAGCCTTTACATGCTTTTTACCTTATTGTCAAGAGGGCAATGGGTCTACTGCAGGTTTGTTAAATCAAGTGAACCCCCAAATCTATTCTATTTCAGGCCACAGAAATCAATTATTTGAAAAAGCCCATATAAAGCTCTAATCCATCACCTCTATAAACTTGTTTCTAGTTTGTATTATGCTTTTAAAATTTGGCTCCTACTTTTTATATTTGTACTATGGAGGCCATTTAACCATGGGAAGGTGCAGGACAAGGGCAACGGACAGGATGGAATTCACTCATCCACTAAATCTATCACAGCCATAAACATGTACAATGACAAAAATAAATAAATAAAAATAAAATAAATCCTACACATTCTGCTTTTAGGTGGCAACAGCTTCTTACATGTTCCACAGAATGACAATTTATGCAACTGATGTTCTGAATTCCCAACATATACAAAATGTAGTATGAGAATCTGCTTTTCCAAGTTTGGTTTTCCTTACTATTTTTTTTAAATCAAGGCATTCTTAAATTTTTTATCTATTTGATTTGATTAGATTAGGGGGTCCCCAAATTCTTCAGTTCATAAATCCTTTCATGAAGTTTAGATTGTTCAACCCAAAACATTTATTATATTAAAATAATTTAATAAATGGTACTATACCTATTTAATATTACTGCACACAACAACAACAATAATGGATAGTCCCATTGACCTTTGTGAGGTTGATACTGACTACTTTGAAGAACCCGGGATTAGATTAGGAAAAATCCACTAAAATGAATTCACCAGCATTACCTGGGCAGTGCCATCATAGCAAACAGATACCAGTCTTCCATCATGATGTGGACTCCAAGACAAACTAGTGATCTTGGCTGTGTGTCCAGCCAGTGTACGAAAAGGCTCTGTGATTATTACAGGCTTCTCTGGAGAACTCTCTAAAGAGAAAACATCATGTTTGAATGAGCTCAAATCTTACAACTTACTTTTCATATAATTTTAAAACATGTTTAGAACATTAAAAAAATGAACACAGGAAAGCCAAAGGGAAAAAACAAACAAATAATACAGAAAAGTATAAAGGAAGAAAGAAAAGATGAGATAGAAGAAAGCAATTAAGTATTATTGCTGCACTGGATCTTCCTGAATAATATTCTGACCCTTTTCATGAAGAGAACAATCTAGCCATTGTGGACTGGCTATCTTATAGGAGATGAAGCTTTAAACATGTTTTACTTTAGACCAGAACAATTAAACATGTGGTCTTATTCAAAATAATATAGAAGGTGAGAAACAACATTTTAAACAGTGACTGGTGGCAAGAATTGGAAACATAGTCACCTATGACATTCTTGATATTATGTACATAAATAGTAGCATTATTTGAACCAGAAGCTATCATATAACTCAGTTCTGGTTGTGTCCCATGCTCATGATGCCAACGGATAACATTGATAAGTTTATGATGTTGCTGGATGGTACACAGCAGTTTCAAATGAGGAGCCTGAAGTATTTCAATTGATCTGCAAGATTAAAAATGAAGTGCCAGTTAATACAGAAATGGGAGAAATAAGAACTTTAGTCTCTGTTCTTCAAAAACAATTCATAAACATACATTATAATCCCACCCTAAATATCCTGCAAATTGGAATATTTTATTACAAAGCACAGCCATCTCTATTTGTAAATATGCACATATTTTTGATATGAGTTATATCTGCTTGCATGGTATGATAATTTTATGAATATAGAGATGCCTTAAATCATTATGTTTGATGAATACAAAGATTTGGCAAATTTTATTCCATGATATTAAAATGAAATGGTATTAGATAGACACAAAAAGGGCTGAAGCCAGATAGAGTCCAATTATTAACCTTGTCAATTATATATTAAAACAGCGATAAGTCAAGAGCATATAGTCAGCCATTCAAAACACATCATGACAACACAATCAGTCAAGTATCTGGAAATGTCATTTTGTCTGCTTTTACTTTATTTGCTCATGTCTATTGGGAAAATTTCTCAGTGAACTAATTAATTATATATATTTTTAAATCCCTGAAGAATGTTATACTGATCTTGTTGCCTAGTAAAGGAGTTCAAAAGATAATTTGTCATAAAAAATAAATGAGGAAGGCAAGTCAATATACTTGACTCTCAACCACTATACTTGCTACTAAATGGCAAATTAGCATTGCGTCAAAATTTCAGCACATACCCATCTTCGTTACCAATAGCCAAAAGAGTACCATCTGGTTTCCAGCTGATTTCTGTATGTGCTGGTAATTTGTGCTACAAGAAAATAAATAAAATTATAGAGCCTTAATAATACTGACATCCATTTGATAAATAATGTAAAAATAGTTAACTGAAGGTTTTCAGGGAGAATAGAGGAATCAGGGAATTGTATCAATTTTTACAATAACCTGACACAGTGTTTCTCAACTTTGGCAACTTTAAGATATGTGAACTTCAACTCCCAGAATTCGCTAGCAAGCCACATCTTAAAGTCACCAAAGCTGAGAAATACTGATCTAGCAGCTACCACCAGACAAAGGGAAAAAAACAGCTTGATGTGTAATGGTCAAGATATTAGACTAAAAACCTGGAGACCATACGATTTAATCTTTCCTTAGGCTAGATAACTGGTTTGATGACTTTGAGTCAGTCATATTCTCTCTCAGCCCTATCCACTTCACAGGATTGTTGTTTTGAGAGGTGGGAGCATTATGTCCATTGCCTGAAGTTATACAAAGTAAAGGCATATATAAAAGAAATAACTAAATAAAAAAAGCCACCATATAATTTCTATTTATCTAAATTTTGCAGAAAAATAGTTTATTTTTTCAGTCCACAGACAGACATAATTTTTCTAAAATCTTAAATCAGTCAGAAGATTATAATTAAAAACCACTCTGTAGGAGGCATCTGACTATGGAGTTTGAACATTTATTTAAGAGTCTCTCATCACAACTTATTTATTTACAGGCTGTCTGTCTCTCATTTATTATTTATATTTATAAAACAATACAGATACATTAATTGTAAGAACAACTAAGAGCAATCTGAACAAGTCATGCATCCCAGCATTTATACAGGAGATCTATAGTAATATTTCCCTAAAATAGATACAAATATCACAAAAACAGCCAGGAAAAATTCAGGAAAAGAGGTTAGCTTGACAGTGTGCTACCTTCAGAAAGACGTGAGGATGAAAGTAATCTCAGCAAGAGATCAGAAACTGTGCTTTCATAATAGTTTTTTGGCTCCACCACTTCAGTACTGGACACTCAACAAGATGTATACTTAGCATTAAAATGAAACATGATATATGATGCAATAAAACAAGTGGCTGGATGCAAGTTGCAGAAACATAATGGCATGATAGATGGCAATTTTGCTGCAACAGATAACACAATAATTTGATATGATGAAAGTTCCAGAATCAGTGGATCTGGTCAATCTACTTGGAAGGCTTTTAAATATTTTCTGAAGTTATAATAGAAGAATGAAACTTTCAAATGTTTAAAATTTTAAATATCTAACAGATTTCCAGTGAAGAAGATGATAGAAAAAACAAAGTAGTACCTTTTGCTTTAAAGATTGCTTGGGAAATTCAAGGCGGTATTGAATTTATTTATAAGAATTTTTATTCTGCTCCTTTCTTATAGGCTCTGAGTAGTATATGAAAGTCAGAACTGATCATCTGCTCATGAAAATCGGAACTGCTAATGATTACTAAATCATAACTGTACAGTAATAGCCTATGTCCACTGCTATCCTGGTTATTTGCACTAAGTCTTTCTCTCACTAATGCCTATGCTGTTTTGCTTCAGTTCTACTTTAATCAATGGTTCCTTTTTTTCAACCATGTTTCTCCCATTGTTTCCTTATACCTGTATTTTTCAGACCACTGCCAACACTCCATTTTGATTAGTTTATCTAACATTCTGTTCTCTTATGTAGTATACAATTTGTACAGGTAGTCATTAACTTACAACAGTTCATTGAGTGACTATTTGAAGTTACAACGCCATTGAAAAGTGACTTATGACTGTTTTTCACATGTATGACTGTTGCAACATCCCCATGGTCATGAGATCAAAACTCCGACACTTGGCAACTGATTCAAATTTATGTCTTAGTCATGTGATCACCTGTGTGACCTTCTGACAAGCAAAGTCAATGGGGAAGCTAGATTTACTCAACAAATGTTTCACTTAGCAACAGAAATTTTGGGCTCAATTGTGGTCATAAATCAAGGACTACCTGTACTGACCTTAACAATGCTGGGAAATTTCTTCACAAAGTTTAGTCTTCCTGCAGTCTTGTTGTTCATTGCTTATACTTTGCTTTTTATTTACATATAACTCTTATAAACCAACACATTTCAAAGCATTCTATCTTATTACTTGCTTAGAATCAAGAAGCTGAGAAGAGTTCTAGGAACATCACATGATGTATCCCAATCACTTCATCAGCAGATTCTAGACCTGAGAAAATTGGAATAATTTTTATCAGCAAAATGTTGCATATAACAATTACTAATTGTTCCTCAGAAGACTGGTAGTCACCTTAAACAGAGCTGCTGAGGCACACTGACTAACATAGTAAGGCAGAAAAGTAAGTTTGTGTTGCCACACGTAATGCCTCAGTGTAATCTTGAACATGAGCTATTACCCTTCTTTAATCAAGTTCAGTTCTGAACTTTTTGCTATTCACTTTGAGTAAGTTTCATGCCCCATAGCTTCTTAACATTCTGTACCAGGCCCTCTTCCTTACCAGGCCATCTACCTGACTTAAGATTTTAATCTCAGCCTGACTTCTTTCTATTTTGTTACAGATGGTGAATTGCCAACAGCCCAGTTCACACAAAACTGAGCATTCTATGCCAGTGTTCTGAAATCAGACGTTACTTTTTTCTACTTGAAATATAATACAGATGGAGAAATAATAAGCAATTTTCATTCTTAGGTCAAAATTCTTACTCACTTTGATTGAATTTGTTTCCCGAATGAGTTTGTTGATATCATGGGCTTCTCCATTCAGATTCCAAGGATTATGTTGGAAAACAACTCCTTCTCCTGCACAGCTATACAAGGTTATGGAAGGTCTATCACCATCTCCCCCTAAAATAAAGAAAACAATTGTTTCTCATACGTGCATATTTTAATGCAATCAGTATAAAAATCTAAAACTTATAATTTCAAATATCTCTTTTAATGTAATAACTACATCACACTTTACTGGATCAAAGCACTATCATGCAGAATAACTGATGATTTAAATAATCAAATTACTGCAAAGAGCAATGGTCAATTTGAGTATTCCTGATGTTTATGATTATATTATGAAGCACTTTCAAAACTTGGGAAGATCTTAATAAAGTTTGAACATGTCCACCATGGGTGGGGGAGAAGATAATGCTACTTCTAGAGCATTATCACAACATGTGGACCAAGTAAAAAAATCAATGCAAAAACTATAAACAAATTTATATGACTTACGTAAAGACAGTGGAGGAACTGGAGGTCCCCAAACTAAAGTATACACAGTTTTCTTATGATATGTGCTGGAGACTTGTGGAGGCCTTACAGGAAAAAATATCCAAAATTGGCATCATTTTTTATTTTTATTTATTGTTTTATCATAAAAAAGATAAAATACAAAATAAACAAACCAAAACACTGGCATCATTTTTAAAGGAACACATGACAATATCTGAAGTAACCTCCTTCAGCATTATTTAAAATATCAATAGAAATGAGGAAAAGTCCAATAATTCCTTTAAGCTAGAACAGCAACATTTTCCACAATCCTACTGCACTCCTTAAAAGTACGTCTGGTTGAGAACAGAAGAATAGCATCAATTTCCTTTTTATTTTCTCAATATAAGAAACAGTAACAATATTAATGACCCCCTCTTGATAAAATTCTGCCCTGTTCTGTGACTTCTGTGAAGGATAAGAATGAACATACAAAATGCATTATAATTAAAGAGTAATACTAACTGTGGTGATGCAACGGAACAAATTATGAATGAGAACTAAGAAAGAACTGGGTTTCTGGAAGATTTTGAATTGGAACATGGTCTGAAGAAGTTCTTTCAGAAAGTTTTCTTAGAATGAACTTGGATTTGGTTTAAATAAAGTAAGTAAATTAAAAACTAAAATGTTAATTCTATGGTTCTATCAAGTCTCTATCCCTAATAACATATGGAATTAGGCTGACACGGTCCAAGACTCTTGCAATCTTCATATATTTTGATACCTTTGAGTGCATACTATGCCAAATCTGGGCAGTTTTGGCTTATCACCTATTGTTATCTGTGATGGTTTACTGAATAGTGAACCAGCCATATATTGATTATTCAAAAAATTACAATCAAAGTTAATCATGGTTCCTCATTATATACATAAGTAACTACTAATGAACAAAAAATAGTTGTATCTTACTTGTTAGAGTAGGTATCATAAATTCCAACTTTTCCATCATCTGTTCCAAAAGCTAAGCAGCCTTCCTTTGTTGGATGCCAAGCCAGCTGCCAACAGAAAACACATTTAAGATTTCAACACTACTGTCAGAATTGTGGATCAATGCAAATTATATTCCAGCTGCACTGTGTGACATTAACACAGCTGATACATAAATATACTAAAAGTATATCTACACCAGCAGAACACGTCATATATACTAAAGGACATTTGTTAGCATTCTCCTTGTTAGCCTTGTTCACTTGCAGAAAGCACCATAAATAGAAAACTAATGATGCATGACGCTCTCTGTGATTGAAGCTACTTTTAAGTAAGCAAACAAACTAATAAATAAAACATTACATTAAGTATTCTGACAATTTAAAATAATTAGAACTACATTATCTTTAGATAGATTTGCAGGTGTAGTATTTTTAGAGCATGGTACCATAGTAATAGTTGCCAGTAAAAGAATGAAGTTATTAAACTTAACGATTCATGATCAAAGTTAATTATAGCAGTTCATTACATTATTTTTAAATACCACTTTCTAGTGTTGCTGTTAAAAGCAGATTTTGTTTTTTCATTATCTTAACATCTGTGCTCAAATTATGCTGAGAATTGTTTTCTTATCTAATGGCCATGACATAAACAGTGATTTTAATTAGTATAATGAAAACAGCAAGCTTTATTATTATGTTAAAATAATATCCTTAAAATGAAATTATTTTAAATACATTTATTATTTCTGACATTTTAATATGTATATAATTAGCACTCATAGTACATAAAACGTAAGCAATATCCAGTGTAGGAAACCATTGATTTCAGTGAGAAAATAAAATATATATTGAAAACAGGAGCAGAACTGTACTTACAGCTGTGACTTTGGATTTAATGCCCTGCCAGAAAGTTTTCACATCATAATGATTATTAATTGACATGGTGTTCCACACTCGGAGCATGCTGTCCCCAACTCCAATAGCAAGGCAGCCTGTATCTACAGGTGAAAAGGCCAGGCTGTAAACAAACCCCCCAAGAGAAGGCATAGTCCAACAGCAATTTGAAGTTGCCAGATCCCAACACTTCACCTACAAAGAAAAAAAGATGAATGGAGCTTCAGTAAAAATTCACCAAGTCAAAAGCCACAGAAAAGTTCAATAGGAAAATTATAAACATTTTCCAAAGAATTTCTGAATGGAAGCACTGATCTGTTCTAAGTTAGATTCCTGCTGATATTCTAGGGATAAATACACTAGAATTCTACAAATTCTACAAATACTAGATTCAAGCTAATGTGCTGTTTGATTCAATGTATTCTTCTGCATGATAGCTAAGATATTAAATGCTGAAGACCAAAACTGAGTGAAGTCCAGTTCCAAAAACTGTGAAAAGGAGTCAAAGTGAACTGTAATGCACCAAAGACAAAACAGATTTATGGTAGTAATTCAAATGGAAATGCCACCAAACTTGCAAAAATCCCTCACAAATA
The DNA here is from genome assembly GCA_009733165.1 of Naja naja. Classification (NCBI taxonomy): domain Eukaryota; kingdom Metazoa; phylum Chordata; class Lepidosauria; order Squamata; family Elapidae; genus Naja; species Naja naja. The sequence continues at coordinate 91,373,600 of CM019149.1, read as the reverse complement.
TTTGATCATTTTTCTCTGTAGGCAGATCAGTTATCAGCAACGATATGGGGAAAAAAGAGGAAGAAATCTCACACATTCCTAAAATCAGCAGGAAAGATTGATCAACATTGATAGTAGCCTAGCAGGGACATTTGTGGAATCTTCAAATCAGAACATTCTGAAGAACTTTTTAAAACAAACAAGCAAGCATGAAACATGATCCTTACATCTCTGTCCATTGAAATGGAAAAAAGAAGCTGTCTGTCTTCTACTTGCAAAGAACACAAGTTGAAGACTATTCTAGAATGGTTTTGTCCTTCAGATGAAGTTCCCAGGAGTTCCCATTTCCGCTTCCCAGGTTGGGCTAAATCCCACTTCAGCAATTCACCACTATGAAAAATAAACATGCAGAAAGCAAGAATCCATTAATTCATAATGTAGGTCGTTTTTTTAAAGTATATAATCTTTTACACTAAGTATAGTCATATTGCAAAAAAATATTAAATAGTTGTAAACAAATATTAACTGCAATGTTTTGAAGGCTCTATTTTAAAACAAAAATTCAAAAAGATTTCACACACACAGAATGCTGATTATAATTCACAGGGAAATCTTAATAGATTGTTTAAGAATTGGGAAACATGAAACATACAAGTCTAGAGACATATACAAAATGTCCCCAAACTAGTGCACTCCAGATATGTTGAAGATGCAATTAACAGAATTTGAGTCTGTATGCCCAAAGCCGCAGGATTCTAGGCGTTGTAATCTTCACACATCCAGAGGGTGCTTTTTGAAATATAAAACAAATTGTTTAGAAAGAAGAAAGGTTGGATGTGTATCCAGTAAACACAGAAAATATATAATGCTAAGGAATTAATCGACAGCTTCCCCAAACCTATTTTCTTATACTTTTGCCTTTCACTCAGCCATTTGAGAGAATACTCACCCAAAGCAACTGGAGAGAATGCATGTGGGCTGATCTGAGGGCCAGTGTAGTGTTAACCAAATACGCTCTTTGACCATTGGTTCAACACTTCCACCTCTTCTTTTCAAAAATGGCAATTTCAAGCTCATTACCACTAGCAAAAGAAAAAAAAATAGAGACTTCAAGCCTGCCTTAATATCAAAATAAAGGGGAAATTCCAAAATGAAATTTCACTTAATTTTATTTTTAAAAAAACCCTTGCACATGTTCTATAACATACAGACTGACACAGACATAAATATTATTGAACATAATACATCTTATTTCTGATTGGATACATGAAATTTAGTTATTTACTAAGTTCAGAAAGCAAAATTTTCAATGAATTGTTAAATCTTGTTACGGGGTGGGTGGGGGTTGACCTTCAATGGAGCAAAGAAAGAAAACGTGTACTTCCTGCAGCAGATTACATTGTTTAATTGATGAGACCTGGAGCATGCCTGTTCAGCCTGCTCATATGAAATGGGCAAAAACAACAGGAGAAGGGCCCATCAGAAAACTGGGGCATGTGCCATGAAAAGCTTTATACCTTATAACTGGCATCTTGAAAAGCATAAAAAGCCAACTGACAGCCAATGCCAGCTGTAATAAAATTGATATAATTTGATTATTTGTTAGTACTAGACCCTGAATGACAACAAACTCAGTTTGGCAGTTTCATACAGATGTTAAACAGGAGTATCAAGCTTTAAGGAACCCCACAGGTAAGAGCTCAAACTCTTCCTCATCATACTGACTGGAATCACACACAGAAGAAGGATAATCAGAACATAGTGCTCCTATTCCCAATTGCTTAGTCTAGTCAATCCATAATGATGGTCAATGGTATCACTGAGAGATCAAAAACCAGGACAATTGCAGCATTCCCATTCTGGCTCTGCCAGAGGCCATTTACAAGCACAATGGCCGAAGTCATAGTCTAAAGGACCCTTTCTTATTCCTCAGGAATTACATGCTCAGACTCAACCCAGCTAAACCCAGCTAAGATTGAGCTTCAGGCATTTCAACAAGACTTGCCCATAGTACAAACTCCAAGGGGATCTGAACAGCTTTAGCAATTATAATGTTGGCTTTATTATAAAGAAAGACTATGTGCCATTTCAACACATTTAAGCTCACACAATTCAGAATTGGATGTTATGTTAAATGACATTTGAGGAGGCAGCTCTTTTCTTCAAATTATTTTTAGAATGCCTTTTTTTAATCTTAATTAATAAAAAGTTAACACTGTGAAGAGAAAATAGAGAGAAAAAAATACCACACTGTGTTGCCAAATAATGTATAATTTCTCCAGACTTACCTCTATTTGTATTACAGCTCCATACACGAATGCTCTGATCTTTGCTTCCTGAGGCCAAATAATAGCCTTTTTCTACACCTGCTTCTTCTGTTATGGCTCCTGTAATGGCATCTTCTCCTGAAAGTATTCAGAAATCAGTTAAAAGTAGTATCGTATTTTTTGGTTCCACTACAGAACTAATATTATTACAAGATTCACACTGCTTTTATATTGCAATACATATGCTTTGTATATACCTTGGAAATCTTGTTTAATGAACAGAGCATCTTCCCCAAGCACAGGGCACCATGCCAAAGAATGTATTTCATCATCATGACCTCTCAGGCGATGAACAATATTTCCCTTTTTGCTGATGTCCATAACAATCACAATCCCATCCTTATAGCTTGAGATAAAAAGATTTATATTGAGCAAGAAATATTTAATCTCTTAGCTAACAAATCATGTTCAATAAATAATCCCAATATTAGATGCAGCCCTTTCATGTTTGTAATGTAATCTTTGTTGTTTGTAAGAGCAGAGGGATAAACATAAACCTTAGGACAGAAGTGCTTACATGGGCTAATAAGTGAGAGAAAGTGAGATTTCAGCCCATATGAACTGTAAACAAATGATTTTTTTTCATAATCTATAGAATGTTAATAGTTCATTGTTTCTGCATGAAATTAATGAATCTGAACAGCAAAGCTTCCCAGTTGGATTATTTCTCAGCCTGCCAATAATCATACAACACAACAGAAAGCATTCTATGTTCTATATCTGCAGATATACAGTATAGTTTACGGGGAAAAACAGGTGCTTCTGAACATAAAGCATATGCTTTCGTGGCATTACATCAGTTTGTAAAATTACTTTATGCAGATACGGAGCAATGCATACTTTAAGTCAGTCTGTTTATTTTCACCATTATTCTAGAAATATAAATCATTGAAAGAAGATAAAGTAGAATTAATCAGCATTCTAGACTCAGACTAGGGTTGAAATATTTTTCTCCATAATCATCTCTTCAATGTAATCCTAACTAAAACATGTTAGGATGATTCAGGTCTTTCCAACCTGTATTTAGCCAAAGCTTTCTATATATTGAAATGGTGTATCTGAATAAAAATCTTTACTGTATATTAAAATGAAACCAGCTAAAGAATTTATTGCCCTTTGGTAAAACATGAGGATCTATTTTAAAACTCATGGCTTTTTTATTATTGCATTTATTTTTCATCCCTTTCTTTAACAAACCCTTTGCCTTCTGCTTGTCACTCTCTAATTGAGTGTTGGTTGTTAACATAACCAACATTTTTGCACTAAGAACTTGTAACTCCCACAATGTATAGAATAATAACTTCCGATAGCGCTATAAAATTAGAAGTAGGATTGAAACAGAAGGAACTAAAATAATTTGAATTCAACAACTTAATTCATCACTTGTTATAAACACTATGAAACTAACACAACACCCCTGGTTTTCCTCTAGTATTTGGCAGTGACAGAACAGTTTGGTGAGTGGTTAAGCATTAGGCTAATAAATGGAAGATTGTGAATTCTAGACCTGCATTTGACACAAAGCCAGTTGGGTGACTTTGGACCAGTTATTATCTTCCAAAATGACTAAATGAAGGAAAACTAGATTGTAAGCCAACTTAGTAACAGAATATTTTTGCTTGTTCTTAATGAAAAACATTCTCCCTGAACATCCTTGCTTTCCATATTTTTAAAGTCTTAACAAAGGGCATGCACAGTATGGAAATTGTATTTTGCTTCAAAACCTCAAACAGATTATTTGAATTCATTAGTTTAACCAAACTAACAAAGCAGCTTGTAGTTCAATCAACTGAAACCTGGAACAATTTGGCTGTTCCAACTTTTATCTATGCAAAATATGGAGAGTCTTATAGGGCAGGTATGCTAATGTTGGGTGTTCCTCTCCTACATGATTTTTGGGTCAGCCTGCCAGCTGATTTGAGGTCCAAATGTTTGAAGCAGATTCAGAAGGCCACATGCAAAAAATGAGGGAGAATCTGATTCATCAGTGAAATGGACACCACTGATAAAACACTTATTTCAACCTTACTCATGTAAGTATATTGTATTATAAATTATGTCAAATGTATAAACATTTGGTCCTTACCCAATAGCTATCAGATTTTCATGGTGAGGAGAACAAGTAAGACAGAATATAGTTCTAGGTTCTGGAAAAAATTGTTGACTATCATTTCGATTATGCCAGTAACAAATCACTATCCCCTTCTCATCACCTGATACAATAAGATCTTTTGCTCTGGGTGACCAGTGCAATGCAGAAATTGTATTCTAGAGGGAAAAAAAGCAGCACAGTTAAAAGGAAAATTAAATGTTGATATTTTTGAGGTTTTGTAAAACATGCAAATATATAAAAGCCAGAATTTAAATTTGCAACTATTTCTCAGTTACTTCCAGAGTCCAGTGGGTGCACTTGTTAACAATCAAAGGCCAATAACATATGGAGATGAATCTGCCTCATATCACTTCCAAGGTGGAAACTGGGACAATGATCTCTATCTCTTTCTTTCTTGAAATAATAACCAGCTATTGACTAGAGTACAAAATAATTCAAGAGTACTTTATAGAAAGAAATTAAGAAAAATATTTTCCAAACATTTCATAATAACCATATTATATTTTAAACACATGAAATCTAAGTATCTATGACCTATCCAATCACATGTAAATAAGGATGAGAACTAATTCATTTGACAATGAAGGTTTCAGTAATAATCATATCAATCTTTATTTACTCTTAAGATATTAGAATTATCATTATTGATATCAAAGAAAAACTTTCATTTGGAAAATATATTTTCATTATCTACGCATCCAAGAGACAACAAAATTAGAAAGGAGAAAGACAGGTAGCAGGATTCAATAAAATAAACAGACTGCACGACAATATTTTTTCATACTATCTCACAGCCTGTCATCCAGATAAAATACACACTGTACAAATCTTGATAAATATTTAATTGCATGTTCTTCATAACAAAGATTTCAGTGATGTTTGGCAAACTCAAGCCTACAGTTTATGAAAAATTGCTCCAGAATATAGTAAAATGTGTATCACAACCCAACTAGTGATCAAGAACTACCATTACCATTTTACATTTTACCTGATGTAGTGTATGTTCCATCATTACAGTCAAAGTCTGGACATTCCAAATTTTCACAGCTCCATCATCAGAACTGCTGGCACAATAGTAGTTTTGTCCAGGGTAGGGGCAAAATGTGAAGCCAGAAACTCTTTCAGTGTGGCCTATTAATTCCCCTGCAATGAAAAACATACTACCATGTTTCCCCGAAAGTAAGACCTAGTGTGTTTTTGGGAGCCAAAAAAAATATAAGACATTGTCTTATTTTCGGGGAAACACGGTACTTATAAAATAGATCAAGTATTTTGTTGAACAATTCTAGCCCAATTAACATCCCTAATTCCCAGCTAAAGGAACAGCCCATTCACAATGTTGCAATCTTTTTAGGATTTGGATTCAAATTATTTTCAGACATCAGCTCCACATAATATAGTAAGCACATTTAAAGATACAAAAGTGAACAGCAGAATGTCCACAATGGATGAGATAAGAAGACTGTCTTAATTTGACAAGAGGCAGCCTTTTTGGGCAAGGCATTCTGTAAGTCAAGAGGCACAAATGATGAAACCCTTTCTATTATGGCTATCCACCTAATTCTATTTGGTAGGGAAAATAAGAAATGGATCTTTGGACATAGACTGACCAGTATGTGTGGCATATTATATTTTTCTCAATCCCTTGGCTTCAAGTTTTAAGGGACCTCTACCAGAACTCCGAATTCAATTTAGAAATAGACAAGAAGTTAGAGCAAAGCCTACTGCTCCTACATAGGGAGATTTCTAAGCGAACTCAGTTGTTCGCATAGTGTTTCCAAAATTTAAACAGATATGCTCCCTTCACCAAATATAACAAGTAATGCATTGCTCCTTCATACAGAGCATATTTCATGTGAGTGAATTAACAGGTATTACTGAGTCAGTTTGTAAAATGGACCTATGTGCATATTTTCTCTCTATACCTAACCTCTCCTTCATACAGAGCATATTTCATGTGAGTGAAATTAACAGGTATTACTGAGTCAGTTTGTAAAATGGACCTATGTGCATATTTTCTCTATATACATAACCTTATAGCTAACGGTAACCCTATACCTAAATTTAGTAGCAGCGGAGCCAAGACGTAATAATCGTCTTAATACAGTACGCTGGAACTATAACTCCTAGGAGGCTGGTCTTCATAATTGGAAAACTGGACTGATAAGTCTGCCGAAGGCTTTCCTATTTGGTCCCCATCCACCGAAGGACTATTTTATTCTGGCTTTTAAGTCGAGAAACGGGAACTTGTTATTCTTTCCCAGGACCGCCCTGAGAGAAAGGGCACAAGCCGCTTAAGGCACCACCGAGGGGGCTGATGGAGGAGGACCTCCCCTGCGGATTCTCAGCCTGGAGCCACCTACCATAAAAGTTGGGAGCGGTAGGGCGGACCTCCAGGAGACACACGCTGTGACGAGCCGCGAAGCCGAAGAGATGCCCATCCTGGGAAGCGTCGCTGCACCGGCTGCAGTACCAGTTAGGGGAAGCCGGCAGCACGCTCTCGGCGGCTCCAGCGCCCAACGCCGCTGCCATTGCGCGAGTGCCGAGGAAGCGTCGCTGTCACGTTGCGCTTCCAGGAGGCTCCCGGCAGCGGTCACCACGCACCGCCGTAAAGCCCGCTCTAACCTCCCTCACGTGCTGTCGCAAGGGGAAGCGCCGTTACGGCAGATGCTTTGGGTTAATTTTCCGGCTTCTGCCGTAAAGGCGGTCGGTCGGTCCTTGACTGAGAGCTGGGAAGATGGCGCTGCCGGGGATGTTCTATGGTGAGTCTTGCGGGGCGAGCGGGTTGCGAAAGGCAGGTACTTGTGGATCCCACGACTCACACCTTCTTTCTCTGTTGCAGGGATTTCCCGCGGGTGGAGTCTTGGAGGTTGCCCTCAGGCCGGCAGGTGAGCTTTGGTACCTGAAGTTCGCGGCAGTTAAGAAATCCATCAAGGGACGAAATTAGAATATGTGAAAACAGTTATTTAGCTTGGTTTCTTCTGGTATCCTTAGCAATGCTGTATTAATTTCGAGAATAATCTGTTATTGACCACAGACCATCCCCCAAGCTGATGAATCTGTTGGGAATAAGATATTGCTAGGAGGATCTATTACTTCCTTTCCCCCTTATTTGTTTCTCCCTCTGCCCTAGTATTTTTTGTTTTTTCCCAATAATGCTGTTTTGAGAAAAGCTGTAATTATTTATTTGAATTTTAATGAAATTAACACATTCAATATTGCTTGTATTTTCATGATTTCTTCCAAGCATTTGCTTTCTCTTAATATATCTGTCTCAACTAAAGTTTTCAAAATGGATTACAAATTACAAATGAAATATAAGTGCATAATACAAAGGGCCCCACATCATGCCCTCAGGCTGTGTTTGACATCATAATCCAGCATATTGAAACAGTATTCCCAATGGCTATTATAATACATTTTATATCCTTTAAGATGTTGCAAAGCTCCTTGTAACCAAGAATGATGATGAGTGATTCACAACTCTTTGCATTTTCAAATCACAGATTGAAATCATATGAACAAATGAATTAAAACAGGTTATGTTCAATCTCCTGTTTGTCCTTGCAAATTAGCATGGATTAAATTTAATAAAAGCTACAATACATTTTTTAAAACTTCATAAATAGTATTTTGTAAACATGGCATACTATACCACAGTTTTCAAATTGCAGGAACACACTATATAGTTGATCAGATATATTTTTTCCTGAATTCTACTTTCTACTTTCCTGAAGCAATGGTAGTGGAAAAACCATGTTTCTTTGCTCCCATCATCCACTTCACTTCCAGTAGAAATCCCTGTTTGGAACAAGTGTCAATGATATACAATAAGTTTCTCTTTTTTATAATATACTAGCCGATAACCTGGCATTGCCCAAGTATTTATTTATCCCAGTCCTGTATTAGACAGGAAAATCCTAACTCAGTGTTGCAGCATCATATATTAAAATATAAATTAATATAACAGAAAATGACAAAACACATTAGACATGCCAAAAATACATCTAACAAATAGCAAGGTGACCTCTGACTTTCTTTTAATAAAGAGATATAATCACCTCTCTCTAGGTTCAAAGAAATAACATCTATCTATAAAATATGTTATAATACTAATGATTAATTTACTAAAAACCAGCATTCCTAAAATATTTATTTATTTATTTATTAATTATTGGGACTTGTATCCCCATCTCCAAGACTCAGGCTCACAACTAAAAACAGCAACAACAATAAATAAATAAAGAATTAAACTAAACAAGCCCCAAAGAGAATATAATTACAAAGAATACAAAAATAAAACTACCCTACCCAAAGGGTCACAGCCCAGATTGGTCAAACAACCAGGTCTTCAAGTCATGGCGGAAGGTGTGGAGATCAGGGGCCAGGCGGAGCTCCAAGGGAAGTTGGTTCCAGAGGTCGGGGGCCGCGACCGAATAGGCTCGTCGTCGGGGGACTGCCAACCGGCATTGGCCGGCCGACGGGACCCCAAGGAGTCCTTGTCTATGTGCTCGCACAGGCGGTTAGTATTCGATGTCGGCAGGAGTCGCTCCCTTAAATATTGAGGACCCATGTCATGAAGGACTTTGTATGTTAAAGTTAAAGCCTTGAATCTCACCCGAGTGCAACCGGCAGCCAATGCAGGCAGCGCAGCAGGGGGTAACATGGGAGAACCGGAAACTCCCATCACCACCCACGCCGCATTCTGCACCAGCTGCAATCTCGGATGGTATGCAAGGGCAGTCCTAAATAGAGAGCGTTGCAGTAGTCGAGTCTGGAGGTAACAAGGGCATGAGTAACGCAGGGCATCCGGTCCAGAAAAGGGCGTAGTTGGCGAACTAGGCGGAGCTGGGCAAAGGCCCCCCTGGCGATGGCCCCCACCTGCTCCTCCAACCAAAGCCATACATCCAGGAGGACCCCCAGATTCCGCCCTATCCACAGGGGTAACACCACACCCCCTATGGTTAATGATGGCCATTCCAGACTGGGCCGGGATGCCGGTATGCACAGCCACTCAGTCTTGGCCGGGTTGAGACGAAGCATGTTTCCGTTCATCCAGATCTGTACCGCATCCAAACACTGGGTCATCAGGGAGAGGGCATCACCGATCTGGCTCGGGGTGGAGATGTACAGCTGGGTGTCAACTGCGTACTGGTGGAAATATTATCTTAATTTCAACTAAAAAGATTAGAAGTAGCCAAATGCAAATAGTCTTACAGTATTTCTTACAGTATTTCTCTATTGAAATCCAATCTAACCTTCAAATTACAAAATCAAAATCAAATTGATTCTTCTCTTTATCATGTAAGAAATTTATCTGTGGCCTCCAAATTATTATCTGTAACCAAAGCAGTCAATTTTGCCATTTCATTAATTTGCCATTTCAAAGTCCATTCTTCTACTGTAGGTATATGTATATTTTTCTTTCTGTCTTTGGGCCTATAACGACCTCACTGCCATAGTCACATGTAAAAGCAAAGTCCCATATTTTTTTCACCTTTTTGTCTGCCATCCCTAAAAACTCCTTCAGATTTCTGTATTAAAACCATTTTCAAATTTTTAATTCCAAAATATGAATCCCAAATCTTTAGAAATGGAGCAACAGGAAACAATATGGATCCAGATAGCTCATCAGTTTTAACTGAGCCAACAAATGTATCTTCCAAATTCAGTTGTTTTTTGTCAGTCACTAACTTTTAGAAAATATGACTTATCAGATGCTGATGTCTTCCAGCTGAATGAAGAGGACTAGGCCATTTATAGCATCATGGTCCATGTTCTCTCCTATGACATTTTTTATGATCAGGAACTACTACCGTAGGTAATCTGGCCCGAAAATCTGTGATATAACAGTAGGGATAACATTACTTTGGTGACCTTCTCCTGTAATCAAAATACTAAGTTGACAAATTGATCCTTGCTAATGTTGCTATGAGACATTGATCATATAAAATCTCCCAGTTTTGAATAATCCTGTGGTAGTTACAGCCAGATGCTTCTCTCCACAAATTCCATGAGGGCTGACTTAACATTAAGCAGAATAAGTAAAGTAGGGAACTATAGAAGTGTTTTCATTTGTTTTAAACATTAGAAATAATACAAATGAAGTAGTAATTATTTTTCATGTCTTTTAATAAAAACATGGGATGCTCTCCTGGATGGTGAACCCAGCAGAAAGAAGGCAGGTGAAGGCACAACATATGTCAGCTAGGGGCTTGGCTGCAGGGAGGCAGTTGTAAATGCAGGCTGGCCCAAATTTTTAGGTGACTGTGGGGGTCCCACAACAGTTGTACAAGCACTGGTCACAAGCTCATTTTTTCAGTGCTTTTGTAACTTTGAAGAGTAGCTGAATGAATAGATGTTAATTCAGATCGATTAGCTTTTAAGTGATCTCACGTTCTCTGATAGTATTAAAGCATTATATATTTATGATCACTAGATGGCACTGGAACACCCTGGAAAGCATAAGATATTTGCTTTACACAATAGGTTATTGAAGGAAAACTTTCTTTCCATGAAATTTAAGAATTGGTATAGAGCCAGTAGAGATCTAAAGATACATACAAAAATTTTATAACTTAAGAGGCTTAGGATTTACATGTCTTAGACAGCCAGCTGACTGTTTCTTATCAATGTGAATTTTTTCCCAGTAGCTCTGTGATATCTATTTTTTTCAAATAATTGGAATCAAGTACTACCATATAATATTCCAAAAAGAGATTTCAAGGGCATTAGATATGTGCCTAATATAATAATAAAAAAACAGATCTGCCAACATCTAGAAACAAGTAAAGTAGTAACTAGCAGTCAGCATGGGTTTGTTAAGAACAGATCATGCCAAACCAATCTTATTTCATTCTTCAACATAGTGACTAAATTAGTAGACCAGCAAAATACTGTGGACATAATATATTTAGATTTCAGCAAGGCATTCGACAAAGTAGACCACAACCTACTTCTTAGTAAGCTAGAAAAAAGTGAAATAGATAGCACCGCCACTAGATGGACTCGCAACTGACTGGCAAACCGTACTCAACGAGTAGTCCTTAATGGGTCTAAGTCTACATGGAGGGAAGTAAGCAGTGGGGTGCCACAGGGTTCCGTCTTAGGCCCAGTACTCTTCAATGTCTTCATTAACGACTTAGATGAGGGAATAGAAGGAGACCTTACCAAATTTGCAGATGATACTAAGCTGGCAGGAATAGCTAACACCGAAGAAGATAGGCTTAAGATCCAGATGGATCTTGACAGACTAGAACACTGGGCCGTATCTAACAAAATGAAATTCAATGTAGAGAAAAGTAAAGTCCTACACGTAGGCAAGAAAAACCCAAAGTACACATATAGACTGGGTGAAACCAGGCTCAATAGCAGTAACTGTGAGAGGGATCTTGGAGTCTTAGTGGACAACCAGCTAAATATGAGCCAGCAGTGTGCAGCAGCAGCCAAAAAAGCTAATGCAATCCTAAGTTGTATTAGCAGAGGGATACAATCAAGATCAAGGGAGGTACTAATACCACTAAGCCTTAGTAAGATCACACCTAGAGTACTGCATCCAGTTTTGTTCACCACATTATAAAAAAGATGTTGAGACTCTAGAAAAAGTACAGAAAAGAGCAACTAGGATGATTAGGGGACTGGAGGCTAAAACATAAAATGAACGGTTGCAGGAACTGGGCTTGGCTAGTCCAGTAAAGAGAAGGACCAAAGGAGACTTGATAGCCGTCTTCCAATATTTGAGGGGCTGCCACAGGGAGGAAGGGGTCAAGCTATTTTCTAAAGCTCCTGTAGGCCAGACAAGGATAGAAACTGAACAAGGAGAGATTTAACCTGGAAATAAGGAGAAACTTTCTGACAGTGAGAACAATCAACCAATGGAACAGCTTGTGAGAGTGCCATCACTTGAGACTTTCGAGAAGAGATTGGACTGCCATTTGTCAGAAATGGTGTAGGGTCTCCCGCTTGGGCGGCAGGTTGGACTAGATGACCTACAAGGTCCCTTCCAGCTCTTATTATCTGTTATCAGTTATCTATTATCTGTTAAAATGCCGCTTAGTAATAAGCAGGCATATACAATGGAATGAAGGCTATTGCTGAGCACACTGGGTTGTATCCCAAAAATTGTAAGCCGCCCTGAGTCTCCGGAGAAGGGCGGCATATAAATGTAATTAAAAATAAATAAAATAAAATAAAATTTCACACTCAAATTATTAAATAACAGTAGGGGTGAGTTCCTTTATTTAAAACAATACATTTAGTATTTTTGTCTGTTTTTGTCACAAATATAATCAAATGTGCACTATACACTAAAGAAGGTTTATGTATGATGAAATATTCCTAAAGTGCGTATGTGATATAAATGAATGAGTGAATGTAAGGATAAACAACTGGGTTGGCCAGCCCCAGGCTACACAGTTAAAAAGAAGAAACTGAAAACTGTATGGAAGAATGAATGGAATATAGTAAGTATAAAATGAGGAGAGAATCCAAGAATGACTGATAAAAGTAATAGCGATAATCATCATCTCATTGGCTAGATTCACTCATTGTACTAAGTCAGATGTTTTGATTTTTGCTTTGCAATTCACTCAGTGCAGTTTTAAACCACGTTTTATGGCATAACATAAATATGAGTCAAGTGATTATTGGTTGATTGAAAAAAAGGAGTTAAAAGATTGCTTAGTACAATATTCAAAGCCACATTGATGCTATGGAACCCTTTCTCATCTACAGTAAGCTACCTTTTAATGGGTGAAAGTGACAGCTGCCACTGAAAACCCAATATTTTAACAGTAGTTGAGTTAGGCTTAAGTATATCTATTTCACTTTGCCCCAAAGAATTATATTTGTTGTTTCCATATCTTTAGATTATACATAAATGCAAGATATTAATAAATAGCTATATTTGTGGATATATTATCTTGCAGTGCAGTTGAGGATGTTGGCCTAAAATAAGTATTCTATTGGGTACTAGGTTAAAGAATTAGAATAAATATAGTTTATTTGTGATGAATTTAGCATTCAATGTCATAATTGTTGCAATCAGATGGTCCTTGGTGCTCTCTGGGCTTGGTTGTTCTCTTGCAGACATTTCATTACCTAAAACAGATAACATCATCAGTGGCTAATGAAATGTCTGCAAGAAAACAACCAAGCCCAGAGAGCACCAAGGACCCTTCATTTCAACCCTGAGCTACAAACGTTCTCCTTTATGTATATTACAACCAATGATAGGATTTAGCTTTTGTAAAATGACAAAACCTTGTTTTGTAGGGTCCTGGCATCTTCCAGCATTCCTCTTCTTTCAAATATGTGTAGATCTATCGGGTACAGTACAAAGTGGGAAGAAAAGAACAAGATCACCTATCCTCCACAAGGGCCAGATGAACCCCGAAGACCAGCAGTAAGTCCTAATTTTATGAGGAGTAGTTTTTGAGATCTCTGTTGGAGTTGGCAGTTATAATCATCATCATGTCCTGTGCTAAACGTTGGTCTACAAGCATACCCCACAGTTCTCAGTCTAGCTACAATCTCTGCATCCTTCCATTTAAGATTAATATTTTTCAGATCTTCCTGAAGTGTTTGGTGCCAGGTTTTCTTTGGACTTCCTCTTTTTCTCTGACGATTTGGTGGTGTCCGATTGATTGCTATCTTTGCTGGATGTTCTCACTCATGTGGAGCACGCATCCAGCAAAGCACGTTTTTCATTCTGTCACCACCTCAGAGAGAGTTCAGGAATTACTTCTTTGTAAAATTTTCTCACTTGTGACATAGTCCCTATACTGGATACAAAGAACCCTTCTGGAACAATATTGTTGAAAGATGTTGATCTTATCAGTAATTCTTGTTGTAGATTTCCAGGTCTCACTGGCATAGATGGCAGTCAGTGTGACAATAGCATTAAATAATCTGATCTTGGTGCTGTATTTATGGCGGATGTGGTCCATAGTGAGCACATTTGTTGGAAGACAGCAGTTATAATAAATGTAATGAAATAAATGTTGAGCATTTTATAGCATCTCATTTGAATTAAATTCATAGGCCTGAAATATATTCACTCCTTTTAGCTTTTTGGCATCTTTGAGGTGAGATGGGGTGTGAAAAACCATAGAAGACTGCCATGTCTTCTTTCAAAACAATTCTAGTACTCATCACTGCAGCAGGTCAATAGCCCTCATTTTTGGGAAGGTCCACACTTTAAGATAATGCATTTTATTTATTTATTTAGCAACTGGGCCTTTCTCTTCCAGTGATCAACTGAAAAATACCAGGAAGGGAAAAGTAAGGTCAGATGGAAGACATAATGGTAATAGAGAAGAATGTCAATAGCATAGTTGAGTGGACTCTGGTCATGGGCAGTTAATTCCCATATCTCCTATAAAACGGTGTTAAAATTTAACTGCTTCAATATACCATGCAAATGGGGTTTATATAAAACAATATCAGCCACAACGTCAGGATTTTCTTAAGACACCTGACAACTTTTTCTAGCTAGCTAGCATTCAGTTAGATGAACCAGTATATAAAACTGATCGGCCTGTGATCTCAGATGATTGCCTAGTCACTTCTCATGAGATTTCTGCAGTCTTTCCTAGAAATCTCATGAGATTAGCTGGCTTTTATTTTTTTAAACTGTAATCAAAAGCATCCATGTGTAGAGTCCAAGATGTTATGGGATGTTCTAGGGTTGTGGTTTGTTACTGATATGTACTATTTAAAATAATTTGAATCAAAGAGATACATTTGGGGGTTTGAGTCTTGAAGGATCTTGGTTCTGTCTCTTCTGTGCTCAAATATGGATACATTCATTTAGGGATAAATTGCTATAACCATTTCACATCACTTACACTTTTGTGTAATAAACATTTCATTTTTTTTAAAGGAAGTATACCACAGTCGAAGAGATATCAAATATGACAAGGATAAGATGTGGTACCTGGCCAAATTGGTAAGAGCTTTTTTGGTAGATTTCTTAGATGTTTATATGATCCTAAATTTTCCTGGTTCATCAGTTTATAGTTATTTTATAGTTATGTTACTTCAGTGTTTTACTCAGACCTCAAAGCAATAAGTAAAAACCAATGTTATACAAGTAATCCTTGCTGACTGATTGCTCATACAGTGACTATTTGAAGTTACAACCGCTGAAAAAGGAGACTTACAGCTAATTCTTGAACTTGCACTGGTCACAGTGTCCCCATGGTCATGTGATGACCCAGGGTGGGATTCAAAATAAACAGTCATAAAAAACAGGTGAAGCCCCTTTTATTCCTTCACTTTGCTTCCAAGCTCCAAATATCCTTGACTGGAGACAAAAAAAAACTCCCACACAAGCAGTTACCAGAAGGAGGAAAATGCTGTTTAAATTATGAAGAGTAAAAAACAACACAAACCAAGCAAGATAAGGGCTGGAGGATGTCCACAGATAACAGAACACACTGGGAAGGATGCCAAACTCAGAGAGGAACCATAAACTAGAGATATTTCCATGCTTTGTTTCCAGCACTCACCAGTACACAGATCCATCCTCTTATCCAGTTGTCACAGCTGCAGCCCATGAAGAGGATCAAGGCCCTCTCCTCCTGAGTAGACCACGTCTGTCCCTTATCCTCTCCTTGGGCGCCCTAGTATGGATAGGAGATGGGCCTGGGTCCTCCTCTGACTGCTCAGCCAGCCTCTGCCCTTCCCCAGCCTCCTCCACAACCTCTGGAGCCTCACTTCCACTCCTTGTCAGCTGTTCCTCCTCTCCCTCAAAGTCAGTCTCCACCAGGGGGATGACAGGTCACCTGGTTATGATTTGGGTGCTTGGCAACCTGCGTGCATTCTATTTTGATCACAGTGCCCTGCAGTCATGTGATTGTCTTTTGCCACTTTGACAGCAAGCTTCATGGTGGCATCACATTTAACAACTGCAGTGACATGCTTACCCAGTTGGAACTGATGTCATAAGGTGGACATGGTCATATGATGTTTCACTTTATGACTCTGTTGCTTAACGACAGTTCCAGTCTCTGCTTGCATTGCCCTTTTATGCCAAAATATGTTTGCCATTGAAATCATTTGAGACTTTTTTTGAACAAAATATTATTTCCTTCTATTTCAGATACGGGGAATGACAATTGATGAGGCACTGTCTCAGTTGGAATTCAATGATAAAAAGGGAGCAAAAATAATCAAAGAGGTATGTTACGTTTTTCTTCAAAATGTGTTTCTTTCCAATTTTGGTTAAAGCCACTTATTTGAGAGATTTTCTGAAATTTATTCAATATATGCATATTATTCAATATATTATTGTTAAATTTAAATTTAATATATTATTAAATTTATTATTCAATATATTATTGAATATATTAAAAATATATTCAATATATTTTCTCTGTATATTATGTGGCTCTTTAATTTCCAAAGAGTTTTGTACTTTGGAAAATATAACCATATGGCTGTGGTTAAACTTGATATTTGGGTAGGTGAAAGGGGTCCCAAGCTGTTAGAGAGCAGAAGAATAAAAAAATGCTAATACAAGAAAGTTAAAGAAAGTTTGCTAAACGTAATGGGTTAGAAAAAATATGGCTAATATGTTTTGACAGAAAAGGGAAACAGGTGTAAAATAGAAATGAATCTTGGAAAAAAATGTGATGCTTAATATGAAGGTGGAATGGACTATTTGGAGAAAGGAAAAGTGAATACAATTGTAGGTTGGATTCATGAAACATGCTGAGCTGAAATGTGTTTTGTTTTTTTCTGGCATAGAGTATTGTGTGAATCTAGCCACTATAGCTAAATGTGTTAGCGCAACACACTAACAAATGGAACTATTATAGTATTCATTAACTTAGTTTTCTTAACTATGGCTACTTGAAGAAATCACAATTTGTTCAGTTTGCACAGTGCATAAATATGGTTAGTGTTCTGAGGAAGCCAAGATTCTGGATAGCCGCAGTTATATATGCACACAAGAGTGTTTCAAGAAGACATGGAATTAGAGGGAAAAAATAGGATTGTGGTGTGTAGGTAAGCTCTAGGGATGAGGGAATTGGGATAACCATGCAGTTGCATGAATTGTATGGCAGATGTGCCTGTATGAGAGTGCGAAATTTAAAATAGAAAGTTTTGGTTCTAGACTCTTTCAAAATTATTTAATTTTTTTCTTACTTTTTAAGAGTTCAAAATACCTCAACAAGCCAGTAGGATGAATAGAATAATACTGAAATTCTAAGTGTTCAGGAAGGCCTACTCAATATTGTTGGGGGATGGAATCTAATTAAAGCACCCATCTTAAGGTTGTTGGGGCTGGATGATGTAAGTTGTAGCTGAACATCGAAAAAAGGGTTTAAAAGTTTCCCCTGTCCAGTCATGACCGACTCAAGGGGGCGGTACTTATTTCTGATTCTCAGCCAAGGAGCCTGCATTGTCGGAAAGATGCTTCTGTCAACATGTTGAGCTCTCATTACTCGCCCCAGCTCCTGCCAATCTAGCTGAACAAACATGCCTACATATCCTGAAGTTGAAGAACGCCACCAGCTTCTGCTCCTCTGGGGCATGGACTCGTTTGAACTTCTAAAAGTTAACTAAGGCAATGCTCTGTTCAGTGATCTGGCAGTAAGGCTCACGGAATAAAAATCCCATTACGGAAGCTTCTGCTGTGAAGAGTATAGGATTTTCAATTATGCAGGCCGTTTTGCTAAGCCTCAAATATTCCTTTGTTTCTCTTTGTAGAGCTTTACACTCTTAAATTAAAAATGTTCATGATCTCTGTGACTTTATTATTATTTTTTCCTTTTTCATAATAGATTCTTCTGGAAGCCCAGGAACTGGCGGTGACAAAATATAATGTAGAATTTAAATCCAATTTATACATTGGTAAATACTTTATAATTGTATGAAACTTTCTCAAAAAAAAAAAGCAGAATGTAATGTAATTTATAACTTATAGATAATCCTCAGCTTACAATCACAGTTGGCATCAGAATTTCCAAGATGGTTAAGTGAATCATGATCACTTTTACGAACTTTTTAAAGAAACACTGATATATAATATAAGTAAGATCTGACAGATTGTTTATCACGTTAGAAGGTGCTTAGCTACACATACCACCTTTAATATTTTTATAGTTTTATTGTCTTCCCTTCTTTAATGCTTTATGTAGAATTTTGAATGGTGTCAAACAAGATGAGTCAGTGATGTCACTGATGTAAGACAAGTTTCCAGAAGTAGCAACACTCTTGGCACAACAGGAACAGCAGTAGGCAGAGATAGCTGATGGAGACAAAAAGAGAAGATTTTTTGGGATGCTCCTTTTTTAATATTCTGATCGTTTTGTGTCTTGTGTTTTTTTCCTTTTATGTCTTCTTGGATTTTTATTTAGTTTCAATATTTTGTATTTTAACTTTATTCTGAATAAAATAAAAATATAGAAAAAAGAGAAGAATCTTAAAAAGCCCTACTAGTTTGGAATGAAGGCTAGCAGCTGTCACATGAATAAGTAGTCCGCGACTTACAACAGTTCATTTAGTGACTGTTCAAAGTTACAACGGGATTGAAAAAAGTCTTATGACCTTTTTCACACTTATGACTTATGAGCATACCCATGGTCACATGATTAAAATTCAGACACTTGGCAACTGACTCATTTATGACCGTTGACGTGTCCCTGGATCGTGATCACCTTTTGCAAGCTTCTGACAAGCAAGTTCAGTGGGGAAGCCAGATTCACTTAACAACCGTGTTACTAACTTAACAGTTGCAGCAATTTCCTGGACCAATGGTCCCTACTCACAGTCACTCATGCCCTAGTCACTTCCCGTCTTGATTATTGCAATGCACTCTACATGGGGCTACATGAAGCTCCAGTTGGTGCAAAATGCAGCGGCCTGCATGGTTTTGTGCAGACTCCAGTGTGTACATGTATCACCTCTCCTGCGGGAGCTGCATTAGTTGCCAGTTTGCTTCCAGGTGCAATTCAAGATGCTGGTTGTCACCTTTAAAGCCCTTCATAGCTTGGGACCAGGTTATCTGAGGGACTGTCTCTTGCTGGTCACATCTACCCGACCTATTAGAGCAGGGAGGCTGGGAATGCTGCGGGTCCCATCCCTGAGGGAGATACACCTGGTGGGACCCAGAAGAAGGGCCTTCTCCATGGTGGCTCCCTCTCTCTGGAACATTATTTCCCCAGAGTTTAGAATGTCCCACTTTCTTAATACTCTTCCGAAAGGCACTGAAGACCTGGTTCTGCCAGCAGGCCTGGGGAACCCAGAGCGGGATGAAGCCCATCAAATGGCTCATGTGATCTGCTGTTGTCGGGCGGTGGGAGTTGGGGTGATTTCCAGATTTTGTTCTATTGTACTTTATTAATTTATTTGATTCTTTTTGTTTTTATTGTTTTTTATTTAAATATGGTTTTACATTCTGTAAGCCTCCTCGAGTCGCCATGGGCAAATAGGCGGCAATATAAATTCAATAAATAAATACAATAAATAAATTTACTTAACAAGTGTGGCAAAAAGAGACGTAAAATGGGGCAACACTCACTTAACAAATGTCTCACTTAACAACATAAATTTTGGGCTTAATTGTCTTAAATCGAGGACCACCTGAATCATTCATTCTTATTATTTGGTTGGTTTGATTATCCTAGAAGCCTGAACCGTTTTCTGTTTTCTTTGAGATGCATTAAGCAGATAATGAATTGTTGAACTGACTGTTCTACTAAGTGCTTCTTTGGATCTCTGTTGTAACCAGGTTTTTCCTTTGATATTTTCTAGCTGAATCATTTTCTGGAAAAGGACACTATATAAAAAGAATCCGCTACCATGGCAAAGGCTGTTTTGGGATTATGAACAAAGTCAAATGTCATTACTTTGTGAGATTAGTTGAAGGACCACCTCCACCTCCAGCACCTGCAAAGACTGGATTTGATCAGGCTAAGGAGTACATTGAACAACTTCGGAAACGAACCATAATTAATACACTATGACACCTCTCATAAAACACTATATCTATTTTTCCTTTTTGATCAAAAATGTAAATAAAGTACATTTTATAAATAAGTTTTCAATTTCCTGTTTCTGAAAACAGTCATATATTATACATTGGTATTTAGGAAGGGAGCTTTTGCTAATGGAGAGCTTTTAGAGTTGGAATGGTGGTCAGAAAATAAGATTATTTTTTTGTATTAGATGGTGGAAGGCAATATGTCCAATACTTCTAATACAGACAGAACGTTGTCCTGGTCTGATAAGTGCCTGCATTGAAAACTACTTGGGAATCTTGTGGAAAATTGAATTTCATCGGAAAAGAAAGATTGGATGTAAATAAAACAATTCTCAATGTTGAACAAACAAAACTAAGAGAAAATGTACCTAATATTCCAACTAGCTTTTTAAAAATGTTTGTGCTATTTCATAATGTATCATTAACATATGAAAAATACATTTGTTTTATTGATAATTGGAATTTAGTTTCACGATTCTTCATTATCTTCCAATTCTTCACAAGGAATATATTTCTGAACAGTAAATGAGTGATGCAATGAAATTTCAGTGCAATAAAACATGATTACAGATGGCATTCTGTTCATTTATTTTACTGAGTACATAGAGAATTTTGTAGAACTTGCAACCCTTGAAATTTGCCTGTGTACTCAGGTTTATTGATAAGATTTCTTCAGAAATGCATAAACTAGCAAACCTCAGAAAATAGATTGTTTAGTGGTAATTGCATAGCATGTGTACTTTAGATTTCAAAAAGCATCAGATCATAAAAGTTCCCTTAGTTTTAATGACAAGCAACTTTCTGTCTTATGTATTTTCATATCCTTGTTGTAGATTACAGAACAAAGTTCACTATTCATATAAAAATGTCATTTATTATTTTGAAAAAGCATTTATTGTTGTTTAATTTCTTAATTAAAAATTCTGAATGACTTATAAAATGAATTAAAATAGGAGGTAATTTAACTTAGTGTCCACAGAGTTTTTGTGTATCCATGGACTTTTAAGAGAGCTAATGTTGATTTAAGGCTTTCAAATTCCCTTTGTATTCAAAGGCAAAATCCTTCATATGTAATCTTTGTTTAAAAATCTTCTGTTATCTGGACATTGTTATTTAAATTCATGTGGAGAGGAAGCAGCATACAGGGGGAGGTTCAAAAATTATCCTTATGGTGCCTAGAAAACAACCTGCACCTAAACATCAGCAAGACAAAGAAGATGGTGTTAGACTTCCAGAAGAAGAGAGAGGAACCCGCCCCACTTTACACTGAGGAGGGCTATGTGGAGAGAGTTTCCTCCTTTAAATTCCTGGGAGTCTATCTCAGCAAAGATCTTATCTGGAAAATCAACACAACCCAGGTGGCCAGAAAGGCCCAACAGAGACTCCATTTCCTTAGGGTCTTTCGAAAGAATAAAGTGGAACAATGACTGATGACCTCCTTTTACCAGTCCAGAAAAGAAAGCGTCCTCACATATTGCATTACGGTGTGGTATGCTGCAGATAGACATTACAGAGGGTGGTGAGCACAGCACAAGACATTGTGGGCTATTCCCTGATACCACTGGATGACATCACTAGGGCTCACTGCCTTAGAAGAGTAAGGAAAATTCTCAGGGATGACTCACATCTCAGCACTTCTTCACTCTCCTACCATCATGCCAGCATGAAGTCACTTCTATGGTCAGACTTCTAGTGCATGTCAACTGATAGACTAGGGATTGTCCTCACTGTGAGTTGTGTTGGGGGGGTGCATGAAGGGAGGCTCACCCAATCTCATTGTACACATGTACTCTGACAATAAAGGAAATAATAAATAATGCCACAATTGTCAGCCCTTCAAGGAAAATCAGAAGGGGAAATGGACATCACAGGAAGACCATGACTATCCTTTATTAAGATTGGCTAATAGTTAGTTCCAGCTGCTTGTAATTATTGCAGGCTCGAATCCCACCAGGCTCAAGGTTGACTCAGCCTTCCATCCTCTCGGGGTAGGTAAATTGAGGGCCCAAGATTGTTGGGGGCAATAAGCTGACTTGGTAAAAATGCCGCTTAGTAATAAGCAGGCATATACAATGGAAGGAAGGCTATTGCTGAGCGCATTGGGTTGTATCCCAAAAATTGTAAGCCACCCTGAGTCTCCAGAGAAGGGCGGGATATAAATATGAATAAAAATAAAAATAAAATAAATAAATAATAGCAAATTAATACTATACAATGAGATAAGGGCAGATGAGGACTTTAAGAAATAAAATCTACCAAATGCCCAAAGGCGAATGATGACTGGACCAATAATAATAAGGGAAATTTGTGGTGCTATAAAGAAGCTGAATAAATAGCCCCTGTTCCAGATGTATTATTGACTTTACAAATATTTTCCAAATGAGTTTTATTATCTTTACAAAAAAATAATAAACTCCATTTTAGGTAATGGAAAGGTACCAGATAGTTGGTCAGGAGCATATGTAGCAGTCATTCCAAAAGAGGGCCAGGGTTTGATTTTGCCAAAAAATTATAGAAGGATACTTACTAATAATTATAAAATTATAATAATTATAAAATATTCACAGTGATTTTATCTAAAAACGTTTTTCAAGATTTTATCCATGAAGACCAGAGTGGATTTTTGTTTACACCCAAGAGACGAGATAATATTAGAAATGTTCTTAATGTATTAGAGTACTTAATGTATTAGAGTACTTGACACAACAGTGAAAAACAAGGTTAATATTTCTTATTATTTCTTGATGCAGAGAAAGCTTTTGACAATTTAAATTATTTTTCTGTTTAAAATTTGGAATATACCAATTTTGGAAAGAACTTTATTATATGGGTGAAATCAATACATTTTCACAAAAGGCACAAATAATTGTGAATGGGGGTTGACCAAGCTCTGAAATACAGAAAGAAATGATGCTAGTTTCTCCACTGTCATTCATTTTGATTCTTCAAGTTTTGAATAGAAATGTAATAGAAACGAGACTTACTGGTCTGAAAATTAAGAAAGAAAGAAATTAATAAAGTTTATTTTAAAAAAAAGAAAATTAAGAAAAATGTATAAACTAAAGGCATTCGTTGACGATTTGGTTCTAATTTTGGAGAACTCTTTAGGAAGAAAGATGTAGTAATGGAAAATTAAGAGAATTGGATGAATTCTCTGGATTTAAAATTAATAAGGGAAAAGTATGAAGATACTGACAAAGAACATTAAGATAGACAAAAAATAAATAAATGAAATAAATGGCTTTCAGATTGAAAAAAATATTTGGGTATCGTAACTAACATGAAGTGTATGAATTCATGTCATAATTATGTTAAAGTATGGAATAAAATTAAGAAAGATTTATTAAGATGAAGGAAATTATTGTTTGGAAGATTTTTTATGGTAAAAATTACTCCTCTTCCCCTTATATCCCAGTGAATCAAAAAGGAACCTGACTAAGTCTCTTTTGATACGATCTTTTCCCTAGATCTTAGGGAATGTTTCAGCTCACTCTGCTTATATGATGGTTCTTGCCTATTTCCCTTAAGGTCATCTCCCTAGCTCTCTATGCAAGTATGAAGAGCATTCTATAACAATGTTATCAAAAACACTGGCAACATCTAAAGCAGTGCATTTGATGAAGGTCACTTCTCAGGTTCTCTTGAAATAAGTGACCTTCAACTATTCAAAGACCATGCATATGTTGAAACATGTATTTTATTTAAATTTATAATCCACTTTTCCTCTAAATATAGAGGGCAACCTTCCAGCATCTTGAGATTACACTGTTGTAAATTTTAATGGTGTGAATTGGGACTCTCTCTGTGTGTGTGTGTGTGTGTGTAGAGATGCCTTCATTCTTATACCCAAACTTAATTCCCAAAATGCCAAACTATAGACTCCAAAATTACTGGCAAGTCCTTGTGATCACTTTGTCATAAAACCTGTGGTGTGATCTCCAACTCTTCAAAACGTTGGTCACTTTGCTTTGGAAGTCATGTTGCTGCAGTACAACTTCCTTTCCCTAGTTTATTGCTTGATCAAGACTGCAAGGTAAGTTGGACTGAGAACTAATGAGGAGCCCAAATACACCCAGTAAATTTCTATAGTTAACTGATAACTTCATCCAGTGTATCTCTGGTCTCCATTCAACTCTGGCTCTTAACTGAATTGTGCTACAAATAAACTGGAAGTCAATCTAGATTTTAATACCAGCAAGATATAATCCATAGAGTGAATATCAGTTAATAATTTAGCTGTTACATTCTGACTATTTTAGAAGAGTTCCCAAATGTATCCTCATTCCTAATTCATTACAGCAATAAAAACTAGAATGGATTATCAAAGCAAGAATTTTTCCATCGGGGCAGATACCTATGCTGGCCTTTCAATATTCATACTAAGAGTCAGATTTTCACACCCCCAGATCCATCCATCCACCCCACTCCTTATTGAATACTTAACACCATCAAAATGTGGTGGAATACAATTTATATCTACAAACAAAGCAATAATATCTGGGTTATAACTGATTTGAACTCAACTAATGTATTAATGATGCACAAAATAGAGAAAATAAATCAGAACACCACATCCCATTTCTCAGTCACAAATAAGCACCATGGAGAAGATTTACTAATTCAGCAGCTCTCACTTTCTACTCCACCAACAGTAAAAATCTCCTATGTACTTTTTGCTAATAGCGGAGCATATATGTACCTCTGGATTGAACTGCTTATGAGAATTCAAAACATTCAGGATATAGCAGCTAAATTATTAATTGCTGCTTGTTCCATGGATTATATCTTGCTGGTACTACTAAAATCTGCACTGACTTCCAGTTTATTTCTAGAACAATCTAAGTGAAACCAATGTTGAATTAAGACCAGGTATATGAAAGTTTACAGTTAGTCATAGAAACTCACTAATTATATGGGCTAGTGGAGTGCAGAGAACATTTCTCTGCTTTTACACAGTGCATCTGTGGGATGGTATTTTCAGTTACACTGGCCACCAGAAGGCACACCGTGACCAGTTTTGTTGTTTACTCTTCAGATGTGGGCAGATGGGATGCAAGCTTCTGTCCTTGGAACTAAATGCATGGTTCGTGGATCTTCCTATTTTAGTGGACTATAGGGAGTGCATTAGCCTTATGAGCTAATGCCCATCTTTCCTTTCAAAGAAGAAAGATGGAAGCCATGTAAAACCCTGTACATGAGAGCATGGCATAATGTAACATCTACATGTCTCTAAGGAAAGGTGGACCTTATGCACCCTTCTGAACATTTCAATATATCCCTCCCTGCAACTCTGAGCACCAACACCTGGAAAGCTGCTCATGCACTGACATCTGCAGCATCATAGTTTCAAAAAGAACCAAAGATCATTCCTGCTGGACATTCCTTGTTTTAGCATCAAACTTTCCATAACCGTTTGTTTATTTATTTGTATTTCACATTTCTTTTTTTTTAAATACTTTATTGACTTTTATTACACTAAAAAAACCCCGAATAGACAAACTTACATTGAAAAAGAAACAACAACACACAAACGCTCACCATTAAAACATTAAAAATATTACATTCATAACAACCTGTGGTGATATTTACATAATAATTTTCTATATACTATTAACTCCTTCTCAAATATACTTTATCTAACTCTCTAATCAATAGTTCTTAATCCCATTACTTTCTCCGGTCTAACCAATTGTACCAACGTTCCCACACCATATAGAATAATGAGTCTTCTTATTTTTCAAGCTCAATGTTAGCTTATCCATCTCAGCACAATTCATTATTTTTTGTATTATCATTCGATCTCTTGGCATCTCGGGCTGTTTCCAGTATTGCGCGAGAGTAATTCTTGTGGCTGTTAATATGTGTATTAATAGATATTTTTTTAGTCTTTTCATATTTCTTTCTAATAATTCCCAACAAGAAGAACTCCAGTTCAAGATCTACCTTTTCTTCAATAATTTCCTGCAACCAAATTTGAATTTTACACCAATATTTCCGCACTTCTGGGCAGGTCCACCACATGTGATAATAAGTTCCTTCACTCTCTTTATACTTCCAACACATGGGATTCATTTTCTTATATATTTTCACCAATCTCAAAGGGGAAAGGTGCCACCTGTAAAACATTTTGTATGTGTTTTCTTTATGTTTGTATTTCACATTTCTTAATGACCCATCTTCCTCAGAGAAGGGCTCTGGGCAGTATACAATATAGTCAACAAAATTAAACATTTAAATCAGAGTAATTTAGGATGAAAAGCTTTAAAATTATCAAAACATCATAAAAAAATTCAGAATGTGAAGAATTCCAAGATGGGGAATTTACAGCTGTTAGTATAAGTGGGAGGGAGATTCTCATGGGGCCAGTCAGCCCCATGGTTCTGTAGGTCACTGTCTCACCTATGCAAGGCTACACAGCCAAGTTTTTACCTCTTTGTGGAAGGCCAAAAGATTGGGGGCTTTCCTCACATCTGAGCAAGATGTTCCACAATGCAAGGACAGTGGCTGAGAAGGCCCTCCTCTTAGCAATAGCATTTAGACTTATATACCACTTCACAGTGCTTTATAGCCATCTCTAAGCAGTTTACAGAGTCAGCATATTGCCCCAACAATTTGGGTCCTCATTTTACTGACCTTGGAAGGATGGAAGGCTGAGCCAAACTTGAGCCTGGTGAGATTTGAACTGCTAAATTGCAGGCAGCTGGCAGTCAATACTGCACTCTAACCACTGAGCCACTGTGGGTCCTACAGCAGGGGTATCAAACTCGCACCATCATGGCGGTGTCATGTGATGTATCACAACTTTTCTCACCTTCACTAAACTGGGCATGGGCATGGCTGGCCTGTGATGCATCTAGCCCGTGCCCACAATTTTGACAGTTCTGTCCTAGGCCCTACCAGTTGAAATTCTTAAGCTGACAGGTACTGTACTATACCTTGCCTGTCTGAATGAGTAATATGGACTGATGTAATGGGGTGAAGTTGGTTGTATAGGTAGCCTGGCCCTATGCCATGGAAGACTTTATAGGTAACAACCAACACCTTGAATTGGTCTTGGAAGCAAACTGGCACCCTGTGCAGTTCATATGCCTCTCTTTGGACACCAGTATGGCTAACATGACCACATTCTGCACCAGCTGAAGCTTCCATATACTTTTCAAGAATAGCTTGATGTAGACTGCATTGCAACAGTCCAATAAGGAGATGACCATGGCATATGTGACTGAGCAGAGGGCATCTCTGTCCAGGAAGGGGCATAACTGGCATATAACATGAAGTTGGGCAAACGGCTTCCTGGTCATTTAGCCTAAAAGAACCACAGATGCACATTGGAGTCCATAAGCTATTTTATCTGAAAGTTACACATCATCCTACCTGCACAACTCTGACAGATTCTATGTTATGAATTTGAATTCCTGAACTTGGGTAAGGTACTGCATAGAATCTTTTCTGTAGCATGGTATCCATGCTATTTCAGTCTAACATTAGACAAGATTATAATAAATAAGTAAGTAAATAAAGACTGCTGAGGAAGGATAAAATAATACCAGTTTAGGGTTCTATAGCTATTTTAATAACATTATTCATTCTATAATTCTATTACAGCAATATCTAGAGCTTCCACCAGCTTAGAAAATTCAACATTTCAGATGAAGTTTAGGGGTTCCATGGAGAAATCTCAGGCATGCAGTCAATTATGAATGTTTTATAGGGTAGCTTGATCTGTGGGGATTTTGACAGTGCAGGCTTCTGAAAATCTTACGTGGAAATCCTTTATACTGAAAAACAGAACAGATCAAAGAACAAAAGTTAATGAGTGCTTAATTGATGAGTGCTTAGGAGGAAAATAAAATATTATATAGGAGATAGATTTTTTCCACTTCCTTCAAGTATATTTAAACAGAAATCCCACTTATTTTAAATATTCGAGGGATGGTTCCCAGTTTTTAAATTCTGAGATGTCCCTTTTTCTTCAACATCTCCTCTTACCAGCCTTCAGAAAAAACTGAGGAAACAAGCTTTTTATCAAGACTGTTAAACGGAGTGGCATAATATATTATTTATTTATTTATTTATTTATTTATTTATTTATTTATTTATTTATTATTTGGTCTTATATGCCGCCCTCTCTTCTGAAGGACTCAGGGTGATTGGTATTCAATGCTGGCAGAAGACATTCCTGTAAGTACCCCAGCCCCAAGCCATGGAGAGCTTTATAGGTAAGCACCAACACCTTGAATCTCACACGGAGGGCAACCGGCAACCAATGCAGCTCACGCAGGAGGGGTGTAATATGGGAATATCGGGACATTCCCATCACAACCCGCGCGGGTTATTATAATGTTTACTACCAAACTGTACCACAAATCAAGCATGTGATTACAAATAGTGCCTTAGCAGAATGTTTCCTATTTCCATTCTTGCAAATTCTGCCCGTATTTGCTCAGAAGAAAGTGTTTGGATTTTAAGGGGATTTTGACCATATATAGTAAATGCGTAGAAAGAACAGCACCTGATGAAAGCTTTGGCTACATCAAATTACTGAATGGGTTTCTTTTAAGACTAGGTCAAGAGTCACTTATTCGGAGTCAATTTTTAAAAATGGCATCACTGCAGCTTTTCTGTTTAATAGAGCAAACAATACTGTTTTCTTCTTTTATATTTAACATTAGTTCCAATTTATTATTGAGCCTATCTTCTATGACCTTACATATTTCCTGAGGTCTGAACATCTTTCTTTCTGTCTGTCTGTCTGTCTGTCTGTCTGTCTGTCTGTGTATTTTCTATTGTTTGTGATCTGCTGGGATTCAGAGCAAGGCCATTTTTTTTGCAGTGGCCTCCACTGTGATCTTTTTTTTACAGAAAGATCTATTAACTCCTATTCCTTGACTTTTCCTGTAACTCAACTAAAAAACACTTTCCCACTGTTGCTGCCATTGCTGCTTGCTTGTTTGACTGATTGCTATTTGATGTTGATGTAACCTGCTATAAAATTAAGTGGAAATATTCATTTTATGCCAAGATTTAATCACATAGGGACATCCTTTTGAGCACCCTTTAAATGCATTGCACAAGGTATTTCATTTGATGATCTTTAATGTTAAATAAGGCTTCATATTTCATTTACTTTATTTTCTTTGAAATGTGATTCTTAATTTTATGAGTGTGTTATATGATACTAAGTGATGAGATAAAATGGTTTCAGTACATGCATGAATCACTGCCACATTTTCTTATTATCTGTTTCAAAGGAATATTTTTTTCTCTAAACTGCCTGGATAAAGAAAGGTATAATTAAATAAAATAACAGAATTAACTGTCTGATCTATGACATAGGAAGTTGGAAGATTGCTGTTTAAATTTTTTTAAGGAGTTCATATTTTTTGTGACTTTTTTTCATGAGTTCAGGAAAAAGGGGACTCATAGTAATTGGCATTTTCTTCATGCATTTTATAAGTTAAAAATATGGGTTGGGGTAAGGATAGGCATACTATCAATCATACATGCTAGAACAACTTGAGAACATGAATTCTATCACTTCATGCTGTGCTCTATTTCTTAAAAAAAAGCAGCCAGAAATGAAACTAATAAGCCTGGTGTTATATTCTTATTTTTCTAGCAGTAATCCATAGTCAAAATGCAGTATTTGTAGTTTAAAGTGATGAAAGAATTAGAACTATTCATTTTAGTTCACCAAAGGAAATCTTGGGTAGAGTAGACTTGTGATTTCATAGACAGAGCAAACCTCTACCTCACTTAAGGAGGGAGTAAGAAGGCAGTGAAATAGCTTGCACTTTAGTATCATCTATGCAATGCCCCCTGAACTCAAATGAATATTTTCCATGAGCTCATGGAAAAGCCCAAGAAAAGATTCTGTTCATTTAGGAAAAACACTGGTAGTGTAGTGGTTACAATGCAATATTACCAATTAACTTTGTCAATTGTCACTAGTTCAATCCTGACTCAAGTCTCAAGGTTAACTCAGTCTTCCATTATTCCAAGATTAGTAAAATGAGGACCCAGATTGTTGGGGGCAATATGCTGACTCTGTAAACTGTTTAGAAAGGGCTGTAAAGCACCATGAGGTGGTATATAATTTAAGAGCTATTGCTATTGCTTACAGACCCAATGGGAGAGCCCACATCAGATATAAACTATCTTTCTCCAGTTTGGATGCAATTACTGGCTACTTCCATCATTTCTACAGTCTAAAGCTAGTAGATTGTCATGTCATTAATACCATTTTTAAAATTAATTAGATTTTTATACTGTTATGTATGTAGGTTTGAATGTTATTGGTTTATTTGAACTGTTCTTGTAAAATGTCAAATGGTATTGGTTTAAATAGTGCGGGAAGAAACCCTGCACTCCCATTGGCTGGCAACCACGGCTGCAGGCTATAAGAGGCAGCCGTAGCCAAGCCAAGTCGGGTCCATTTGAGCTGTAGTCACTGAATAAACTCTTTGCTGGAACTCTTCACGTCTGACCCTTCATGCAGACTTAACATATACCATCACAGTAATGGTTATTCTCAGTACTGTAAAAATCTCCACTATTTACAAACATAAATACAATGAGAAATCCACAATAATACTTCACCTACTCCACTGCACATGTTCTCCAACAAACAAAGTGGTTTTAAACATTGCCATGGTGTATATCTACCTAGTTTAAAAATCCCTTCAGGAAAAAAAAACTCTTGCAGAAGCTCCACAGTATTGGGACAAATCTTACCCTTCCAGCTGTTTGACAACATGGGTGTAATGATGAAAGAAATATCCTTCTGGAGGATATTTGCCTTCTTAATTTCACTGTAGTTATTTTGTAAGCAATTACAATTTATGATCTCCTCTCTCTCTATTTTTTATCAGTGCCAGTTTCTTGATTCCGTGTTCCTTGAATGCTCTGTTTTCAAGGTAGGAACATTTCCTTTATTCACTCACCTGTTACTTTGTCCATTTTCAAGGATTTGTTAATGGCCTAGAGTCTATGAGAACTGAGGTGGTAGACAAATTATGTAAACAAATCACATAAATAATAGATCGAAGTTTAGTCACAAAATCTGCAAGATCCTTCTGGGCCTGGAGATAAGAACTAATTTAGAGTCAACAAGTGTTCCCTAACTATCAAGCTGAAGCATCATTTATTTGTGGACACATGGTCACAATTCAGG
Organism: Naja naja; assembly: GCA_009733165.1. Classification (NCBI taxonomy): domain Eukaryota; kingdom Metazoa; phylum Chordata; class Lepidosauria; order Squamata; family Elapidae; genus Naja; species Naja naja. The sequence goes on along the minus strand of CM019149.1, from coordinate 91,342,017 downwards.
TTCTTGGCAACCAGCTTGCATTTACAGTTGGTTTCAATGTCCTATGCATGATTATGATTTGCAATCTTTATTTGCTGATTTCTGGCAAAAAAAAAGGCTATTGGGGAAGCTGTATTTGCTTTACAACTACCATAAAATTGTTATAAAATTGTATCAAGCTGAACTTATGACCACAACAACTTACTTTGGAAATTCTGGTCCCAATTGTAATCGTAAGTTAAGGACAACTTTTAGGCTCTATCTTGAGATACCAGTTTCCATCAGGCTAAATTCCAGTCTGACACCAGTATCATTTTGACATCTGTTCTGCCCATTTATCTTTACAGAGCTCTTTACAGAGTTAAATGCAGCCTGGGATCAATAAGCAGGAAGGAACTGCAATCCGAAGGCAACTGCAATCCGAAGGCAGAGTGTGACCAAGGCCTTGTAGAACTGTGCATCACAGGACAGGAAATTCCCCAAGAGCCCTCTGGAAACCAAATACTGTAGATCTGTTAGACAACTGGGATGATGGCATTAAATAGGTCCTTTTTTTCTTGTGATGGTTGGGTGACATCTGTTAAGTTTGCATGAAGAGTCAAACGAGGGGAACTTCCTTGTCCACGATGGTCAGAGGCAAACATTTGGTGTGGCCTTTAAACTGCACATTGAAATCTCTTGCTCCAACTACTGGAATCTTGTTCCCTTGGTAGTCTTTAAGAGTCAGTGCTTGCTTCTGGAAATGTTTCTTCTGAATGTTGGGAAGTAGCCTGTGAATAGTGTCCCATGACACCATAGATAAATAAGAGCCTGAGTCCACTTCCATTTGGCAAGGCCTTCCTTCAATGAACACCTTCACGTGTACTTTTCTGCTTCTCAAGGGTGAAGAATGACCAATGGTGATTGTTTGGTGAGTTTCATTCTTCCCATTTGCTTCTGAATTGCGCCCCATCTTTTCAAAGAAGTTGTTGGGCTTAAAATCCTTTTCAGGAAATTTCTTCCTACTAGGTGGAGTTCTGGATGATTTGCAGACTCTGGCTAGATGACCCCTTTTCTCACAACGTAGGCAGATGGTGTCTAAGAACTTGCATTCCGTGCGGGGATGCCCCCCCCCCACAGCCTCTGCAATAAAATTCTTGCCTCTTTTTTCCAGGGTCTTTCCTTTTCTTCTCCATTCTGAGTCTAAAAATCCCTTCCTCCACCTCACTGCAATCTGAATCAGAGTCTATTTGTTCGCAATGGGCTGTTGTGGATTTTTCCACATCAGAATGGCTTGAGGCCTGGCTTGAGGCCTTGTTAATCTTTTTCATGGCCGCTGCTGAGGACTTGGTGGCTTACGCTGAAACAGCTTCTTCAATGGCCTCCTTAAACGTGATCTTAGGTTTCATTAACAGTTTGCTTTGTAAGACCTTATCTTTGAGGCCTAAGACAAACCGATCACGCATGGCCTCTTCTAAGTTGGTAAAGTCACAAGCACCCCCAATGTCCCTTAAACTTGCCACGAAGTCATTAACATTCTCGCTTTCCCCTTGATCCCGACGGTAAAACTCGTGTCTCTTAATGAGGCACGATACTTGTGGGGCGTAATGGGCTCTTAAAAGCTTCTCCAAATCAGGCCATTCCATTACCTTCAGTTTTGCAGCTCCCGCCAATGCCTTCGCCATCTTGAAGACTGCCGGACCGCAGTGCGTGAGAAAAACCGCCCTCTTCCGTCTCTCGGGAATATCGGTGAGGTTGTTTCCTTCCAGGTACATCTGGAAGTGATCCGCATACGATTCCCAGTCTTCCGCCACCGGATCGAACGGGGCTGGGGGGGTGTTCAGCGCAGCCATGTCGCTCTTCTGTTCGCCTTCCGTGTTGTCTCTTCTTTAGGGAGATCCCACCTTCGTCGCCAGTGTTAAGTTTGCATGAAGAGTCAAACGCGGGGAACTTCAGTAAAGAGTTTATTCAGTGACTACAGCTCGAATGGACCCGAGTTGGCTGGGCTACGGCTGCCTCTTATAGCCTGCAGCCGTAGTTGCCAGCCAATGGGAGTGCAGGGTTTCTTCCCGCACTATTTAAACCAATACCATTTAACATTTTACAAGAACAGTTCAAATAAACCAATAACATTCAAACCTACATATATAACAACATCAGTTAGCATCCAGCAATTAGATTATTATCTCTAATATGAGTCATGTCCCAGATGGTCTGAGACAAATATATGATGGCTATGCTTTCCTGAGCTGTCTCTGCCTCCCTACTCATCTCCAAAATGCAGACTGAAATCATACAGAAACATATGCCAGAAGAAGTCATGCAGGCTTCCAGCACTATGCAGTGGTGCTGTAGATTGGAGCTACAACAGCGGTAAACCCAACTGGACCCTCAAGCCCACCTCTTGAGATTGTTATTATGCCCAAAAACATGCCCAAAGAGCACCAAGATATGACAATAACCTATCTTGTTATTGCAAAAAAATCATATAGGCAGGAGCATTTATATATCCAATCTTTTAGCTCCCCTGGATACATTTTTAAAATAGCCAGATATTTTTTTCAATTATTTCAACAACAGCCAGGCACATCACAGATGTATTGAGGAAACGTTTTGTGAGAGCAGGTGTTCCAGAATAATTAGTCAGTGATGATGGAGCACAATGTGTAACAACAATTATAGACGTTTTTGAAAAAGAATGGAACCAGACATACAGGCATTAGCAACAAATCAGCCAGGTACAGATTGACTAAAATGTTCATGAAAAAGTTTCAAGAATGCTTTGTAAGCAACATCTGGAAAGAAAATGTTACATTGAATCAAAAGCTTGCAGAATGTCCACTTTGCATGTTGCAACCCAAAGTACACCACAACAAATCAACCACTAGTCATGTTATTCCTAAATTAAACCTTACATTCAAACTAGGATCTTCCCATGATTAGAAGTGTTAAGAACAAACAACTAAAATAAGCTTAGCATTCTTCTCATGCTGAAACCCTACACACTGAATGTCTAAAAAATGTTGGAAGAGAATAAGAAATGTGCCTGCTGTGATTGGAGACCCCTGCTCAAACGGGAGACCCTATACCATTACAGATAAATGGCTGTCCAGTCTCTTCTTAAACACCACAAGAGCCTTGGTAGCTCAGGCTGTTAAATGCCTGCTCTTAAGATCCAGATGCCTACAATTATTGTAGGCTCGAATCCCACCAGGCTCAAGGTTGACTCAGCCTTCCATCCTCTCCGGGTAGGTAAACTGAGGACCCAAGATTGTTGGGGGCAATAAGCTGACTTTGTAAAAATGCCACTTAGTAATAAGCAGGCATATACAATGGAATGAAGGCTATTGCTGAGCGCATTGGGTTGTGCTCCAAAATTGTAAGCCCTGAGTCTTCGGAGAAGGCGGCATATAAATGTAATTAAAAAAAAATTTATCACGGTAAGCCGTTCCAGTGATTACTTGTTCTTACTGTCAGGAAATTCCTTTTTAGTTCTAGATTGGCTCTCTCTTTAATAATCCTCCACTTATTACTTCTTTTCCTGGTGCTTTGGGGAATAGGTCAATCCCTTCTTCTCTGTGGGAGCTCCTCAAGTACTGGAAGACTGCTATCATATCATCCCTAGTCCTTTTCTTCATTATACTAGATACACGTAAGTTCCCTCAATCATTAATTATACAATTTATCTTCCAGATCTCTGATCATCTTGTTTGCTCTTCTCTGCACTCTTTCTAAGGTCTCAACCAGAGGTGGTATTCAGCAGGTTCTGACCAGTTCTGGAGAACCGGTAGCGGAAATTTTGAGTAGTTCGGAGAACTGGCAAATACCACCTCTGACTGGAGATTTTACAGTATCCTTCCCCTGCCACACCCACCAAGCCACGCCCACAGAACTGGTAGTAAAACAAATTTGAATCCCATCACTGGTCTCAACATCTTTTGTATCATGGTGACCAGAACTGGATGCAGTATTCCAAGCATGGTCTCACCAGTGCGGTAGTATAAAGTGATACTATCACTTTATGGGATCTTGATATTATCCCTCTGTTGATGCAGCCTAGGATTTCATTGACTTTTTTGGCAGCTCCAGCACTCTGCTGGTTCATATTTAATTGGTTGCCCACAAGGAAACCTTGATGTGATAGATATTCATATCCAAAAGTCAGACAATATCTAGTTTCATAAATATAGTTTGGTCTGCATGGTAGCAAGGAGTGGTATAATATCTTATATTATTGTTATTATTCACTATGATTTGTTGGGTCATAATTTCAGAGATATTTCTTTACCCAAATGGAGAAACAGAACGACCATGAGTGGGCAAAAAAGACGTGAGAGTGGGAGTTAGTTCCAATTCCTGCTGGCTTCCCCACTGACTTACCTTGAAGGAAGCTGGCAGTCACATGACTATGACTGACTGCTATGGCACAATGGGATGGAAGCACTGAAGCAGCCACAACTTTGTAAAATTTCAATCCCACAGGAGTCACAGATCTCAGATTTTGGATGCATTCTGTAAATTATCCCATTTGAAATATGTTGATTCAAAAACTGTTGCCCTATTATGTACTGTTTCAGCCAAACGAAGAATAAAAACAATCAGACACAAGAGCTTTAGTAGTATATTATTATTGATTAAGCATACTTGTGATCCAATACTGCTGTTCAATTATCTTAGACAATCTGTACTTGTTATAATGATTGTAATTGCACTGGAATTTTTTTTATTCTGGAAGCTTCATTAAAGCAAGCAGCTTCTCCTGACTCAAGTATGTTTCCTTTGACTGATAGAAAAGACACAATACATCGCCTGTAGATGAATATCTTTATAAAGTTATTGACATAACTTACAGAGTACCACCAGGTAAGAAAGGAATTCTATAAATTTGGTAGTGTCCCTAAGGAGACCCTTGTTGGTGCCCCAACCTAATTGTCACAAACAAGCTGAAATCATAATTCTGAATCCATCGTTTTCCTGCCTGGGAGCACTCTGTCTTTTCTGGTTGAAGTCTCAAGTTATTTGCTCTCATTCAGTGCTCTGATGCCTTTAGGCCCTCTTTCAGAAGATTATGAACTACAGTGCATAACTCTCAGTCTTGAAAAATTCTTCTTCAACAACCAAACCAAACTTGTAAATGCTGAAACTTTTTTGTGAGTCATTCTTATCTCATATCCCACTGTATACAGGTTTTCTGTGGTATGAGAAATGTAGTTCCCAACAACTATTAGAAAACTAATGTGGTGTAGTGTTTAAGGTATTGGATTAGGGACAAGGAGATCCATATTCTAATCCACTTTAGCCCATGGCACACTTATTTACTGGGTGTCTCTAGAGATTCTCAGTCATCCAGGTCAGGGTTGTCCCAAAGATGCTTTTTCAAGAGGCAACTGGACTTTCTGGTTTTTCTTTGAAGACATTTTGCTTCTCATTCAAGAAGCTTCTTCAGCTCTGACTGGATGGTGGGGAATGGAAGAATTTATACTCCTTGCAGACAGCTGATCGTTTGCCTTATTTTAGAGGGCCACCTGGAGGTTTATCTGTGTTGTCAGGGTAGTGCAAATAGGTGTGGAGCCTGTATTGTAGACTGGAGATAGATGATGTTGTATCCTCCCCCTCTGTTGAGAGGGGGCTGTTCAATTTTGACATAGACGGCTTCTTTGACCCCTCTTTACTTACTGGGGTAACCTTATGCCAGTAATTTTATCTCTCTCAGCCCAATCTACCTCATTGGATTAAGAGCCTTGATGGCACAGTGGTTAGAATGCAGCATTGCAGGCTAACTCTGCTCACAGCTAAGAGTTCAATCCTGACTGGCTCAAGCTTGACTCAGCCTTCCATCCTTCTGAGACAAATTGTTGTGGGTAATATGCTGTCAAGCACTATGGAGCAGTATATAAGCCCAAAAGCTATTGCTATTTTTGTAGCAGGGAAAAGTAAGAGGAAGGAGCAATATGGAATGTGGACATTACCTTGAGTTCCTGTACATAAAAGTGGAATATCAGTCAGTCAATCAATCAATCAATCAGTTTCAAGGTGCTAGTAATAACTTATAAAGCCCTAAATGGCTTGGGTCCAGGGTACTTGCGGGAACGCCTCCTGCCAGCATCACATGCTGATCGCCCTGTTCGCTCCCACAGGAGGGGCCTCCTTGGGATACCGTCGGTCAGGCACTGTCGGCTGGCAGTCCCCAGGGCTAGGGCCTTCTCCGTGGGAGTGCCCACCCTTTGGAATCAGCTTCCAGTGGATCTCCATTTGGCCCCTGATCTCCGCTCCTTCCACCGGGACCTGAAGACCTGGTTGTTTCAACAGACTGGCCTGGAATGACCTGGGGGGGTTTAACTGTTTTTAATGCTTATTCTGACTTGTTATGTTTAATCTGTTTTTACTGTAAATTTTGTGCTGTTTTAATGTTCGCCATCCTGAGTCCTTAGGGAGAAGGATGGCATACAAGTCGAATAAATTATTATCAATCAATCAATCAATCAATCAAACAAACAATATTAGCTGGTGCAGAATGTGGCCACGTGGGTGGTGATGGGAGTTTCCCGATTCTCCCATATTACCTCCCTCCTGCGCGACCTGCATTGGTTGCCGGTTGCACTCCGGGTGAGATTCAAGGTCTTAGTTTTAACATTCAAAGTCCTACACGACATGGGTCCAGAATATCTAAGGGAGCGACTCCTGCTGATATCGACTACCAACCGCCCTGTGCGAGCACACAGGCAGGGGCTTCTCAGGGTTCCGTCGGCAAGCCAGTGTCGGCTGGCGGTCCCTCGGAGATGAGCCTACTCTGTGGCGGCTCCCGCCCTGTGGAACCAGCTTCCCCTGCGGCTCCGTCTGGCCCCTGACCTCCGCACCTTCTGCCACGACCTGAAGACCTGGTTATTTGACCAAGTTGGGCTGTGATAACCTTCTCGGGGGGGGGTGGTCTTTTAATTTAATTTTAATATTGATATTGGGCTTGTTTCGGTTTAATTCTTTTTTAACTATTTATTTATTATGAATGTATGTTTTTAGCTGTGAGCCACCCTGAGTCTTCGGAGAAGGGGCAGCATACAAGTCCAATAAATAAATAAATAAATAAATTAGTTGTTGAAATAGACAGCCCCTATGTGTATATATTTATGAGGAAGGAAAATGACATGGGGTTCACATGTATCACTTTTCATTAGCCCTGGGATGTGGGCCAGGCTAAGAAACAAGGGATTCCAGGAATGGTCCTTTATTGTTGCAGGGGGTATACTATAACCTTGAATGCCTGACCAAAACCTTCACTGTCCATTTTAAGGACAAAGAAGTCAAAGCAGGGTGTGTAGATGTTTTTATTTATTTATTTATTTATTTTATTTTATTTGACTTGTACGCCGCCCCCTCTCCAAAAAGGACTTGGGGCGGCTCACAACTAAAAACAGAACAATAAATTAATTAACTAAAATAGGATTAAATTAAGCAAGCCAAATTCATCTAAAAACCCTTACTAATTTAAAATATACCCCCCCCCCCGAGAGGTCAGCACAGCCTGGCCTGTTCAAATAACCAGGTTTTTAAATAATGGCAGAAGGTGCGGAGGTCAGGGGCCAAATGGAGCCCCAGGGTTAGTTGATTCCATAAGGTGGGAGTGGCTACAGAGTAGGCCCTCCCCCGGGACACCACCAAAAGACACTGAGTTGCAGATGGCACCCCGAGGAGTCCCTGCCTGTGCGCTCGTACAGGGCGGTTGGTATTCAATGCTGGCAGGAGACACTCCCGTAAATATCCCGGACCCATGCCTCGTAGGACTTTGAATGTTAATACCAAAACCTTGAATCTCATCTGGAGGGCAACCGGTAGCCAATACAGGTCACGCAGGAGGGGTGTAACATGGGAGTACCGGGAGGCTCCCATCACAACCCGTGCGGCCGCATTCTGCACCAGCTGAAGCCTTCAGATGGTATTCAAGGGCAGTCCTAAATAGAGAGCATTGCAGTAGTCGAGTCGAGAGGTGACAAGTGCCTGAGTGACCGTGTGCAGGGCATCTCGGTCCAGATATGGGCATAACTGGTGAACCAGCCGGACCTGGGCAAAGGCCCCCCTGGTCATGGCTCCCACCTGCTCCTCCAACCTGAGCCATGAGTCCAGGAGGACACTCAGGTTCCGTGCCCTGTCCACGGGGGGCAACACCTCTCCCCCCATGACCAAAGATGGAATCTCTTGACTGGACTGAGATGTCGGTATGCACAACCACTCTGTCTTGGCCGGATTGAGCCGAAGCATGTTCCTGTCCATCCAGATCCATACCGCATCCAGACAGCGGGATATCACAGAGAGAGCATCACTGATGTGGCCTGGGGTGGAGAGGTACAACTGCATATCATCAGCATACTGATGATACTTCACCCCAAAGCCACGGATGATCTCACCCAATGGCTTCATATAGATGTTGAACAAGAGGGGCTTTTAGTCCCTTTCTCATTCTTTTTACTTTCCCAGTAGAAGTAAAGTACCTGGTTTTCCTGTTCTCAAAGCCAGAGCTACATTTCTCAACACTTTTCTGCAATTCCTTAAAGCAGGGATTATTTATACCGCAGCTGCATACGAGTGCTACATGCAGATCTTACTTTATAGATTTTTGAATCACTGTAACCTGCAGCCTAACATGTTGGCTCAGAATTGTCCATGGGAGAAAAAGCAGCAAGCAAGTATATAGTTTGTGAACCACTATGGTTGTTTTCATATTTATTTCAGCTAACTTGAAATAAAAAAATTGGATGTTCTTGGTCTAAAATACAAATCTAATGAATTGAGTTCCTTGTCACAAAAGGCAGTGATTTTGTAGCAGCTTTCCTGCCTATGCCAGCAGAGCGGCTGAACATCACATCTTGCGTTATTATGAGCCTATTTAAAATGTTGTAAAACATTTCAGTCTAACATTACATCCTAAGCACATTGTTTTTCCACAAATTGCACTTAAAATTGGCAATTGCTGCCTGCTTCTATCAGCAAAGAAGATGAAGGGGTTTTTTTCTTCTTCTTTTCTTATCGTTGTTTTCTTTTGGAGCATATTAGTACCACATCAGCCTCTCATTTCTTTATTCCTTGGGAGTAGCTGACTTTGAACAGATTACTTTGTCTCTCTACATCTGTTTGGCTGCTTCCTAGGAGCCTTCTATGTGCAGATTGGGAATACTCCCCCTTCCCTTTTTTTTCAGTAAGGAGAGGCTCACATTCAGGAGGATTTATTCTGTCCATCAGATGATAAATTTATTTTCTTGGTAGCTGTAATCTTCCCACAATTTGGGCAGTTTTTTGCATGCAGCTGTGAGGAAAAGGGAAGGGATTGTTAGTCATCTTGTGGATGAGGATTCTGATTATTTTTATTTATTTATTAAAGTTGTTTTTATTCTGCCTTTATTATTTTTATAAATTAGTCAACTTGATGAACATACAGTGCATAATACTCCTTTCTCCTCACTTTCTTTTCTCCACAATAACAACCCTGGGAGACAGAGTGACTGACCCAAATTCATCCTGCTGGCTATCATGCCTAAGATGACACTAGAATTTACAATCTCCTAGTTTCTAGTATAATGCCTGACTCACTAGGCTTCTTAGAGAGCAGTCTGTTGTAAACCTTAATCATTGGCAAGAGGAGAGGCCCCTTTGCATGGATGTTAACTTAAATTGCATACACAGAATTGTCTCTTTATCGTTCTATGAAAAAGCATCTCAAAACTTGTGATGGAATCTATTGTTTCTCTTCGATAGGCTAAGGCATTATTTGCAAGTGGAACATAGATAAGCCTACTACAGCAAACTATAAAACATACACTGACAATATTCCACACCCTCACTATATTGCACGTGGCACAGGTAATGGGAAACAAAATCTCTTTAGCATGTAGAAATGATCTTCATTCTAGGAGTGTAATTTCTGATTCCAATAGCACCACACTGGTTTTAGTGAACTGGGCTTTAGCAAGATTTATGTATCTTCAGAGACCTCCCCTCTAAAGGTAGGTGTCAACTGTCACCTTCTCACCCTTCTGTTTGGGGCATGCGCTGGCCACTTGCATCCCAGCTTCAGCTTGGGCCACCGCCAGAGTCTTTCAAGAGGAGGCTTCCCCTGGCTTCATACCCCCTTCCATTCCTTTGTTGGTTGCCAAAATCTCAAAATTGCCAACCTACCTGATGGGGTCCAGGTAGGCTGCTACTTGAAGAGCTGGTTTAATGTCAAGTGTCCAATTGGCAATTCCAGGAAAAAACACTCCTGGGACATATTTTTACCAAGAGTATAAAACTTTACTGAATAAACCACATTGGCACAGAGGAAGCAAAACCAGTTCTGGGTTTCCTGAGCAAAAGCACACATAGTTCATTCCCCCTTTCCCCACGGGCCACCCACAGTACATTATGTCCACCAATCACTTCTGTTCGTTTTGTTATGGGGACCAGCTGGCCATGCTGGGACATCTACTCGGGGTGTCCTTGAGGTGGGAACAATGCTTGGATGCCATTCCTCTCACCCTTGTATTCCATTCCATTTCATCCCCTTCCCTTTTCTTTGCCAAGCTATGAGCAAAGCAGAATATAGGTGAAAGTGCAGATCAGTCTTGACAATAGGTAGGTAACAATCAAGAAAAGTTATGTGATCCTTTGTGTGGAAAAACTTCACTGGAGAAGCTTCCCTGGAGAACTCTAATTATCCTTTTGGTACTAGTTGAAGGCCTTTTGGATCCCTTTTGATTGTCCAAGTTCTCATGCATGTTTATTCCACCTGGCTTTAAATGATTAATATTATCGTTTTAATATTTTTATTACTCTGCTGCACTTCATTATTGTAGGAAGTATTTAAGAGTGAGTTTTCACAGTGCTTGTTGCTTTACTATTTTAATCTGGGAGAACTTGCGAGTTTTATGCTGAAGAACCACAAATCAAACATGCTAAGTTAAAGTAAAGGGTCTCAACAAGTTCAAGCAACTTACTCTGGAAATCCCAAAGGTGCTTTCTTCAAGAGGCAACTGGACTTTCTGTTTTTTCTTTGAAAACATTTCGCTTCTCATCCATCTTGAATGAGAAGCGAAACGTCTTCAAAGAAAAACAGAAAGTCCAGTTGCCTCTTGAAAAAGTATCTTTGGGACAACCATGACCCCAAGATCCCTGAGAATCTCCATAGACATTTATTCTGGAAATATTCATCATTGAAAATATGAAATTAATTTGGCATACAGAATGTGTGTTGCAAAAATGCAGATGATTACTTGGTGGCATCCAAAAGATACAGCAAGTGACATTATTTAGCTGCTTTCATCTGAGTCATCCTCAGTTTGCACGCCAGATATACTTTCCTAATTTTAATATAATTCCTTTAAGTATCTACTGGTCTAAATTTTAGTGATGATCACCTCAGCATCTTGAATTTCCCTTTTTATATATAATACTGATGGTGTAAGAGTAACAATATAAAAAGAATATATTTTCCGAGTATGTGTTATGAGTATACTTAAAATATGTGCCACAAGAAATATTATCAACATTTTCCTCCACAAAAAATAATTTGTAATTCTGATTTATACAAAGTAGTTAAAAACAAAATCATAGTCCCAGATGTCACCTGCCCTTTGTTGATGGAGAAGACCTCCGCTGCTAGATCTATACCAACTTGGAAGCCTTCACTGCAAATTCAGAGTTTGAAAACCAGAAAATGATTGCTGGTAGAATACTTGAGATGAGTCATCATCTCCTTGACAAAAGAAGCATCCAAAAATTGTGACATCTTTTGCAAAGAAGAACTTCATTGGAGAAGCTTCCCTGTCAAAAAGATAAGTGCAGCGAACAAAGTGTGGGATTCTCCCAAGGACCCATCCTGAGACCAGAGCTTTTTAATTTCTTTACTAATTGGGCATCATTAGGGAATGAATTGAAACTGCCAGTAAATCTGCCAAGATTAATATGCCACATTAGGTTTTCCCTCCTTATGTATAGAAGAAAGGACTTAAATATGGAATATATACACACCTCCCTTCTATACTCCCTCCAAACACTGAAAATATCTTCCAACAATAAAACATGCAGAAACAAAATTTATTGCAATTAAAATCAAAATCAAAATTAAAATGAATGATTAAAACAATTAATAGTTAAAAACTTAACAATGGATTTGTGATTTAAAATATATTCTTAAAGTCTGGAAGCCAGCATACAACCTTTTCTAAGTATCCAACATCAAGCTTTTGGCTGTAGGAGCATCTTCAGAAGGACCTGCCCTGATGGCCTCAGCTTTGGTCATGCAGGCTGTTAAATGCCTAGCACTTAAGTTCCAGCTGCCTGCAATTAGTGCAGGCTCGAATCCCACCAGGCTCAAGGTTGACTCAGCCTTCCATCCTCTCGGGGTAGGTAAATTGAGGACCCAAGATTGTTGTGGGCAATAAGCTGACTTTGTAAAAATGCCGCTTGGGGGGCCAAAAAGCCCTAGTAATAAGCAGGCATATACAATGGAATGAAGCCTATTGCTGAGTGCATTGGGTTGTATCCCAAAAATTGTAAGCCACCCAGAGTCTTTGGAGAAGGGCGGCATATAAATGTAATTAAAAAAAAATTGGGCAGGTCCATAGAGAACCTTAAAGGTCAATACCTCATACCTTAAACTCTTCCCAATAGGTACTGCGGATATTTTACTGTATGGATTTATAGTAGAGTTGTACTTTGTCCTAATCAGCAACTTAGCTATTGCATTTTGCATCAACAGTCATTTCAAGATAGTTTTTAAGGACAGATCCTCATAAAATGCATTGTGTGATCAACTGTTTGGAACCATGGCATAGAAATGTGTCACTAACTTTGTCTGGCCCTGGAAAGGTAATGATGCATTAGATGTAATTGTGCAAAGATGCCCTTCACCACATTCCCTACCTGGAAATCCTATAACAGTCACAAGGACTCCCAAACTTCAAACCTTTCTGGCAGAGGACAACTTGATCCTAGACAACCTTCATCAAACCCTGAGATCAACTTTCTCCTTGCCAGTATCTTTTCTGTCCAGTCTGCATTTAATTTCAGTTTGCCCTTAATCTAGCCCTTGACTGAAATTAGGCTGAATGAGCTAACCAGAAATATTGGTGTTCTTGGAAAGTATGTAATCCTTTTGGATAAGATCAAAGGAAGAAGGGTTGGGTGATGAGCTTTGGGGACAGAAGCAGTCTCCTTTTCCAGGGGCAGATCAGATCAGAATCTTACAGCAGAACTCATTTTATCCAACAGAATCTGAACAATAGGCAATTGATGCAGGAGGGTTTTCCCCCACAATCAGAGGTGGTATTCAGCAGGTTCTGACCAGTTCTAGAGAACCGGTAGCAAAAATTTTGAATAGTCCTGAGAACTGGCAAATCCCACCTCTGACTGGCCCCGGCAACCACATCTATTCCCTGCCTCCCGAGTCCCAGCTGATCAGCTGGGTCTCCTTTGGCTGCCCTGCACAGGAGAACGGAGCTGGAAAGCAGGTTAGTGGGGTGGGGAGGGAATGGGAATTTTGCAGTATCCTTCCCCTGCCACACCCACCAAGCCATGCCCACCAAACCAAGCCGCAACCACAGAACTGGTAGTAAAAATTTTTGAATCCCACCACTGCCCACAACCCATGAGAATAGAGTAGCTACCTCCGAACAGTATAGCGATAAATAGAGGCCTGTGGGGAAAAAAGGCTTCAAGACTCTGCACCTTGGGATTTAAAGCTCACTAAAGAATCAAAATTTCTCCTGAATAGACCATGGTCTATTAATGGAGTTAATGTTATCCTCTTCCATAAATATCTTGAATGGTTGGGTTATTAAAACCAATGTTTATTACAGCTCCTTTTGGGTTTATACATTTAGAACCCTTTCCCAGCTTCCACACCTGGTCTCTTCAACTTTGTCCTGTTTCTTGACTGCCTATTCCCCCACCCCCCTGGGCTGGTCTCAGTTGTTTTGATTCCTAGACTTGACTTAGGCTTAAACTAATAAAAATGTCTAGTTTATAAATGAGATGGAAACTGAAAACTTGAATAATCAACGCTTTTCAGACACTCTGCATTTTTGTAGCTGAATATGTCAAGCAAATCCAAATGTATGCTTTTGAATCTTGAAGTTTGGTTTTGCGTCTGATGAAAATGGAGATGATTGCAACCTCTGCAAGTTTAGTCATATGAAATTCTCACTGAGTTCAGTGAGGCATAAGTTCAAGTAATTGAGCATGGGATTGCATTGCAAGGCTTGTGTTCAACTCTGGTGTGGGTTTTGAGGGGTTTTGTGAGCCAAAACCATCTTATATTGAAAATGAAGCAAAGCATAGAAGACGACTGAAATGAGGTACACTACACTTGAGCAGAATGATATATTGAACTCCGATTGAACTTAATGCAATTAGCATACCTAATTAAATGCTGATGGAACTTCGGCATGATGCGTTTTTATTAGTTGATTTCCATAAATGTTCCATTCCAGGAAGAATGAACCAGCGATCAGCATTAAATAGAAGCAGATGGAAAATTTGTGTAAACAAAAATCAGGACAGCCTTTTGCAGGTCTAATTTCTGAACTGAAGTAGACAAAGATCCTGAATCTTTTTAAGCTAAAGGGCCTGAATTAAAAAAAACCAAAAACAAAATGTCTGTATGGAGGATGTAGAAATCATTTTTATGTGGATGTTGCCATTTAGAAAAAATACTATTGTAACTGAAATGTCTATTTGACAGAAAGCAGGGGTGGGACTCTACCAGTTCTCACCCATTCGCTAGAACCGGTTGTTAACTTTCTAAGCAGTTCAGAGAACTGGTTGTTGGAAGAAATCTCCTTTTGTTCTTTTCCACCCTTATTACATTTTTGGCAGTATGCCTAGACTTACCGTTTCCAAAGGAGTTTTTTCCCCTTTGCTGGTATTTTCTTAAAGGGGAAGGGTTGTTTTAAGCTTTTTACACTGCTGTTAGGAGAAATGTTGGAGTTCTTCCAGGCAGGATCTTTTGAAGAAATAATTGAATAATGAAGCAGAGCTGCCAGAAAGAAGCTTTTAATGAAAAGGAACCAAGATGAGTGACATTCAGTGAGGCTTCTTGGCTAGCTAGAAAGATTGACATTCAAATGTGAGTTTACATACCCTTTCTGAGTTTTGGTCTAAAACTGGTTTTTGGTGAAGTTTAATTCTGTCCTTGGTGACATTAATCCTGTGTTTATTGATGGGATAATTTTCCCTATTCAGCTTTGTTTGGAAGGAAAAAGGTTAATCTCTGTTCCTGAAAAGAAACTGGGTTGAGAAATCTGGCTAGTTCCAAATAGTGTCTATTTGTTCTGGTAATTGGTTTAACAAGCAGCAGCTACTATTGTGATTTAATTATTTGTATTATTTGTATTCCTGCCTCATGGTTTCTTTTTTTATCTGGGGTGGGGGAGTCTTCCTTCACTGCTTTAGTGGTATCTGGCACTGTCCTTTTGGGGTGTACTTCCAAGAGGCAGGATGCAAGCTTGGCACTGATTTTTTATTGCCTTTCTGGGGGGCATGTGATCTTTCCTTAAATTTGAATGATTTCCTTAGGATATCTTGTGAAGTGAGTGAGACCAGCTGGTATCTTTAAGTGGTGCAAATGAATATAAGGATTGCTTCTCCTGGGTGTGCTCTTTCTGGAGACCTTAAATGACCTCTCTGCTAAATGATTTCACTTTATGAGCATAGTTATCATTTTCAAGAAGAGATTGGACTGCCATTTGTCACAAATGGTGTAGGATCTCCACTTGGGTGGGGTATTGGACTAGATGACCTATAAGGTCCAGTCCAACTCTGATTATCTGTTATCTGTTATTGCATTTTAACTATTTTTATTTTATCCTCGAAGTGCTCTAGTATCCTACCTGATTTGTAACTCATGCTTGCAGGTATTTTTAATCTAATGATTGGTATTTAGGGCACCTTTTTGCAAGCAAAGAAGCTTTTCATATTTTTGTACAGGTAATCCTTGACTTACAACACTTCATGTGGTGCAGCCACATGAAGAGATAACCAGAGCAATTTCCAAAGTAGCCAAGAGAACCTGAAGCAAGATGTGCAATTCTAAATAAGACAGAAACCTGAATTTTTGTTCTTATACTGCTCAAACTCTGCTCTTACATTTCTGGAACCAGCTACAGTTCAGGACATTTCGAGTCGATGCCATCATTGTTACCCATTTCCCACCATCAAAAACAGATTGAAAATGATCTGCAATCATTTAAACTTCTGACTTGGAGAATTTGGAACAAAGGATGACATCCCCTATTTCCTTGAGCTGATCAGAATCCTGGAATAATAAAAATTGCCTTCAGACAAGAAAGCAATTTGAAGGGAACTGAAATAAATTATCTACAACCCTATTTATTCTATGTCTCCATTTTACACAGCCCTATGTGCAAGTCTTTAAAATAGCCAACTCTGTATCCCAAATTATGTACATGCTTCTGCACTTTTGAAAGCATGCCTTCTGAATAAAATCCAAAACCCTTAGAAGTGCATTAGCTATTCTCTTTGCATTCCGAAAAGTTTGTTATTTGCTTAAGCCAGGGGTCGCCAACTTTTTGGACCTCAGGGACCACCAAACTCATAATTTTAAATCCCATGGACCTCTAATATGAATTTTGACTGATGGTGGCTGCAGGAAAAAAGTCTGCAGGAAAATTCCCCACCCCATTTTCCTACCAATCGATCATTCTTTATTTGGGATCGCAGGATATCCGTTCTCAGGGAGAGAGAGAGAGAGAGAGAGAGAGAGAGAGAGAGAGAGAGATTGATTTTGGCTTCATACAAGGAAAGCAGCAGAAGTCTTTCTTTCTCTCCTCCAAACTGCACCAGAATGGCGCAGCCTCTTGGAGCAGGATGCCTTGCAGGGTCCCAAAGACTCATTTCTGGTGGAGTTTGGAGGAGAGAAAGAAAGATTTTTGATGTTTCCCTTGTGTGCAGCCAAAAGCAGAAGAAGAAAGAAGTGGAAAGAAGCAGCTCAGTGACCAGGCCAGGTGCGTGGGTCGCGTGGGGCAAGTTCCCCCCCTCTGCCCTTTCCCCCCTTCCCCTCACTACCTCGTGTTGTTCACAATGCAAATAATGCAAGCCTTGTGTTCCCACGGGCCATGTGAGTGGCGCAGCCTTGTGTTCCCGCGGAACCTGGATTAATTGCTTTGGGAGTGACATTTCTCTGAGGACCACCAAAATCTTCCCCTGCCCATTGGTTGGCGACCAGTGGCTTAAGCAATAGTTATGAGCAGAAGAGAGATTTTTAAGATTTCTTTGATAGATTCTGATGGATGCAGTGTGATAGTTTAATACAGGTAGTCCTCGACTCAGGACCACAATTGAGCCCAACATTTGTGCTATTAAGTGAGACATTTGTTAATTGAATTTTGCCCCATTTTAAGAGCTTTCTTGCCACAATTGTTAAGAGAATCATTGCTGTTTTTAAGTTAGTAACACGGTTGTTAAGTGAATCTGGTTTCTCCATTGACTTTGCTGATCAGAAAGTCACAAAAGGTGATGATATGACCCCAGGGCACTGCAACGGTCATAAACATCCTATAGGGTAAAAAATTGCGGTTTGGTAATGGCTAGAACAAATGAGAGAGGTGGGAGGAACTCACTGCAACGCTATACAGTAAACTTATTACTTAATTCTCTGTTAAGAGGTTGCAAAGAACTATTCAGGTAGTTCTTGTTTAGCAACTATTTGGGACTGGCAGTTCTATCATTAAGTGAAGAGGCCACCAAGTTGGAAATCATGTAACTATGACTGTGCTTTCCTTTCCCACACTATTCTGCCCTTTGGAATTAGTCACCTGAATAATTAGCAAAAAGGGAATTAATGTTTGTATTTACATTCACTGGAGAGGATGGGGTTACAAGACAGTACACGATGGACAGTACCTTGGGCTACTTGTGTAACGTGCTCACAGCTTCTAACCCTGAGCAAACTCACAGCTGTTGGCTCCATTCATTGCTTTTGATACAAATCCCAGTGTGTGTCTGCTTATTCTCTTATAATCCCCTCCTCTCCAATCTTTCTGCTTTGCATCACCATCATCATGTTCTGTGCTAAGCACATAGGGCTACAAGGATATTCCACAATTCTTGATCTGCAGCTACAGTCTCTGCATCTTTCCATTTAATGTTTTTTTAATCTGCTCTGCAAGGGGAAGGAAAAAAAAAAAAAAAGGAAAAGCAATAGGCCAGGCACAGGACAACAATACTGACTGTAATAATGATAATGTGATTGAGGGATGCTGTAAAAATAACAAATGCAGGCATTGATCATAATGTTATCTTTTCAATACTGGTGTAACTTGGAAAGCCATTGAATGAGTCAGTCATTAAGCAAAGATTACCTGAGAATAGCCACTCTGAAGCAAGTGAGATGGTATAATACATACAAAGAAGTTCCATGTCATTGATGCAAGACAACAATGAGATAACCATGCCCAAATTTCTGATTCTGAAATGTTGCATGTGTCCATGTAAGTTTCATTTTGTGTCTATGCCTGGTTGAGAAATATTCCGTGAACTGCAGAGTTGCTTTTAGCAGAGGCACAGTCCAGGATAAGATGAAGCTGAGACTAGATTTACAATAAATACATGTCTGATGATGAAAATAGCTGTTACATTTCTAAAGGCATATATGATAATCCTAAGAGAATACTGGTAATAATTAACAATTAAAAGAATGATAAAAATTGTCCATTGGTAGAAATACAAGTTACTCTGAAAGTTGACCTGCCCCTGGTTTCTTTTTCAAGCTGAGAATTTAATCCTCTTTTTTCATTGTCTTGGCGCTTTTGATTGACAAATTGCCTTGGCCAAATAAACAGTCTACTGACAGAAAGCATATCATTACACATTTGTTCAGAATTAAAACCTAAGTAATTTCCTACTGGAACAACTATGGAAACAAAAACAACATTCTATTTTTTATGTAACATTAAGATGCATCTTTAAAATAAAATTTATTCTGGCTTGCCAGAAATGCTGGCAATCAAATAATAACCATACATCCCCAGTATCAACTTCTTAGCTTTGATAGCTATCATAGTTATTGTATCTTGTTATGTATGCAGGTTTGAAGTCATTGGTTTAGTTTGAACTGTTCTTGTAAAATGTTGGAAATGATTGGTTTAAAAAGTGTGGGAAAACCCTGCACTCTGATTGGCTGGCAACTGCAGCTGCTGGCTATAAGTAGCAGCTGCAGCCCAGCCAAATTGGGTCCTTTCTGAGCTGTAGTCACTAATAAACTAAGAGCTTGAAGCACTCCGCGTCTGTCTCTTCATGCAAACTTAACATATCTAGGTCATCCTCTCATCAATAACAAATCTTTCTTTCTGAAATGATGACATTGTTATAAATAGCCCTCATTTCTCCCTCTAGCATTGTTCACAACAGTAAAATGGAGGTTGGATAGCCTCCATTCCATCTGTAATGCTACAGTTAGCATGCTGCCGTGTATGGAAAGCTAAAGCAAAGTAGAACAGTGGTCAAAGAATTGAGTTCATTCTTTGCTGCTTCCATAGGGCATTTGGTTTTGGGAAACTGTGCTACAAGAAAATCAATAGGACATTTTCTGAATGTGACTTTATGAACCAGTATAACAATCAATCAGCAGCTCTAGATTAATTCCCAAACTCTGATTTGAAGTGTGCTCTTTACATCCAAGATAATATTTGACAAACATGTATCCTTCTTCTTTTTTAAAAAGTGAAATAATGATCATCACAATACCTCTGCAAGGATTGTAATGCTTCTTCTTCTGTAAAGTTCTCCTTACTGTACATGGGTGTCTTTTTAATTTTTTTGTTCTGCTGCCATTACCACTAAACCCCTTTGAGGGTTCAGAAATCTTTTCAGTCTCTCAGGTAACATGAAGGAAGTGAACATGGGGAAGATAAAGCATAACATAGGATATAAGATAACATAGATTAGTTAATATAAGCATCAAAGATCAAATGGACTTTAATTAAAGATTCTCAGGTTCATTCATTCCTATAAATTATTTGAATCCTATCAATACCAGCCTACTCTGGCACTAACATTATTCTTAACCCATATTTTCTGACTGTGGTTTGGAGTTGATCTGACCTTTGACCTGTCCCCTAAAGTCCTTTCTCTTGCTGCTGGAATAAAACCTGGCAGGGAGATGTCTAATGCTGCCATCCTGTAATTGGCAGGTTTGCCATGCAAACATCACAGCTTCTAATTCAAAGTGAATAAACTAGAACCAACATGGGAAAGTTACTTTTCCATTTATTGATCCTAAATGAACTGCAACGATCTAGGCTACTGCTCTGTTTTTTTCCCCATTCGTGCTAGGGAGTCTAAACAAGTTACAGCACTGAGCATTGCTTTGATCTTGAAAAGTTAGGCAGGGTTGTTTCTAGATAAAACTCAGGTGGGAAACCACACAGAAATCACAGAGCTGTACACTAATGTAGGAAGTTGAAAAACAACAACAAACCCTTCCTGGAAGAAAACAGTGGCAAATTCTTTTCTATTGCTCAGAAAGACACAGCATGAATTGGTGTGTGGGGAAAGAACTTAGCAGAAAAGCTTAACTACAGGTGAAACTTGAAAAATTAGAATATCGTGCAAAAGTTCATTTATTTCTGTAATGCAACTTAAAAGGTGAAACTAATATATGAGATAGACTCATTACATGCAAAGCAAGATAGTTCAAGCCATGATTTGTCATAATTGTGATGATTATGGCTTACAGCTCATGAAAACCCCAAATCCACAATCTCAGAAAATTAGAATATGACATGCAATCAATAAAACAAGGATTGTACATAGAACAATATCGGACCTCTGAAAAGTATAAGCATGCATATGTACTCAGTACTTGGTTTGGGCCCCTTTTGCAGCAATTACTGCCTCAATGGCATGGCATGGAAGCTATCAGCCTGTGGCACTGCTGAGGTGTTATGGAAGACCAGGATGCTTCAATAGCGGCCTTCAGCTCTTCTGCATTGTTTGGCCTCACGTCTCTCATCTTTCTCTTGGCAATGCCCCATAGATTCTCTATGGGGTTCAGGTCAGGTGAGTTTGCTGGCCAATCAAGCACAGTAATCCCATGGTCATTGAACCAGATTTTGGTGCTTTTGGCAGTGTAGGCAGGTGCTAAGTCCTGCTGGAAAATGAAGTCAGCAACCCCATAAAGCTCGTCTGCAGAAGGAAGCATGAAGTGTTCCAAAATCTCTTGGTAGATGGTTGTGTTGACTCTGGTCTTAATGAAGCACAGTGGACCAACACCAGCAGATGACATGGCTCCCCAAATCAACACAGACTGTGGAAACTTCACACTGGACTTCAAGCATCTTGCAGTCTGTGCCTCTCCATTCTTCCTCCAGACTCTGGGTCCTTGGTTTCCAAATGAGATGCAAAAGTTGCTCTCATCAGAAAAGAGGACTTTGGACCACTGAGCAACAGACCAGGTCTGTTTTTCGTTAGCCCAGGTAAGATGCTTCTGATGACATTTGAAGTCCATGTCCAGGATCCGTCTGTGTGTGGTGGCTCTTGATGCATTGATTCCAGCCTCAGTCCACTCCTTGTGAAAGTCCCTAACACTTTTGAATGGCCTTTTCCTGACAATCCTCTCCAGGCTGCGGTCATCCCTGCTGCTTTGTGCACCTTTTTCTTCCACATTTTCCCCTTCCACATAACTTTCTATCAATGTGCTTTGATACAGCACTTTGGGAACATCCAACTTCTTTTGCAATTACCTTTTGAGGCTTTCCTCCTTATGGAGGGTGTCAATGATGGTTTTCTGCACAACTGTCAGGTCAGCAGTCTTTCCCATGATTGTGATTCCTACTGAACCAGACTGAGAGACCATTTAAAGGCTCAGGAACCCTTTGCAGGTGTTATGGCTTAATTAGCTGATTAGAGTGGGACACTTTGAGCCTAGAATATTGCACCTTTTTACAATATTCTAATTTTCTGAGATTGTGGATTTGGGGTTTTCATGAGCTGTAAGCCATAATCATCACAATTATGACAAATCACGGCTTGACCTATCTTGTTTTGCATGTAATGAGTCTATCTCATATATTAGTTTCACTTTTTAAGTTGCATTACGGAAATAAATGAACTTTTGCACGATATTCTTTCGAGTTTTACCTGTATATGGCCTAATGCATACAAGTGTCCTGATCATAATGTCATGATACACACCCTAATTGTGTCATGATACACACCTATCTATCCTGGCATCTGAGTAGATTAAAGACTCTGTTCTAAAATAGGAGGCTTGTCAGAAAATGGAACTTTCTGGTGTCGCTATGCAGTTTACAACTTGTGGGGATTTGAAGGCAAACCAAATCCACCAATGACAGGGTAACAGCAGATACCCTGGAGTGGCATCACAAGCCACGCCCCTTGGTATATAAGGGGCAGCAGCATCTCTCTCTGAGAAGTCAAAAAGGGAACAGAGAGTTCTGAGGAGAATTTCTGGAGAAAAATTCTCTATTGGGGTCCATTGCTCTCCTTGCCTGCTCTAGCTGATGTTGTTTTTGTTCAGCTTGAGTACCTAAGAAGCTTGAGGTGGAGGAACCTCTTGCCAGAAGAGAAAAGGAGACAGAGAGAGGGAAAAGCCTTGAAACAGTTTTAAGTTCTTAAAGAGGTCTAAGTTTCTATAGGGTTTGTTCTTAAGTTAAAGGATTGAGAAAACCTAACTGCATAGGCAGAGAAACCAAGTAAGACCTGAGAGAAAAGAAACTTAAAGAAGGCATAAGAAACTGGTAAAAGTCCTTCTGTAAATTTATTTGAATTAAGCTGCTTGTACAATAAAGATTTTGGTTTGAAGAACAAAGCTGGGCTCAGCATCTTTGTACAATTTAAATATATAGACAGATTAACAAGATCCTCTAGACTTTAGTCAATCATAGGATTGACTGATCAAAAGTCATTTCATATTTTATTTTCAACAAGGCTCAATATTAGAATTTGTTGTGATCATTTAGAAAGTTCTGATATATTTTCCCAAGTGCATATAGAGAGATCTTTTACATTTTAACCACAGTATTAGGGGTTATCTGAAAATGCCAAAGACAGAGCCTTCTGCATGTGAAACAGGCCTCCAACCACTGTACCTCAGCCAATTCCCTCTCACCTGGCAAGGCTGCAATACAGTCAAAACTGGATAGGTTAGCACTTCTTGTATTTCAAACTTGTTCAAGAAAAAGTGATACTGGCTCAGCCAGCCACCCATTCATACTGCAGTGGGAAGCTGGATAAAACACAGATACAAAATCACACTTGTCTTACCAGTTAACCCATGATGGCCACAATAAATAAAAGTGAAATAACTGAATAATATCCATAAGAACCTGTTTGCCAGATTCTCCCTCCCACCTGACATGAAAATATTTATAATCTTTTAACTGAAAAATTGATCAGTAAGTAATTTGCTGCAAATAAAACACCATCTTCCATCATTGTATTTGTTTCCAAAAGCCTAAATGCAATTTGTTTTCATCTCTCCTCTGTGATCCCTTTTCAAAACATATCTATTAAAATAATTTACAAAGAAATCAAATAAATAAATATATATTTTCTTTTATAATGCCAATTACATTCTTTGCTTTATATTTAGTATTAAAATTGTTCAACTGCATGGTAGAAGGACAGATACTGTTAGAAGCAAGCATTGCTGGTAAGTGGTCTTCATTTTAAAATATTTATTATCACTGGGTGGGGTGTCAAAATTTGGGGATGACTCATGTCCCTCTGGACATTTGAGGGGGGTCTAGGTATTTTTAATTCTTTTCAAATGCTAAATAAAGTCTGTTTTATGTAACCTGTGCCCTGTTGCTTCTTTCTTGTGCTTTCTTGCACAGAATAGTTCTTTAGTAAACGATGGCATCTATATCTATATTTAAAGCTCAAAAATGTATACCTTATGAATGATAGGTACATACATTATCTCAAAAAGATTTTATCTAGAGTTAGGGTTGAAATTAGGTTTAAGGCTAGAATGCCTTAATCTGCTTTTCACTAAATTGATAATCCATTTGCTTTAGCATTCTAAATGGATGCCCAAATACTACCTTTCAGATCTGTTGGATCATGCTGGGAATAAAGGCCAAATTTTCTGGATGTCATCAAGTTGGGGAAATGTCACTGAAGGTTATAAAGGCTAAGGGCCTTGGTGGTGCAGGCTGATAATAGCCTAGAACTTAGCTCCAGCTGCCTGTAAATATTGCAGGCTCGAATCCCACCAGGCTCAAGGTTGACTCAGCCTTCCATCCTCTCGGGGTAGGCAAACTGAGGACCCAAGATTGTTGTGGGCAATAAGCTGACTTTGTAAAAATGCCGCTTAGTAATAAGCAGGCATATACAATGGAATGAAGGCTATTGCTGAGCACATTGGGTTGTGCTCCAAACATTGTAAGCCGCCCTGAGTCTCCGGAGAAGGGCGGGATATAAATATGAATTAAAATAAAATAAAATAAAATAAATGAGGCTGTTAATTTGTTCTTCAGGGAAACATCACACTTAAAGTATTAACTAAACTATAGCCATACAGAGAAAGCCAATATGGTGGGAAGGTAGGAAATACTTTCATGCAAATTAGTCAAATTAAAAAGGAAAGGGAGTGCTTAATATAATTCATGCATACTTTTGATGGTAATTATAGCAATTTCACAGTTAAGAACCCTCAGTGCTTAGAGGAAATTATTGTATATGAAGACATTGTTGATTAAACATACAGTTAGTGATTTAGAGAGTGAATTTGTAAAATTTCAAGTAGTGTTGTATATTTGGTTTGGAGGCCAAGTCCTATGTTAGAAATAAAAATTGACACAATGAAGGAAGGGGCAAGTAGATTGCTCCAGATGAAGAGCAATACTGCATAAGCAATTTATATATATAAAGTTCTCTTGGCTGTGTAAAAAAGGAAATAAAAGCATGTCCACATTGCAAAAATCAAGAACACAGGACCATAACCTCAAAGTGACAGAAGGAAAGTTGAAAAGTAATCTTAAAAAGTATTTCTTCACAGAAAGAGTAGTGGAAGCTTGGAACCAACTTCCAGTGGAAATAGTGAGTCAGTCATCATTAACTGAGTTAAATATGCTTGGCATAAATGCATGTCCATCATCCCAAAAAACCCCAAAACAACCCACCTCAAAGGGCAGTCTTGATGAAACACTAGGTCTTTTTCTGCCATTTGTTTTCTATACAGTGAGGAACTTTGGAGTATTCTTAAAAATGTAAGTACAGCCCCCCTCCCCAACAACACAACGCACTATTGTCTTAGAACTGGCACAGTGAATCATGAGCCTTTATCAGAAGTGGTATTCAGGAGGTTCTGACCAGTTCTGAGAACCAGTAGCTGAAATTTTGAGTAGTTTGGAGAACTGACAAATACCACCTCTGACTGGAGATTTGACAGTATCCTTCCCCTGCCACTCCCACCAAGCCACGCCCACAGAACTGGTAGTAAAAATATTTGAATCCCACTACTGGCCTTTATCCAGATCTTCCCACATACTTTTCTTATCTAACATACAAATCTCACAAGAAATAGCCCTTTTGGATGAACTCATGGCTCATCTTAATTCAGAATTTTTGTTTCTCATAGCGAAAAATGAGATGCCTCTGTGGAATGAACTGTAGAGGGATATACTCTTTTATTATTGTTCTCCTACTGTTTGGGGACAGGCTGGAAATTACATCAAGTCTCAGTTAGGACGAATAATCCTTAATTGATCTGTCCCACATGAATTTAACAATCACCTTTTAGAGCCATCTAAGCTGGTAGCCATCACTACATCTTGTGGTAATAAATGCCACAGATTCATTAAGTGCTGCAAGAAAATGCATTTTCATTTGTCTCTTCTCATTTTCCTTCTCTCAATTCCAGTTGTAGTGTTTTAAGAAAAAGAGAAAAACTTTTCCATTTATATTCTGTAGGTCATGCATAGTTTTATATACCACAGTAATGAATTGTTTTTCCTAACAAGAGTATCTAATGTTAATAAAAGTTAACTTTGCCATTTTCCCTGCATTATGTTTAGTCCAACCAATTCTGTGGTGCAGTTGCTTCTTCTGTTCTGCTATTTCTAGTGTACCTTTCAGACTTATTAGAACAGGTCATTTTCAGTTAGAGTTAGACCACTTAGAATGGGTCAGAACAAGCTTTTAAAGAATAAAATGAGATAATTACAGGTTTCTAACAACTCTTCTGAAATTAAAAGAGCTGGGAGAATATCTTTCTGAAACTATGGGCAGTGATACAACTTGGCTTGGATTTTGGCTCTCCAAGGTCCCTCTCAGAGAGTGGCATAT
Source organism: Naja naja (assembly GCA_009733165.1). Classification (NCBI taxonomy): domain Eukaryota; kingdom Metazoa; phylum Chordata; class Lepidosauria; order Squamata; family Elapidae; genus Naja; species Naja naja. The sequence continues at coordinate 91,315,764 of CM019149.1, read as the reverse complement.
GATGTGGATGTCCATATGGTTTTTCAATCCTGGCATGGCTGCTGTTTGAATGGTAGGAGCCAGACCTGGAGTGAAAGAAAAGGAGGAAAAGACAACTCAGTTTTGGCCTGATGAGCTGACCTGATGAGCTGACAGGGAGATTTGGGGTGAACAGTTTCATTGGTGCAGTGAAGTATTTTTTTTTAATTCATATTTATATCCTGCCTTTCTCCGGAGACTCAGGGCAGCTTACAATTTTTGGAGCGCAACCCAATGCACTCAGCAATAGCCTTCATTCCATTGTATATGCCTGCTTATTACTAAGCGGCATTTTTACCAAGTCAGCTTATTGCCCCCAACAATCTTGGGTCCTCAATTTACCTACCCCGAGAGGATGGAAGGCTGAGTCAACCTTGAGCCTGGTGGGATTCGAGCCTGCAGTAATTGCAGGCAGCTGGAATTAAGTGCTAGGCATTTAACAGCCTGCACCACCAAGGCTCAGTATTGTATGTACTGAGTATATACCAAGTATATAATACTATTGGAGATGAAGATTACAGTCCTGGGGGGGGACACACATCTCTTTAGCTTTTCTGGGAGATACGTTGCCACTCTAATCAGGAAAAAGAGAGAGGGAGGGAGAGAGAGAGAGAGAGAGATTTTCATTTTGTATTTACATTATTTGAACTTGGGATCATCTCTTATTCTCCACTATTCTCCACTCATATTTTCCCCCTTAACAAAAGACACATGTGGAGAGGGCTTTCTATTAGCAATGTGAAATATTTATATACAATAGAAATTCACGAAAACAACTTCAGCCAATATTTGGAAGAGGCAGATATTATCTGTACCATTCACATCTATGCTGTGTACCTTTTAGGGGAGATTTATTATTATTTTTCCCTCCACATATCCAGATTTTTCTTTTTCCTTGCATAAATGGAAAAACTACATTGGCAAGTATTTGTGCATGTTATTATTTGTTATCCTTGTATTACACTCAAAGAACTCTAGCTATTTTTTTAAAAAATGGAATAAAATGACAAACCTGAATATCTCAGCATGAGTTTTGTGGCAGATGTGAAAAAAATGTGACTCCCCATGAAAATGACTGATGACTGCAAATAGGAATGGATAATGGCTCGCCAGCTTTCAGATACAATGGACAAGTTTTTCATTTGGAATTCACCCCATTTAACAGATTAATGTTAAATCAAAGGTTAGTCCATTAAATTTACTGCAAATGACACCATTTACACTAATTATGCAAAGGGTGAAAATGATTAAATGTAAATTTGGTCTTTAAGGACAATGGCTTTCCACTGATAGACCTTTTCCAAGAGCTCCCTTCCATTGGCCTCCCCACATTCTTAATATATTTTCTCCTCATAGTTTACCCCTCTTTTCCTATCACTAGCGTGAGAAAGGGGAAATTGCAGAACTCCCATGAGAAGGAGGCAGGCATACCACAGCAGCTGAAAGTGAAATAACCGTGGAAGGAAATGAAATGCAGCAGGCAGACTGCACAGCATTGTTCAGACCAGGTTGGGAAACTATCAATGTGGAATAAGTAAAGACAGGAGGAGGTTGCCTCCACAGTGATCTGGGATGAAATTCCAGAATGATTAGAGAATGGCCAACCTGCCCCCCCTTTTATCTTGGGAACCCTAAAATATGAATTATTACATTTGCTGAAAGATTATTACTTTTTAATATCATTAGTGTTTAAGGTCCTGAAGTTAGCTGTTCATTTTGTGTCTCAGCTCCTGTTTATTCAACATGATTGACAAGACAGAGGTTTCTTTCCATTTCCTCTTTATAAGTTGATGTACATTACAGGTCCTAGGTCCCTTCTTATGGAATGCTCTTCTTTTTCTATTGTAATTCCACCAGATCTTTAGATGCATTTGAATGAGATTGGAAGCAGTTACGAGCAAATGTGATGAATGGGAGTTTATAAAGTGAGATTGGGTTATCCATTGTGTATGTTATTATAAAGTAAGGTGGCAGGGTGTGTTGAGTTATGGATAGAAGATTTTATTTTTTTTATAATAGTGTTATTTTTATAGTAATTGCAATATATCTGATTTTACCATGTTTGTGTAATTTTCATTTTGTTTGTTTGCTGCCTTATATTGCTAGATATTGGGAAAAGCTGTTCTCATCTAGCATATCCTTTTCATACCACAGATAAGCCTTGGCCATTTATTGTGAGATTTGCTGTGAAAAGTGGAGAAAGCACATTCTTACCTTTTAATTTAGTGGAGGATGAAAAGTCTTGCATCAAGTTCTTCCCTTGAACAAAGAAAACCTGAGGACATCGAAAAGCTTTGTCAACAAAGACAAGCTCGTGAAGAAGAATCTTCAATATTTTATTATTTTCATACCATTTTGTTGTGTAAATCAATGGCCAGCATCCAGAAATGCTTTTAGAGTCCAATTTATTACCGATGCAAACTATGTCTAAAAATAATTAACCCATGTTTTAGCAATGTTTTCTTAGTGTGCCCATATCCATCAGGTTTTCAATAATTAAGTATTTGTTTTGTGTTGAATCCCTGGACCTACAAGGGGCATGGTAGCTTTTCTTGTTGAGTGGGTATGATTCATTTTTGCCTTCTTGCTATACATTTTTATACACCCAGGCTAATTCAATTGGAAGGTCAATCAATAGCATGAATTTCCTTGTTTTTTTTCTTGTAATAATTTTTCCCTTATGGGTAGGGAGTTTGCAATAAACCTAATCATTACAGATCTAGAAGTACAATTTTTTATGACTACATTAATCTTTTGTTTATTGTTCTCAGTTTTTATTTTTATTTATTTTTATGTTTTTAATTTCTTTTCCAGCTTAAAACAGCTATATTGGTAGTTTTCTGAATTCAGAATGGACATGGTTTCTGTTTCCAATTATTTCTTACAACAAAAATGTAAAACAGCCAGGGCAATTTTCTAAGCATATACAAGAATTCTTTTTTTTAAAAGGAATTTGAAAGCTGAATTGCTTTTATATAGGAGACTCATTGTTTTAAAACATAACCAGCTCTTCTAAATGTGCCAAAGCAATTGAAATTCTGTTGATCAGAATTTCTGATTTGATTATTGAAAAATAAAATCAGATGAAGCAGTTGCTTTGAAAAAAAATATTGGTAGGATGGAGAAATGCCAAAATACTTTCAAGAGTTGTGTATAAAAAACTCAGTTGATTATATAATACTTAGATTTAAGTTGAACTTTGGATCTCTTTTTAGATTGTAGCCACTAATTATAGAATCTGAGAAGCATTACCTAAGGAAAATCGAAGTTCTTATAGTTGGTTGAAATGAAGCATTTTCAAATAAAATGTTTTAGGAAAAAATGAAATCAAATTCAAAAGGGCTATTTTACTTCAGATAATTAAATGATATTAAGTGAATACAAAAGAATGGAATGAAAATGATAATCATAGTATTAGATATAATCCAATCAATGAAGCATTTGTAACTATTTGATGAGTGGCCATCCAATTAACATCAATGTTTTGTAAACGTACTTACTACCATTTCAATGCAATAAAGTACTACCGAAAATTGCAAGACCCACTTTGGGTTTTCTCAGAGTTTTCTATTTTAAAGTAATATGCTGTAATCATTGTTGAGAGCCACTCTAGAGCGGCACAGTGGCCTAGAATGAAGACACTCACCTTCCACTCAGAAGGTTGGAAGTTCAATCCTAGGCAAGTGACAGATATTTCCCTATAGGAGACTATGAGAAAATACCTGCTGCAAATACTATGTCAGCATCAGGACGAGCATCTGGCCAGTAAACACTCATCTCAGCTCCACTTAGTCACCCTTCCCCCCTTGAAGCAAGGGATTACAGGATTCGTAAGAAGAAGAAAATTGTTAGAGCTGGTACAGTGTAGTGTTTAAGGGGCTAGACTAAGATCAAGGAGACATGGAAAGCACTAAGAAGTCCTTAGCTACCTACATATTCTTAGCCCTAATACAGCATCAGGGTCTGCAATGAACTAGCTTAAGAACAAATCCCTCATCATATCATGCTTCAATGGCTTTGTTGTATCAACTAGGCAAGTGCTGTGCAAAGAAATAGACCCTGCAACCAGGAGGATAATCACATAAATATTCATTAATTATTAATCAACGTCTGGCTCTGCTCTGGGTTTTGTAACATCATAAAGTTTCTATTTGGGTCACTGCATCAAAGTTATACCTGAAGTGATTAGAGATTATTTAGTGTATAACTAAGATCTTTTTTTCCTTATGAGGTGATCATAACACCATTTTAGTGCCATATCCATAGAAGTATAGAACATTTGTTGTACGGTTGCCATTCAGATCCACCAATTTCTGTACTCTAGAGAAGGCTTGGCATTTCACAAGTTTTTTGAAAGCAGACAGTATTGCAATTCCTTCAGATTAATGCCTTGCACATCTTTGCAGACTGTAAAATAACTCACAGGAGTCAGTTTAGATGAGAAAATGTAACAGGACAAGCATCACTAAGGATAGCACCAGAAGAATTAGTTATGAAGACACGATGAGTGTATGGTTTCACTTGAAAGTAGAGCACTAAATTTGAACAAAGGTATTTTGTATTCATGGTGTTTTTATTTGTATCTGTAGAGAAGCATGGAGATGACCTTGAGAGAAATAGGCAAGAATCATTACATAGGCAAATTGGGATGAAACATTCATTCCTAATATCCTTGGAAAAAAGTATCAGGCAAGCTGCTCCCTAATTCATTGTATTGTATTGTATTGTATTGTATTGTATTATTGTATTGTATTGTATTGCATTGCATTGCATTGCATTGCATTGCATTGCTTTGTACTGTATTGTACTGTAGTGTATTGTACTGTATCCATTGGGATATAAAAGAGAGGGGAATAGAGCAAAATCAGGCTTGCAAGATTCTGTTATTAAAACTAATTTCAATAAAATATAATTCTAATTTTCCTGTGAAGTCTGTTTCCAAATCTGGTCTACTCTGAAGGGCTGAATCACTCCAGGGACAACTTCCCTTTCCCAATATTTAATGCAGTGAGGACCAAATTATATGCTAGGGAGATCTGAGATTATAATTTATTTATGCTGTTTCATTTTCCACTGACAAACAATATGGGATTTTGGAATAGAATTAACATTTATCCTTGGGCACTGGGGGTTATTCCTTGTGCGTTTTTCCTGTTTTTTTAAAATCATTTTAAGCCTCCCAGAGTAACTTGTGTGAAAGAGGCAGCTATATGAATCATATAAATAAATAAAGGAAAAAGTTCCACACTGGAGTGAAATGGTGGCTCTTGGGCAGGAAAGTTTGGTTTATTTGATTTCCTTATGTATCCAGTTTGGCTAAAAGCCAGCCTTTCCACTCTTCTGCTTCCACATTGTGTTGAATTATATTGCATGGCATTTTATATTGCATGGTATTACAAATTACAGTGATTGTGAAATGAGAAGAAATGTGTTAATGTACTTGCTAATAAACTGGTATACATGTTGTGATGATAATTTAATTAAAACCTATGTTTAATACAGCAATATAAAGTGATTCAAAGTCTTAAAAGCAGCAATATGTATTTTATGTGTTCTTAGAAATGCTGGAATATTATTGGGTGAGATGGGTAGCGTAGAAATTTAATAAATAAATAAATGAATAAAATGAATGACTGACTTACTTTCCAAGAATCAGATAGTTAATGTTTATTATTTAAGGTTTTTTCCTGAAGAAAATGATTAGTCTTCTTTAAATTAAAGTGAATATGGCTCGTTATTCCTTCTTAGATGATGCAGTGCCAATCTTTAATTGCAGACATGTTTTAAAACAGCGAACAAACAAAAGATTATTAGATGAAGAGTGGGCAAGCAAGCCAGCCAGCGAGAAGATATTGCTAATTATACTCCTGTGTCTCGTGCTTGCCCTGCAACTGGAGAAATCCCATTGGTCTGCATGATTATAAAAACCAAATTGCAATAAGTATCTGTGTGAATAAGATCTGGTTTGTATGGTTGGAAAAAAGTATCCATGTCTTCTCTTTGAGTTAACTTCAAGTTGGGGTGGTCTGATGCATGACTGAAGACTGAAAAAGAATTTGCTTTTGGATTTATCCTCTTTTTAACGTCTTGATATATTTTTTAAAAAAACCCTAAAAGTGGAAAAACCTCTAAAATATACAGTACCTGTTCTGAAAGGAGTTGTATTACATTTCACACAGAGAAAGAAATGAGTGGATCCTACAAAATGAAAGTTAGCTCTTATCATTAAAGAAAATAATGAAATTATCCTTTGGCTGGTCCCATGCAGACATATGCAACAGAGGATAAAAAGCCATTTGAAAAATTGTTTTTAAAAAGTACAGATGAAGACAAAGAAGGGACTAAGGGTATTTAATGTTCTTTAATCCTCATTGACATGGTCAGATCAAGAGGCTGTGGGAAATGGCAGGAAAAACTAGACTAAAGCTCAGTGTATAATTTTCTTCTCTCCTCCTCCCTGCCTCCTCCCCGCCAAGCATGATGGATGAGTTGGAAGCAGAGTATGAGGATATATGTCTCTGGCACATTTTATAATGCTGGAACAATGATATCACCTGACTGAATGATCAGGCGGTCAGGAGGACACTTTGTTCTCATGGTGGAAGCTGGTATTTGGCCAAGAAAGAAAGCATATCAGCAAACCAAGAGGGATGGGGGAGTGGAAGAGAGAGGAAGAGAAACAACTGTTTTGGGGAGGGTGTATCAGAAAGAATGAAAGAACTCCATTGTGGGAGGAACATGGACAGTCAGCTGAGATGACAATGTGGTAAGCATGTGGTAAGAACTTTCTAAGTAGAAAAGTCTGACATGGGGAACTTAGTGCTTTCTAGATATTTTGGAGTGCAACTCCCACAATCCATTGCCATTGACTATGCTGCATGGGAGTGATAGGAACTGAAATGACAGATTGCCAATCCCAGATGAAATAACCAAAGATCTTTGTCTCTGGGTCTTCTTTGTTTCTAGAGGTGATTCCAGCTGGAGCAGTTCTTCATCTGTCTTTCAGCAGTTCTGCCTCTGTGTTTAGACCAGATGAGAAAATCTTCTGGGTGTACAGAATCATAGAGAGAGACATTCAGGAAAGTTGCATATTCAAACTTAGTTGCTATCTGTAATTTCTGGGGAAAAGCTTGCAGTATTCCAACTGCTAGTTGCAATTCAGAATAAAGACAAGTCAAAGGTTCCAAGACTAAATTAAGAGTAGATAAGAGACATCTCTGATGAGTTTTGTGATACATCTTAATAGGAATCCTATTAGTAATTACTTGAGCAAAAGAATGAATATATTTTAGTATCAGAAATAAAAGATCATTTATCTGACTGCCAAAATTTAATTTGTACATAACAAAGGCCTTTTTCATGTGCAATAAAGACTTTACATTCATTTCATAATTTTCAAATTACATTGTTAAAATATCTACCAATCATCTGTTCTTATCGAAAGCTTTCATACTGCCAGACTGTGCAGAATGAATTATTGATGGTAATACTTCTTGCTATCTTTGTACCATAGTTACAGTCAGAATCTTTGCATTAACATTTGACAATATTGGATGAGAACCCATCCACATTTTCCTATTTTCCAAATTACCATTATATAAACCTCAGGGAATGATAAGGGAAGGACCTCTTTTTCAAAAGAGTTATTAGGTATCTCTAACAACAATGGAGTTAAGTTCTCTTTTTATGCTCTGTAACTATCAACGGGAAAACCACTGGGACTCAGGGTGTTCCCAGAGTTCATAATTCATATAAAGTATGTCCTAATATATTAGTGGTAGTGCTAAAATCACATTTTAAATAAATGTGAAAAATATTATTCCATCTACCAAAGTAATGCATCTGCTTGATAGATGTCTCAACATTTTTGGTTAAAAATCAAGAAATTAAGATTTGCATTTAATTTCTTTGTCCTTGAATCTCTTATGATGGAAATTATATTGCATTGTTTCAATTGACAAGTCAACACTTTGCCTATTTTTTCTCTTATTCCCAAAAGTCAATTTGATTCACTTTAATGAGCAAAGCATAACCCTCATCAACCACCATTAGCATATCTAAAGACAGGCTACAATTCCGAAGTATGATTTTTTTTAATTACATTTATATGCCGCCCTTCTCCGGAGACTCAGGGCAGCTTACAATTTTTGGGATACAACCCAGTGTGCTCAGCAATAGCCTTCATTCCATTGTATACGCCTGCTTATTACTAAGCGGCATTTTTACAAGGTCAACTAATTGCCCCCAACAATCTTGGGTCCTCAATTTACCTACCCCGAGAGGATGGAAGGCTGAGTCAACCTTGAGCCTGGTGGGATTTGAGCCTACAGCAGTTGTAGGCAGCTGGAACTTAAGTGCAGGCAATTAACAGCCTGCACCACCAAGGCCCCTTTCTAACATATATAGCAACTAAACTATAATTTCTTACATATATAGCAACATATAATCAGTTTCCTTTTCTAAATTACCATAGCAAAATTATTTTATTGTCTTCTATGCAGGGGTGGGATTCAAATTTCTTAACAACTGGTTCTGTGGGTATGGCCTAATTTGTGGGTGTGGCTTGGCAGTCATGTGACTGGCTGGGCATGGTTTTCTGACTGGGCATGGTTTGGTGGTCATGTGACTGGCTGGACATGGCTTGTATGTAAATATTATAAATATTTATGTAAATATTGAATTTTTTATAAAAAAGAGCAACTTTTACCCAAAATCAGGCAAAGCAGGCAGGCAGATTGAGTTGCTTACAGAATCACAGATTCATTCAGAGATCTATCTTTCTGCCATCGGCTACCTGAGTCTGTCACATAAAATTTGCTTGCAAGCAAACTCACAAATTAACTCACAACACACCATGTATGTAAATATTGCATTTTTTATAAAAAAGAGAGCAACTTTTATCCAAAATCAGGCAGAGCAGGCAGGCAGATTGAGTTGCTCACAGAATCTCAGATTCACTTAGAGATCTGTGTTTTTGCCATTTGCTACCTGAGTCTGCACTGAATAATAGAAGCTTCAGGCTCAGGTCTGCTTTTAGATTAGCTAGAAAGCAAGAAATCCAATGATTTCCTGCTTTCTAGCTAATCTAAATCTCCTGGCACAGCAGAACAGTTGATGGTCGGGGGTGAGGAAGGAAAAATAGCAACTTAGCAGGCAAGTTTGATGGCTCGCATGCCAGATAAGGAGTGAGTGGGGTGGGGCCAGCCAGTGGTGTGATTTGCCGGTTCTCCAGCAGGTAGAATCCCACCCCTGATGAGAATGCATTTGGCATGTGCGTGTAGAGCATTTCCTAAAAACCTCAGCTGTGCCGCCCAGACAGTTGACAAGTGCTGTGCGAGGGTGTGCATCGTTTGAAAATCCTCTTATTTCCTGCTTTTTCAACCTCAGCTGTGCCGTGCAAAGCAGCTGAGGTTGAAAAAGCAGGAAATAAAGGGCAGCCAAGAGCCTGGGCTGGTGGGTAGGACAAACAGAGCAGCAGACACCGAACCAGTTCAGTGTCTACTGCTCTTCGGAGCTACCAGTTCTATAGAACTGGGCCAAACCAGTAGCATCCCACCCCTGCTTCTATGACACTATAAAATATTTAAACACATTTCAAGTGATCCTCTTATTTGTCTAGTTATTGAAAAAACAACCAAAATATTTTAGTTACTGTTGTAGAGTGCCAAAGTATGAATTTTTATCTCGCAGGTGCCTTGTCTGCTTTAGCTTTCATCTCTATGACTAAATGGTCTCTTTTATTTCAGTGACTATTATTTTTGTTTCAGAGCTCATCCAATTCAATGTGTTGGAGTTTTCCTCTTTTTACTGCTCCTTTGATTTTCTTTCTACAGAAGCTGGTCCATTTGTCTTCCTGATGTCCTTCTTCTCAACTTAGTCATCAACATCTTAATTTCTTTATATTGTCTGTTTTTCTCTTGCTTTACCCTTCCTTCATATACTCTCTTTTTATGTGCCCTCCATAGTCTTCCCTATTTCTTCTCCTGGGTCTCTTATCTTTGTTTCCCTGTCCTGCCTCTTTTTCTCTTAATTCCTCCCCACTCTGCCATTTCCTGGTTTTGATCAGCTGACCTTCCCATTTCCTTATCTGCCTGGTTACATTCCAAAGGGCTGGATGCCTAAGGGCTTTTTTGCATACCCTGTTTCAGCAGTCACACTGAAAAGGGCTTGAATGAAGGATACAACCTTCAGCTCACCACTTTTTCTATAGGAATGCAGCCGCCACCCCCCACCAAGATGTATAGCAAGGGTCTTCAAACTTGGCTAGTTTAAGATTTGTGGACTTCAACTCTCAGAATTCCTGAACTAACATGACTGCAGGAGGAATTCTGGGAGTTGAAGTCCACAAGTCTTAAACTTGTCAAGTTTGAAAACCCCTGATGTATAGGAAGAAGCCAAGTACAAGAAGAAATTAATTGGGGGAGGGGGGTGTCACACAAACAAAATTCATGTGGAAATCTCCTCAAAAACTCCGTCCATAGAAAGAAAAGTGAGAGAGGCAGTTTTCCTGGGTAAAGGATAAGCTGCTGAGATGAATCCATTAATCAGAAACTGTTCTGACCACAGTCTGGATAGAACTCCTGGGTAGCACCCTCACCAAGGCAAAGAATCTATTGAAATCTGAGTAGCAGTTTCTTAACTGCTGGTTTCAGTATAGGAAATTATTGTAGCAGCTTAAGGCTACTGGGTGGGGAGAGACCTGAATAAGATTTCCTTGTATGGTATGCTGATTTCCAATTTTAAATGGTTCCTTGACTTTTCTATTCCTCAAAATGACTGTGAAAATTTGTCCTATGAAGGGTATTTGCCATGTATAAAACATGGTGGCGCAGTGGTTAGAGTGCAGTACTGCAGGCTACTTCTGCTGACTGCTGGCTGCCAGCAATTCGACAGTTTAATTCTCACTGACTCAGGGTTGACTCAGCCTTCCATCCTTCCGAGGTCGGCAAAATGAGGCCCCAGATTGTTGGGGGGGGGGGCAATATGCTGACTCTGTAAACTGCTTAGAAAGGGCTGTAAAAGCACTGTGAAGCGGTATCTAAGTCTAAGTGCTATTTCTATTTTCCTAGTTCATTAAATAAATATTTAGTTCTCTTTTTAGTAAAACAAAATGGTACTGAGAATTGTTTCAAAGTATCAATTCTAAAACAGTTATTTCCTCATAATTACAGTTTAAAAGACATGACAACAAGATACAAAAGGAAAAAGTTGGGAGAACACAAAGCATAAGCTACTGGCTCTTTCTGGTCTCACAGTGGTCAACCAACTTCACAAGGAGCCTGCTAGTCTCCTAGCAGACAGCCTTCAGAGGTGGTCTCATTGCCCACAAGGCTAATAGCTGTTGATTCCCCAAGGAGAAAAGAAGCATAACAGAACTGGTTCTGCCTAGGTGATTATTGTGAGGAGTCCAAAACAACTGGTTTCTCCGGAGAACCAATGGATAGTCCTAATGTTCTTCTCTCCCTCTGCACTATATCTTGAAATCACTGTATGAATATATTTTATATCCAAGTATTCTGAATTAAATTGCACTAATAAGAACCATGCATCTTACAGCAGAAACCACAATGTTAAACTGGCCTGGGTGGCAAGTGAATTGTATCTATAGAACAAAAATAATAATTATCCCCTTTTTTCCTTATCATTAAAGACCATGTTCTTTAATTTCACTGCTCCACTATTATGAAAAGAAATTTCAGTCAATTTAGTAAAATAAATAAAGAAAACACCTAGAGACACTTCTTTAGAGGATCATCATGATATTCTATGGAAGCAATTTTTTTCTTCTGGGCTAAATTAGACATATGTCAGAAGTATCTGAATTTAATATGGTGGTGTTAGAGGTTAATTACTAAATAATTCAATCAGATATGAGGGTGGAAGTCTTATGGAAGTCAAAATATCCTTGAAGGATATAGTGATAAGAGAGGAGGTAAATGTAGCTGCAGCCATCTAAAGTGGCCACTATGAGAAGAATAAATCCATGCCACTGATCCAGTCATCAACCACATTACTGATGAAGCATCCCAGATTGCATCAGTGGCAAAAAATTATTTGGATGAAGTAAACCAAAATAGCTAAATACAACATCAAGCAGCTACATCGGGGCCTGAGACTGAGTTGAAAGCAACATAAGGAAGACATGTCATATAAAAATAGTTACCAGGGCATGTTCATAATGCAATTTGGTGAAGATGAGAATGAGTCTACACATCTTATCATGACAGGTCCAGTTAGATTCTAGTGAATTTACTTGTTAGATTTATATCCTGCCTTTATATAAGCAGAAAAGAGGAATAACTTTATTGTTTCAAAAAGTTTGCGTTGTGCTACATGTACCTATTACTGTATCCAACAATTAATACATACACCCAGATCAAACGTAATATGATTTGAGGCAAGTCTATTATAACTTGAAATAAATCAAAAGGGCCACTATGTCAACTCATAAAATATTTTTCTGGTCTTTTAGAGTTGCCAGCAGAAAGGGGGGAGGGGGAGCAGTGTAATAGTTTGCAACTGAAGCTGCATTCCATAAATGTTTTCATAGATAGTTTCTAGGCAACTGAAGTTTCTGCCATGCAAAATTCTAACTGGAGAGTTGATTGATGACTCTTGGCTATGGATGTGTCCCATTGGAGAATATGAATTATAATACACGCAGGGGGTGGGGAAAAACCAGGGTCAAGGGTGACAATGAATAATGTATCTCAGAGCCAGCTACACCCAGGTAGCACTGGCATGTTTACTCCTAATTAAACTTTAAGCTTTTGAAAATCCGGCTAGAGACTCATGATTTAAATAGGGGTAACTACCGGAGCCCTGACACACTAGATGGAAGCAAAGAAATAGAAAAAAAACAATATCTCTTTGCTGCCATCTAACTGTTTCTTGATTTTTACCACCTAGCCTGAGTAACGGATACAGTACTTGTGATGTCAGAATAGTATATTTCTTTGCCTACTCCTCCTTCCATCCCTCCTTCATTCTTTATGTTACAAGAAAAGTTTATGCTTTTTTAAATCTGACATTCCCTTTCAGTCTGAAGTCTTTTTTATTGTGTATTAAGAACAATACTCAGTGAAGGTTGAAATTTTCCATGGCTGATGTATTTACAGTTTACTGAAAGAATAAAAGCAAGTTTAAGAAAGAACAAGAGTTTTTAACACAATGATAGAATGTTTATGTAGTTATGCAGCATCAAGATCACCTACTAGAATATTATATGTAGTTATGCAGCATCAAGATCACCTACTAGAATATTATATATATATATATATATATATATATATATATATATATATATATGTAGGTCTTGGTGTATTCGGGTCTTGTCCCGTGTAAGATTGAGAATACCTTGGCACGTTTGACGAATCTCATCCGTCATCTTCAGGCTGGTGTCTTCAGCTTCGTTCTATATATTCGTAGATTTTCACGGGTAAAAGTATCTAGGTCTTGGTGTATTCAGGTCTTGTCCCATGTAAGATTGAGAATACCTTGGCGACGTTTCAACGAGATCCCACTCGCCATCTTCAGGCTGGTGTCTTCGGCTTCATGCTTGTGCCAGCAAAGCGTGATCTGAGCTGCCTTCTCTCTATAAATACTGGAGGGGGTGTGTGGTGTGCTGGCTCTGCTGTAAGCGGGTTGGTTGGGTGTGTTGTTGGCTGTGTTGTTGCTTCTTGATTGGTTGGTGGAATTGGTGTTTGCTGATTGGTTGGCTTTTTCATAAGAGCCTGTGTGGCTGAGGTAGTGGCTGTGTGTCCTTCAGCCTTTTGTGTTGTAGCTACCTGGGTAGTGGGCAGTGTGATGACCTTCTGAGTTTCATTGTTGTGACATCCTGGGTCTTGTAGAAATTCTGGTAACCTTGAAATAATATGCAAGCTTTTATTTGGAGGCATGCAAATCAGACAAAGAATAATTAAGAGCAATTGGACCTACAGGAATATGGATAGCCAGAAATGCCTTCTGCTTCATATTAATCATTGGCTTTGGGATGTACATGCAATGTCAGCTATTGTATTGTATTTTTCTCAGTTTGACAGGGTTCTGTAAGAGAAGTTATAGTTTTCATTATAATTTTATTCTTTTATTTGTGTGTGTGTGTGTGTGTGTGTGTACTCTCACATCACAGAACTCAGAAGGTTACACCACAAAACCTCAGGATGTTACAACACAGCCAACGAACCAGGAGATAACAGGACAAGACCCAGGATGTCACAACAATAAAACTCAGAAGGTCATCACATAGCCCACTACCCAGGTAGCTAAAACACAAAAGGCTGAAGGACACACAGCCACCACCTCAGCCACACAGGCTCTTACAAAAAAGCCAACCAATCAGCAAACACCAATTCCATCAACCAATCAAGAAGCGACAACACAGCCAAAAATACCGCCAACCAACCCGCTTACAGCAGAGCCAGCACACCACACCTCCCCTCCAGTATTTATAGAGAGAAGGCAGCTCAGATCACGCTTTGCTGGCACAAGCACAAAGCCGAAGACACCAGCCTGAAGATGGCGAGTGGGATCTTGTCGAAACGTCACCAAGGTATTCTCAATCTTACACGGGACAAGACCCGAATACACCAAGACCTACATATATATATATATATATATATATATATATATATATATATATATGTGTGTGTGTGTGTGTGTGTGTGTGTGTGTGTGTGTGTGTGTTTTCTGTCTCCCCTTCCCTTCCCCAGAAGGTAAGGAACTTGGCAGCAACGCTAGCACAGAGAGTCACGCTGGCCTGTCTCCAAAATCCAAGTTATCTCTCCCGATAAGAGTGTTGGCAGTCACCCAGGCTCTCACTGCCAAATTCAAAACTAACAAGGAATGAAGTTCTCACAGAAGACTGATTTATTCTCAAAGTCCAGAAACTAAATCAGGCACACAGACGGAATCCTCGGCTTAATTTCACACTTTGTCATGCACAGAGTTTGCAATGTAGGCACACCCACCTTTATACCTGGTGGGGTGTGGTCCAGCTCAATCTCTGACCCTCCCATGCCCCCTACATTGCTGCTGACGTTTCTCCCTCCGACGTTGCCTGGGATCAAGCCAGGAACCCTCCTCCTCCCTCTCTCGCCGTGGCCGTACTGATACGTGTCTCTCAGGCTGTTCCTCTTGGCTTTCGGAAAAAACCTGAGGCATTGCCAGGGAGGAAGGTCCTGGGGAGGGAGGCCTTGCCAGGGAGGAAGGTCCTGGGGAGGGAGACCTTGCCAGGGAGGAAGATCCTGGGGAGGAAGGCCCTGGGGAGGAAGGCATTGCCCGTTCCTCCTCTTCTTCATCATCCAGGTCCTCTTCCTCTGTCAGCACAGGCTCACAAGGCGGGGCCACAACATATATGTATGTATGTATGTATGTATGTATGTATGTATGTATGTGTATATATATATATATATATATATATATATATATATATATATATATTAGTATTTTCCACGTCATTATAGTTGTGCTTTTAAAAAGCGACGTTTGGCATCTCATCTGCCATCATCAGGCTTGTGTATTGGGTTCGTTTGTGCACACAGATGAACCCAATACACAAGCCTGATGATGGCAGATGAGATTCTGCCGAAACGTCATTACAACTTTAAAAGCACAACTAATGATGTGGAAAACATACATACACACAACACATAAATATGCCGTGAAAACTTAAGATGTACATACATACATACATACATACATACATACATACATACATACATATGCAGGTCTTGGCATGTTCGGGTCTTTTCCCATGTAAGATTGAGAGTATCTTGGCGACATTTCAACGAGGTCCCACTCACCATCTTCAGGCTGGTGCTTTCGGCTTCGTGCTTGTTCGAGCAAAGTGTGATCCGAGCTGCCGTCTCTCTATAAATACTGGTGGGGAGGTGTGGTGTGCTGGCTCTGTTGTAAGCGGGTTGGTTGGCTGTGTTGTTACTTTTTGATTGGTTGTTGGAGTTGATGGTTGCAGATTGTTTGGCTTTTTTGTAAGACCCTGTGTGGCTGAGATACTGGCTGTGTGTCTCCCAGCCTTTTGTGTTGTAACAACCTGGGTAATGGGCGGTGTGATGACCTTCTGAGTTCTATTGTTGTGACATCCTGGGTCTTGTGCTGTAATCTCCTGGGTCGTTGGCTGTGTTGTAACATCCTGAGGTTTTGTGGTGTAACCTTCTGAGTTCCGTGATGTGAGAGTACACACACACACACACACACACAAAAATAAAAGAATTAAATTATAATGAAAATTATAACTTCTCTTACAGAACCCTGTCAAACTGAGAAAAATACAATACAATAGCTGACATTGCATGTACATCCCAAAGCCAATGATTAATATGAAGCAGAAGGCATTTCTGGCTATCCATATTCCTGTAGGTCCAATTGCTCTTAATTATTCTTTGTCTGATTTGCATGCCTCCAAATAAAAGCTTGCATGTTATTTCAAGGTTACCAGAATTTCTACTATCAGAAAGCAGAAATTGATTATACTGTTGATTGTTGTATCTGATGATTGTTGTATCCGGTTTTGCTAGTCAGAAGTGGGATAATTAGAACATTTCAAGGTCTTGTATAAAACTGGCAATACAAAAGAACATGTTTATGGCAACCCTGAAGCCACAAAGATGGCCCCAGCCTGGTTTGTTTCTACCTATCCCGATTCACAAGGACATACTTGTAATGAGTGTGGTGTCCTTTTGTATCTTCCAGCCAGAGGTGCTGAAAGGAGATCATTGCATTAGGCTAAGATAAAAGCCCTTCTCTGATTTGGGATGTTAAACTGGGTAAGAGACATAGCTGCTGCCAGAAAGTGTCTCCTGCTTTCTGCCTTGGAAAGCTGAATGGTATTACCAGTATCTGTTTGACGATCAGTGCCAAACAGATGTTGCTTAAGTGTGACCCTTGCTTGCTCATAGCCCAAAGATAGTAAGTACATGGGAGAAAATCCTAGGAAATAGGAAGTTGTAAACTGCTGTTATTGTAAACTGCTTATTTCCACCCACTTTGAAATATGTCTTTAATGTCAGTGGAGTTAAACCTGTAGAAAAGTGTCAGCTTCAACCGGTAGATTAATGTATCTTGCCACATCCCAGTCTCCATTTTCACCATTACAGCCTCCATGCATAGTGAAGCATTGGATTTTTGAACATTGCTTTAAAAAAATTAGATTAAACGATTTCCAATGATACAAGTTTGGGAAATGGTTCAAGTTGTGTGCCGTATAGTAATTGAGGTAAGAGCTTCGCCTCAAAGTGCTTAGTGCCAGCAAGTATATATTGACCTCCTCTGGAATGATGAAATCTTAAAATAGCTGCTGCACTCGTATATGCACTTTGTGAAACATAGTTAGCATGAGCCCTTTTATTTCCATTAGCCTGATACACCCAATATCAAAAACATTACATTTGTTCAACAACATGGTTGTTAATAGCCCAGAATCATTTTTTTGGGCCAATAAAGAAATGACATTACTTTAGATTTAGAGTAATTGATTTCCAGCTAATGCTCTTCACAATGATGTATCAAGGTGCTCAAGATTTCTCTTGAGTCCAATAGGTATCATCAAGATGATTATTGCACCATCTACCTATAACCATATGTCCATCATCTACTTAGGTGAATGGATTTCTCAATCGATCAACTTCATCATTTATATAAAATTAAATGAAAGAGATGCCAATATGCAGCCATGTTTTACACCCTTGAGAGTTGGAATAGGTACTATCACATGTCCTTGGGAAGTGCATATTACCTTAAGTGCTGTTTCTTAGTGCAATGCATGAATCAGAAACAAAGCCAGCAATCAATAGTGATATTATACAGTTTGTTCCACAGCTTGGTCCAAGACAGAGAATCACATGCTATCTTAAGATCAACAAATAAAGTGAAGCAGTGTTCCAAGAAATGTATTTCTACAACAGATTATAATAATCATCACTTCCTGAACTGGAAGAAAAAGGAACAACAAAATCAATCTAACAACAGCTTTTCCTTGCAATGTTCTGAAGATACAATGTAGCCCTATCACTGTAAATCAGGGACAGGAACCCCAGGAGTGAATGTGGTGCCAGACCCATATATGTAGTCGTTGAGCATCCCAACAATCTAGCACCAACAGTCAGTGATATAATAACCAACTTTGGTGAAAGATATGATTTTTAATGTTTTTTTCCATTGATTTTTAGGTTTGCTGACATGGGAGGATAACCATGGTGTGAGACATGCTTCCCAGTGGCCAATAGGTGACTAAACATTTCTAAAAGTGTAACCCCAAGTCTAAGATAAAAAGTCTACCATTGCTGTAATGTACAGATAAAGATGGAGCTGTGTATAACTATTTTATCCAATTAGCCAGCACAGCATCTTTTTCAGCACTATAAACCAGGATATATATGTGAGACCTCTATCCATGACATTAATTATTATTTTGGGGAGAGAGGCATGGAGCCCCTCTTCAGAGATAATGTACCCCAAATAAGCAGTAATGGAGAAAATAGCCCTAGGATGTCTGAAGAGATGAACTGTCATTCAACAGTAAATATCAACAAATACCTCTGCAACTATTAGTAAGACTGGAATGATGATCAGGAAAAAACGGTTCTTAAAAGCACTTGGCCCATACAGCTAATGGCTGGTAGAGACCAAGGAGAACCTGGGCAATTATTCAGCCTCTGTAAGTCACCATTAAAAACTGAAAGGCTTCCACAAATGCCATCAACTGATGTTTTGGTTTTCCTTTCCAAAACCAATCCATTCACCCTACTTACTCTTCCAAATAAGCAGAAAAACACATGCCTAAAGAGCAATGGAACTTTTTATGAGGACACTGCAACACATACAATAGATATGAAGGTAGAATCCCATTTCATCAACATATAACATGATTTCACATTCTATTAGTTCACAAATTCTCATCGATATCCATGTTTGTTGTTATTGTTGATCTTACTATACCTTTCTTTGACTAAGTGCATTGGAAATCCTTAATGAGTTTTCCCTAATGAATTTCCTTTTCTTTCTTCACCCAACATCTTGAAACATGTGATTGCCCTCTTCAACAAGGATTCCCAAGCCATGTGGTCCTGGTCCACCACTAAACCTTCTTTCCAAGCAAACGTCCATGATTCCAGTGTCTTTTTCCCCACTTGGAACTGAACCCAGAAGGATATTTCTTCCAACAACTTTTAAGACTCTTCTTCAGAGTACAAGGAGACACCACTTATGCTTGTGACTCTCCATCCCTCATTATTTCTAACAAGGACTCCCTGTTTGCACTAGGGCTCTGCATCTCATTGGAGTGAACCTTCCAACTAGGGTGCCTCTAAACAATTCTATCAATAAATGAGTCTATTATCTGCACCTCTATAACTGTCTGGTTTGGTTCTGCAACCCAACAGGATAGACACAGACTTCAGAGAGTAATTAGGACTGCAGAAAAAACAATTACTACCAACCTGCCTTCAGTTGAGGACCTGTATACTGCACAAGTCAAAAAGAGGGCTGTGAAAATATTTCCAGACCCCTCACATCCTGGACATAAACTGTTTCAACTCCTTCCCTCAAAATGACGCTATAGAGCACTGCACACCAGAACAACTAGACACAAGAACAGTTTTTTTCCTGAAAGCCATCACTCTGCTAAACAAATAATTCCCTCAACTATTCAACTATTTACAAAGTCTGCACTACTATTACTGTTAATCTTCTCATCACCCCTTATCACCCATCACTCCCACTTGTTACTGTATGACTGTTACTTTGTCGCTTGTATACTTACAATTTATATTGACTGTTTCCTAGTATGATTTGATTGCTTATTGTACCCTGTGACTTTCATTAAGTGTTGTACCTTATGATTCTTGATTCTTGACAAATGTATCTTTTCTTTTATGTATACTGACAGTATTTACACCAAGACAAATTCCTTGTGTGTCCAATCACACTTGGCCAATAAAGTATTCTATTCTATTCTATTCTATTCTATTCTATTCTATTCTATTCTATTCTATTCTATTCTATTCTATTCTATTCTATTCTGAGGTGCTTTTTATCAAGTGGGCAATTATGAATTTATAATTTCAGGAAGTTTCATGTTGTGATTTGGAGCTTCATTGCTGGAGGTTTTCAAGAAGGCATTTGTCAGAAATGGTGTAGTGCTTCCTGCTTGGGCAAGGAGTAGATGGATTAGATGACCTGCAAGGTCCCTTCCAACTCTGTTAATCTGTAATAACCAGTGCCAACAGTTTATTAATGCAATAGGAACATATAACTATGTGTACTTTTTTACTACATAAGGGTTAATATCACGTTGGGATAATTTAAAAAATATTGCCGCATCTTCTATTTGGATCCTAAAGGCAAAAAAATTACCATAGTTAGTCTCAGCAATATCCTCCAAGCTCCACACCAATTAATTTAAAGCATTTCACAGGCTGCATACCATGTCACTGGTATCTATTTCTAATACTTGGGCATTTTTCTTCTTCTACAAAATTAATTTGATGACTCTGTTAAACTAATAATCACCTAATTTTCACAAATAGTCTCCTGGTACACCCCACTCAGATCTTGTTTCTCCTGGGACATACAGTGGGATCCAAATAGATTATTTATGGATTTGTAGCTAATTTAATTAATTTTAGATGGAAAGCATTCAATTTTAGAGATGATTGCTGTCTGCTCAGCTGCACGACAGGGGCCACATGCAGCAGTCAATGGTTTTTTTCAGTCTTTTCCTATGATGTATGAGCCCATAAAATCTGGATTAATAAAGTCACCTTGAAAGAGTGCTTGCCTTTTGTTTAAGAGTTTCTCGTGATTTACATTGCCCAAGAATTTTGAATTCCTTTTATCTAATATAGAAAGCAAATGAAATGCTCATATAATGCCCATGTTCATGCTGTGTCTTGGAAGTAGCAAAATGGTGTAAACATGCCAGACAAAAAATACTGTATCTCTCTATGAAAGATTTATTGAGTCTCATAATGCTTCCAGTTTGCTCCATTTTGAATTCCCTTCTGCATCTTTCGAGTCAAAAGTCAAAAACTACTAGTTGGATAAAATTTCACTGTAAAAACAGGTCTATTTCTCTGGCTGTATCATGCTGCCTTTCTGTTTTATTGAGACATTTGTTTTGTGGACTTGATCCAGCCATCATTAAGGACTCCTGAGCCAAAGTGATTTCTGTGAGATAATGAGCATTCTTTTAAATCTCCTAAACAGAAATCAATGGGAGTAAGATATGCTGAACTTTGGATAGACAGCATTATCATGATCTGTTTAGGGAGTAGGAACTATACAAGAGCTGTACTATTAGAACAAAAACAGCTCCTTTGCAAAGTTCAAATCCACAGTGAGATACATGCAATAAACTGGACAGCATATCTATCTTATCCAGACCAGCTTCTCTTTATAGAATTGCAGAGACAAAACATAACTCATTTCCTGAATTCTTTAATGGAAGATACCAGGGATTAAACCAGACATCTTTTCCCAGGAAAAACATGCCCTCTTCCACTAAAGTATAATTTGGCTGTTCCCCCTAATGGCTATAGACACAAAGTCATGGCTAGGCTTTGTCTTATCCAGGCATTGACAAGACCATGATTTGTAAAGTTAGCACACATTTCAAGAAGTGATTGGACTGTCATTTGTCAGAAATGGGGTAGGGTCTCCTGCTTGGGCAGGGGCTTGGACTAGATGACCTACAGGGTCTCTTCCAACTCTGTTAATCTAGTCTAATCCAATCATTTGTTGCAATATATCTTGAGACAATATTCTGGAGAAATAAATCTCAGACACAAACAACAACATGGCTCAGTTTCCCAGTCTTTGATTCCCAGACATTGTTGGATTCTAACTCACCATATCCTTAATTAGGATAAAGAGGTCAACATACTGTAATTTAGTGCATTTTCAAATTGTGTTAGATATGAACACAATTTGCCAGTTATGTCCACAACTTTAAAACGCAGGGCTTTTACATGCAATTTCTCCTTGTTTATATAAGTTATCTGAAACCACTTCTTCTCAATATGAATTTCCCCGATGTCATTGTTCATTTTAGAAATGTTTGATTGTACTTATTGTTTTAAAGTACAGTTTATCAATGATCTTTATGATCTTTCTGCATGCAACTTTTTCAAGAAGAATTTCTCATCTCAAGTCTAGATTTCTATCCAAAGGTAGACTGGTGCCAGTACATTCATTTAATGTTGTCCTCTTGTGTCATAGTAAAGGCCATTGGCTGGATTTTTCTCAAGAAAAAACATCGTTGTACTTCTATATCACTAACAATTGTTTATGTCAGGCATGTCCAAAGTCCGGCCCGCGGGCCATTTGCGGCCCGGAAGTCGGTTTAATATGGCCCTCTAACAGCCCTCCCTGCTCTGTGTAAATGCAACCCTCCCACGGCCCTCCCTTCTGATTGAAGGCGGCAAGCAGAAGGCTGTCTGCCACAGGAGGGAGGGCACTGAGAGGGCCGCATTGGAAGCCCGATCCTGACGTCACCGCCCTCTGTCGCTCACAACGCGCCGCCCTCAATCAGAAGGGAGGACCGTGGGAGGGCCACATTTACATCTTCTGCTTGAGGGCGGCGCGTTGGGAGTGACAGAAGACTGTCTGCCACAGGAGGGAGGGCGGTGAGAGGGCCGCATTGGAAGTCCGATCCTGACATCACCGCCCTTCTTCTGTGGCAGACAGTCTTCTGCTTGAGGGCAGTGCACATGCCTGACTGCAGCTCGTTGGGAGCGACAGTGGGTGGTGACGTCAGGGCTGGGCTTTGATCAGTGTGAAGTTTCTCTGCTTTGCTTCATCTCCAGCTATTTCTCTGCGGGACTTGCAGTATATATGAGGTGTGAGACAGCCATTTTATGGGCTGGGATGTGGGGAGCTGGACAGGGGTAGGTAGGGCCCTGGCCTAGCAGAATTTGTGAAGTGGTGGAAGTGTGTGAGCTGTTACCAGAGAGTCTGACCTTGTCAAAGCAAATAACACAGCTTCCACCTGCCAAGGTCAAACAAAAGCAGAATCATGCAGAATCATGCTTGCTAAATATGAACAAGGAGCAGCTCTCCAAAATGTGATTCCTGCCATATTACTCTCATAAACATATTTCCACAAGGGCCAGATTTTTACTCTGTCACTGCACCCTTCACCCTCCCCCTTCTGGCCAATTTATAAAATGGTGACTATAAATAAGAAAAGGAAGGTTGACAGTGAGGACCGCCGTTTCCAGGAAAGGTGGAAAGTGGAATTTTTTTTCACTGAAATACGGAATCACTGTGTTTGTCTGATATGTTAAGAGACTGTGGCCATTTATAAAGAATTTAATATCAAAAGACACTACCTGACAAAACATAGCACATATGACAAACTAACAGGGCGTGACCGCAGTGAAAAGTTGAAGCAACTTGAAGCAGTTTTAATGTCACAACAGTGATTTTTCACAAGAGCCCGTGAGTCAAATGAAAATGCCACAAAGGCAAGCTATGACGTGGCAATGGTAATTGCTAAAAATTGCAAGTCTTTTGCTGAGGGTGATTTTATTAAAGAGTGCGTTATGAAAATGGTTGAAAATATCTGTCCCGGGAAGAAGCAAGAGTTTGCCAACATTTGCCTGGCTTGTAACACTGTAGCACGGAGAATTGAAGATATTTCATCAGATATTAAGAGACAGTTGACGTCCAAAGGACAGGATTTTGACTTCTTTTCAATAGCCTGTGATGAAAGCACAGACCTATCTGACACAGCTCAGTTGCTGATTTTTTTGAGAGGGGTGGACAATGAAATAAATGTGACTGAAGAGCTACTTGACCTCCAGAGCCTTACGGACCAAACTAGAGGAAAAGATTTATTTGTTGCTGTTAGTTCCACAATAGATGACATGAAACTGCCCTGGAACAAAGTTACTGGGATTATTACTGATGCGGCACCTGCTATGGCTGGTGAACGAAGTGGCTTATCAACCCTAATCTGTAACAAGGTGATTGAAGAAGGAGGCGAAGCTATTAAACTCCATTGTATCATTCATCAACAAGTTCTCTGTGCTAAATATCTCAAATATGATCATGTTATGAAACCGGTTGTAAAGACTATTAATTTTATTCGCTAAAGCTCTGTGCCACCGCCAGTTTAAACAGTTTCTACTGGACATCCAGGCTGAATATGAAGATGTTTTATATCACAACGATGTAAGATGGCTCAGTCGAGGGTCTGCGCTGCAGCGCTTTACTCTCTCAGAAAGGAAATCAAAGAATTCTTGGAAACAAAGGGACAACCGATAGAACTATCTGATCCTATTTGGCTGGCTGATTTGGGGTTTCTAGTTGACATAACAAAGCATCTGAATGTACTAAACACGAGTCTTCAGGGAAAAGATGCAGCGGTGAACCAGCTTTATTCACACCTCAAGGCCTTTGGAACAAAGCTGCAACTTTTCCAAAGGCATTTGTCACAAACACAGCCCAATACCATACATTTCCCAGCATTGCAGGAAATAATGAACAGTTTTTCACAGGACAATATCAGTGTGCAAATGAGCAGGTATGCAGCAGACAACGCATCTCTGGCTGGAGAGTTTAAACGGCGCTTTCAAGATTTTGCAGCTATTGAAAAGGAGATCAGACTTTTCTCCTCTCCATTCTCTGTTGACCCCGATGATGCTCCAGATCAGCTGCAGCTTGAGCTCATTGAGCTGCATTGTGACAGTGAGTTACACAGTCATCACCAACAGCTCTCTCTTGTGAACTTTTACCACCAACTGGATAAGGGCAGGTTTCAGGAGATTCGACATTTGGCTAAGAAAATGCTGAGCTTGTTTGGCTCAACATATTTGTGTGAGAAGACATTCTCTGCTATGAACTTTAACAAGAACCGTGTGAGGACAAGACTAAGTGACTCTGATCTGCGTGACATTTTGCTCATCAAAACCACTGCCTTTGTACCAGACCGAGCCTATTTGCTGCAGTACAGATCTCAGTTTCACCCTTCACATTAGTGCAGGTAAGTTTTTTTAAAATTTATTTAAAATACATTGTGAAAACTCAGCTGTCAGTTGATCTTAATGTTATGAAATGAAAAGTATGCCATTTGCAATTAACTTGGCATAAAATAATTCATTTGCATTTAATTGTAATTGTTCAAAGAATATTCAGAAAAATGTTCGGCCCTCCAGCATGTTCACTTCATCCAATCTGGCCCTCTTTGAAAAAAGTTTGGACACCCCTGGTCTATGTAAACTAGGATGATGGATTTGAAAAACAACATCTGGAGCCCTCAACTGGGAAAAAGGTCATTTAATAACCACTAGCCAATCCTGACAGACCTTGAAAAGCCTCCTAGTTTATACTTGGATGACAGATTTCCATGAAATACTGTTTGCCAGACTGGGAAGTCTTTAAAAAATATGAAGAAAGGCAGTGGCAAACCATTTCTAACTTGTTGCCAAGGAAACTGTATAGAAATGTCCATAAAATCATCAGAAGTCAAACTCAAGCTGAAGTGGTTGAAATTAGTTTAAATAAATTAGAAGAAAAGTGTAATTTGTTCACACTGAACGGGGTAAGATGTCTGTGTACTCATTTTAGAAAATAGTGGACTTTGAGTAATATTTTTTTCCTTTTTTATATTTTTCCAGTCTGATAATTTGTTAAAATATTCGAGAAACAAAATAGCAACATAGAAGAGAAAGAGAGAAGTAAAAAGTGACATAGTGAATGAAGAATCAGTAAATAAACAAAGGATTTACAATAATCATAAGTTTAACATTAACAACTTAAATGAATAGAACTGATTCATTATATGATCTTAAAAATAATTAAAAATCTTTATAAAGCTCTAAGCATAATATTAATGTTGATATCAGTGCTACTGTATTTATCATTGTTCCAAAAATAGATGCACATAATCATGTAAAGGAAAGGAAAAGAAAGGAAAGTGATTATTACTTTATACTAAAAAGAAGAAAGATTAGAAAAATACAATATATCATTTCTCTATTTTAATAGCATATATATATATATATATATATATATATATATATATATATATGTAGGTCTTGGTGTATTCGGTCTTGTCCCGTAAGATTGAGAATACCTTGGCAACGCTTCATGAAATCTCATCCGCCATCTTCAGGCTGGTGTCTTCAGCTTCTTGCTCTCCTGGGAGAAGTGTGACCGGCTGTTTCTCCCTTTAAACTCCAGAGTTGGATGTGTTGTTGCTTTTTGATTGGTTTGTGGAGTTGATGTATGCAGATTGGATGGCTTTTTCCTGAGACCTGTGTGGCTGAGGTGCTGGCTGTGTGTCTCAGCCTTGTGTTGTAACCACCTGGAATGGGCCGTGTGATGACCTTCTGAGTTCTATTGTTGTGAC